>CM068717.1:16246442-16875787 GCA_035079005.1 Fraxinus americana | reverse complement strand
CAAAAATCTAGGGTTACATGGTTGAAAGAGGGGGACAAATGCACCAAGTTTTTTCATAGGATTGCAAATTCAAACAGGCGCAATAATTCTATCACGTTGCTGGAGGTAGATGGGATTACTTATGAGGATCCACAAGTTATTGGAAACAAAATGGTGAGTTTCTATCAAAATCTCTATCGGGAACAGTTTGAGTGGAGGACAGAGTTGGAGGGACTGGAGTTTTCTACCATCACAGAGGAGGATGCTAGATGGTTAGAGAGACCGTTCGGGGAAGAGGAAATCAAGGAGGTGGTTTTTAGCATGAATGATGATAAGGCACCAGGACCAGACGGCTTCTCGTTCTCATTTTATAAGGTCTGCTGGGAGGTGGTGCGAGCGGATATTATGGATGTTATTAACTATTTTTTGGAGCATGGCAGGTTCCTGAGAAGCTCTAATGCTACATTTATTGTGCTGATTCCGAAGAAACCAGGGGCGGTGGACATTAAAGATTTTCGCCCTGTCAGCCTTGTTAGCGGGATGTATAAGATTATTGCGAAGTTATTGGCGAATCGATTGAAGGAGGTGCTGGGGAAAGTTGTGTCTAAGTTCCAGAGTGCTTTTGTGAAAGGAAGACAGATTTTGGATTCTGTGCTTATAGCAAATGAATGTGTTGATTCAAGACTGCGTTTGGGAGAGCCAGGGATACTATGCAAGCTCGATATTCAGAAGGCCTACGATCATGTAAATTGGAAGTTCCTTTTGTATATGCTCCGGCGATGTGGATTTAGGGAAAAGTAGTGTAAGTGGATTCAGTTTTGTATCTCAACTGTTTCTTTCTCAGTTATGGTTAACGGTACTCCGGAAGGCTATTTTCGAAGCAGCAGAGGACTGAGGCAAGGAGATCCCCTATCTCCATTGTTGTTTGTTATTGTTATGGAGGCGTTCAGTAGGATGCTTGAAAAAGCTGTGGTGGAAGGCTTGATGAGGGGCTTTACGGTTGGACATGCACAGATCTCGCATTTGCTATTTGCAGATGATACACTGATTCTATGCGATGCTGATGATAAGCAATTGAGGAACTTGCGTCGGTTACTTCAATTTCACTATCTATATACATGTTCATATCCATACAAATCAAACATGGTCCTCGATTTTCAAGACAACAACAGTTGACTCTTAATTGATTGGAGCATACAATTGGATAGAACTTTAAATTGGCTTCTCAAAGCACTTTTTCATCCCCCCTCTTTTTCTTCTAATATTTCACACAAATTCTAGAATTTCAACTGAGAGTAGCTAAAGTTACATCATTTGTCCCAATAATCTCGGTCAATTATAGTTGACGGATTACTTATCAAAAAAATCATTCTATTATTCTTGAATAAGAAATGAACACTCCTTTAGGCTTTAATAACTCTAACTAAGTGATTTGGAATAATAACAAGTGATTTCTACAAAATGAACATCATTTTGGTATTGCTCCAAGGTTGCTGATTGGTGGTCGAGTCTGGTTTTGGTTTTGGACTTGCTACCACAAAAGCTGAAGCCAGTTATTTTGATGAATATTATGTTGTTTCTAGAATTCTTATGTCCATTTCTTTCAATATGTAGGTCAATATTATTATTTCTAGATTTTTTGTTTATGAAATCAATTTGACTTATTGATACATCTTACATTTCGAAATTTTTTCTTAATACATTGTACATCCCCGTAACCTTCTTTTGTATTGTATAACCTCATTTTCTTTGCATCTTACTGATGTATAACCTCCTTTCTATTTTTCTTTTAAAATGTCCAATTAGTGAATAACATGTGCCCCACCTGTTTTTAAACTTGTCTCCAACCCTGTTTTTGTAGCAAAACTCAAAATAGCAAGATTCAGTCACTAAGATCGATGATAATATCTAATGAATAACATTACTCGTACCGATGAGGTAAGAAGGCTTAAAAGCCCTTGCATTGTCACAAATGGTTTTCCAAAAAAATTAAAGAAAAAAAATCTCATTTTCACCATTTCCGTCTCATAGTCGAAGTTACAGAGTCCATTGGACCATTGCCATACAAAGGAACATCTAAACTATTGAAAGCCATAGCACATTTAACCACATAACCTTCAAACAAAGATGTCATGATACTTGAAAGTTAGATCAAACTATACAACATTCTATGGCCATTATTTAACCATGTGAACCAAAAATGAAATTTAGATTTAAAGAATTCTCACATGGTTTTGTAACATAGAAAGTCAGCTATACCGCTGAAGCAGATTTCTGGATTACGAGGCCAAACAAATTTTGAAATGTCATAGATGCGTCATGAGAAAGATTCATGGGCTGAGGTGCCATAAAATTGACAAATTTTTCATTAACGGGATACCTGCACGATCAAACCCAAGGATTTTAGATGATTGTAGAAATGCATTTTGGGATGTGTCAAGAATCAACAACTACATAATGAACTCGTCGGCAACTTACCGGATCTTGCGAATCTTTGAGCCACGACGGTCAACAATTTTTCGTTTCTGTGTTTGCAATCTTTTCATAGCATAAAAAACTGTCTCTGTCACCAATCAAGATAAAAAAAAAAAAAAAAAAGGTTAAGTTGTAATCGACTCATCAATTCTTTCTATTCAGCATGTGCCCACTTGTAAATATCCATAAAAACTCCATGGACAACTGCATAGGACCATAAACTTAGAAGACTCGGACCATGTTTACTTCTACTTAATTATGTTTGACGAAATAACTAACTTAGAAAGGAAACAAACTAACATAATCTCACAAAGGAAGGTGGCTTGGGGAATGTCGATAGCTGGAAAATTTGCCGTTACATTTATGGTTTCATGCAGACGAGTTATCTTCATATCCTTGAAAGGAATTTAAGTTCCAAATGAATTTACGCTACTGTTTGGGAGATATTCAATAGCCATTTAAAGTTGATGGGATAGATGGGCAACATGTGGAATTTAAAATACAAAGTAACAAAGAAATATTTGAAATTAGATCAATCCCCCTTTCTCTGGCGATGTACCCTTCAAAAAAGACCATGCTAGAGGTGCACATCAGGTGATGGATATAGCGGAGAAGGTAGAATCTCAATATTGAAATTAAGGATGTCTAATCCCCGGGAGAAAAAGATACAGAATAAACATCTAATGAATTTGAAGAAAAAAAAAACCTCAAATAAGCATGACATGTTCTATAACAAAAACAAGATTGAGTATGTGTAAATAATGTCACTGTGCCACCCACAAAACTAGCTTAATTAATAGCACCTAACATATAAAGGGAAGATAATACGAAGTTGAAAAAACGGGTCACACCCTAAACGAATCCATTTCACATTTTCGGTATGATACATATCATATGCCATGACATCTTACCAGATGATGCTGGATCAATTGTCTCGAAAAACTCCTTTAATAATTGTTGACAGAATTCGAAATCATCAAGAAGTTCATGATCACCACTAGCATCTGCATTTGTGTCCTGATGAAAATTTATACCACAAGTTAAAGGATGGGTCACTATCTGATGCTAACAAATGGAGAAATACTATTTATTGTTTAAGTGGAAAATAAATTTGAGATGGAAAAATAACTTGATACCTCGTGCGTAGTTGTACTGGTAGATACTGCAACCTGCCCATAAACAAGTGCTAAAACTTCAATATATGCACAAATCATTTAATGAAAAACAAGATATTCATATTTTATGAAATCAGGGAGTTGCAATGTCCACGCTAAATCAACTTCAAAATCAAATTCAAACCTACATTTCCAAATACAGCAACATCCAATCTATTCTGCTGCATCCCCTTTATCATCTTACTTGGATCTCTCATGTAAGCAACCACTTGTTCACTAATATTCTGAAGAAAAATAATAGTCATAATTGCACCACTGTTCATTTTGCTGCACAAGAATATAATTCACGTCTCAAAAGTTTAACCTGATTGAAGGCATGCAATTTGCCTTTAATAGCAGCAATACCAGTTGTGACTTGTGGTCAACAACCTCACTTCCCCTCTCCAGCCTCTTTTTTTTTTTCCTAGCAGCGCTTTGGGTTTTACTTTTCCTTTTAGGGGTGAGATAAACTTATTTTACTAAAACTCCAAGATGCTATTACCACTGATCTAGTTTCAAATTTGTTTAGTCAACGAAAGGCAAGATCCCTACAGCACCTAAGCAGGTTATACAGCAGTAAGCTGTCTGCCCTTCGCTCTCTTTTGACAGTCTACCTTCCAACTCTAAAGCACAATAATCCTGAATCCAGATTTTCCTTGGGTAAAATGCGTATTCAAGACAACTCAATAAGTTTAACTGAAAAGATTTCAACCAACTATTGACTGAGTACGGACTGTAGTATTAGAAAAGATACATCCAGTATCCACCATATTATGAAATTACCTCGTATGCATTTGCGAAATGTGTAACCATTCTTCATCAACATCTCCATTTAAGTTCCCAGAAGCTACTGATTGCTGGGAATCTTTTACTGAATTAGCTTGAGAAGATAGAAGTTGAACCACCAGGCAGCATATCAGCATTGGATTACAGAGGTAAAAATAACAAGTAATCTTTCTTAATCTTGAAAAATATGAACAGAAAACAAATTACAAATTAAACAAGCAGAATGTGTAAGGTCAACAACAATCATAATCAACACAGTGCATTCTATTCACATAGCAGAATACATGAGAATAAAAGAGGAAAATATACAAAACCAACTAAAAAAGGCATAAAAGTAAAGGTGGTTTGGCTCATACTTAACGAAGACTACATCCACAAGCAAAATTTGTGATGAATACACTATACAACTGGTGGACACACAAAGATCCAGGTCTTTCCTATACCCCAGAAAAACACTGTAACAGTGTGATAATCCCCCTCGAAAATCTTAACTACAATATTTTCTAGAGGTCCCGATTGGCACAAAAAACTAGTTAGGTCAAACACTGGAGGTCACTAAGGGTCACAAAAGATGATAAAGACAGTCTAAAAAATTAGAATCATCTATTTGCATGTCATTCAGTCATTGCACCCTTTGTATTCTTTTCTTCTTAGCTGTCTATTGACATGGATAGCCAAATTAGGGAACATTCCAAGAAAGAGAGAATTTTAATACCCTCATCTCAGCAGTTGCTTATTCCTTCTTAATTTCACTAGTTTACTGGTTGCACTATTACCTGCAACAGTGATTGTAATACCAGCCTACCTCATTTAACATCGTAAGCACTAAAAGAATTTTTTAATGCATAGGAATGTACTTAAGTATACTTCGGAATAAAATGATTATCCATTTCTCTTCAACTTTACCATGTTATGAGATAAGTTTGGGGGTGGTCGAGCTGGTGAATGATTTTATTGAGAACTGTGTTGATTCCATGCATGTAGAATTCTTTTTTTTTTTTCTTTTTTTTTTTTTTTTTTTTTTTTTGTGGAGTGTCTTTTGCCAAGTATAAGCTAGGTAATGACCATATGTTAATGCCTTATTTGATTTTGTTATGCTTCAAAAGAACATTGCATTTGTTGAATATTAGGCATCACTTCGTAGCCTTTTTGATTCGATTATTATGTCTGTTGGGGTATCTCAAGACCCGGTACCCTTTGGTCTAAACAACCAGGGAGCTACCAACCTAAAGCTCGCTACAATGGTCAAGAAGAAAGTTTAAGGGAATGAGTTCAATCTTGAGCTTTTATTGAAAAATATGATTTGGTGCAATTGTAATTGATTTTGGGCTTAGATAACTAGTGAGTTAGTGAGTTTGACTTACTTAGTATAAACTTGATTGTGAAAGCACTCATTAGTAGAGAATCATCACATTTCTAGATGTTGAAAATGCCGGTTAGACCCAGCCGAACTAGTGCGGAAAAAGAAATGAGTGATTGAGAGCAACCTTTAGATATACGCCTTGGGAAAATAGAAGAAATATCTATTTGAGTGTGTAAATCTCACGAGCGTGAAAGGATATATTTGACTACAAAGGGTCGGGTTGGAACCAAGTAAGATTTTTTTTTCATCTGGATAATTGTTGCCTAGCTTAGATAATGATTGAAAGTGACTACACACCTATACACTGATCGAACAATGGATAATTTTAAATTATTTTTGGTAACATCATTTTGAGCATGGTTATAAATTGATATACAATTTTAAAACTCTTTGATATTTTTTGGCAAGTTGTCGAATATGTTGATCATTATTGTATTTGCATGATTATGTTTGGAGTTAATTTTGCTTGGGACGAGCAAGAGCTCAAGTTTGGGAGTGTGATAAGTGTGTTTTTACACTTATTAGGCACTTTTCAGAGTTAAATATAATTGAAATTGAGTACATTTCTATGCATAATTGTGTAATTTTCACTTTTGTAGGCAAAAATCCCGATAAGAAGGTGAACGAAGCAAAAGGAGAAGAAAAAGGACTAAAAGTGTACAAAAATGTGAAGTTGGGGACCAAAGTGCACAAGCCAAAAAGTTGGGACTTGTAGTGCAATTTATCAAGTTGGATATTTTCTTGTGACTTTAGCCACTTAACTAAGCTTACTTCTTAGTTAAGTGATAAGTTTGCATTATCTTTATTTTTTTTAATAGGAGATATTTTTGAAGTCTCTAATTATCCTTTAAAATCAACCAGAACTGCTCCAACAGCAAAATCACTAGCATCGCACATCAGCTCAAATGGAAGAGTCCAATCTGGAGCTGCAATGATAGGAGCAGTGATGAGTTTCTCTTTCAAAGTATTGAAAGCATTGAGACACTCTTGAAAGAAATTGAAAGCAGTGTTCTTCTCAAGTAATGAGCAAAGAGGTTTTGTGATTTTCGAAAAATCTTTGATAAACCTCCTGTCAAATCTAGATGTCCTAGAAAACTCATAATCCCTCGCACTGTGGTTGGTGAGGCAATTTTTCAATACTTGAATTTTTACCTTGTCCACCTCTATTCCTTTCAGGGATATCCGATGGTCAAGAACTATGCCTTCTTGGACCATAAAATGGCATTTCTCCCAATTTAATACTAAATTGGTATCTTCACAACGTTGAAACACCTTTTCCAAATTATTCGGGCATCCATCAAATGAAGGCCCAAATACTGAGAAATCATCCATGAAGATCTCAATACATTTCTCCACCATGTCGGAGAAAATTGCTATCATACAGCGTTGGAAAGTCGCGGGTGCACTGCAAAGGCCAAAGGGCATTCTCCTATACGCAAATGTACCGTATAGACATGTAAAAGTAGTTTTCTCTTGATCTTCGGGGGCTATTGGAATTTGATTGTTGACCGAATACCCATCAAGAAAACAATAATGTGAATACCCCGCCAACCGCTCAAGCGTTTGATCTATGAAAGAAAGATGAAAGTGATCCTTTCTAGTCGCAGTGTTAAGCTTGCGGTAATCAATACACACTCTCCAACCAGTCACAGGACTAGTAGGTATCAGTTCATTTTCCTCGTTTTCCACCACAGTGATGCCTCCTTTCTTTGGCACAACTTGTACAGGACTTACCCATGGACTATCAAAAATTGGATAGATAATGCCTGTATCAAGCCATTTGACGACTTCAGCTCTCACCACTTCTTTCATATTCTGATTCAGTCGCCTTTGATGCTCAACTGATGGCTTAAAGTCATTCTCCATCAGTGTTTTGTGCATACAAAATGAGAGATTGATCCTTCGAATATCACCAATCGTCCACCCAATGGCTTCCTTGTGTTACCGTAAGACTCGAAGGAACTTCTCTACTTCTATATCACTTAAAGAGTTAGAAATGATAACTGGAAGCGTGGATGATTCACCCAAATAAGCGTGCCTCAAATGAGGTGGAAGAGTTTTCAATTCAAGTGTGGGGGCTTCTTGAAGAGATGGAAGCGATGGTGAAGAAGTCTTGTCTAAATCCTCATAATATGGTGCCCTGATGAAAGTGTGGGAAGGTGTAGCGTTCAAGTAATTCACCATGTCCTCAACATCAAGGTCACCATCATTGAGATGTGACGAACGGACAAGGCATTTTCTAAGGGGATCCTCAGAACGTCCATAAAGAGAGTCGGCAACCAATTGATCAATAACGTCCACCCCGAAAATAGGTATCGGATGCCGACGGGTACTCGATGGCTTTCAAGATATTAAATGTGACTTGTTCATCTTGTACCCTCAAAATGAGTTTTCCTTCTTGCACGTTGATCAAGGCTCGATCGGTGGCAAGAAATGGCCGCCCTAAAATGATAGGGATATCATGATCCTCCTCCATGTCAAGAATAATGAAGTCAGCTGGAAAGATGAACTTGTCAACTTTCAATAACACATCGTCAACAACACCCCGAGGATATTTGATTGAACGATCGGCCAATTGTAAGGATACCGTACTAGCCATAGCTTCTCCCAATCCCAACTTTCGAAAGATAGACAATGGCATTAAATTAATGCTCGCTCTAAGATCACACGATGCTTTACTAAAATTTAAATCACCAATGACGCATGGAATAGTAAAGCTTCCCGGATCTTTGATTTTCGGAGGTAACTTGTTTTGAAGGATGGCGCTACACTCTTCAGTCAACATCACCGTCTCATGCTCTTCAAGTTTCCTTTTGTTAGAAAGGATATCTTTCATGAATTTAGCATAGCTCGGCATTTGAGCTAGAGCATCGGCAAACAGAATGTTAATGTGTAGCTTTTTGAATACCTCCAAAAACTTACCAAATTGAACATCCAATTTATGCTTTTGGAGCCTCTGTGGGAAGGGAATAGGTGGTACATAAGTTTTGACCGGTGTTGGAACCTTTAATGATGATGACTCATGTTCATCCGTCTTACTTTCCTCAACCAGTACCTCTTTTGGTTCTTGCACCACCTCATTGTGTTCAGCTGGTGCCTTGTTTGCTTGAGCTTAGGGGCGTACTACCGTGGGTTCAGTCAATTGAATCCCACTTCTGGTAGTAATGGCTTGCACATTCTCTCTAGGGTTTGTTTCAGTATTACTCGGTAAAGCCCCTTGAGGCCTTTCAGAGAGAAGTTTCGCAATCTGGCCCACTTGCCGTTCCAAATTTTTCAAAGAGGCATCATTGCATTCTTGGTATTGCAATTGATGATTTGCAAATTTAGCAATTGAAAACCAAACTTCCACAACTAAAATTACCCAAGTTAATACAATAGAAAATAGTCTTAATTATGAGAGGTTTCGATTGATCCCTGAAATTTCACTACTACCTTCCAATTGGTTCGATTTCGGTGAGCCCATTTTTCGGCAGCAATAGTTGCCGGGCGAAGCTCGGTTATGTGTTGGGATCCAACTACTGGGGCAAGGGAATTGCCACTACGGCAGTGAAAATGGTGGGCAGCACCATTTTTGTTGAGTGGCCGCATTTGGAGAGGCTTAAGGCAGTGGTGGGGATGTTGAAAATTTGGGCTCCCAAAGGGTTTTGGAAAAGGCAAGTTTCACAATTTGATGAGATGAACAGGTAAGCACCAGTCCCATAGTCCCAATAAATCATGAAAACAGAACGCATGCACCTAGAATTCATCAGTGCTAGGTACTGAAAACTCTACTTTAGTCTGTATAGTATAACTCTGAGGGTGGAGGTGGTGGAGAAGAGAGAGTTCTTGTTTTTGTTATTTTTAATATTTTCATAAGTTTCGAATTGATTTGCACTTTTTAAAAAAATTAGGAGTAAGATTGCAATTTTCTTGATGTTTCTTTTCTTTTCCTTTTTTTTAATTTAAATTGGAGGGTATATCGGTCATTTTATGTCAAAAATTGGGGAAAATGACGTTTTGCGCAAAAAAAGTGAAAGGTAGGGATGTTCTGCGCCAAAAAATGAAAGGTATGGATGTTTTCCACAGGGTAATTGGCGCAAAACGTCTCTACATATGACGGGTTGTGTAGAAAACGTCCCTACGTTTGATTTTTTGGTGCAGAACGTCCCTACCTTTGCATTTTCTTGCGCAAAACATCATTTTCACCTATTTTTAACATAAAATGACCATTATACCCTCATATATAAATAAGAAAAGAAAAGAAAAAAAGTGGGGATAATTGCAGCAAAGGTCCCAAACCTTTCAAATTTTTGCGCACTTTACCCTAACCTTTGATTTGTGCCAGTGAAGGTCCCAAACCTTTAATAAATATGCGGTGGAGGTCCACCTGGACGGATTCCATCCATTTGACCGTTAGTCAACTAAGAATAGTAATATTTGACTAATTTTGACAAAATTAAAAAAGGGCAAATGGGTAACTTTGCAATTTATCTCTTAAATAATTAAAAATAAATAGAAAAAAATAAACTCTCTCTCTTCCTCTCCAATTGCTTCCGGCACGACACCACTCCCTTGGGACCACCATCGCCGCCGCCAGGTGCCGGCGTCCTCCCCCACCACCATAAATCAGCGTCCTCCACCACCAACTACCATATTCCTTGAAATTTTCGAAATAGCAGATCGGTGAGACCCACCTTACGACACCAACAACCGCCATCCCTCGCTGCCAAGACCTCCAAAACTCGGCCCCTCACCAACCTCGTCAATTTTGCCAACTCAGATTACTGGGATGCTTTTTTGAGTTTTGACCAAGTAACTGTGCATTTGTTGTGAATGGTTGCCTTTACCTTCAAATGGAGAGACTATTGGCAATGGCGCCTCACCCGAAATTCGTTGCCGGCGGAAATTTGTCACTAGAAAAAGCACGGTTGATTCTGTAGAGAATGAGTTTGCAGTTTTGGGTTAATTTTGTAGAGAATATTGGTTTTCGCCATTTCTGATTCAACCAACAGTATGAAGCACCTGCAATTTCATCCAAATTTTAGACAGATTTACATCGAATGCAGGGAGAACGAAATGCAACTGCTTATGACAAGAAGAAGAAAGATGAACTATCTCCTTCCCTCTGCCAACTCCACCGTCTCACAACCCTCGTCGTTGAAATTTCATTTGGGTGGAAATGGAGAGATGAAGATGAAGAACGAGAGCTGTTTCAATTTCATTTGGGTTGGGTTGGGTTGGGGTGGGTGGGGTGGGTGGGTGGTATTTTATTTTTTATTTTTCAGTTTAATTGTTGTTTTAATTTGTTGGGTGAAATTAAATTAGTTTTTTGGACTAATTTTTTTTTTATTTTTAATATTTTCATTAGTTTTGGAATGATTTGCATTTTAAAAAAGCTTAGGAGCAAATTGTAATTTATTCTTTATTTTTTTTTTCCTTTTCCTTTTTATTTCAATTGGAGGGTATATAAGTCATTTTAAGTTAAAAATTAGGGAAAAAGACGTTTTGCGCAAGAAAATGCATAAGTAGGGACGTTCTGCACCAAAAAATCAAACGTAGGGACATTTTCCCCACAACCCGTCATAGGTAGGGACGTGTTGCGCCAATTACCCTTTTCCACACAAACCGGCAAAGGTAGGGACGTTTTGCGCCAATTACCCTAATAAATATCCAAAAATATCTCCTATTAAAAAAAAAAAAAAAAAGATAATGCAAACTTATCACTTAATTAAGAAGTAAGCTTAGTTAAGTGGCTAATGTCACGAGAAAATATCCAACTTGATAAATTGCACTCCAAGTCCTCTAACTTTTTGGTTTGTGCACTTTGGTCCCCAACTTAACATTTTTGTACACTTTTAGTCCTTTTTCTTCTCCTTTTGCTTTGTTCACCTTCTTATCGGGGTTGTTGCCTACAAAAGTAAAAATTACACAATTATGCATAGAAATGTACTCAATTTCAATTATATTTAACTCCGAAAAGTGCCTAATAAGTGTGTAAAAACACACTTATCATTAATTAACATCCAGTTTTACTTAATTGAAAATTAAATAAATGATTTAGAGCTTGTTTGGGAGGGATTAAAATCAGATTAAAATTGAAAATATAGCCGTTATTGTTGACTTTTATTAGACGGGTAGGACCCAATAACGGCCATATTTTCAATTTTAATTGGATTTTAAGCCCTCCCGAACAGGGCCTTAACATTCATTGTCACATATATATTCTTTGGTATTAATTATAAATTAATTAGTATTTATGTACATTCAAATATTACTTTATAATACTTATAAAGCATTTCATAGTTGCATGTTCAACATTGACTAGCAGCTACAAAAATTTTGAAATAGATTTTCAAAAGTAACAAACTTGTGAAAAAAATCTGAAGGTCACATTTTTGTAGAGCTCCTGTTTACAATGTAGTCTATCTATATCAATCTTATCAAATGTATATATTTTAACTTTCAATCTTGTTTGGCACTGCATTCTAACGAGTCCAATTCATTAGTGTCACCAACAATTTGGCAAGTTTGTAATATGGGTTTCTTTTTCGAATAGATAAGGTTCTTTCATCTCTCAAAATCTACACAACCCACCCCCCCCATAATCTATAATTTAATTGTAGAGCTCCTGTTTACAATGTAGTCTATCTATATCAATCTTATCAAATGTGTATATTTTAACTTTCAATCTTGTTTGGCACTGCATTCTAACGAGTCCAATTCATTAGTGTCACCAACAATTTGGCAGGTTTGTAATATGGGTTTCTTTTTCGAATAGATAAGGTTCTTTCATCTCTCAAAATCTACACAACCCCCCCCCCCCCCCCCCCATATTTGTAATATGGCATCTCTACCTTTGCTGAACCAACCAATCCATTATTTCCTCAAGAACCGTCAGCCCCATAAGCACAATATTGCCCACAATAGTTGTATGCACACCTAATATCTTCTACGTTTGGATTTCCTATAACTGTGAAGTCTTCCTACACATCCGAAGATTTTCTATTTTTTCTCTTTCCTAAACATGATGGTGGAAGTGGAGGAACATATAGCTTCAATTTCAGTATCTATATCCATGTTCATATCTATACAAATCAAACATGGTCCTCGATTTTCAAGACAACAACAGTTGACTCTTAATTGATTGGAGCATACAATTGGATAGAACTTTAAATAGGCTTCTCAAAGCACTTTTTTCATCCCCCCCCCTCTTTTTCTTCTAATATTTCACACAAATTCTAGAATTTCAACTCAGAGTAGCTAAAGTTACATCATTTGTCCCAATAATCTCGATCAATTATGGTTGACGGATTACTTATCAAAAAAATCATTCTATTATTCTTGAGTGAGAAATGAACACTCCTTTAAGCTTTAATAACTCTAACTACGTGGTGCGGAAAAATAACAAGTGATTTCTACAAAATGAACATCATTTTGGTTGCTCCAAGGTTGCCAGTTGATGGTCGAGTCTAGTTTTGGTTTTGGACTTGCTACCACAAAGGCCGAAGCCAGTTATTTTGATGAATATTATGTTGTTTCTAGAATTCTTATGTCCCTGGATTTTATATGAATGTCAATAATATTATTTCTAGATTTTTTTTGTTTCATGAAATCAATTTGACTTATTAATACATCGTACATCTCGAATTTTTTTTCTTAATACATTGTACATCCCCGTAACCTCCTTTTGTGCTGCAGAAAGCTTACTGATGTATAACCTCCTTTTTATTTTTCTTTCAAAATGTCCAATTAGTGAATAACACGTGTCCTACCTGTTTTTAAACTTGTCTCCAACCCTCTTTTTGTAGCAAAACTCAAAACATCAATATTCAGTCACTATGATCGATGATAATATCTAATGAATAACATTACTCGTACCGATGAGGTCAGAAGGCCTAAAAGCCCTTGCCTTGTCACAAATGGTTTTCCAAAAAATTCAAAGAAAAAAAAATCTCATTTTCACCATTTCCGTCTCATAGTCGAAGTTACAGAGGCCATATCCATTGGACCATTGCCATACAAAGGAACACCTAAAACCATTGAAAGCCATCACACAGCACATTTAACCACAGAACCTTCAAACAAAGATGTCATAATACTTGAAAGTTTGATCAAACCATACAACATTCTATGGCCATTATTTAACCATGTGAACCAAAAATGAAATTTAGATTTAAAGAATTCTCACATGGTTTTGTAGCATAGAAAGTCAGCTATACCGCTGAAGCAGAATTCTGGGTTCTGAGGCCAAACAAATTTTGAAATATCATAGATGCGTCATGAGAAAGATTCATGGGCCGAGGTGCCATAAAATTGACAATTTTTTCATGAACATGATACCTGCATGATCAAACCCAAGGATTTTAGATGATTGTAAAAATGCATTTTGGGATGTGTCAAGAATCAGCAACTACATAATGAACTCGTTGGCAACTTACCGGATCTTGCGACTCTTTGAGGCACGACGGTCAACAATTTTTCGTTTCTTTCTTTGCAATCTTTTCATAGCATAAAAAGCTGTCTCTGTCACCAATCAAGATAAAAATAAAAACGGTTAAGTTGTAATCGACTCATCAATTCTTTCTATTCAGCCTATGCCCACTTGTAAATATCCATAAAAACTCCATGGACAACTTCATAGGACCATAAACTTAGAAGACTCGGACCATGTTTAGTTCTGCTTAAAATTAACTTTGAAAATTATGTTTGACGAAATAACTAACTTAGAAAGTACACAAACTAACATAATCTCACATAGGAAGGTGGCTTGGGGAATGTCGATAGCTGGAAAATTTGCCGTTACATTTATGGTTTCATGTAGGCGGGTTATCTTCATATTCTTTAAAGGGATTTAAGTTCGAGATGAATTTGCGCTACTGTTTGGGAGAGATTCAATAACCATTTAAAGTTGACGAGATAGATGGGCAACACGTGGAATTTAAAATATAGAGTAACAAATTAATATTGAGCTGCATAAAAGTAAGCTAATTTGAAATTATATCAATCCCCGTAATTCTGGTGATATCCTTTTCAAATAAGACCATGCTAGATTGGGTATGTGTAAATAATGTCACTGCCACCCACAAAAGTAGCTTAATTAATAGCACCTAACATATAAAGGGAAGATAATAAGAAGTTGAAAAAAGGGTCACACCCTAAACGAATCCATTTCACATTTTCTCAGCACGGTATGATACATATTATATGCCATGACATCTTACCAGATGATGCTGGATCAATTGTCTCGAAAAACTCCTTTAATAATTGTTGATAGAATTCGGAATCATCAAGAAGTTCATGATCACCACTTGCATTTGCATTTGTGTCCTGATGAAAATTTATACCATAAGTTAAAGGATGGGTCACTTTCTGATGCTAACATATGGAGAAATACTATTTATTGTTTAAGTGGAAAATAAATTTGAGATGGAAAAATAACTTGATACCTCTTGTGTAGTTGTATTGGTAGATACTGCAACCTGCCCATAAACAAGTGCTAAAACTTCAATATATGCACAAATCATTTAATGAAAAACAAGATATTCATATTTTATGAAATCAGGGAGTTGCACTGTCCACGCTAAACCAACTTCAAAATCAAATTCAAACCTACATTTCCAAATACAGCAACAACCAATCTATTCTGCTGCATCCCCTTGATCATCTTACTTGGATCTCTCATGTAAGTAGCCACTTGTTCACTAATATTCTGAAGAAAAATAATAGTCAGAATTGCACCACTGTTCATTTTGCTGCACAAGAATATAACTCAGGTCTCAAGTTTAACCTGATTAAAGGCATGCAATTTGCCTTTAATAGCAGCAGCACCAGTTGTGACTTGTGTCTTCCTCTGCCATTTATCAATCGATTTGTTTCTAAAAGATGTCATTCTACATGATAAGAAAATTAGAATACAATTATTCCAGAAAAGTCAAGACTCCAATATAACCAAAGTAAATGCAATTTCAATTCCAAAGACACACATAATGCATATTTCAATACTGAGTCACACATAATGTATAATGCAAGCACATTTATATCAGGATTCAACAATTTTTGATATCTAGGTTTATAGGGAGTTGGGGACAATAAAAGAACACAAGGAAAAATACAAAAAGATGCTTGAATGAAAAACATACTAAGCCCCTGTTTGACAACCATTATTTTAAAACTCTTTTTTCTACATGCTTATTTTCAACCACATTTACACAATAAAATATTCTGCATGTAAAGCTAAAACTTTTCCCTACTTTTTAACCACATTCTCCAAAAAAAATCACTACTCAAAGCATAACAAGAAGAAATCTTAGCATGTAACAAATTGTCGCCCAATAATGTCAAACACCCTATGTGATTGTGATTGTGATTGTGATTATGTGTGGAATTTTAAAACATAGTGCAGTAAGCTGGTCAACAACCTCACTTTCCCTCTTCAGCCTCTTTTTTTTCTAGCAGCGCTTTGGGTTTTACTTTTCCTTTTAAGGGGTGAGACAAACTTATTTTACTAAAACTCCAAGATGCTATTACCACTGATCTAGTTTCAAATTTCTATAGTCAACGAAAGGCAAGATCCCTACAGCACAAAAGGAGGTTATACATCAGTAAGCTTTCCGCAGTTCACTCTCTTTTGACAATCTACCTTCCAACTCTAAAGCACGATAATCCTAAATCCAGATTTTCCTTAGGTAAAATGTGCATTCAAGACAACTCAATAAGTTTAACTGAAAAGATTTCAACCAACCATTGACTGAGTGCGGAATGTAGCATTAGAAAAGGGATTATGCTTCTTGTACATCACCCCTTACACAAAGGGTGACATAATGGCCAAGTGGCGCCTTCTCATTGGAGGGACACCGATGCCCCACATGTGGGCTGAGGAGGAGGCGCCACTTGGCCATTATGTCACCCCTTGTATAAGGGGTGATGTACCCCTAGCAAGACCGTTAGGAAAGATACATCCAATATCCACCATATTATGAAATTACCTCGTATGCATTTGTGAAATGTGTAACCATTCTTCATCAACATCTCCATTTAAGTTCCCAGAAGCTACTGATTGCTTGGAATCTTTTAATGAATTAGCTTGAGAAGATAGAAGTTGAACCACCAGGCAGCATATCAGCATTGGATTACAGAGGTAAAAATAACAAGTAATCTTTCTTAATCTTGGAAAATATGAACAGAAAAAAATTACACATTAAACAAACAGAATGCCTAAGGTCAACAACAATCATAATCAACACAGTGCATTCTATACACAGTGCAGGATACATGAGAATAAAAGAGACAAATATACAAAACCAACTAAAAAGGCATAAAAGTAAAGGTGGTTTGGCTCATACTTAACGAAGACTACATCCACAAGCAAAATTTGTGATGAATACACTATACAACTGGTGGACACACAGACCCTGGTCTACCCCCAAAAAACACTATAACAGTGTGATGATCCCCCTCGAAAATCTTAACTACAATCTTTTCTGGAGGTCCTGATTGGCACAAAAAACTAGTTAGGTCAAGCACTGGAGGTCACTAAGGATCACGAAAGATGATAAAGACGGTCTAAAATTTTAGAATCATCTATTTGTATGTCATTCAGTCATTGTACCCTTTGTGTTCTTTTCTTCTTAGCTGTCTATTGACGTGGATAGCCAAATTAGGGAATATTCCAAGAAAGAAAATTCTAATACCCTCATCTCAGTAGTTGCTTATTCCATCTTAATTTCACTTGGTTACTGGTTGCACTATTACCTGCAACAATGATTGTAATACCAGCCTACCTTATTGAACATCGTAAGCACTAAAAGAATTTTTTAATGCATAGGAATGTACTTAAGTATACTTCGGAATAAAATGTAAATTTTTTGGGGCCATTATTTGTGGAAAGCACACAAGAGATGTTACATGTTGCAATATTACTAAATTATGATGGAAATCAAATGGTTGAAGTAGTCATTTTTGTGACATAATGCAATCCCAACTAGCTTTGTAAATATATTGTGCAAGTCAACTGAGATAATCTATCAAACAAAACCAGATTTTAAGTAAACTTTTACCAAGTTCTTAAAAAATGACAGTCTCAACAGCACTGAAGGTCCAACAAGCTTAAATAAGGAAGTAATTTTAACACTCAGATATCAGTATAAAATAAACAAAATTGTAGTAACATGTCATACCATCTACGGATTGGGCAATTGAAGGATTATTCTCAACCAGCGCCTGTCAAAACATACATGGGTAAGAAGTAAAATTAAAGGGCAATTGTCTATAAGATGAGAATGCATAGCTATAAGGCACAATATGTAAGCTTACTAATCCCCTGTTTGGCTTGGATAAAAATTAGATTTTTAATAGATTTTCATAAAAGTTGGTGAAATGTGTGGTATGAAAAGGAGTGACTCAAGGCGCGCCTCAGAGTGAGGCGCACATATAGTGCCTCAAGGCGGTTCTTTTTGAGGCAAAAATAAGAGGCATGCGCCTCTTAAACTGAGGCGCACGCCTCACGAGGCGTGCGCCTCTTTTAATTTTTTTTTTCCCCAGATTTATTAATACAAAAATGGCATTTTTTTTAAAGAGAAAATGGCCCATTCAAAAAGCCATTTTGGGCCCAAACAAAACAACAAAAAACCTAGAAAAATGAATGATATATGCAGCCTAAATTTTAAAAGAACTGAAAGTCAGAAAACAAAAAAAAGGGACCCCAACCGTCTTCTTCTGTTCATCATCTGCATTCTGCTCTGGCTGGCCTCATTACTTTCATTCATCAGGTATTTCTTCTTGGTCTGCCCGTGTCTGTCTTCTTCTTCTTTCTTCTTGGTCATTATTAAGAAGTTAAGATACTTGATAATTAATTAACGGACCAAGCATGCATGTGTGCTGATGAAATTTGTTAGCAAGCATATTCCCTTCCACCAAGTTCTTTCTTTCTATTCTCAATTCAGTCAATTGTTTGTGACTAATACAGAAGAAAAGTAGGTGAAGAACACAATTCTTTCACTATTAGCACACAGGTTTCAGCTTCAGTTTCAGTAATCATTTCATTCTTAACACTTAATTTTTTTCTTGTATAATAGGATGGGAAATTAGATATGATAATGATTCCAATAACAATGCTAGTAATAGTGATGATAGTGCAGACTTTTAGGCTTTTTTTAGTTTAAACTGCTGCTTCTTTTTAATTGCAAATGGAGTGATTGCTAATTTTTGTAATACTTTATTATTTTTTTTTTTATTTTTTTTGCTAAACATCTTCTTTTTAATTGCAAATGGAGTGATTATATATTCTATTTATTATATGTTCTAACTTTTATTTTTGGTATTATTTTATAATTCTTTCATTTAGATTTGTTGAATTTTGTGAGGCGTAACCTCAATCCACCTCGAGGCTTACGCCTCGCCTCATAAAGAAAAAATGCCTCAGTACTTAGTTCCGCCTTTTTAAACCTTGACGTGTGGTTAAAAAGTTGATTAAAATTTATGGATCCCACGAAATGTGTGGTTGAAAATGAATTCTAAGAAATGGGGACAAACATGGGCTAAAATACGAACTAAATAGAGAGGAATATTTTCGTTAGCGTCGCACCTGTTGTAACTCCAGTATGGAATCCAAGGTCTTTTTTGAGGAAGTGATTAGATCAGAGTACGCTTCACTAACTCCGTTATCAGAATCATAGAATAAGGACCTAACTGGTTCCTGCAGACAACATGTCTTCTTTCAAATACAGCATCGTAATGAAGTACATAGAATTCAAATAATAATTATATATATTAGAATCCAAAGTGAACCTGTGGAAGTCTGTTAGAACTAGAGAATGCTTTTTGCAGCAAGAATCTGAATTCGAGCGTTTTGTCCCAAAGAGCCTTCACACGATTAGGAAAAGATATCAGCAAGCCATCTCAGTAAAGTCAGAAATGGACAAGGTAAGAGGGTGAGAGAAGGGGAACCACCATGAAAACAGAGCCAATATGTTCCCTAACTATTAGATCACATAGCAAAAAAGTTTTTGGCAACCCAAAAACCCTTTTGCTACATTTCTTAGAAAGAGATCACAAGAAAAAGAAAAAAAAGAATTGAACTAAAGTAAAGGTGCATTATTTAAATGATAAAATGCTGATTAAAAAGCTTCGTACCCTTTGATTTTTTACTGCTTGACCTTTTTGAATATCCTCATCCTTATGGCCCTTTAGATTTCTCGAAAGATCTCTGGTCAACAAAGGAATAGGTTTGCATATAATATATGTATATATAATTTTTATATAAAATCACCTTAGATAGTCAATAATGCAGCATCATTGTAACAAAGAACAAATAGAGCCAAGTAGTCGAATAGATCACTAGAGGACAATTATGATGCTAGTACCATTTATATTTGGAAACATAAACAAACGATATTATATCAAGTTAGCTGTTCAAAAATCAGCAATGGCATTTAAACCACCAAGAACACATTTTAGTTACTTGAGTTTGGGTTTAAGTCTCACCTGGGGGAGGGGTAATATTTAGCCAAAAAAAGCCTAAAGCTATAAAATTTGTAGTTCATACATGAAATTCGCCTTGAATGGAAAATTTGAGGACTTTTGTTAGATATTTTTTTCATTCTAAAGCTCATCGAAAAAAAATTGTCAAAGGTGATGAATATAAAATATTACCAACCAATATAAACTAAATTACCTTGATTTTTCAAAAAACTTTTGTGCTCTCGATTGGCTAAAGCACGTGGTCCCTGAAGGCTCATAAAACATATGTTGATCCAACTAAGTCTTCTCAACTATTCACAAATATTGAAATCTTTTTTCCTCAACTCCTTTACAAGAATTTCAAAGAACATTTAGCCTAAAACTTCTTTTAATATGTTTAATATGAACTATCCCCTTCTAAATTGTAATTGGCGATTTTAACAGTCACAGTAAGTCAATATAAATTAAATGTCTAAAACCAAGAATAAACAAAACTTGATCCCAAAAATGATATTAAGTTGGCAACCTGGCTGAAAGACCACATATTAATTTTTTTCCAATAATAAATAAAAATTGAACAAACAGGTATGTTATGAAATGCGAGGACTTACTGCTCCTCATTTCGAAGTTTCTTATATTCTTTCTCGAGCTCTTCCATCTCAGCACCCTTCTGTTCATCATCATTGTCATTCTCCGACCCTCCTCCCTCCTCATTCTCGCTCTCAACATCAGTATCCTCATCATGGTTCCCATGGTCATCATCACCATCATTATTATACTCATCCTTGTCGCTATTATCGTAATCATCACTACAGTCATCTTTTTCATCTTCCTTGAAATTATTCACCTGATTAAAGCAACAGAGCAAATAAGCATCATAAAAAATAAAACCAAATATAATCACAAAGAAACAACCAATAAAAAAAGGGGGGGCTCTAACAGTATCAGGAAACATTTGATTTTCCATGTAAGGTAAGGTAAAATAAATAGTGTGGGGACCACTTGCATGTTATTAATCACAAATTTGTGTTTTTCAAAGAGGAAAGTTAAAAGGTCTGCATATCACATAAATCACCTTCTAAAATTATGGATTACTTGCCATTAATTGTTGAGTCATAAAATTAAGCTCTAGTTATTATAATTTCTAAATTATGAAGTTCAAAAAATTAAGCTCTAGTTATTATAATTTCTAAATTATGAAGTTCAAATTTTTCCAAATTACATTTCGAGGAAAACACAGAGCCTATTTTGAAACTTCATTTACAAAGTGAGAACCTGGAAATATATTTCAAGTAACTCGTGCAAAAGATGCATGAGAAAACAAATAATTAGCTGCATGGTCATAAAAGAAAAATGCAGCATACAGAGCTCTTGCAAGAGTCAAAATTAAGATTTGAATGGCTTTAAAGAGAACAAGAGATGTGGCATACAGGAATCTCCTCAAAGATATCCGCCCATGAAAGATTCTTCTCCCTCAACCTGAGAAGCAAACCCTTATTACTTAATAAAATTAGTTATAATCCTCTAAGGACTAATCAAAGAAACAAATGGATCCTTTTGGACATCTTTGAAAGGAGAAGAGGAAGAAGAGAAAAGCATACTTTTCACCAGTGAAGTTATTATTTTTATAAAGATCCATGAATGAATCAGAAAGCTTCAAAGCCTTCAAAGCTAGGACGCCTTGGTTGGATCTTGATGGATCGTAAACAATACAAACACATCGCCTATTATTCTCCTGCAACCAGAAGATATAACAGAAGGCACGTAAAAACTAATAATACGGTGAAATTGCATGCATACTGTACTGCTGCATTCGATGTTAGATTGGTGAGAAATTTTCAGAGCCAACTGGCTATTTCAAATTATGCAGCCTGGCATGTAATGTCTCAAATAGCATAGAAAGAAACTAAGAACATGCAGTATACAATTAACACAAAATTTGAAGGATAAAGCCTTGTTTTCAAATGCATTAGATGATCAAGCCTACAATCATCTGTTTATCTCTAGCTACGATATTATGATTTGGATAATAATGAGAAAAGGAATTTTAATATTCAAATATTAAGAAAGTGCTTCAACCACCTAAAAGTCACTAAAAACTTGTCTCAGATCATTTGCTAGAAAGCCTAGATGTAGAAGCTCTTGGCTGATCAACAACACTCGTGATACACGGAACGAAAAATCATTTGAGTTTCTTTTGCATCCCAAAAATAAATTTCGAGGCCTCTGAAGCTCAAACAGGAGAGGTCGCCAAGAACAATTAATATCTAATCAAAAGCATTTCAGTCATGACTTCAAAAATCATCATCACTACTAGTAAAAAAATAAAATTGTCGTGCGAGATTTTTCCCTTCTAGGGTTGTTGGACAGGAAAATGCAAATGATAAAGCAAAATGTACAGATATATTACCTGGTAGTTCATAAAAGTCTCTATGAGTTCCACTGTTTGAAAAGAGCCAAATGAAGTTGATTGATACCTGAAAAGTCGAGTTGAAAAATGCTGTCAGTAAAAAAATGAATGTTAAAATAAGCAACTCATTTATTAAGCAAAATATATCTCTGTCCATCAAACAAAAGATTTAATGTGGACCATCAGCTACATCATTTTTTCAAGAAATGTCTACCAAGACAAAACAAGAAGAAGGACAAACTAAGCATTAATCTAGCCTACACTAATCCTTTTTCACCACTGTGCAATCCACTAGAAGGCCCAAGCATTATTACTCCCAAAAAACTCGGCGTAACCAATACGAATCTTTTTTCACCATTAATCATTTTTTACCACTGTTGTCAGTTCATAATTACACCCATTAGAAGATCCAGTTGGAACCTCAGCAACCACCAATAGGACGTGTAATTTTAGTCTCCCCTTCTTTCCCCTGTTCTAAATAAATCTATGGAAATTGCATCACCCTTATGGACAAAGCTTCCTCAAGTCCGGACAACACATGCCCAAAACCAATGTTTAAAAAAGAATAATCAAGCACCAAGACATTTTACCTAGGTGAGGCGAGGGACAAGTCTCAAGGCATTTTACGGTGACAAACTAACGAAATAATTCGAAAAAGTATAAAAATATAAATATAAGCTCATAATAAACCATCTTTACAAATCTATAATAAACAAATTAAGCCTTTCCACGTAGAGGAATAAAAAATAGAAAAAAAAAACATAAAGCATTTTAGGTTAACAAAAGTAGCCCAGAAAGTTAAAAGGCCAAAGATCTATTCTATGAAAATTCTTCCTTAACTTAAAGGCGGTCAGCATTTTATGTAATTTTCCCTTTATCCTGAAGTGGCATAAGACAATACATGGGGTCTACGTCTCTAACTTAAATTTATGGAAACACTGGTATCATTTTAATCAAGGTTTAAAAAGGCGGAACTAAGTATTGAGGCGTTTTTTCTTTATGAGGCGAGCCGTAAGCCTCGAGGCGGATTGAGGCGTAAACCTCACAAAATACAACAAATCTAAATGAAAGAATTATAAAATAATACAAAAATTAAAAGTTAGAACATATAATAAATATAATATATAATCACTCCATTTGCAATTAAAAAGATGTTTAGCAAAAAAAAAAAATTAATAATAATAATAAAGTATTACAAAAGTTAGCAATCACTCCATTTGCAATTAAAAAGAAGCAGCAGTTTAAACTAAAAAAAGCCTAAAAGTCTGCACTATCATCACTATTACTAGCATTGTTATTGGAATCATTATCATATCTAATTTCCCATCCTATAATACAAGAAAAAAAATTAAGTGTTAAGAATGAAATGATTACTGA
This sequence comes from Fraxinus americana, assembly GCA_035079005.1. Classification (NCBI taxonomy): domain Eukaryota; kingdom Viridiplantae; phylum Streptophyta; class Magnoliopsida; order Lamiales; family Oleaceae; genus Fraxinus; species Fraxinus americana. The sequence goes on along the minus strand of CM068717.1, from coordinate 16,851,807 downwards.
AACTAAAGCTGAAACCTGTGTGGTAATAGTGAAAGAATTGTGTTCTTCACCTACTTTTCTTCTGTATTAGTCACAAACAATTGACTGAATTGAGAATAGAAAGAAAGAACTTGGTGGAAGGGAATATGCTTGCTAACAAATCTCATCAGCACACATGCATACTTGGTCCTTTAATTAATTATCAAGTATCTTAAATTCTTAATAATGACCAAGAAGAAAGAAGAAGAAGACAGACACGGGCAGACCAAGAAGAAATACCTGATGAATGAAAGTAATGAGGCCAGCCAGAGCAGAATGCAGATGATGAACAGAAGAAGACGGTTGGGGTCCCTTTTTTTTTGTTTTCTGACTTTCAGTTCTTTTAAAATTTAGGCTGCATATATCATTCATTTTTCTAGGTTTTTTGTTGTTTTGTTTGGGCCCAAAATGGCTTTTTGAATGGGCCCTTTTCTCTTTAAAAAAAATGCCATTTTTGTATTAATAAATCTAGGAAAAAAAAATTAAGAGAGGCGTGAGGCGCGAGCCGTGAGGCGTGCGCCTCAGTTTAAGAGGCGCATGCCTCTTATTTTTGCCTCAAAAAGAACCGCCTTGAGGCACTATATGTACGCCTCACTCTAAGGCGCGCCTTAGTCACGCCTTTTCATACTATGATTTTAATGAGTGGAGTTTGGAGAAAAAAGTTCAGAAAAGAGATTATTTTTGGCCAATGGACATATATTTAACACATCAGAGAAACAAAATAAAGATACACAAAGGGACGATCAGGTTTTTGAACCATTATGTAATATCAACATTTTCTACATAATAAAATTAGCATTAAATCAGCTAAATATGATGACCACTCCCAAATCGCTTCAATAGTTAATAGCTTTTCCAACTTTGATCGGCCTGGTTTTGGTTTGTTGAACTGATCGTTCTAAGGTTGTACATTTACAACAAAAGACTGATGTCCATTATGAAAGGATACATATATATACGTATATGTGTAGACGGGGGTGAAATGGGTGATGGGAAGATGACTCACCAACCAACAGTGTTATTGTCGACATTAACCTCTCTCAAGCACCTCATCATTTCAAGCTGATAATTAGCACCTTCTGCTTCAACCTCTTCATCTTCCTCCCGAATCTGTAAGATAATATTCAACCACTTGTTACAAAGCATAACAACGGTGACCAAATTTCTATTCTGATCTAAATCAAGATTTTGATTAAGCCCTTGTTTTGTGAGGATTAAAATCACATTTTTAGTAAATTTTGATAAATACAGAGGAAATGTGTTTGAAAAGTTGGAGTCCATAAAATGTGGTTAAAATTAACTATTGACTTTAACTTAAATTAAAATTTTGATTTTAATTAATAAGAGCTAAACAGACAATGGAAATGTCTCAGAATATTGTATACCGGGAATGGGAAACAATTAGTGACTTCGAGAACACTGCCAACATCCAACCCTAGCAGTTGTCCTGTAACCAAAGCGGGAGAAAATTCTTGGCAATGCTTTATTATCTTCAAAAGAACCTGTACATAGTAATTCATAAAAGAGAATTTTAAGAAAAACCTTCAGCATCTCGTCATTAGCCATTCCCTTTAAGAACTTCCCCAATAGGTCATACCGCAAGAAGTAAAATTGGGTCTCAAAATGGCAAAATAACATAGTACTATCACTGGGATAGCTGTTTAGCTATGAATTAAACAGAGTAAAAGGTAGCATTTAAAGACAGAGAAATTAAATTTACAAAATTTAAAACTTCCAAAGAAACACACTGCGCAATTCTTCATTACATGAGACCTGACAAAGAATGCATAGGACTTAAAGTCCAAAGTCCCAAAAGCATAGTAGTTTGCTTCTCTACAAACATGGAAGGACGATAACAAAGAAGAATTAACAGAATAGGAGCAACCAGGAACAATTTTTCAACCATCAAATTAACAATATGCAATTATGTCACTGAAATCGTTGCTCTTCAAAATCGTGAACAGGAAGTACTTTTCTTCTTTTTTTTGGAAAATAATCACGTCAAGCATCTCCTAAAGTACAAATAGTTACAGTGGCGCACCAGTCCTTCAATCTGAACCACTCTGAGGGGCGGCGAGGCCTCCTCCGTAGCCGCCACTTGTAAAAAAGACCGTGATTGTGCAGCCATTGTGTGCCTGTAAGAGAGAGGGAGATGAGATGACGGGTTTTGATGTGCCTGTGCAGAAGAATGTAACGGAATCAATGGCGATATGGAGAAAAGCCCTAGCAATTGTTGGCGGAGTAGGAGTATGGACTGGACCTCAGTACTTTGGGCTTGAAGCTTTCTTCTTAATGGGCTGCTAATGGACCATCAATTGCAATCGAACAACTGAAAGGCCCAGTTGGAAGCTTTAGGTTAAACATCACATATTTCAAAAGGGTAAATAGCACAAAATATCCCCACATTTTAATGTTATTATTGTGCAAAACGTTCATACCTTTCTTACTTTGACATGTTTACCCCTGCCTTCCACATTTTATTGTGCAAAGGTCATTTTCAACAATTTTTCAATAAAATGACGATTTTACCCTCGTGTTCAACTGAAACAAAAAGAAAAGATTGAGATCCATTTTTGACATAGAAAAAGTTCGAATTGGAAAAAATATATTTCTAACAAAGTTGTAGCTCTTTGAGTTATCTTTTCAACGCATTTTTATTCTTCCAAATCGAATATCGAAAAAGAATGTTATGACCAAATTACTGACTGCTGTGCAGACACAAAAAATCCGCGCGCAAAGGCAACTTTCCTTATTCGATTAGAACTCTTTTGGAAACCAATTTGGGCATGATTTTCATCCAATTTCCGACTCCTACAAATACTTAACCGCAGAATACATATGGAGGAGGCCCCCATACACCATTCTTCTCCTCTTTGGCTCAACCGCTCAAGAAACTCATAGAGAGCTAAAACTCTTGGCGAAACTACGAAGGAATTCAGTTGGAATTAGTGATTTCATATCTTTTATTCATTTAATTTAATCTTTTCATTGTCAAACAATCCTAAAATTTAGATTTTGATTCTCTTGAATTTAAATTGAAATCGGTTTAATATTTACAAGATATTTCATGGATTCAGTCATGCTTTTCCATTATTCAATCAAACTATATATTGAGTTTTAATTTCGATTATTTATTGTTGAGATTGGTTTAACAATTATGATATCCTTCATAGATCCAGTCATACTTCTTCTATTGTTAAATTAAACTAGTTGTTGAATTTTAATCTCAATTTCACTTTATTGGCGGATTGATTACTGTTTTATACTTGATGTATATGGTCGATCTTTGATCTTATCCCAATAAAATTGTGCGAATATGTGTTAAGTCTAAATTCTAAAATTATATTTGTAAATTAAATAGATTTTCACGATATATCTTCCTATTAGAGTGCCGGGATGAAAGCATCTAATTATGTTATAAAAATGAATAATTGATATGATTGATCCAATCCAATGAGGGAATACCGACACTTCATTGCTTCGAATTATTGATTTTAATTTCACATTTCAACATTGAATTTTATTACACATTTGAAAGAACAATTTAGCATTTTTTATCCTTTAAATATTCATCCATCTCCCCGTGGATACGACACCCCAAAGCTGTGTACAACTACCGCATTATTTTTTGGGCGTAATCAAATTTTGGCGCCGTTGCCGGGGAAACGGTACAAAATACGCAAGGATCCACTACAAAAGGGTGACACAGTTCCTTTTATTTTGGTTTTAGTTAGTTTAATTTTTGTTATTATATTTTTCTTATTTTCACACTTTTTTTTTTACTTGTTCCATGAACGGGTATCGAGGTGAGCGAGGAAGATCTGCTGAAAGACCAGATATAGAGTTTGAATCTTTTTTTAACCTTGCTTTTGATTCTGTTTCTGTTAAAATTAACACTTCATCACACAACACCATGAGTGATAGTGAACATGATGCACTTTTTAGGACTTTATATGATTATCTTCACCCCACACGCATATCTATACCATCATGCATTATTTTTCCGTCTAATATACCACGCATGGACATTAAACCGGGAATGATTCAACTTCTTCCCACTTTTCATGGACTTGAAAATGAAAGTTCATACGTGTATATTAGGGAATTTGAGGAGGTGATTGTAACCTTCCACAATCAACATGGTACAGCAAATGCGTTCAAGCTTAAATTTTTTCCTTTTTCGCTTAAAAATAGAGCAAAAGGCTAGATGTACTCGCTGATACCACGTTCGATTGGAACATGGGGTGAAATGACTCAAGCTTTCTTCAGCAAATATTTTTCCCATCATAAAACTAGTGTTTTGAAGAAACAAATTTCCTCATTCACTCAAAAAGACAATGAAACCTTATACCAAGCATGGGATGATACAAAGAGTTGCAAGCTCTTTGCCCCCATCATGGTTATGAGAGTTGGCGTATAGTGAGTTATTTTTTATGAGAGATTAACATTTAGGGAGCGTCAATTTATAGAGATGATATGTAATTGTGAATTTTTACAGGAAGATCCTGATTGTGCTATAGAATATTTAGATGAAGTAGCAGAAAAAGCTGACAATTGGACTGGCCCTAGTGCCACTGATAGCACCAATAGGTCTCGAGCCATAGGAAATCCTCATGCCATAGATTTAGGGGCTAGTGTCAACCTCATGCCTTATGATATTTACCTGTCATTAGATTTGGGTGAGATGAAGCTAATGAGTGTATTTCACTCATACTTTAGACGCCATCTAAAATTGATATTTAATTAATTCTTACGAGTTTTAGAACGTTTTAATGTGTGTTTTGATGTTGTGATATAGATTGATGAAATTAGTGAAAGTTGGCAAAAGTTGGAGATCGAATTTCTTACTTTGGAAAGTCAAGGACTGAGTTTCATTATCTTGAAAGACTATAGGACTTGAAGAATATGCTACATTAAATGGGCTTGTCTTTTAGACTTCGAATTGGAATCAAATTCACTTGACCTCTAATTGGACTCCAGCCAGGGCTGGACTTTGTTTTCTGGGCTGTTTTATCAAAAGATTTTGACTCCTTTTCGGAGTAAAAGACTACCCAGCTGAAGGATATATACACAGAAGGAGAGAAGGCGGCTGGAGAGAAAAAATTGAGAGAAAAGAAAGGGTTGAGAAAGTCAAACTTTGTGGATGTGAATTAAAGAATATATACACACAGATTTTGGCTGCAAAAATAGGCAGATTCACGTAGAGCAAAGGAGAGGAGAAAAGAAGGCTGCTGGAATTTGAAGTCAAAAAGAGCTGCCTGCAGCTGTGAATATTATATCTATTTACACCAATATAACACAGAGACATATAGGAAATCAGGTGGTTGTTGCTGAATTATATAGATACACATTTACACAGATTGCGGCAGCTTGGGAATTGGCAGCTGGAAGCAAAAAGCATATATATATATACACATGCAGAATCCGGCTGAGCAAGGTGAAGAGAGATTACACACATACATCAGCCGAAAAATCAGTTTTTCTTAATCTTTTCTTCTCCATGCTCTTTAATTCAAATTTTATTATGTCGTTTCAATTTATTATGAATTAATTTATTTATCTAGGATTTGATGTAGCCGAACTTGATATTATGATTTAATTATATTAAAGTTATTTATGTTTGATTTTCCACATATGTTTGATTGTGTCATGAAATTAATACTTTCAATTAATTGGCCACTAATTGAATGAATAGATGCTAGTCAATTCCGGCACTCGAAAGAGGGGAATTTAGGCATGATCATAAGATTGAGACAACGTAGATTTTATGGATTTCGAGAGAAAGTATAAATTCTACGAAACTTACTCCACAAAAGAATCGGGACTTGATAAATTCTAGACTTTAATTCGAAATAAAGATATTGGGATTGAATTTTAGGATTATTTTCTAGCCGGCACTCAAGAGAGGGGAGAGAAATATATTAGGATTCTTGCTTTCAAACATGAGAAAATTGACTTGAATAACTGGAGATAATTGAATTATAATTGATAGTGAGGTGAAATCATTCCCTAGTCCTTCTTGCATTGATAACCCTCCTATAATTTGCCCTATTTTACTTGAACGATCACACATCCACGTTAATTTAGTATAGATACTTCGAATTTACAATTGAATTTCTAGATAAAGTAGAAGTTAACATAATTATAGTACTTAGTATAAAATCAGATATCAATCCCTGTGGGTTAGACACTCTAACTCCATTCCTAAATTACAAAACTTAACACCATACACTTGCAGCATTTTCACGTTGTACAAAGCGCGTGACAGAAGCCTACAACCGCCCCCACCGCAAAGCCACTGGCACCGAAAACTGCCCCCAGGGGACTACATTCATCCATCCCCAACGTGAAAGGTGAGTTTTTCATTTTTTCGGCAACGAAGCGAGAGGCGGTGATTTTATTGTAGAATCTGAAGTTGCTTCCTCGATCGGAGTTTGGTGAGTTCAATAATTGATTCTTTCTGCATAAATGTAAATCTTTAACTCAAAATAGAGTGACCCATCTAAATTTAGGCTTTGAAGGGTAAAATGGAGACGGAAAATGGAGATTCCAAGTCCAAGATGGAAGATTATGAAGTAATAGAGCAAATTGGAAGAGGTGCTTTTGGAGCTGCATTATGGCTTCAGTTGATAATAAGATGGCTTTATTTGATAGATTTCAAATTCAACGCTATTTTCAGGATGGTTGTCAATATTTTTAGCATAACCAGATGATATGTGCTACTTATTTTTGCCAAATGATTATATTTTTTCTTCACACTGTTATTAGTTTTTTGTGTGCCATTATTATGGTAGAGTCATTCGCCTTATGTTCTGGAAGAGTACCTATATTTGTTCCTCCTGTGTGACACAGGATTGATCAAGTGCTTTGTACTCCTGCACTCCATAATATTCTTACTTTCTGAAATTAAATCAATCTTTCTGCTCTTTAGTTACCTAATTGAAAGCCAGTCCTACCCTGATATATGCACTGTTACCTTGACACTGCCTAGCATTTGAGTTCCTTCACATGTAATTCAAATACTTAGCAAATTTTGTGTAGATTCCGGGTAATTTGTTTAATGTTTTCATTTTCGCATGCCAGCTCTCTTTCAGAGTTTGGAGTTTTGAGATTTGAATTAGGTTATTCCATGGAAAACCCCAACTCTCTGGTATTGTGGGAAGCCCAATTTGGTGATTTTGCAATGATGCTCAAGTGATATTTGATCAATTTATCAGTAGTGGGGAGTCAAAATGGTTGCAGGAGACTGGATTAGTTGTTCTTCTACCTCATGGTTATGACGGCCAAGGCCCTGAACACTCGAGTGCACGTTTGGAACGTTTCCTCCAGGTGTTACCCTTTTTCTTTTTGGTTATGAAACACTTACATTTGTACCCATTTTCTATTTTCTCTGGGTTTTAATTGTTTACTTTTGGACTACTTATACATTTATTTGAAGTATACACATCATGATCATCATATTTTCAGCCACATTGCAAGTTTGTTGTTTCTGACTTTAGTTCACTTCAATTGGTTGCTTGTCCAAGGAATTGAATTTTAACCCATCAAATTATAAATTGACTTCAGATGAGTGATGACAATCAATATATTATCCCTGAGATGGATCCTACCCTTAGGACACAAATACAGGAGTGCAATTGGCAGGTGGTGAATGTCATGACTCATGCAAATTATTTCCATGTTTTGCGGCGTCAAGTAAGTAGAACTAACTGAGCAAATATTTGTGCTCTTATATAGGTTTTCTTGATTTTCTTATCTTTCACATCTTTATGCCCCAGATACACATGGAATTCTGCAAGCCTCTCATTGTGATGTCACCAAAGATCTTGCTTCGTCACAAGGACTGCAAGTCTAATTTATCCGAGTTTGACGATGTTCAAGGCCATCCAGGATTTGACAAACAAGGGACTAGATTTAAACGCCTGATAAAGAACCAAAATGATCACTCAGATCTTGAAGAGGGAATTAGATGTCGGTTCTTTGCTTAGGAAAGGTGGGAAAACTATTCTTTCTTTTCCCGTGTCTATCCTTCCATTTTCTCCTCCTCCGTGAGCTCCACCACTCTCCTGTAAATCTTTACTTTTAAATTATTTTACCGAACGTGAATTTTGAATTACTTTTAAATTATTTTACCGAACGTGAATTTTGAATTACTTTTTATGCTGTTGACGCTGCTTCTCTACCTTGCACTCTTCCATATACACAGTAAAGCACAAGCGAATCGATTCTTGGAGTTCGTCATCCCTTCAGTTCCGGCTCAACATTTATCCAAGGTTTCCTTGATTGTAAATTAATTGAAGTTTTGGAATTTGTGCTTAATTAATATTTGACTTTATCAGTAGTGATTAGTTCCAATAGATGGTTTATTCTATTGATGATATAATGCAGTCACTGCAGCTGATAGTACAGTTAAGGTGAACACACGGCTATTGTTCTTAAACTTATTTTCGTTTTAAGCTGAATGCTTCTTACAAAATCTCTATAGCTGTTTTTTGTTAATTTCATCTGGAAAATTGAATGCAAAATCGATTGATATAAAGTTGGACGTATGTTACATTTTTTCCAATATTTGCTCAAGAGTTTGACTATAGTAATTGCTTATGCTTCTAAGAAATCAGTTTCTAATTCATCTACTTTTGTGAATTATTTTGTAGGAAAATGTTGAAGTGATTAAGAGTTTTCCTATTGACTGAGCAGATTCTAAAACCGCATTTTAATTATTTAGACCTTTTCAGAGTATATTAGTTAATTGGAAGTCATAAGTTGAATATTCTTTTCGCTTTTTCTAATTTGGTTATCAAGGATGAAGATAGAGAAGACTGTTTAAAGAATTCACTGAAAGAAACAGCTAAAAATGCTTACTTTCTTTTATTTCAAGATTTGGACATATCCGAAATTTTTACCCTTACAAAATTATGTACGCAGTATTGTGGTCTATGCGAGTATACGACTCTTTGTGAGTTCCTAAACTTCAAAATTCTTTGGCAGAATACTTGTTGCTTTCTGATGTACATTCAACATTAATTTTGTCAAACGATCTCTCATTCCTTCCTGCTCCCTCTCTCCCTATGTATTCCCTTCTCCTGCTTCCTTCCAATATCGTGCTCTCATAATTTCCCTTCCTCTTTCGCCATTTGTAAAGCTTGAGGACAATAAGTTGGTCGAAACTGTTTGCATACCCGTTAACGATGATAAAGGTTCTGCCTCGTCTAACTACTTGTGTCTCATCACTGTAACTTTCACAAATTTTATAATTTTTTTCTAGGCTAGGTTACTTCCTTTTAGGAAATGCTATTTATGAACTTAATTAGCATACATCTTAGAGGGTATTTATATCACTTGTAAGCAGTAAGAGCTTACAAGCAATTTAAGTTTTTCATTTTAGTAGTTATAAGAACTTAAAAAGTTTTGCTTTGCTATGAGCAAGAAGCAAGCAGTTTTAATTGCTTGGACGCACCTTAAAAATAAGATAGGATACTCAAACTTATTTGAATTGTCATTATGAGATTATACAACATTTTAGTGTGGCCTCTAAGAACTTTCTATCTTAACAATACCGAACTGGCTTATAATGGTATTTTAATTACATTTACTTTCCACTGTTGTTAACTAGGTGGGATACCCACTGCGTTGTTCGTTTTGTGCCACCGGCAAGGGAGTTTCTTAAGGAATCTTAAAAAGCATGAAATTGTCGAGCAGGTATGTCTTCCTTTGATCCCGACTAATTTTTGAAGTTATTTATATTAGGATGATTTCTTCAAACCACCAAATTTTTGCATGTGAGTACATTGTCTATCTTAAACATTTTTAGTGCCCCTTCCCTTACGTTTATGTGGGCAGAAAGAGAAGAAAGGTGTGGATTGCGGTTGGCTGGGTTCTATAACCTCCATCAGTAACTACCCGACTTGCCTTTTCTTTTACCCTGCACAGACCAAACTTTTTTTGGACTGCACAGTGTTCTGCTTAGCCCCTTTTCTTCATTTGTTTAGGTGGACGGGTTTAATTAGAAGATAGGCATCATTTACTAAACAGGTTAATTTCATGAATACTTGCATGTATAAGTTTCTTTTTTGTTTTCTTGTTATTGCAAACGGTATGATCGAAAGGCATGGAACTGGGAATCTTTTTCACGTCTATTGTTTTTCATAAGGAAGATTGAATCATTATCTAATGGGTTGATTCACGGCGCTGTCTAAATTTTTGATCTTTGGTGGAATAAAGCGTGCTGCGTGCATTGCTTATTTCCCATATTTCTCTACTCTATAATCATTGACTCGATTGCTAAATGATTTAATAACCCATTTTACCGTCTGCACTGTAGATTCTCGTAGCAAGGAAGCTTTGCAAGCTCCCAATATTGTTGCCATAGATGCTGATGGTCTAGATTACACAGACATTCCACACTCACAAATTAGAAAGGTTCGGCTTCACCATTCTCATCTTTAGGACCTATGTATTACTGCTTTTATGAAATTTTAGATCAAAGATTTGACAAAAATTATACTGGTCAAGTTATACAAATCCTAGCCATGCCTAGTCAGCCAACTTGTGCTAGGGAAGTTATGCGATCATTTTCAGAATGTGTTAATTTTGCTCAATATAATATGCGTTTAGGTGTTTACTCGATATCATGAACTTGTTTTGAAGTAGTTAAAGCTAATTTCAGGTGCCAGGGCTCGCGGTGGTGATTGTGGGAAATAGGAAGGATTCTAAAAGCTATGTGAATATAAAAAGAAAAGCACGTGCTGAAGTTGGGATAAAGTCTGTTGATACAAGCCTGCCAGAAGAAGTTTCTGAAGCCGAATTGATTTGCCGGGTCCTTGATTTAAATGCAGATCCTGATGTTTATGGTTAGTTGGTTATGAACTTACAGACCGACAATTACTTCAATTCCTAAAACATGATTGGATATATTTAATTTCATTGCCAGTAATTGTCATGTCCATGATCTTAACAATGCAAGTGGGCATGGAAATTCTTATTCATAATGCAATTTGTTCCTATTTTTGTCTGATTATCCCAACTGGTATGACATTGTTAACTGATTGGAAATCCTTATTCATAATGCACTTTGTTCCTATATTTTGTCTGATTGTGTCAACTGATATGACATCGTTAAATTTTTTTGGTTGTATAATTTGCAGTAGAAAAACTGGTTATGAAGTGATATTATGTTCATTTATATAAAAACTATCTAATACACGTAATCTAACCATTGTACTGGCAATAAACCTTACATTTATCTGAACTATTCGGAGGTTGGGGAACTTCTTAATTGCTTCATTTTCCTCATCTCCACACACTTACTGTACTTGCATAAATATAATATCTTCTGTTTTGGCTGATTAATCCATTCATATTTTCTATTTTGTACAAAGATGTGATAGTGTAACAAATAGATGCAACGGAGGATGATTGTAATAATGAAAAATTATTCTTTCAATACTTCTCTGGAGGTATATTTTTTCTTTATTTTGTTTTTTACATAAACATTTCGAAAGATAAGTTCTCTATGGATCTCGTTTTATGTTTTTTTTTTATTTCTTCATACTATTTAAATGTTTTATAACTGTATTCTATGAAGCTTTCTGAAAGAAGGGAAGATTTCGTTTATTTGTAAATATCTGATTTTATTTCTTCTTCTTTACACTTGCCATGTTTCTTTTCTCATATCTGATGTTTGGTAATTTGAAAATTAAGATTAGTAACAATGATTACTGGAAATTTTAGTTTACAATTCAAAGGGGAAGCGATGTATTGGATTGCCTGGTTGTAGGTTTATCTGTTGCTATGTTGTGCATCACTATCATCAACAGTTGGAGCTTACCTTCACATTGTTTGGAACGTTGGTAGATTATTGACAACCCTTGGATGCATGGGTAGCATAAGCTCCACAGTTGGAGCTTACCTTCACATTGTTTCAGATTTATGTCTTAAACAACTTCAGATCAGAGTATTTGGATTATTAAATTCTCCTACAAAACAAGTAGTATATACATTATATAGAAGATGTAATTTCTCATTATTTTCTTCCTTCAATTCATTTGCTGAATTCTTTTTTTTTAATTAAGGAAATTTGAGCACTTCTGTTCATTATTATTGAATGGCTTGAATGTATTTCTTGCTTCAAAGACTTCTTTTAATGAAAATAATCTTCATTGGAAATGTTTGTTTTCCTCAGCTTTAGCGTGGTTCTTATTGCCTTAAATCTTGTTTTCTTGACATTTTAGGCCTATGTTATATAACAAACGAAAAATTGTTTTCTTCAATAAATATTATTCCATCAATTTTCCCAACTAAAAGATGAAGTGTAGCTACTTAAACAGGACCCAACGGATCAGACTAGTATAGATAACTTTATGGTTCAACAACTTGATGGAACTTAGAATGTCTGACGTTCCCAAATTGCACTTTTCTATTATGTCTATAAGCTCAGGGTCAAAGAGTTTATCTCGCATCTGTGATGTCTAACTTTTAGAATTTGTTTTTCTTTGATTTCAGGCTGTCCCAAATTGCAGTTTCTATTTGTCTATAAGTTTAGTGTCAATGAGTTTAAGTCACATCCATGAAGTCTTAACTTTTAGGAATTTGTTTTTTTTTATTTCAGGCTGTCACTAAAAAGAAATATGGCGAAGATGCCAACAATGTAGGGGATGAAGGTGGCTTTGCTCCTAACATTCAGGTTGAACAGTGTGTTATGTTGAATAAAATTTTTCCTTGAGCTTCTTATATAATATTCAAATTGTATTATCTTTTATTGATTGCAGGAGAACAAGGAAGGTCTTGAAAGTCGTTTCAAGACAGGTTACACAGGAAAAGTGAGTCTCCAAACTTTCTTGGCTTCATTCTTTGATCAACTAGATGATGGGGGTTAGAGCTTAAATTTCATTATGTATGTATAGGTTGTCATCGGAATGGACGTCGCTGCATTTGAGTTTTATGGATCAGACAAGACTTACGACTTCGACTTCAAAGAAGAGGCAAGTTCTTACTCTTTGTAACTTGCTTAGCTCCATTTGACTGCATTTTTTAATACCTTAAAATCACTCAACGCTAATAAATACCCAACTAAACTGTAGCACGTGCATCGCACGTACGTGCACTAGTTAATGGTAGAAGTGACTTGTCCTTTTCTCTGTAACTCTAGTGCATAGAATTTTTTGCTGGATAATGCACGTGCTTATCCTTGCTTTCTATTGAGATGGATAACTAATGATACAATTAATTGCCATTGGACTATTATTGCGCCACCACAACTTATTCCATTTAAATGTTTTTGAATATTGATTGGGCCTAAGAATTTATTTTTGTTGGGCCTTATTTTGTCCAAAATATTTGGGGCCCTTCTTTGATAATCTAAGTGGATGACTATTTTTGGACTTCTAATGGGGCTTGGTTATTTATTTTTACTCAGCCCAATACGTCTTGTTGGATTGAAAAAAAAATTAAATAAAAAAATGGGAAGAGTACGTAAATAAGGTGTTTACTTTTACACATTTCAAAAATGTCAAAACATGTTCTAAATTTCAAAAATCAGGTTTCTTTAAAATTTTAATTATGAAATAATAATTATTAAATTAATTTATAATTAATATTTAATTCAACTATAAAATAATTAACCCACCCCCACCTCCACCACCCCTATAACTCCGGGACTATTCCGGCGACCGTTCCGGTCACCACTCTTTTCCGGCGACCGTTCCGACGATTTTTCCGGCGACTTTTCCAATTCCGGCGAATATGTTAAGGTCACAGATCGATACAACTTGGTCACAATTCAAAGTTTTTTAGGTCACAATTCAAAATTTTCGTAGGTCACAATACGTTCATCGGTCACAACTTCAAAATTTAAAAGTCACAATTTATTAATCGGTCACAAATCACAAATTTTATAAGTCACAATACTTATTTAGGTCACAATTTATCAATTTATTGGTCACAATTAATAATTTTTAGGCCACAAATTAATAATTTTTAGGTCGCATAGTCAAAATTTTAGGTCACAATTAAATATTTGGTCACAGATAACCAAATACTTGGTCACAGACCACCAAAAATATCCACCACCGTCGTCGCCCCCGCACCAAAACCTCCACAACCTCACCGGCACAAAATCGCCACCATCTCACTTGCAACCAGTACCAACACACCGTCGAAACAACCAATACCCCCACACAAAACACCACTAGCACCACACAAAAACCCTAGCACCACCGTCGCATCCAACCACACAAAACCGCCGTCGGCGCCGGATGGCTATCAACACCACTGCTGCCGGATCTGTGCACAAAATATCAAAAACCACAAAAACCAACAGTGGATCTGTTCGAAAAACTACAATGCCACAGAATTTACCTGCGGCATCGCGAAACGCAGCAGCGACGCGACGTCGCTGCTGCGAGATCTGCGAATGGCGACGTGCGAGATCTGCGAACGGCGAACAGTGCGAGATCTACGACCAATGGACGTGAACAGCAACGACATCAATACCAGTTGACAGAGACGGGGAAGAGAGAACGGATGTTGCATGGGAGGAGAGAACGGCGGTTGGGCGGGGGAGGAGAGAACAACGGTTGGGCAGGAGAGGAGAGAACGGCGGTTCGGTGGGGGAGGAGAGAACGGCGGTTGGGCATTGGAGGAGAGAACGGCGGTTGGGCGGGGGAGGAGAGCGGCGATTCGGCAGGGGAAGAGAAATGTCGATTGGGCAGGGGATGAGAAATGAATTCTAGGGTTGGTTTGTTTATTTTAATTGGAATGAAAATAATATAATTAATATTAAATTAAATATAAAAAACCTAATTTATGAAAATTTAAACATGATATGTGATTTATGAAAATGGAAATCTAAAGGTAGGGCTGGCTGTAATTTCTTCTAAAGAAATCCTAAGGCCCCATAAAATTGAAAGACCTCTTTTTATTCTACTTTGATGTTAAGTCAACTTGGGCTAAACATTTATTGGGTCTCATTGCATTTGGGGTCATCAGGCTCTTTTGACATATCCACTTGCTTGCTAATGATTCTTATTTGGGTGTCATAAGCTAAGTATTAGGCCCAATGATATTATTGGTTCTATTTGGGTTACCATTTATTTTACATCACTTGGAAAAAACAGTCCCTGCCTACTGCCAACATTTTTTGGAAAAGGCATAAATATATTGTATATCTTGGTCTTCAAATTTAAAACAACCTGGGAAGTGTTCTAAATTCAAAAGTGGATAAAACCAATAGAAATGGTTACTGGAATGTGCCGGCTCTCTTTTAACTTGAAAGAATGATCTGGCAGCCATATTTGAGGGTGCCCTATATGTGGACACCTGTATTTTGCATATTAAATTCCAGTTCAAAGATTTTGGGGTTGCAAAATTATTCTCTTACCTGCTAGTTACAAAACAATTTTCCATGTTGCGGAATAATGGTTGATTTAATTTCTGTAAATGAGTTATTATCCTATCTTTGCCCCCATATCTTGGAAATGGTGGTAGGCCAACATAATGTATTTGCAAAATGCATTGCCTTAATCTCTCTGACTCGAAGGTTATATTGATCATTTTAAATGATCCCCTATTGTCCGAGGCAATATTTAAGACCTCGTATATTGTGGAATTCTTATTGTAAAATGCAACATTATTGAAGTCCTTGTTCCTTGAAAAAAGGAAAAGGCAACTCCCCAGATGTTTATTCCGGGCCTCGCGAGATGATTTTTCCTCGCCTTTCATTATTGTTGAGCCTAACTGTAAGTCCTCGTCGTTCCGAGGCAGTTTATAAGACTCCGATAGTTCGAGTTGAGCCTACCTATAAGACCTCGTCCATCCAAGGCCCACTTATAAGACTCTTGAAAGCCTCATTCCTTGGATAAAGGAAGAGGCAATATCTTGAAATCCTCGTTCCTTGAATAAAGGAAGATGCAATATCTTGAAGTCCTTGTTCCTTGAAAAAAGGAAAATTCAACTCGCCAAATGTTTATTTCTGGCCACGCGAGATGATTATTCCTCGCCTCTCACTATCGTTGAGCCTAACTGTAAGTTCTCGTCATTTCGAGTCAGTTTAAAAGACTCCAATAGTTCGAGTTGAGCCTAGCTATAAGACCTCGTCCATTCGAGATCCGCTTATAAGACTCTTGAAAGCCTCATTCCTTGGATAAAGGAAGAGGTAATATCTTCAAGTCTTCGTTCCTTGAATAAAGGAAGAGGCAATATCTTGAAGTCCTCGTTCCTTGAAAAAAGGAAGAGGTAAATCGCGAAATGCTTATTCATTGCCTCTCACTATTGTCGAGCCTAACTGTATGTTCTCGTCGTTCCGAGGCAGTTTATAAGACTCTGATAGTTCGAGTTGAGCCTAGCTATAAGACCTCGTCCATCTGAGGCCCGCTTATAAGACTCTTGAAAGCCTCATTCCTTGGATAAAGGAAGACGCAATATCTTGAAGTCCTCGTTCCTTGAATAAAGGAAGAGGCAATATCTTGAAGTCCTTGTTCCTTGAAAAAAGGAAGGGGCAAATCGCGAGATGCTTATTCCTCACCTCTCACTATTGTCGAGCCTAACTGTAATACCTCGTTATTTCGAGGCAGTTTATAAGACTCCGATAGTTTGAGTTGAGCCTAGCTATAAGATCTCGTCCATCCGAGGCCCGCTTATAAGACTCTTGAAAGCCTCATTCCTTAGATAAAGGAAGAGGCAATATCTTGAAGTCCTCGTTCCTTGAATAAAGGAAGAGGCAATATCTTGAAGTCCTTGTTCCTTGAAAAAAGGAAGAGGCAAATCGCGAGATGCTTATTCCTCACCTCTCACTATTGTCGAGCCTAACTGTAATACCTCGTTATTTCGAGGCAATTTATAAGACTCCGATAGTTTGAGTTGAGCCTAGCTATAAGATCTCGTCCATCCGAGGCCCACTTATAAAACTCTTGAAAGCCTCATTCCTTGGATAAAGGAAGAGGCAATATCTTGAAGTCCTCGTTCCTTGAATAAAGGAAGAGGCAATATCTTGAAGTCCTTGTTCCTTGAAAAAAGGAAGAGGCAAATCGCGAGATGCTTATTCCTCACCTCTCACTATTGTCGAGCCTAACTGTAATACCTCGTTATTTCGAGGCAGTTTATAAGACTCCGATAGTTTGAGTTGAGCCTAGCTATAAGATCTCGTCCATCCGAGGCCCGCTTATAAGACTCTTGAAAGCCTCGTTCCTTGAATAAAGGAAGAGGCAATATCTTGAAGTATTTGTTCCTTGAAAAAAGGAAAAGGCAACTCGCCAGATGTTTATTCTTCGTCTCTCACTATCGTTGAGCCTAACTGTAAAACTTTGTCATTTCGAGGCGGACACACATGTCTTCTTTCAACGAGGCTGAACGTCTAAGAAGATGCCTTCACATGGATGAACCATCCACCATGTGAGGAAGCGTGCACCAGCACATGCCTTCCTTTAACAGTCAAACGTCAAGTCAGAAGCCTTTGCATGGATGAACCATCCACCGTGCAAGGAAGCGTTGGCGCCTCGGAAGAGAGGTCGACATTCCCAAACATGGATCACCTCACTTGGATTCCGAAGTGGACATACATGCCTTCTTTCGACGAGGCCCAACGTCGAGGAAGAAGCCTTCACATGGATGAACCATCCACTATATGAGGAAGCATGCACAGTACATGCCTTCCTTCGATGAGGCCCAACATCGAGGAGGAAGCCTTCACATGGATGAACCATCCACCAAGTGAGGAAGCGTGCACCAGCACATGCCTTCCTTCGACGAGGCCCAACGTCAAGGAAGAATCCTTCACATGGATGAACCATCCACCATGTGAGAAAGTGTGCACCAGCACATGCCTTCCTTCGACGAGGTCCAACATCAAGGAAGAAGCCTTCACATGGATGAACCATCCACCACGTGAGGAAGCGTGCCCCAGCACATGCCTTCCTTCGACGAGGCCCAACGTTAAAGAAGAATCCTTCACATGGATGAACCATCCACCATGTGAGGAAGCATGCACAAGCACATGCCTTTCTTTGACGAGGCTGAACGTCAAGGAAGAAGCCTTTCATGGTTGTATCAAACACCATGGAGGAAGCTCTTGACATGGATGTGTCACCCCCATGTAAAGATGTCAGCTTATTACAGCTACTTACAGATTCAGAGCATTGCCTCTACTATTACATTATCCCTTGCAGGGATGAACCATCTACCCTACAGGTAGCCCTTGACATGGGTGAACCATACACCATGCAAGGATATCATTTACCGCTTCGTAAGGAGAGGGGTGGGCCCACCTTATTACCTACGAAGACGAAGCCTTCCTTGACTGGATCAAACACCATGGAGGAAGCTCTTGCATAGATGAGTAAACCCCTTGCGAGGAGGTAAAAGTTATAAATGACAAATAAAACAAGCTAAAGAGCTTCAAAAAATGGGGGCCTCGGCTCTCTTTATCAAGAGTTCAACAAATATTTGAGGTTCATAAGCTTCGGACCATAGGGGCCTCAACTTTCTCCGTAAAACTTCAGCTGAAGATTTGAAGTAGAGAGCTTCGGTTTATAAGGACTTCGAATCTGTCAAAATTTCTGCAAATTGTAAGGCAAAGGATTTACCTATAGGAAGAGACACTATCTTGAAGGTCACTCTCCTACGCAAACTGTTTATCTCAATTTTACTTTCAAGTCCATGCATAGACTTGGTGGACTATTGTTATCCCATGAAAATGAGCCTAGCCGAGGTACCTAAAGAGGTCTAATCGAGGCTCCTTAAGTGGCTAGATGAGGTGCCTAAAGAGTGCCTAATCGAGGCTCCTTAAGTGGCTAGACGAGGTGCCTAAAGAGTGCCCAATCGAGGCTCTTTAAATGGCTAGATGAGGTACCTAAAGAGTGCTTAACCGAGGCTCCTTAAGTGGCTAAGACAAAGTGCTTAACAAGTGCCCAACCGAGGCTCTCCAAAGGCTAGCTGAAGTGCCCAACCGAAGTACCTAAAGAGTGCCTAACCGAGGCTCCCCAAAGACTAGGACGTTCCTAACCGAAGTACCTAAAGAGTGCCTAACCGAAGCTTCTTAAGTGGCTAGACGAAGTACCTGAAAAGTGCCTAATTGAGGCTCCTTAAGTGGCTAGACGAGGTACCTAAAGAGTGCTTAACCGAGGCTCCTTAAGTGGATAAGCCGAAGTGCTTAATAAGTGCCCAATCGAGGCTCTCCAAATGCTAGCTGAAGTGCCCAACGGAAGTACCTAAAGAGTGCCTAACCAAGGCTCCCCAAAGACTAGCTGAAGTTCCTAACCGAAGTACCTAAAGAGTGCCTAACCGAGGCTCCACAAAGGCTAACTGAAGTACCTAACCGATGCTCTTTGAAGTGCTTAGCCAAAGCTCCCCAAAGGCTAGTTGAAGTGCCTACTGAGGCTCCTCATGAATGATGTCCTATGGGCCTAAGTTTGATCCATTAACCACTGGCCCATTAGCATTCTTCTATATATATGTGAATCTACTTCATTTTAACGTATGTTTTCTAACCCTATCATCTTCCCTTCTTCCACTCCACTTATATTTTCCTCGTCTGGCAGTTGACTTGACCGTCGGAGTGCGAACGGTCGCCAGACCTTTTTCTTGACCGACGACCTTTGCCTCCTAATGGGGTGTTCAGAGTGCAGGTGATGCCCACGTCGAGGGGACGTGGCGGGGATTCTGTTGAGTTCTTTTTTTGCGGTACAACACTTATAAAGCATTTCATAGTTGCATGTTCAACATTGACTAGTAGCTACAAAAATTTTGAAATACATTTTTAAAAGTAACAAACTTGTGAAAAAAATCTGATGGTCACATTTTTGTAACCTATGATAAAATGTAATAATCTATAATTTAATTGAAGAGCTCCTGCTTACAATGTAGTCTATCTATATCATTCTTATCAAATGTGTATATTTTAACTTTTAATCTTGTTTTGCACTGCATTCTAACGAGTCCAATTCATTAGTGTCACCAACAATTTGGCAGGTTTGTAATATGGGTTTTTTTTTCGAATAGATAAGGTTCTTTTATCTCTCAAAATCTACACAAAACCCCAACCCACCCACCCCCATCCCCATATTTTTAATATGGCATCTCTACCTTTGCTGAACCAACCAATCCATAATTTCCTCAAGAACCGTCAACCCATTAAAACTGCAAGAAAACCTCCCAAAATGGCCCTCGCCCCAATATTCTAATAACATCCTTAACATTTGTCCTAACCACACAAAAACAAGACACTGCAAATGCCATTGATTTCAGAATGACAGTCCCAGACCAAACTCTTGAGAAAGCATAAACTCAAGGTACTAGTCGCATACTTCCTAGCCCCACAAGCATAATCTTGCCCACAATAGTTGTATGCACACCTAATATCTTCTACGCTTGGATTTCCTATAATTGTGAAGTCTTCCCACACATCCGAAGATTTTCTATTTTTTCTCTTCCCTAAACATGATGGTGGAAGTGGAGGAACATATAACTTCAATTTCACTATCTATATCCATGTTCATATCCATACAAATCAAACATGGTCCTCGATTTTCAAGACAACAACAGTTGACTCTTAATTGATTGGAGCATACAATTGGATAGAACTTTAAATAGGCTTCTCAAAGCACTTTTTCATCCCCCCTCTTTTCTTTTAATATTTCACACAAATTCTAGAATTTCAACTGAGAGTAGCTAAAGTTACATCATTTGTCCCAATAATCTCGGTCAATTATGGTTGACGGATTACTTATCAAAAAAATCATTCTATTATTCTTGAATGAGAAATGAACACTCCTTTAGGCTTTAATAACTCTAACTAAGCGATGCGGAATAATAACAAGTGATTTCTACAAAATGAACATCATTTTGGTATTGTTCCAAGGTTGCTGATTGGTGGTCGAGCCTGGTTTTGATTTTGGACTTGCTACCACAAAGGCCGAAGCCAGTTATTTTGATGAATATTATGTTGTTTCTAGAATTCTTATGTCCATTGCTTTCAATATGTAGGTCAATATTATTATTTCTAGATTTTTTGTTTCATGAAATCAATTTGACTCATTGATACATCGTACATCTCGAATTTTTTTCTTAATACATTGTACATCCCCATAACCTCCTTTTGTATTGTATAACCACATTTTCTTTGCAGCTTACTGATGTATAACCTCCTTTTTATTTTTCTTTTAAAATGTCCAATTAGTGAATAACATGTGTCCCACCTGTTTTTAAACTTGTCTCCAACCCTCTTTTTGTAGCAAAACTCAAAACAGCAATATTCAGTCACTATGATCAATGATAATATCTAATGAATAACATTACACGTATTGATGAAGTAAGAAGGCTTAAAAGCCCTTGCATTGTCACAAATGGTTTTCCAAAAAATTTAAAGAAAAAAATCTCATTTTCACCATTTCCGTCTCATAGTCGAAGTTACAGAGGCCATATCCATTGGACCATTGCCATACAAAGGAACATCTAAACTATTGAAAGCCATAGCACATTTAACCACATAACCTTCAAACAAAGATGTCATAATACTTGAAAGATAGATCAAACTACACAACATTCTATGGCCATTATTTTAACCATGTGAACCAAAAATGAAATTTAGATTTAAAGAATTCTCACATGGTTTTGTAGCATAGAAAGTCAGCTATACCGCTGAAGCAGATTTCTGGATTACGAGGCCAAACAAATTTTGAAATGTCATAGATGCGTCATGAGAAAGATTCATGGGCCGAGGTGCCATAAAATTGACAAAATTTTCATGAACATGATACCTGCATGATCAAACCCAAGGATTTTAGATGATTGTAAAAATGCATTTTGGGATGTGTCAAGAATCAACAACTACATAATGAACTCGTTGGCAACTTACCGGATCTTGCGAATTTTTGAGACACGACGGTCAACAATTTTTCATTTCTTTGTTTGCAATCTTTTCATAGCATAAAAAACTGTCTCTGTCGCCAATCAAGATAAAAAAAAAGGTTAAGTTGTAATCGACTCATCAATTCTTTCTATTCAGCCTGTGCCCACTTGTAAATATCCATAAAAACTTCATGGACAACTGCATATGACCATAAACTTAGAAGACTCGGACCATGTTTAGTTCTGCTTAATTATGTTTGACGAAATAACTGACTTAGAAAGTAAACAAACTAACATCTCACATAGGAAGGTGGCTTGGGGAATGTCGATAGCTGGAAAATTTGCCGTTACATTTATGGTTTCATGTAGGTAGGTTATCTTCATATCCTTGAAAGGGATTTAAGTTCCAGATGAATTTGCACTACTGTTTGGGAGAGATTCAATAGCCATTTAAAGTTGACGGGATAGATGGGCAACACGTGGAATTTAAAATACAGAGTAACAAATAAATATTGAGCTGCATAAAAGTAATCTAATTTGAAATTATATCAATCCCCCTATTTCTGGTGATATCCCCTTCAAATAAGACCATGCTAGAGGTGCACATCAGGCGATGGATATAGCGAAGAAGGTAGAATCTCAATATTGAAATTAGGGATGTCTAATCCTTGGGAGACAAAGATACAGAATAAACTTGTAATGAATTTAAAAAAAAAAAAAAACCATTTCTCTTCCACTTTACCATGTTATGAGATAAGTTTGGGGGTGGTCGAGCTGGTGAATGATTTTATTGAGAACTGTGTTGATTCCATGCGTGTAGAATTTTTTTTTTTTTTTTTTTTTTTTGGAGTGTCTTTTGCCAAGTATAAGCTAGGTAATGACCATATGTTAATGCCCCATTTGATTTTGTTATGCATCAAAAGAACATTGCATTTGTTGAATATTAGGCATCACTTCGTAGCCTTTTTTATTCGATTATTAAGTCTGTTGGGGTATCTCAAAACCCGGTACTCTTTGGTCTAAACAACCGGGAGCTACCGACCTAAAGCTCGCTATAAGGGTCAAGAAGAAAGCTTAAGGGACTGAGGTCAATCTTGAGCTTTTATTGAAATATATGATTTGGTGCAATTGTAATTGATTTTGGGCTTAGATAACTAGTGGGTTTGACTTACTTAGTATAAACTTGATTGTGAAAGCACTCATTAGTCGAGAATCATCACATTTTTAGATGTTGAAAATGCCGGTTAGACCCAGCCGAACTAGTGCGGAAAAAGAAATGAGTTATTGAGAGCGACCTTTAGATATACGCCTTGGGAAAATAGAAGAAATATCTATTTGAGTGTGTGAATCTCACGAGCGTGAAAGGATATATTTGACTACAAAGGGTCGGGTTGGAACCAAGTAAGATTTTTTTTTCATCTGGATAATTGTTTCCTGGCTTAGATAATGATTGAAAGTGACTACACACATATACACTGATCGAACAATGGATAAATTTAAATTATTTTTGGTAGCATCATTTGGAGCATGGTTATAAATTGATATATAATTTTAAAACTCTTTGATATTTTTCGGCAAGTTGTCGAATATGTTGATCATTATTGTATTTGCATGATTATGTTTGGAGTTAATTTTGCTTGGGACGAGCAAGAGCTCAAGTTTGGGGGTGTGATAAGTGTGTTTTTACACACTTATTAGGCACTTTTTAGAGTTAAATATAATTGAAATTGAGTACATTTCTATGCATAATTGTGTAATTTTCACTTTTGTAGGCAAAAACCCCGATAAGAAGGTGAACGAAGCAAAAGGAGAAAAAAAAGGACTAAAAGTATACAAAAATGTGAAGTTGGGGACCAAAGTGCACAAGGCAAAAAGTTGGGACTTGTGGTGCAATTTATCAAGTTGGATATTTTCTTGTGACTTTAGCCACTTAACTAAGCTTACTTCTTAGTTAAGTGATAAGTTTGCATTATCTTTGTTTTTTTTAATAGGAGATATTTTTGGATATTTTTGAAGTCTCTAATTATCCTTTAAAATCAACCAGAACTGCTCCAACAGCAAAATCACTAGCATCGCACATCAGCTCAAATGGAAGAGTCCAATCTGGAGCTGCAATGATAGGAGCAGTGATGAATTTCTCTTTTAAAGTATTGAAAGCATTGAGACACTCTTGAAAGAAATTGAAAGTAGCGTTCTTCTCAAGTAATGAGCAAAGAGGTTTTGTGATTTTCGAAAAATCTTTGATAAACCTCCTGTAAAATCCAGCATGTCCTAGAAAACTCGTAATCCCTCCAAAGGGCATTCTCCTATACGCAAATGTACCATATAGACATGTAAAAGTAGTTTTCTCTTGATCTTCAGGGGTTATTGGAATTTGATTGTAGCCCGAATACCCATCAAGAAAACAATAATGTGAATACCCCGCCAACCGCTCAAGCATTTGATCTATGAAAGAAAGATGAAAGTGATCCTTTCTAGTCGCAGTGTTAAGCTTGCGATAATCAGTACACACTCTCCAACCAGTCACAGGACTAGTAGGTATCAGTTCATTTTCCTCGTTTTCCACCACGGTGATGCCTCCTTTCTTTGGCACAACTTGTACATGACTTACCCATGGACTATCAGAAATTGGATAGATAATGCCTGCATCAAGCCATTTGACGACTTCAGCTCTCACCACTTCTTTCATATTCTGATTCAGTCGCCTTTGATGCTCAACTGATGGCTTAAAGTCATTCTCCATCAGTGTTTTGTGCATACAAAATGAGAGACTGATCCTTCGAATATCACCAATCGTCCACCCAATGGCTTCCTTGTGTTACCGTAAGACTCGAAGTAACTTCTCTACTTCTATATCACTTAAAGAGTTAGAAATGACAACTGGAAGCGTGGATGATTCACCCAAATAAGCGTGCCTCAAATGAGGTGGAAGAGTTTTCAATTCAAGTGTGGGGGCTTCTTGAAGAGATGGAAGCGGTGGTGAAGAAGTCTTGTCTAAATCCTCATAATATGGTGCCCTGATGAAAGTGTGGGAAGGTGTAGCGTTCAAGTAATTCACCATGTCCTCAACATCAGGGTCACCATCATTGAGATGTGACGAACGCACAAGGCATTTTCTAAGGGGATCCTCAGAACGTCCATAAAGAGAGTCGGCAACCAATTGATCAATAACGTCTACCCCGAAAATAGGTATCGGATGCCGACGGGTACTCGATGGCTTTCAAGATATTAAACGTGACTTGTTTATTTTGTACCCTCAAAATGAGTTTTCCTTCTTGCACGTCGATCAAGGCTCGATCGGCAGCAAGAATCGTCGACCTAAAATGATAGGGATATCATGATCCTCCTCAATGTCAAGAATAATGAAGTCAGCTGGAAAAATGAACTTGTCAACTTTCAATAACACATCGTCAACAACACCCCGAGGATATTTGATTAAACGATCGACCAATTGTAAGGATACCGTACTAGCCATGGCTTCTCCCAATCCCGACTTTCGAAAGATAGACAATGACATTAAATTAATGCTCGCTCTAAGATCACACAATGCTTTACTAAAATTTAAATCACCAATGACGCATGGAATAGTAAAGCTTCCCGGATCTTTGATTTTCGGAGGTAACTTGTTTTGAAGGATGGCGTTACACTTTTCAGTCAACATCACCGTCTCATGCTCTTCAAGTTTCCTTTTGTTAAAAAGGATATCTTTCATGAATTTAGCATAGCTCGGCATTTGAGCTAGAGCATCGGCAAACAGAATGTCAATGTGTAGCTTTTTGAATACCACCAAAGCCTTACCAAATTGAACATCCAATTTATGCTTTTGAGCCTCTGTGGGAAGGGAATATGTGGTACATAAGCTTTGACTTGTGTTGGAACCTTTGATGATGATGACTCATGTTCATCCGTCTTACTTTCCTCAACCAGTACCTCTTTTTGTTCTTGCACCACCTCATTGTCTTCAGCTGGTGCTTTGTTTGCTTGAGCTTTGGGGCGTACTACCGTGGGTTCAGTCAATTGAATCCCACTTCTAGTAGTAATGGCTTGGACATTGTCTCTAGGGTTTGTTTCAGTATTACTCAGTAAAGCCCCTTGAGGCCTTTCAGAGAGAAGTTTTACAATCTGGCCCACTTGCCGTTCCAAATTTTTCAAAGAGGCATCATTGCGTTCTTGGTATTGCAATTGATGATTTGCAAATTTAGCAATGGCCTCTTCCCAACCTTCTTTCTTCTCTTATGGTTTAGGATTCAACACAATCTGATCGTTCCCATAAGAGAAGTTTGGATGATTACGCCAATCAGGGTTGTACGTTTGCGAATAAGGATTGTACCCTGGGCGTTGAAAATTTTGAGTGTATGCCACTTGCTCGGTGGATCCCGAACTACTAGCAATCAATGGACAACTTGAACTTGGATGATTCGTTCCACACATATCACAAACAGGCGGTGATTGTATCATATGAGCAGAATGAGAGCCTGATGAGGATGTGGAAAGCCATTCTACCTTTCGTGCTAGAGAGTCGATCTTGGATAAAACCAAAGAGTATGCTTCACTATCTCGCGCTCCACTAACTCCCATTTTAGCACGTCTATCCGGCCACATTGCACTTTGTTCACTCATCACCTCAAATAACTCATATGCTTCTCGGATACTTTTGTTTTGGATGGACCCGTTTGACGATGAGTCCACATTTGATCGGTGAGAAGGAGTCAAACCGGTATAGAAGTATTGGACTTGTTGTGCTAGAGTAATCCCATTGTTTGGGCACTTTCTAAGCATGCCTTTAAACCTCTCCCAAGCCTCATGAAAAGTTTCCGAGTCAAGTTGTTGGAAAGTGGTTATGTCGTGTTTGAGTTTGGCAACACGAGCGGGTGGAAAGAATTTTGTTGTGAACTTTTGTGCCAACTCTACCCAACTCGTGATACTCCCCGAAGGTAGAGTGTCATGCGACTCTCTTGCCTTGTCATAACCTCATTCTGATAGCCTCCTCACTCACACCTTCATAAATGAAATCGCTAACAATTTCCATAAATCGTGCAACGTTTGCATGAGGGTTGTTATCTATTCTCCCATAAAATGATATGATGTTGGAGAATAAATTAATCACATCCAGCCTCAGTTGGAAATTTGGATGCCTATAAGAATGATAGATAATACTCGCTTGATTCTCCACCATAGGACGGTTCAAGAAATCCCGAAACAACATGTCTTCTTCATTTACCACGGGATTTTGGATTCTACCCACTTGATTATCGAAACCAGGCGGAATACAATCCCGAGGATTTTGTTCGGGTCGAGCATTATGGTTTCCATTTCCTCCTTGTCGCCCCATTTCCCGTTGTCTTCTTCTCAACTTGTTTTGTTCACGCAACCTCTTTCGAAAAGTCTCTTCAATTTCTGGATAAATTCGAGAAGAATGAGACTTCGCAAACGATGCATATAAAATCAACGAGTTTGGTAATTTGACAATCACAAAGAAAACCTCACTTTTGGATTTAAAGGGTAAAGTAAAAAACAACAAATAAAGTTCGTTGAAGTGAATTACAAATAAACTACTAAATTGGTAAAAACACTCACCGGCAACGGCGCCAAAAACTTGCTATCTAAAAATATATCGCTAGTGCACTGGTTGAGAACAAGTAGTAAAGTTGACTTTTTAGGTCCGAGTTGATCCCACAGAAAGTTGATTTCAATTATAAGCTTATTTGTCTCAAATTAACGAAATTGACACGGATTTAAAAATGTGATTTTTAAATTAAAAAGATACAATTTTGATTTAAAACGTAAAATGACAAATAAAAGGTGAAAAAATTTTGATTTCGAAAAGATGTTGGAATTTATGATTTCGCTTAACCTTTATTTTGTTAATATCAATTCAATTATGCACTGATGCAAATTACCAAAATAAGTAGTTAGACCCGATTTTCCTATTTTAAATCACCCTCTTTCGAGGGATATTAACCCTAATTAATTAATTCATACCACATATTTCTATGTCGATACAAACTTAACTAATTGCATGAATTGTTGTAAAAATAACTCAAAGGGTCACCTAGAGTAAGTGTATATCTCTATATCACCTAAACGCGCAATAGATATACTAATGCAAATCTAGGGTATTAATTATTTCGGTCTAGTAAATGCAACTATTTTTCAACAATACACAAACACCTCACTCCAACATCACTGATATCAAATAAATGAAGTAATTTTAACATGATAATTAATACACTAATATTTTGATAACAAATGCATCTTAACAATCATTAAAAACATTCTATGATATTAATGAAATGCTGATCATATATAGATAACAAATAAGGAGATTGTTTATATAATACATTACAAACTTTGGAAAAATAATGGAAGAAAAACAAAGGTTTAGATATAACCCTTTTAGTGAACTCCGCCCATGATTCCTCCAAGTTTCCTTTGATGAAATCTCCTAATTGTTATGAACTTTGCTTCCAAAATGAGCCAAGAACTAAACAAAAGAAAGAAAAATGAAAGCAAGGGAAAAGACAGAGAGAAAAAACGTGCTAGAGGGAGAGAGTGATACGTTTGTAGTGTTTTTTTGGTTGATATTAAAGGATAATTAGAAACATAATAAATAGGGTAATTGGTGCAAAACGTCCCTACATTTGCTGGTTTATGTGGAAAACATCCCTACCTTTCATTTTTTGGTGCAGAACGTCTCTACCTTTCACTTTTGAACATCCAATTTATGCTTTTGGAGCCTCTGTGGGAAGGGAATAGGTGGTACATAAGCTTTGACCGGTGTTGGAACCTTTAATGATGATGACTCATGTTCATCCGTCTTACTTTCCTCAACCAGTACCTCTTTTGGTTCTTGCACCACCTCATTGTCTTCAGCTGGTGCCTTGTTTGCTTGAGCTTCGGGGCGTACTATCGTGGGTCAATTGAATCCCACTTCTGGTAGTAATGGCTTGCACATTCTCTCTAAGGTTTGTTTCAGTATTACTCGGTAAAGCCCCTTAAGGCCTTTTAGAGAGAAGTTTGGCAATCTGGCCCACTTGCCGTTCCAAATTTTTCAAAGAGGCATCATTGCGTTCTTGGTATTGCAATTGATGATTTGCAAATTTAGCAATTGAAAACCAAACTTCCACAACTAAAATTGCCCAAGTTAATACAATAGAAAACAGTCTTGATTATGAGAGGCTTTGATTGATCCCTGAAATTTCACTACTACCTTCCAATTGGTTCGATTTCGGTGAGCCCATTTTTCGGCAGCAATAGTTGCCGGGCGAAGCTCGGTTATGTGTTGGGATCCAACTACTGGGGCAAGGGAATTGCCACTACGGCAGTGAAAATGGTGGGCAGCACCATTTTTGTTGAGTTGCCGCATTTGGAAAGGCTTAAGGCAGTGGTGGGGATGTTGAAAATTTGGGCTCCCAAAGGGTTTTGGAAAAGGCAAGTTTCACAATTTGATGAGATGAACAGGTAAGCTCCAGTCCCAATAAATCATGAAAACAGAACACATGCACCTAGAATTCATCAGTGCTAGGTACTGAAAACTCTACTTTAGTCTGTATAGTATAACTCTGAGGGTGGAGGTGGTGGAGAAGAGAGAGTTCTTGTTTTTGTTATTTTTAATATTTTCATAAGTTTCGAATTGATTTGCACTTTTTAAAAAAATTAGGAGTAAGATTGCAATTTATTCTTGATGTTTCTTTTCTTTTCCTTTTTTTTTTTAAATTTGAATTGGAGGGTATATCGGTCATTTTATGTCAAAAATTGGGGAAAATGACGTTTTGCGCAAAAAAAGTGAAAGGTAGGGATGTTCCGCGCCAAAAAATGAAAGGTATAGATGTTTTCCACACAAACCGGCAAGGGTAGGGACGTTTTGCGCCAATTACCCTAATAAATATCCAAAAATATCTCCTATTAAAAAAAAAAAGATAATGCAAACTTATCACTTAACTAAGAAGTAAGCTTAGTTAAGTGGCTAATGTCACAAGAAAATATCCAACTTGATAAATTGCACTCCAAGTCTTCTAACTTTTTGGCTTGTGCACTTTGGTCTCCAACTTAACATTTTTGTACACTTTTAGTCCTTTTTCTTCTCCTTTTGCTTTGTTCACCTTCTTATCGGGGTTGTTGCCTACAAAAGTAAAAATTACACAATTATGCATAGAAATGTACTCAATTTCAATTATATTTAACTTCGAAAAGTGCCTAATAAGTGTGTAAAAACACACTTATCATTAATTAACATCCAGTTTTACTTAATTGAAAATTAAATAAATGATTTAACATTCATTGTCATATATATATATATTCTTTGATATTAATTATAAATTAATTAGTATTTATGTACATTCAAATATTACTTTATAATACTTATAAAGCATTTCATAGTTGCATGTTCAACATTGACTAGCAGCAACAAAAATTTTGAAATAGATTTTTAAAAGTAACAAACTTGTGAAAAAAATCTGATGGTCACATTTTTGTAACCTATGGTAAAATGTAATAATCTATAATTTAATTGTAGAGCTCCTGCTTACAATGTAGTCTATCTATGTCAATCTTATCAAATGTGTATATTTTAACTTTCAATCTTGTTTGGCACTGCATTCTAACGAGTCCAATTCATTAGTGTCACCAACAATTTTGCAGGTTTGTAATATGGGTTTCTTTTTTGAATAGATAAGGTTCTTTCATCTCTCAAAATCTACACAACCCCCCTCCCCCCCCCCTATGGCATCTCTACCTTTGCCGAACCAACCAATCCATTATTTCCTCAAGAACCGTCAGTCCCACAAGCATAATATTGCCCACAATAGTTGTATGCACACCTAATATCTTCTATGTTTGGATTTCCTATAACTGTGAAGTCTTCCCACACATCCGAAGATTTTCTATTTTTTCTCTTTCCTAAACATGATGGTGGAAGTGGAGGAACATATAGCTTCAATTTCAGTATCTATATCCATGTTCATATCTATACAAATCAAACATGGTCCTCGATTTTCAAGACAACAACAGTTGACTCTTAATTGATTGGAGCATACAATTGGATAGAACTTTAAATAGGCTTCTCAAAGCACTTTTTTCATCCCCCCTCTTTTTCTTCTAATATTTCACACAAATTCTAGAATTTCAACTGAGAGTAGCTAAAGTTGCATCATTTGTCCCAATAATCTTGGTCAATTATGGTTAACGGATTACTTATCAAAAAATTCATTCTATTATTCTTGAGTGAGAAATGAACACTCCTTTAGGCTCTAATAACTCTAACTAAGTG
Organism: Fraxinus americana; assembly: GCA_035079005.1. Classification (NCBI taxonomy): domain Eukaryota; kingdom Viridiplantae; phylum Streptophyta; class Magnoliopsida; order Lamiales; family Oleaceae; genus Fraxinus; species Fraxinus americana. The sequence goes on along the minus strand of CM068717.1, from coordinate 16,820,684 downwards.
ATGCGGAATAATAACAAGTGATTTCTACAAAACGAACATCATTTTGTTTGCTCCAAGGTTGCCAGCTGGTGGTCGAGTCTGGTCCTACTCTTTTTCCTGATCACTTCCCAGGCTGACTTAGTGGAGAATGACCCATCCTTACCAGGTTTCCAGACAAGGTGGTCCCGCTGTCCAGAAAGTTTGATAGGCAAGGATTCAATAGCCATGGCCTGATTATCGTCTAATACCTCCCACAGTCGACTACCATTCCAACAACCATTAGCCATCAATAGATCTTTAATCTGTAAGTGTGGTTTATTAACTTCCCATCCTGCCTCTGCCAAACTTTGATTACCATTCCAGTTGTCATACCAAAAATTTGAGGTTCCGTCCCTCACCCGACAAAATGAATTTTGCCGCACAATCTGTAGAGCCGAGACTACCCCCTTCCAAAATCGAGAGTGTGTGGGAGAAAAATTCAGCAACGCAATAGGCTTGTTCTTCACATATTTAGCACGAAAAAATTCTGCCCAAAAGGAATTCCCCACCATCAGCTTCCATGCAAATCTCATGAATAATGCTCGTTGCACTTCTCCAAAGTCCCGAATGCCCAAACCACCTTCCTCCATTGGGAAACATATTTTTCTCCAAGATATCCATTTCCGTCTTTTTGATCCATCAGTCGCATTCCAGAGAAATGAAGAGAAAATTCGGTTCAGCTCATTTTGAATTCCCTTAGGCAGGTTCAGTTTCGAAAGGATATGAATTGGCATACTGCAGAGAACATGTTTAATCAATGTGATTTTTCCCCCAAAAGAGAGTAACCGACCCTTCCATCCAACCAATTTTTTCTGTATTTTATCTTACAATGGCTCAAACAAGGTCTTCACTAATCTTCCAGTGAAAAGCGGGACACCCAAATAGGTACATGGAAGAGTACCTTCTTTAAAACCCGAGGCTACCAATAGAGTCCTTTTACGGGAGAAAGAGATATGCTTGGAGAAAAACATAGATGACTTCATAGAACTCACTGATTGACCCGACATCAATTCATAAGTTTTTAAAATTTCCAGCAGCTTGGTAATTGATTTTTTCCTACCATTGGTGAAAATAAGTAAGTCGTCGGCATAAAGTAAATGACTTACCATAAGACCTCCAGCATGAAAAGGCCGAACCCGATTGATGGCATCCGCTTGATTGATCATTCTAGATAGGAGTTCTTGTGCCACTATAAAAAGATATGGTGATAGGGGATCTCCTTGGCGTAAACCTCTCGATGGCTTGAAAAAACTCATAGTCTTGCCATTAATCATAACTGAGTAGTATGGTGAGGAAATGCAATTAAAGATAAGGTTTCTCCATTGATCGGAAAATCCCAGTCTACGTAGTCCTTCCAAAAGGAATTGCCAGTTAACTCTGTCATATGCTTTAGCCATGTCAATCTTCAGCAAAATATTTCCACCCCTGACCTTCTTGTGAATACTTTGCACCATCTCTTGAGCAATAGAGATGTTATCAAAAATGCTTCTGCCCTGAAGAAAATATTTTTCTACTTCCCTGAAAGATGGAAAGCGGAAAATATTTTCCTACTTCCCTGAAAAATTTCGCCAATCAAACGCGCCCTTATTTTTTTTTTCACGTTCCGTAGGCCTTGAACTTTGCATTTAAGGACTACTTCAAGAGCTTTTCAACTTCAAGAAGGACTACGATGGCTACTGGAAATGCTTTACTGGTAACCTTGCATTCGGTGGTGGATTTGGATGTGGGGTTTTTACTTTCCTTTTTACTTTTTCTAATTATTATAATTATTTTATATTAAAATTGTAAACTTTTTATCAAAAAAAAAAAAAAAATTGTAAACTTACTATGTTGTCCTTACTGGATTTGGTCAATTTTTACTATTCCAATTAACTAATGGTCAAATGGATCTATCCATTTGGAATCAGGCTACTACAGTTTGAAATGTTTGGTACCGTGAGTGACACAAATGAAAGGTTTGGACAAAGTCTGCTATTAAATGAAACGTTTGGTACCGTAACTACAATTTTCCCTAAAAAATATGATCATTAATAATACTGGACATTTCAAGCTTATTCGTTCTTCTAAACTTGATATATATTTATAAATTAAGTGAATTTTTACTTCATTTAATTTAAATATTATGATTAAGTAAGATCAAGATTTTGGAGGTAATTGAAAGATTTGGAGCTAAATTGGATGAAATTCATAGGTTCCTGGAGTGAAATTAACTTATACGAAGTTTAGGGGCTAATCTGCAGACTTGCAGAACTTGAGGATGACCCAGCATGGACGATTATGGAAGTTCGGAAACCAACACGAACAATTTTCGAAATTTTGGGCTCAATATTGAAGATTTGGACCAAAAAGGACCAAAACTGTAGAAGAGACTTGAAACAATGACCAAAGCATACCATTACCAAGATAAAAGTTGCATGGGCGTGATCGTGGTGGGACGTTTGGGCACTTGTATGCCACAGTTCGATTGCAACTCTCGTTTTTTTTTTTTTAAATTCCGGAGGTATTTTTTTCCTTTTGAGGGACAACTTTCAAGATCGTTTTGGCACTATAGAAAGACCTATTTTAGATCAAACATGGGATTCGACATAGGATTAAAAGAGAGGAATATACAAGAGATAGAGAGGGAATGTTTGTGTTTTCAAGACTTTGACCTGAAGAAAGCGGATTATTAGTGCAATATGTTCATATTTTCTCATTTTTCCTTTAAAATATGTGACACATTCCAATTTCCTTTTGTATTTTTCTTTTATGATGCGTAGTTAAATCATTAGTTGGGACAATGATGTAACATAGATTGAATGTTTTATTTGAATTCTCAAGACCCTTTCCCTCCCCCTTTCTCTCCCCCTTCTCTCTAAGCCCTTGTTTGGCCCTCATTAAATTACATTACATTACATTAAATTTTTTTCTCTCTTCATTTCAACCACACATTCATCAAATAAAATAATATTATACACAAATCAAAAAAATTTCAACCACACATTCTCCCATCAATCACCATTCTAAAAATTTTCAACCCCCAAAAATACAAAATAATGGGGGCCAAACAGGGGCTAAATAAAAACCCTAATCGTGTGCGCTCGTCGAGGGTGGGAGCTTCGGCTCCCCCTCCCTTTTTCCCTCCCCTTTCTTCTGGTCGTTGTGGTCTGTATTAGTATCTTGTGTATGTGTGTGTGTGTGTTTGTGTCTTGTGTGTGTGGTTGTGTCTTGTCCGGTGCGGGTGAGGCGATTTTCTTTCCGGTGGCGGCGTAGTTTGAACTTGTTGGTAGAGGTATGGCCGGCTCCCTACGGCCTACCACCACTGTGGTGGTTGAGTTTTCCGTGAGAGAGCTGGGTACTCGGTCTGCCTGGTTTTTCGAGCTGCAGTTGGCCGGCGAGGGGGAAGTGCTGGTGCTTCTTGCCGGCGTTTTTGGTGTTGTTGTTTTCTTGTTGGTTTTTTGTTTTGTTTTGCTGCGGTTGTTTTGTGTTGTGTTGGTGGTGTGTGGTGCTTTGCTGTGTTTGTTTTGTGGTGTGTTGGAGGTGCGGTTCTGGCGTCGGTCCGATTGTTGTTGGCGGGGTGTTGGTAGGCTGGTTGTTGACTCTGGGCAGCCATTTTCCTCGGAAGGTGACGTGCGATCTCGAGATATCAATCCCAGATAGCTTCCATTTTCATCTACTCCCCCTTGTGGGTTCCAGTGCGTGTGTTTTGTTTTTTTAGTCTTGTTTGGCCTTGTTTTCTTGCTTTGGTGTTATGTATGTTCTCTTGCAAAGGTTGCACTGAATCTCTCTGAGGAGAGCATAGTGTAGGGGGATTCTCTCCTTGTATCCATCATTTGCTCAGTTGAATATATGGTCATCTTCTGTTTAAAAAAAAATAAAAAAGATTTGCGTAGTTTATTGATTTATGTATTACTTTTACTTATTTTCTTAATATTTGAATTACGCAATCACAAATTCATGATTTGTGGGTTATAACAAATCGAGAGGTGAGTTCTAAATTTAGATCATGGAATAATATTCTAAATTTGATAATAAAAAAAAAAGCGGAGATACATTTTACTATTGTTGCAGTCTTTAATTAAATTTCTAAGTGATTTTACTAATGTGTTTAATTTGGACTTATTCAAATTCACATAGAAAGACGGTGAGTAGATTCAACTAGATGTGATTAAGTTGAATCTGAAAAGGCTAATTGATTTAATTAGTTCGAATACAACTATAGAAAAACTTGAGATGCAACATTAAATGTGATAACTACGGTAAATTGTGAGTTTTAAACTTTAACAATCATATCTAATCGTTTAATTAAATGTAACTACAATCAAAACATAATTTTGTTTAATTGTTTTTACATTTTGTAGTTAATATTAGTTTTAAATCAAAACTAATAATATGAAATATAAAATCGTATAGGAAATACTTATGTTCATATCCACTTATGACAAACATGATACTAAGGGTGTGTTTGATTGCAAGGGTGGAAAATGAGTGGAAAGAAAATGTTTTACAAGGAAAAGATTTGCTTAGAAAATATTTTGTAGGGAAAATGATTTCAAGTGTGTTTGATTGGTATAATTTTCCACCTGAAAAATTTTTAAATTTTCTATTCGTTTGACTTTGTTTTACATTAAAATTGTCCATTAAAGCGATATTTTTTCCACAATTGATTATAAAATTTGTTTCCATTGCTAAAAAGTAAAAAAAAAAAAAAAGGGAAAAAAATTGTTTCCTAAAAAATCATTTTTTTAATCAAAGTTTAGTGTTCGTTTGACTTTGTTTTACGTGAAAATTCTCCATTAAAGTGAAAAAAAAAATTACAATTGATTATGAAATTTGTTTCCATGGTCAAAAAAAAAAAAAAAAAAAAAGAGCAGCTGGTTGGAAAATATTTTCAATGAAAAGTGGGAAAAAGCTAACGTGACGGAGAAAGTGGGAAAATATTTTCCGTGGAAAATTTAGGCTATCAAACAGCGCAAAATGTGGAAAACGGAAAAATTTTTCCTAGTTCCATGGAAAATTTTGTCAATCAAACAGGGCCTAAGTTCTTTTTTTGGCTCCATTTTAATTTTATAATCATGATACATGTACATCATATTTGATATCATTGTTAACGTTATGTCACGTGACGACACACTATTCGCTAATTTTAAAAAATCTGTTTTCTCGTTCGCAAATTTTTAAAAACACAAAGGATGACAAAAAGATGTAAACCATGAAATGTACATTTAACATTGTTCTCTTAATGTATTTTTCTGTTGAAAATATTGTTTAAAGTTGATAAAAAAAAAAAAAAAAAGATTGTGGAATAATGTGGAATGGAAATCAATTTTGGAGGCCACTAGGCCAAACTTGCATGCGGTCACATATGCCAAGGCAGGGATTTTAATGCCTGCCATGAAAAGAACTATGCGGTTGCATAGTGTTGAATTATGTGACCGCATAAAAGGCCAAAGAACCGTTAGTGGCCGTTTTGTTCAAATTTTTTTTGTGGCTTTTGGAGGGTTTTTTGGCACCACTTCGTATGACCATGTCTCTTGACTATATATAGGTAGTTTGTGATCATTATAATGATGTTGAAAACATACAAAAACCATAGCCATATTCAAGGACAAAAATCATTCCAAAAAAACAAGAAATCACAATTTTCTTCATCATATTCAAATTTTTCTTTAGTGTTCTTCAAGTTTTGGAGAATTACACTTAATGTTTGAGTGTTAATTCTTTACAGGGCTTGTTTAAATCCTGTAAATTGTTTACCTTAATCTCTTCAAGCATTATTTCAATCCGAGAGGGGGCAAATATAGTTTGAGGACATCGATATCCTGTTCAAGCCATCGGTGTTCGTTTTCAAATCCATTTCTTGGTTTGGTGTTTGGTTAGTTGATTTCATTGGTGATCTTCATTTTTCTGGTTTTGGTTCGTTGCTTTCATTGGTAATTTTCATTTTTCCGATTTTAGTTCATTGCTTTATTCTCCAATCCCTCAAGTGGAAGTCATCAAATTTCCCAACATTCTCAAACTATAACTTTGCAATGGAGAACGAAAGCATTTTGGCGACGATCAAGTTGATGAATTAAGATCTTGTACGGTTGGATCGCTTTGATGGAACGAATTTCACAAGATGACAAGATAAACTGAAGTTTCTACAGTGTTAAAGATTTTTTACACACTTGATCCGGAATCGGTGTCACTACCGGAATCAACAAATTGAGAAATCGATGCGGTGAGGGCCGAAAGACAAAAATGTCAAGAAGATGAACTTATATGCCACGATCACATTCTGAATGCATTATCGGACGGATTATATGATCTCTACACCAACACAACATCAGCAAATGAAATCTGAAATGCTTTGGAGAGTAAGTACAAAGCCGAAAAAGAAGGCACTAAGAAAATTTTTAATCTGAAGGTACTTCAATTTCAAATTTCTAGAGAATATCTCCATTCTTCTCCAAATTCATGAATTGCAAGTGCTTGTCAACAAGTTGAAGGTGGTTAAGATTGAGATTCCTGAAACTTTTCAAGTGGGAGCAATCATTGCTAAACTTCCCAGAACTTGGAAAGAATACGGAAGAAAATAATGCATAGTTCCGAATACTATTTTTGGAACAATTGCAAAAACATCTTTGAATTGAGGAAGAGTCTAGGACAGGATATAAGAATGATAATTCATATGAATGCATTTCAAAAGCTAATGTCGTGAAGAAGACCGAGCCTTCTACTAAATTCAACAAGAGAAAGCATTCAAGAAACTTTAACAATTTCAAGAAGAAGATCAAATGTGATTGTTTTGTCTGTGAACTGGACATTATGCAAAAGAATGTTGATATCGGAAAAGGAACAACTCTGAAGCTCCATCAAAGAAGACAACATTGTGACCACCGTAAGCGAAATCTATGCTATCAAGGGAAAGGTTCCCGATTGGTGATATGATACATGTGCAACAGTACATGTATTATATGATAAGTCCTTATTCAAGACTTATTATGTAATTGATGGAGAACAAGAGATTCAGATGGGTAACGAGATTCGATCCAAGATATTTGGAAAAAGAAATGTGGATATCATCTTCACTTCCTGCAAAACTGTTACCTCGACAAATGTACTACATGTTCCCGATATGAATAAGAACTTAGTTAGTGAAAATCTCTTAGAAAAATAGGGTATAAAATGTGTTAACGGATTCGGTAAACTTGTACTATCCCTAAATGAGAAATTTGTTGGAAAAGACTACGTTGAAAAATCTTTTAATAATAAAGTGGGTGTTGCTTATATCGTTGATTCATTTTCATTATGGAATGTTAGATTAGGTCACATAGGTAAAAATACTATGAAAAAATGTTGAAATGTAACTTAATTTCATACAATGAAAATGATGCATTTAAATGTCAAACTTTTATAGAATCTAAAATGATTAAAGAGCCATATCAAAGTGTTAATATCTCTAGTATTTTAGAATTAATTCATACTGATATATGTGAATTGAATGACATGTTAAGTAGAGGTGGTAATAGATATTTCATTATTTTTATTGATGATCACTCTAGATATATATATATATATGTTTATTTGATGAAGCGTAATTATGAAGCATTTGATATATTTAAGGTATATATAAATGAAATTGAAAATCACCTAAGAAAATAAAGATTCTGAGAAGTGATAGAGGAGGTGAGTACTTTTCCAGCGATTTTAACTCATTTTGTGAACAACAAGGCATGGTTCATCAATGTTCTGCACCTAGAACACTTAAACAACATGGTTTGGCTGAAATAAAAAATAGAACTTTAGTTGAAATGATTAATGTCATGTTGATTTATGCTAAGTTGCCATTTAAATTATGAGATGAAGCGTTGTTGAGTGCATGTAGGATATTAAATAGGATTCCTTCTAAATTACTAAGGTTTCTTCTTACGAATTGTGGAAATGAAGAAAACCGAACATTGGATATTTCAAAGTGTGGGGTATCTTGCTTATTGTAAAAAAACGAACCCTAACAGGACCAAGTTAGGTCCAAGAGGCATCAAATGTGTTTTTGTTGGATATGCTAGCAATAACAAATCATATCGATTGTTGAATTTGGAGTCCAATGTGATTATTGAATCCAACAATGCAGAGTTCTTCGAGAATTCACTATCTTCGGATAATGAATTAAGGAAAATTAATAATGAAACTCCTAGCTCTAGTGAAACACAAGATGAAATATTTTCTAAAGATATTGATGAATTTAGTGAAACTCGAAGGAGCAAAAGAACTCGAATTGAGAAGTTTTTAGGACCGGATGAAATTGACTCTCAACTTATTTCCTTTTACTTAATAGAAGAAAGTGAGAAGAATGTTGTTAGAACAATTCCTTTTGTTCTACAAGTGGAAACAAATCCTAAAACTTATAGAGAAGTCATGAATTTTCGAGATAGTATTTTTTGAAAAGATGCAATTAACGATGAAATTGATTCAATAATGTTTAACAATACTAGGGAACTTGTCGATTTGCCACCGGATCCAAACCTATTGGAAGTAAATTGGTGTTTAAGAAAAAGTATAATGTTGATAGTTCTCTTAATACTTTTAAAGCTAGATTAGTAGCTAAATGTTATCGACAAAAGGAAGAAATAGACCATTTTGATACTTATGCATCGGTAGCTAGAATAATATCAATTAGGATATTATTCCCATTAGTTTCGATGTATGACTTACATGTTTATCAAATGGATGTCAAAACAGCATTTTTGAACGGGGATCTCGATAATGAGGTTTATATGGAACAACCTAAAAGGTTTGTTCTATCCGAAAATGAATATAAGGTGTGCAAATTAGTTAAATCATTATAAGGATTGAAGCAAGCACTTAAGAAATGGCACGCGAAATTTGACTTAACTATTATATCATTTGGTTTTAAACATAATAGCGTTGATAATTGTTTATATTCTAAAGTATGTGTTGATTATGTGATATTTATATGTTTATATATTAATGACATGTTGATTATGAGTAATCACATGTAGGGGTGGCAACCGAGCCAAGCGGCTTGTCGGCTTGACCGCTCAGCTTGTCAAAAACGTGCCACGAGCCGCTCGGGCTGGTGAAAAGGACGAGCCCGAGCACGAGTCGAGTCATATAGACGAGCTGGCTCGTGGGCTTGTCGAAGGCGAGCTCACAAGCCAAGCTCGTGGGATCGCAAAAAAAAAAAAAAAAAAAACGATCACTGAATTTTTTCAGTGACCGCTTGGTCACTGAATTTTTTAAATTTTTTTTTAAATTTCATTTTTCACCTATAAATACCCATCTATTCATCTATTTTTTTCACCAAACTTACTATCAATCTCTCATTCTCTACTCTACTCTCTACATTTCAATATCATTCTATACTCTTCTACATTTTATTTTTAATCGATTTTCTACACTACTACATAATCTACATTCACTTTTCAATTCTACTTCAACATTCAATTTTAATTATTCAATATCAATTATCCCATTACAAATTTCCAATCACAAATGGATCCATGCTACGTAGGAACGTAAGATTCTCATTTCTTTATCAAATTTGAATGCACTATCTACTGCAATCTTAAACCTCTCTCACTCTCCATTCTTCCGATTTCCTTTCTCCATCCTTTCTTTCTCGTGGCTTTTGTATAAGAATATATGCAATCAATATGGCGTGCTTCAAACATATTTCAGTGAAGTGAAGAAAAAAAAGTTGGAGAAACAACCACTGAGATCAATATACAATCTGCATAGGTTTATCACTCGAATGCACTCAATTTCTTAGAATCTCTTCCCGCCCAAATGGTTTTAGGGAAAACTGTTATAGGCATTAATTTGTGTACGTTATTTATAGTGTACAAATACGAAAAAAAAAAAAAAAAAAAAATTCTTCAAAGCTCACGTGTCCAAAAATCCCAACATTTTGCACCCCCCATTTTTATGTAATGATATGCCAGGGAGCACAAATCAAATGTAGATTAAGGTCAACTTAGGTGGATGGCATGTTTTACGTCCACCTAAAGAAACACTCATTCACAAGTCTTTTTGTCCCAAACTTAGAAGATGCAAATGTAGGCCAGAATTACATGGCCTAATGTAGTTGCAAAATATTTGATTTTATTTGATCTTTCTGCTGATGTAACAATAAATCAAATATAGTGGCAAAAGGATTTAAGTGAAACAAACCAGAATTTAATTTGCTAGAAGAATGCCTTTTTGTTCATTTTCAAATAGGGGAATCCACCATATTTTGTCTACTCTAATTTCAGTTTTGGAAAATTTCTTTTTCTTTTTATGTTTAAAGTTACGGTGATAGAAGTTAACCACGAGTTAAAAGCAGTGTATAGGTATACATTAAATGGAATTCGAGTCTCTCTTTATCGAGTAGGCGACTAAATCATGATAATTTAGTGATGCCATGCAAGTATAGGTTATATTATTAGCATACTCTGATTTTTACTCAAAGAAGTGCATAATTCAGTTAAAGTATAAAACTGATATGCGAACTGCCTAAAGTTAGAAACCATTCACGAAAGAAGTAAAACCTAATGGAAAAAGATAAACCATAATAAATTAATTACCTAATAACGAGTGTGCCAAATGTAAAGTATCGATGCATGTAACTTTTAAGGTGTAAAAGTAATAGTGGAGAATGTATGATGCACAATGCTGAGAATCACGAGAGAGCAAACATTCCATTCATTCAACAATCACCAAAAGTAGTATACCAAGGAGAACATGACAAATTGACTGTTAAAAAATGTATTTTTAGTGCAGAGCATGCAGTATATGAAGACGAGAACTCAAAGAATAGCAGTCATCTTGAAGAAGAGGTTTACAGCATCGAATTGGGATAACCAAACTAAAAACATTTCAAGTCAACACCTCAAAAATCATAATTACATAAAGATAATCAACTAATTAAGCACTAAAAAATAAAAATAAAAATTCAACGCCTTGATATTCTTAGTAAAAAATTATACTAAATCCGGATATGAACGTACTTGATTCTTAACCAGCATGACGACACCATGATCTCTCCAGTCAAAGTCAAAAGGCAAATCGTTCGTAGGAAGGATTGGAGCCTTGTTAGCATCGAATTCGGATTCTGTTATGGTTGGAGCTCAACTTCTACCAAAACAAGCTAAATTCCAACCACAATCACCACACAACCGAATATAATTAATCACACGAGCTGGAACTTCATTAATTGAACAAACATAAATTATATAAACTGCATTTCATTGATTGAATTAGAATTACACTAATTGCAGCAAAATACAAATAGAAAATAGAAAACAGAAATTGAAATGCAGAGGAATGTGAAGAAGGGGGAAGAAGGGAGATTCAGAGAAGAGAATCTAGAATTCAGAAGAAGAAGAAGAACAGGGAAATAGATTCAGAGATTGAGGAAGGAGAATAGTGAAGAAGAAGAAGAAGAACCGAGGTGAAGGAGAAGTTAGGAAGAGAAGAGAAAGACACGAGAGAAAGAACTACAGCAAGAAGGATGGTAGAGAGAGGGAGAAGTTTGGGGGTTAATTTAAAAAAGAAATGGTTTTTGTCCTTTTTTTCAGCCCCTTTTTTGAGAGAAAGGGGTGAGGGATGGAATGGTTTAGGATTTTGGGGGCGACCGCGTCGGCATTAGCGAGGTGGAGGAGGCGGAGGGGGTGGAGGAGAAGAGGGGGTGAGAGTTTTTGTTAATTTTAATATTTTTATAAGTTTGGATTGACTTGTATTTTTAAAAAAGTTTAGGAGCATATTACAATTTATTTTTTATTTTTCTTTTCTTTTCTTTTTTGTTTTATTTATATAGGAGGGTATAATTGTCATTTTATGTTAAAAATTGGTGAAAATGACATTTTGCGCAAGAAAATGCAAAGGTCCATACGTTCTGCACCAAAAAATCAAACGTATGGACGTTTTCCACAAAATCCGTCATAGATAGGGACGTTTTGCACCAATTACCCTTTAAAATTCTACAAGCTCAAGTGATGACGTGGATTCATTGATTGCCAAAAGCAAAAATCTAGCTGTTACAACTTGGACTTCCTTAACTTTCCCGTTCAGGCTTACTCTTACTGTGTTTTGTCCGAATTGCCCTCAGTGAACAACTCATGCCACCCCACCCTGGCATGGCATGGTCAATAAAAGAAGGATTAAACTATATGTATTACAAAATGTACTACATGGATGACTATATCGTCAAATGACGACGCCCTATTGGAGGGTCGGCTGTGGGGCATGTAGCATCACCAAAGAAACAAACTTTTACATCAGTGCCCATGCGCTTTATCTGCAGAATGTCACAAAATTTCTTGCTTAAAAATTGTATGTCTATAATTTGATTGACAAGTTTACAATTTTCTTTATGTTTATCACAATATTGAAAACTGTTTATTATTCAACAAATTGTACTTATAATTTATTTCTGTTTTTGGAAAAAAAAAAAAAATAGTTGCGTGCGTGTAAAAAAAAAACATATTAATTTTTCCTAAATCCAAAAAACCAATTTACCTCTATGCTTAGATACACACACAACCGTTGGTTAATACAGTATTACATTTTCGAATAATAAGATCCATTAGTTAGCCTAACAAACATGGGCACATGAACTAATCTAAAATTGGGTGATAAAATTGGAATAAAATAAAAAATGACTATCAAGGTAAAAAGAAAAATTATTTATTTAGACTTTGACGCAATCACATAATTAATTACTGACTTATAAGTTATATTGGTTCATTTTGTTCCAAATTTGCAAACCTATCACTCTGGCCGGTTGAGTACGGATGCAAGAACTAATAGGAAGGAATTATTCTAAATGTATATTTTTGTTTCCATTAAGGATGACATTCCCTCTATGTGTTAAAATTTTACCAATGGTGTGAAGCGGTGTTGGGAAAATCAAAGGCTACGATAAGTGCCATACGGAAGAATGTCAAAGTTAATGTAAAAAAAACAATGTATATGTATCAGGTTTGAATAAGAAACGTATCACATAATTCTGTGATATAAGAACGAGAAAACTTTAGAAACTATTTGCTAATCAATATATAATTTCGAGAAGAAACAAATTAGTTTGAGAATAATAATATAATTTCGAGAAGAAATACATATTTTTTACTTGTAAATTTAGTCGTTTAGACAGACATTTTTCCTCCTTTTTTAAAGTTTAACCTCCACAATGTTTTATTTTTGAGTCATGCGACTCGTACAACCCCTTTTATAACTTCTTTTACAACTTCTGACTTGTCAAATATCATATCTATTCATTTAAAAACTGTTTTTGAGATCAATGATCAAATTTTTGACAACACATGAATTGTCAAACTAGCTATTAACAAAGGTTATATAACTAGTGTTATTCTTTAGTTTTTCAAATTTGATCCTAATTAGAGCCGTTCGAGCCCTATTTTTGACTAAGAATGTATTTTGGAATAGTAGATTGATGGATAATGTGTTCATATTATTTTATTAAAAAATGTGATTGAAAAGAAGAAAAAAAATTATTTTAAAAATAATAAAGATCAAACAATGGCTTAGTAGAACACGGGCCACAACTCCCCAGTTTTTTAAAGTTTAACCTCCACAATGTTTTAGTTAAACTTTGGATTAATATCAAAAACCCTCCTTAAGAACGTTTTCATTTGCGATATACCTCATATTTGAAACATTTTATACAAAAAACCCATGTCGTCAAGATCCGTCAGATTTATCGTTAAAACAGTAAAAAAAATGTCAAAATTAAAAGGAATAATATTAATTTTAGTCCCCAAACTTTTTATTTTTTTTACAAATTATACCCAATTTTTTATATGTAGCCCCTACAATCCCAAACATTTAAAACTTTATTTTCTTCCACACCTTCAATCATACCTAATTAAACCAAAATCAAAACACAGAAAATCCAATTAAATTTAGAACTTTGGGATACTCTTCAAAACCAAAATCATTAAGAAATTATCATATAAATCTATATAGATTTAGCGGGATTGTCACTAGTGTCGTTGTGGTCAACAAATGGGTTCACACTCAATCCACCAACCTAAAAGTTGGATGTCGCTCCCCATGCGACCCATTTAGGTATGTGCCTATCTCCAAACAAATCGTCGTTGTCTAATGTCTTAAAAGGAAAGAAAGCAAGGTCTCCATAGCCTTCTCATTCTGGGAAATCGAGTCGCCCCCATTTATAGGGTTGTTTCCATAGAAGTTATCAAAGGGCTTTGTCTTAGAGCCAGACGAGCCATTGGCAAAAGTTTTGTTCTCAATCAATTCCTCGTCCTCTCATACCACTACCTCATCGTCACTACTGCTGTTACCACCATTTGATGTTCCATTCAAATATATATCATCCATCATATCACGAAGTGAAGTGCTCCCGAGTGCATCACCAATTTTGTCATCTTGGAAAGTAAACCAATGGAGTTTATAAACAGACTTCTGAAAAAAAGAATCAAACAGTTTCAAACAATGACAAATAGACTTGCTTGATAGCCAGATTCTAACTTCTTGCGCATCACTGAAGCCCACACAATAATATTGCACAATAAAGGCAAATAATAAATTTATTTGCAAGTGTATTTTCGATTGCTGGGGTAGTTATGAATCCCAAAGTTTTGAATTTAATTGGATTTCATGGGTTTTGATTTTGGTTTAATTAGGTATGGTTGAAGGTAGGGAAGAAGATGAAGTGGAGTGGGGTAGAAAATAAAATTTTAAAAATTTGAAATTGTAAATGCTGCATATAAAGAATTTGGGTACATTTGTAAAAAAATAAAAATTTTGGGTACTGAAATTACAATTATTCCTTTTTAATTTTGACATTTTTTTTACTGGAAATCTGACGGATCTTGACGGTAGGAGATTTTTCGCACAAAATGTTTTAAGTGGGGGATTTTCTATGATTTTCAATAAGTAAAGGGTGTATTGCAAATGAAAATGTTTTTAGGGATTTTCTACCATTAATCCTTGAACTTTTTTAATAGTTTATCCCCAGTAGTGGCATTTATGTAACAAAGCCAAACTTCAAGGCCTTCTAAATAGTGCCTTCCTGCTTATAATTCCGACGCCTTTCTTGCATTTTCTCTATCTTCTCCAACGAGACTCTCCATAAACACAGTAGTTTCTCATTCTCTAAGACGATGGGTTTAGGCACTGTGATTTGGTTATTCACCATTGTTCTTGTTCTTCAATCATGCCTTTTTACAGTTTCTGCCAAGAAAATCTACATAGTTCGCATGAAACATTACCAAAAGCCCGCTTCCTACTCCACCCACAGCGATTGGTACGCCGAACATCTCCAATCCCTCACTCTCGACACCCCAGATTCACTCCTCTACACCTACGAAGCCGCCTACCACGGCTTCGCGGTGGCGCTAGACCCCGAGGAGGCTGAGTCCCTCCGTCAATCGAATTCTGTACTTGGGGTGTATGAAGACACTCTCTATAATTTACACACTACTCGAACTCCTGAGTTTTTGGGTCTTGAAAGGGAGCTTGGGACCTTGGGTTGTGGGCTGGCCACACCCCGCAGGAACTGAATCAGGCCTCTCAGGATGTCATTATCAGGGTGTTGGTGTTGGTTGTAAATTTTGTATCTAAAAATAAAAGTTTTCAGAATCGACTTGCAAAAACAGTAAGGACAGAATGTAGGAATTTAAAATATTAAAAACAATAACATGAAACTAGTAAAACAGAAAGTTGTAAACAATTGCAGAAGTTGGAATGAGGATGATCGAGGCGAGAACTATGCTCTTTGTCCTTAAGACGTTTTTACCCCGTCACACGGTGCTTACGGTATATGGTAAATCGTCTCCCAAGATACAACGATCAGACACTTGCAGAAGTAGCACATCGACTGCAAGACAGCGAACCAGAACGGAAGTAACTCTCTGTAGACTAATGCAGAAACGAAAAAGACTAGAAGACAATGTATGCAGTGCAGTATGAATTCGTGTGTTTTTTTTTGTGTGTTCAAATGAAAGCTCGATGACCCTTTAAATAGAGGAGGGAGTTGACGGTTCAGCCTTTGTTCAACTCTCCACTTGCAGCAGTTTTCACCACTCACGCACACTTAACTCACCAGTTAAGCAACTAATGGGTCTGTTAATTAACCGTGAAGGAGAGGGAATTAATTTAATTCGGATAAGAAATTCAAATAAATTTTATCCAAAAAATTAATATTGGCACGGGCCCGACCCAAGTCCAAGTCCAAGTCCAGGCCCAGGCCCACGACCCGAGCCCGAGCCCGAGCCCGAGCCCGAGCTCGTGCTCGTGCAGTGCCGAGCAGCCGGTCGGACGGACGGCGGTGGCGCACGCGCGCGTGTGACCTTTGGTTAGTCTAGACATTGTCTAAGACTCCCCTCTTTCAAAGACTATTGGTACCCCTTGGGGCCCAAACCCATTTCCAACGTTGGAGTTTATAAAGTGGTTCAAGGTTGTGTTTGCAACCTATGTGGGATTGGAACACTTTTCCAATTCTTTCTCATTTATTCCTCTTATTTATTGTCCGACTTTCAACCTGAATTTCTCATTCATATTGAAATGGTTTTTCACAATTAAATATTCTACACTCATCTACTTGGAACGCAGAATTTAATTGATCATTAATTTCAACAATTAGAACATTGGGTCCCACTTAAAATTGTGGTCAAAGTTGACCCACTTGTGGTCAAATAGGCACCATTTCCAACAATCCCCCACATGAATGGAAATTAACATGACAATGCAATGCAGACACGAACAGAGAGTACAGGCAAAAGACTTATTGCATTAGGAGAGGTAGCTTTTGGCTTTGAACCTGCCTTAGTGGAATACTATCGAGTTTACTTGGCTAATCAGTAAATTGATGTCTTGAACTATTCAGCCGTTGGTGTAAACCAAGGCAACAGTATCCACACAATAATCTTTCTATTCAATTCTTAGGTTCTCATAGTTGTGTTCATTTTGGCCCTGAACAATTCTCGGGATTTATAAGTGCTTTAGAGAATTTTAAGCCCCAAATTCTCATAGAAGCGGCCCCACTTCACACTTATATAGGTGATCTCCTATTAAGAGTATTCTGCTGTACTCCACTCGGATTATCCAAGCTATAGGAATCATTAAAAGTTACAACTTAACCTTTTACATTCTGCAGACAGCACTTTTAAATAAAAGAATGGTTAAGTGCTTAACTGAGTCTTAATAACTTAGTTGTCCCATTGAACCAAGATCTTGGGATCTCCAGTCAACAAGGTTGGGTTACCATCATTAAGATTCATGCATGTTCGGCTTTAATCCCATTCCCTTTGATAGATAATATACTTGATCTCTTGGTAGGCCTTTTGTAAGCGGATCCGCGAGATTCTCCTTTGATTTCACATAATCAATGGAGATAATACCATTTGAGATCAACTGCTTTATGGTATTGTGTCTACGACGTATATGTCTAGACTTACCATTATACATGCAATTTTGTGCCCTTGCAATAGCCGACTGATTGTCACAGTGAATACTGATTGTAGGCACCGGCTTAGGCCAACACGGAATATCGTCTAAGAAGTTATGAAGCCATTCTGTTTCTTCTCCAGCTTTATCTAAAGTTATAAACTCTGATTCCATTGTTGATCGAGCTATGCAAGTTTGCTTTGAGGATTTCCAGAACACAGTCGCACCACCAAGTGTAAATATATAACCACTTGTGGATTTAGAATCTTTCATATCAGATATCCAATTTGCATCACAATATCCTTCTAATACTGCTGGATATCTTATATAATGTAATCCAAATTTTAAGGTATGTTTTAAATATCGAAGTACCCTATTCAATGCCTTCCAGTGATCATTGCTTGGATTACATGTGAACCTACTCAATTTATTAACTGCGAACGCTATATCAGGACGTGTGCAATTCATTAAATACATCAAACTCCCAATAACCTGAGAATATCTTAATTGATGTACAGGTTCACCTCTATTTTTTGCTATGTGTAGACTCGTGTCTACTGGAGTTTTAACTGAACTTTCATCAAAAACTCCAAATCTCTTTAGTAGAGACTCAACGTAATGAGATTGTGAAAGAACGAGACCATATGGTGTTTTAGAGATTTTTATTCCAAGAATTACATCCGCTACACCCATGTCCTTCATGTCAAAGTGTTTTGTTAGCATTTTCTTAGTGGACACAATGATATCATGATTGCTACCCAGAATTAGCATATCATCCACATATAAACATACTAAGACATATGCTGTCGGTGTATTTTTATTATACACACACTTATCACACTCGTTAATCTTAAAACCATTTGACAACATTGTTTTGTCAAACTTTTGGTGCCACTGCTTTGGCGCCTGTTTTAATCCATATAAAGATTTAACGAGTCTGCAAACCTTTTTCTCTTGTCCATGAGCGACAAATCGTTCAGGTTGCTCCATGTATATTTCTTCTTCTAACTCACCATTCAAAAAGACTGTTTTAACATCCATTTGATGAATTTCGAGGTTATGTATCGCAGCAATTGCAATAAGGATTCTTATCGAAGTAATCCTCGTTACTGGTGAGTAAGTATCAAAGAAATCAAGACCTTCCTTTTGTCTATATCCTTTTGCTACCAAACGAGCCTTGTATTTATCAATAGATCCATCCGATTTTAATTTTTTCTTGAAAATCCACTTGCAACCTAGATGTTTATTTCCAGGTGGGAGATCAACCAACTCCCAATTATGATTTTGCATTATCGATTCAACTTCACTATTGATAGCTTCTTTCCAAAAAGGAGCCTCTGGTGTGGACATTGCTTCACTGAATGTCTTTGGTTCATCTTTGATCATGTACGTTAGAAATTCTAAACCGAAGGACGTAGACTTTCTAGTCCTTTTACTGCGTCTGAGTTCTTCTTCATTTTCATCATCATTTGCAGTATCGTAAGTTCGTTTTGTTGAACTTACATCACTTTTGTCTTTACGAGGAAAGACATCTTCGAAGAAACTTGCATTCCTTGATTCAATTATTGTATCTTCATGTATATCAGGAATCTCTGATTTTTGCACAAGGAAACGATATGCACTACTGTTATGAGCATATCCAATAAATATGCAATCTACAGTTTTTGGTCCTATTTTTATTTGTTTAGGTTTTGGCACTTCTACCTTTGCCAAACACCCCCACACTTTCAAGTATTTATATGAAGGTTTGTGACCTTTCCATAACTCGTAAGGTGTTTCATCCTTTACTTTGTGTGGTATTTTGTTAAGAATGTGATTTGCCGAGAGGACAGTCTCCCCCCACAAATTCTGTGGTAGACCAGAACTAATTAACATAGCATTCATCATTTCTTTAAGCGTGTGGTTCTTTCGTTCCGCAATACCATTAGATTGAGGTGAGTAAGGAGCCGTAGTTTGATGAATGATGCCTTGAAGAGAACAAAATTTTTCAAACAGTGCTCCATATTCTCCACCTCTATCACTTCGAACAATTTTTATTGTTTTGCTAAGTTGCTTTCCAACTTCATTCTTATAGTGTTTAAACACTTCCAATGCCTCATCTTTGCTTCTTAACAAATAAACATAACAATACCGAGTGCAATCATCAATGAAGGTAATGAAATACTTTTTCCCACCTTTAGTTTGTACGAATTTCAAGTCACATATATCACTGTGAATTAATTCTAAAGGTAAAGTATTTCTTTCAACTGAAGGAAATGGTCTTTTGGCTAATTTAGCCTCAACACAAGTTTCACATTTGTGATTAGGATCGAAACTTATCGAAGGTAGCAAATTTAAGTTCATTAATTTGCGCACAGATTTAAAGTTTGCATGTCCTAATCTTTTATGCCATAAACAAGAAGAATCAACAATATATGCAGAAGTAGAAGCCTCATTCATCTTGTTCAAATTAGGTACAATAGTAAGGACGTTCATCTTGAACATCCCATCAGTCATGTAACCCTTTCCAACATACATTCCATTTTTAGTTAGTACAAATTTGTCAGACACAAATACTAACTTAAACCCATTCTTGCTAAGAAGGGAACCAGATACAAGATTTTTCCGAATGTCCGGCACATGCAGCACATTGTTGAGGACGAGTTCCTTGCCAGGTGTCATCTTCAAGGTCACCTTTCCTTGTCCTTCAACCTTTGAGCTTGAGGAATTTCCCATGAACAGTTGTTCTCCATCAATAGGTTTGTAATCTGAAAACATGTTCTTCTCAGCACAAATGTGGCGAGTGGCAACAGTGTCCACCCACCATTCCCTGTGATTTCCAACACTGTTACATTCAGATATCACAGCAGATAAGTGCATCTCTTGAACGCCCTCAATCAGATTTTCAACCATATGTGCACGGTCATTTTGCTTTTTAGGCTTGCGACAGTCACTTGCACGATGTCCAGGTTTGCCACAGTTGAAGCAATTCCCTTTGAACTTCTTGTTCTTCTGGTTGTTTTCATTTTTCTTCGGAGCAAAGTTCGATTCAGCCATGTTTGCCTTAGCTTCCATGCTTGGTCCCCCGATCCTCCTTTCAGATTTCTTAGTATCTTCTTCAATCCTCAAACGCACAATCAGCTCCTCCATGTTCATTTCCTTACGTTTGTGTTTGAGGTAATTTTTGAAATCTCTCCATGAGGGCGGGAGTTTTTCAATTATTGCTGCTACTTGGAATGACTCATTTACAGTCATTTTTTCAGCATGTAAATCATGAAGGAGCACCTGCAAATCTTGAACTTGGGAAATAACCGATTTAGAGTCAATCATTTTATATTCTAAAAATTTTCCGACAAGAAATTTTTTAGAACCAGCATCTTCAGTTTTATATTTTTTCTCTCAAGATTCCCATAATTCTTTTGCAGTTTTCATTACGCTATATACACCATACAGCGAATCATTCAATCCATTCAGTACATAGTTTTTGCATAAGAAATCGGAGTGTTTCCATGCATCCAAAGCAATAACCGAAGCTCGATTATTTTCTCCTTGTTGAACAGAAGGAGGATCCTCTGTGAGAAACCTCGCCAGGTTCAAAGTGGTAAGATAGAACAACATCTTTTGCTGCCATCTCTTAAAGTCGACCCTATTAAACTTTTCAGGTTTCTCTCCGTGAGGAACATGAGTTGAAGCAGCAGGACCCCACCGTTGGCGTCGCAAAGAGGGGTCACAAACACGTAGGAGTCACAGCCATAGTAGGGGGAATTGCATTCGTCCCAACAGTGTTAGCCATTTCTGTCTTCAAAACAGAAGATCAACAAGTCAGAATTTTCGAATTAAAATTCCGTAAAATAGTATCAACAAACAAGTCAGAATTGACGAATTAAAATTCTGCATAACAGTAATATCGTATAAGAACCTGCAAATGTTAGAAATACGCAAGTACAAATTTGGAAACAGATTGATTGAATTTGAAAATCGCCAAAAAACGTCTTAAGAATGTTGGTTGTAAATTTTGTATCTGAAAATAAAAGTTTCCAGAATCGACTTGCGAAAGCAGTAAGGACAGAATGTAGGAATTTAAAATATTAAAAACAGTAACATGAAACTAGTAAAACAGAAAGTTGTAAACAATTGCAGAAGTCGGAATGAGGATGATCGAGGCGAGAACTATGCTCTCTGTCCTTAAGACGTTTTTATCCCGTCACACGGTGCTTACGGTATATGGTAAATCGTCTCCCAAGATACAACGATTAGACCCTTGCAGAAGTAGCACGTCGACTGCAAGACAGCGAACCAGAACGGAAGTAACTCTCTGTAGACTAATGCAGAAACGAAAAAGACTAGAAGACAATGTATGCAGTGCGGTATGAATTCGTGTGTTTTTTTTGTGTGTTCAAATGAAAGCTCGATGACCTTTTAAATAGAGGAGGGAGTTGACGGTTCAGCCTTTGTTCAACTCCCCACTTGTAGCAGTTTTCACCACTCACGCACACTTAACTCACCAGTTAAGCAACTAATGGGTCGGTTAATTAACCGTGAAGGAGAGGGAATTAATTTAATTCGGATAAGAAATTCAAATAAATTTTATCCAAAAAATTAATATTGGTACGGACCCGGCCCAAGCCCAGGCCCACGACCCGAGCTCGTGTCTTGCCGAGCCGGCGGCGGGCGCGCGCGTGTGGCCTTTGGTTAGTCTAGATATTGTCTAAGATTCCCCCATTTCAAAGACTATTGGTACCCCTTGGGGCCCAAACCCATTTCCAACGTTGGAGTTTATAAAGTGGTTCAAGGTTGTGTTTGCAACCTATGTGGGATTGGAACACTTTTCCAATTCCTTCTCATTTATTTCTCTTATTTATTGTCCGACTTTCAACCTTAATTTTTCATTCATATTGAAATGGTTTTTCACAATTAAATATTTTACATTCATCTACTCGGAACGTAGAATTTAATTGAACATTAATTTCAACAATTAGAACATTGGGTCCACTTAAAATTGTGGTCAAAGTTGATCCACTTGTGGTCAAATAGCACCATTTGCAACAGTTGGATACTGGGGTGTGGCCTGAATCGAAGTCGTTTAACGATGCGGATATGCCAGCAGTTCCGTCAAGATGGCGCGGCCAATGTGAGGTAGGTAGTGATTTTGATCCCAAAATAAATTGCAACAAGAAGCTCATAGGTGCACGATTCTTCTCCAGAGGTTACAATATGGCATCCGGGGGTAAAGAATTACCTTCCCCGCGCGATCATGAGGGCCATGGCACGCACACGGCAAGCACCGCCTCCGGGTCCTACGTTGCAAATGCCAGCCTCTTAGGCTACGCTAGTGGAACTGCCCGGGGAATGGCCACCCACGCCCGAGTGGCGACCTATAAAGTTTGCTGGAGAACAGGGTGTTTTGGTTCAGATATACTAGCTGGAATGGAGCGTGCAATTCTTGACGGTGTTGATGTGTTGTCCCTATCTCTAGGTGGTGGATCTGTTCCTTATTATCGCGATACTATAGCCATTGGAGCTTTTGCAGCAATGGAGAAAGGGATTCTGGTTTCATGTTCAGCAGGAAACAGTGGCCCTGCTAAAGCTACATTAACAAATGTGGCTCCATGGATCATGACTGTTGGTGCAGGTACTCTAGACCGAGATTTCCCAGCTTTTGCTACTTTAGGCAATGGCCAAAAAGTTAATGGAGTATCATTGTATAGTGGAAAAGGAATGGGAAAAAAGTTAGTGGGGTTGGTTTATGGTAAGAACAACAATGGATCGAGCAATCTGTGTTTGGCTGGATCACTTGACCCGACAACTGTGCTTGGAAAAGTGGTTTTGTGTGATAGAGGGATCAGTGCAAGGGTGGAGAAGGGTGCTGTAGTTAGGGATGCT
Source organism: Fraxinus americana (assembly GCA_035079005.1). Taxonomy (NCBI): domain Eukaryota; kingdom Viridiplantae; phylum Streptophyta; class Magnoliopsida; order Lamiales; family Oleaceae; genus Fraxinus; species Fraxinus americana. Next base: position 16,797,410 of record CM068717.1, on the reverse strand, counting down.
GGTGGGGTGGGAATGATACTGGCCAACACTCCTGCAATGGGGGAGGAGCTGGTGGCGGATAGTCACTTGTTGCCAGCCGTGGCGGTGGGTAGGAAGGTGGGGGATATTATAAGAAAGTATGTTGAGACGGACAAGAACCCGACTACGGTGCTCGGGTTTGGTGGAACTGTTGTGAATGTGAAGCCATCACCAGTGGTGGCTGCATTCAGTTCACGAGGACCTAACACGGTGACTCCACAGATACTGAAGCCTGATGTTATTGGACCTGGAGTTAATATCTTGGCAGCTTGGACTGAGGCTGTTGGTCCTACTGGCCTTGAGCAGGATACTAGGAAGACAAAGTTCAACATTATGTCAGGTAAAGAATTACCTTTTATTCTTCGGTAGTTGTTTTGTAAATCTTTGTGTTAGCCCTTCAATAAATAGTTAAAGTTTAATGTGGAATTGGAATCCTAAGATTTTATACAATTGTAAGAATCTGAAAGACAAGTGGAATAATCATACTAAATTATATTGACAATTTCAAGAAGAAACTTTAGACTATGATCATATGTATGAGACCGGTCGGGAACGTTGGCCACGTCGTAACGATAAGTAAATGGATAGTGGTTGCATAGAAATAAACACTTTCTTCCTTCTTTTGTTTCTGTTAGTTCTTGTTGTGATACAAATAGAACTGGAGTACAATACATCATTTGATGGAAACTGAGGCTTGGATTAAGACGTAAATTAGCTAATTCTCAGATGTTATAGCCAACAATTATAAGTTATAACACAGAAAATCACAAGTTTTTGAGGATGATAAGATATTGATATATCTGCAAGGACAACATATAAAAATACCTTCTGTATTTCTTTATTTTGATTACTTTGGTAATGTAAAGTTACGAAGAATTTGATAAGTGAAATCATGTTATGTAATGTTTCGATTAAATTCAGTCACGTCTCTTTTCAATTATTTTGCCTGCAGATACTTTTAGAAGAAAACACTTTTTTTGTTTGCTTTTCGAAAAGATGATAAGGTTGTTTATATGAGACAACTTTTGCCGGACTTTTATAAATAGTTTATGGAGCTTCTATGTACGCCCCTGTCAAATCTGTCTATTATTTTGGCTACATATTGCTAGTGGAGGGCCTTTTATGAATGCTTCCAGAAATTCGACTTGTTCATAACCAATTTTGCTTTGTCCTTACAGATTCATTTAAGATGATCAAAAAGTGGTTATGGTTGTGGTGTATCTAGAAATAATTCTCATTCTCCCACGACAAAAACACCACTCTAAGTGCCTTCACATCATGCTTTAAGAATGTAGACTGGTCCTAGCTAATATTGTTAATCAACTGATTAATTATCTTACCCTCAATTAGTGGACTAGACCTACCTAAAAGTACCTCAATCAAAGAGCAGAATGAGTTGTAAAGAAGACACTCAACAGTGTAACAGAATTGTGTGGATTTTGTAGACGATGTATAAAGATGTACATAACCCCTAATATGCTGATTTTTACCACTCTTGAAACTTTGCTTTCTGATGACATCCATGCTTAACTTCCTCGTATCATCTGATGACATTTGCAGGTACATCAATGTCCTGCCCGCACATTAGTGGCTTAGTTGCGTTGCTGAAAGCAGCACATCCTGATTGGAGTCCAAGCGCCATTAAATCTGCACTGATGACGACGGCCTACACTCTAGATAACACTAGTTCTCCTCTGCGTGATGCTGCAGACAACTCATTTGCCAACCCATGGGCTCATGGATCTGGCCATGTCAACCCACACAAGGCCCTCTCCCCAGGACTCATATACGACATCACGCTGGAAGAGTACATTATGTTCCTTTGCTCTTTGGACTATACCATTGAGCATATACAAACCATTGTGAAGCGTCCAAACGTCACCTGTTCTAGGAAATTTACTAATCCCAGCCAGCTTAACTATCCGTCTTTCTCAGTCTTGTTTGGCAAGTCTAGAGCTGCAAGGTACTCCCGTGAATTGACAAATGTAGGAGCTGCAAGGTCTATTTATCAAGTTATGGTTGAAGCTCCCCAGAATGTGGTGGTAACCGTGAAACCCCCAAGGCTCGTTTTCGGGAATGTAGGCGATAAGCAACGATATACAGTTACTTTCGTGTCAAAGAAGGGTGTGAATCTGTCAGGCAGGAATGCATTTGGTTCCATTTCTTGGAAGAATACCAAACATCTTGTGAAGAGTCCAGTTGCCTTCTCCTGGACACATATATGAGGTTGAAAGAATTTAATTTCTATAAGTTATGTTGACCCTTCTGCTCCTTCTGTTCTGTTAAACACAGAAAGTGATGAATCCTGACTGTAATTTGTCAAGGATCTGCAAATATAAGATCAAATCTGCCGATGTTCAGCCCTGTTTGTTTTAATAGTAAAATAACTAAATTTCACCCTGCGCGAGCAATTGGATGGCCTCATTAATACCGTCCATATTGTGGTTAATGTTAATGCAACACATGACACTACAGTGCGTGTTTTGTTTTGATTAGTGATGCAATGTTATCTTGTTTATTACTTGTATATTCCGCCTGATTATCTTGTTGAAATTGATGCTGCCTATTTTAGAATGGGTTAATTATTTGAATGTTACTAGCTTTGTCAAGTGTTACTAAACTTAAAAATGTATCTCAATGGTCACTGAATTACGACGAGTGCTATTATTTAATAATTGAAGTTAAAAATATATTTCAATGATTACTGAACTATGCACCGTATTACCTATTCATCACTCAATAGTTCAGTTATTAAATAGTGGCATTTAGCAAAGTTCAGTGATAGTTGAGATACATTTTTAAGTTCAGGTATTAATAAATAACACTTAACATATTTTAGTGATCATTGAGATACATTTTTATATTCAATTATTAAGTCTCTCAAATCGACCTTCGCAAAATAATAAATCAAAGAAAATGAAGGAAAAAGAGAAACAGAAATCAAAGACTAATAAATCGAAGAAAAATATAACTTTTGTTCATATTCATTTTGAAATAAATGGATGAGTCTTTGACTGAAAGTTTTGCTGTCCAAATGGAGGATATACAATGATAGATTTGCTTTGAATGATTTATGGAGTCATTAAATCCCCGATTGGCAATATCCTCTTCATCGGCAACTACCGCTTCATTCACTTGAATTATCGGATTGTTCAGTTCATTGGTCATTTCTCGTTGCTATTTTTACATCTCTTGCTTCTTTTTGTCTACAGTGAAAAGTACGCTCAATTCTTGGATCAACTGGTATCAGTTCATCTCGAACTTCGCATAAAAAATATGAAAGAGAGATAATAGGAACACTGAAATAAAGTGATAGAAAAATTAAATAAAAGTACAAAAATGTTGAATTAGTGCCGAGGTAACTCTTTTCTCCAATTCTTCATCATCCATCGAGTTTCTCCTAATAACACATTATATCATAAATTAGGCTATAATCTCATTAAAAGAACCACAAAATGTCATAATTTGGAGCCCGAATAAGTGTATAAAATACACTTATCAAACACCCCCAAACTTAAACATTTGTTTGTTCTCAAACAAAATCGTAACCTAACTTAATAAACAACGAATATGTAATGCTAATTACCTAATTGGTGGCCAATCAATCAAGCAATGCAAAATGATTTAGCTAGCTAACCTGACTTTTTATTTCAAGATTGAAATCATAATATCAAATTTATACACAGCTTCAAAACCACACTACATAAATTAAAATTTACTTTTCTAATGAAAAATTGACGTGTGTGTGTGAAGAATTAAGATTAGCATTATGAATTCATAAGTTGTTTCAATTTCCGACCTCAAAAGTCAAATATGTTCTTTCATCACTCGTAAGATTCACACACTCTCAAACTTATTCTTTTCACTCTTTTCAAGCGTGTGAACTAAGGTTGAAGTCTATACTATCCTCACCTCTCTAGTTTAGGTAAATCTCACTAATTGCAAGTCAATATGTCAATAAATAAGGATTCTCTATTAAATATAATTGCTTCAATCTCTAGAACTTAACTAGCCTAATAATCCCTTATCAAATGTCGAATTTTCTTAAACAAGTGTTCGGGACTTAACCAAGGCATTTGGTGCGTCTTCTGTTTCTTACACCTGTTTTTTCTAGTTTTATTATTATTATTTTTTATTTCATATGAGTAATTTTTTTCTTTATAAGAAACATTTTCTCCCTTAAACTTTCTAAATGACACATGTAACAAGTTTTCAGCCGATGACTCTCAAGTCAAATGACCATAGGGCACCAGGTTGTAAAGACCATTGCAAGCTTAATTGCTTGAGTCATAAAGGCTACGAAGAGAAATTTTCAAATAAAATATTTTTTTATGCGTTGATTAGTGTAATGTCCCTCATTAAACACTCATCCAAGTAAACCAACCTTTAATTTAAGATTTTTACCAAATTGCATCCTATTGACCTTAGACAATCCATACAAGATTTTTAATTTCACACATTGAATCCCTATTTATCTCAATACCTCCCTACAACAGTGAAATCTCCCCAAACTATTCTAAATTTGGTCTAAGAATGTAACATTTAGTGATTTTCGGTTTAGCATCTATGGTCCACTATTTCAACATATCCAATTATGAAATCAACTCATTCCTACATAATGATTAACTCAATTCACGTGCTCAATATATATCAAATTTCACATGGAAAAACAAAAATTAATCTAAGTATGCAACTTATTCATCATTCATAGATCAATTTATAATTCAATATATTCATCATTGCCAGTCAGGCCAACTAACTCACACAAGCAGACAAAATGAAAATATTTTTGAAAATTTTCAGTTTTTTAATATTAAAACACACAAAAACACAAAAATAAAAAGAAAACTCACACAAAAACACAAAATAAAATGAAAACTCATGTTTTCCACCCCCAAACTTAAACTAGACATTGTCCTCAATATCTTTAATCCTAAATTCGCATACAAAGGGGTGGGGAAAATGTGAAGAGAAGACTCCCCTGATATGGCGTGTAATTCCATGGCTAGCTTTCATATTGCTCAGTTGGCTCCTTAGTCAATGTTGGGTTAAATGTGCCGCGACGTCATGTTCCTGAAAAGTCAAATAAGGCATTAAGATCAAATAACTGGAACATGTGTTACTTAACTCTAACATCTAATAATCCAACTAACTTATCAAAGACCTAAGGGGAAAACGGGTAAGGTTGATGAGTCCCAAATAAAAATAAACTAAACTATCCTAAAACTTAAAAGACAAAATAAATAAATGAAAAGAAAGCTTAAATTGCCTCCCAAGAAGCGCTTTTTTATAGTCCTTAGCTCGACTCTACGGCGATCGATCACGGGCACCTAAAGAAGGTTTTTGATGCCTTGTCCATTTTTTTCTTTTGGCTTTGATCCACTTTTCATTTGATCTCCACACCTCTTTTTTGCCCTTTTCAACATAATAGGACTTGTCTATTCCATCCAACTCAACCTCAACTATGTAAATTTCTATCTCCTCTTCAGGCCCAATCATAAAATCAATTTTTGGACAATCAATAAAGTGGGAAAAATGTGAGTTGATTTCCTCATTGATCGTCAAATCCTCGTTTAGCTTCGTTGTGATTAAATCTTCACTTGTTTTTTACTCTTCGTCAATTGTTGAACCCTCATCGGGTGGAGTGTTAAGTCCGCAATCTAAATCCACGGGCAAGGAGAAGTCGGTCCTGATGACCTCTTGAAGTGGATTGTACCCCCATTGTTGAAATCCACTCCAATACATGTAATCTCCCATAAGCATATCTTTTTGATCCAATTTGGCAAGTTCTTTAAAGTACTTTGCAAGTACCTTTTCGTTCAATAGGGGAGGACCAACTCCCACAAGTTTGATATCCTCATTCCAATTGTAAGGTACAAAATCTCCCACAAGCGTGCACTTTTCATCAGATTTTTCAGTTGCTTGTTTTCTACATATCAAATATTTTCGAAATCTCAGAAGTTTCAGCGTGTGTAAACTAGAGAGCAAGCATTTTCCAGTACAAAACACCTCGTAACAATTTTCACAACTTGGATATCCCCCAATCATATCTTGATAATCCATGTAGAAATTTGTCATTGCAACAATTTTGTTACTTTACCAATGTCGGAATCATGCATAATATCTGAAAAGTACAAAGAGAGAATACCAACACAAGATAGATTAAAACCGTAGGGGGTGAGTTAAACGATATAAGCAAAGAAAAATAAAAAAAATAAAACTAAAAATAAAAAAATAAAATCAAACAACAGTTAAAAATAAAATAAACTAAGACTACAAATAAATAGTCCCCCGGCAACGGCGCCAAAAACTTGTTGTCAATTTTTATATCCTGCAAGTGTACGGATTGTGACAAGTAATAAAGTGGACCTAAGAGTCCGGATTATCGTTCCCACGAGGATTATACTTTACTCTTAATCTATTATTTCTAATTTTTATTTGATATAAATAAACAAGAACAATGATTGGTTATGAATTTTTGAATTGAAATACTTGAAATTAAATTGAATGCAAAAGCGATTGATTGGAAATTCAAAAGATAACGGATATTAGGGCTGAACAATTTCACCTATTTATCACATTTACTCCTTAAATCAAGATTCATACAATCTAAGGTAGTGTTCGGTCGAATTCTTCTATCGTATTCAATTTACCCCTCTCGAGTTCTCATTGAGCCTATTTAACTAATTCAATTTCATATCTCTATGCAAATTGACATTTAGTTAAACGAAACATCAGTTCTAAGAATTCAATTATGACCGTAGCAATTAACATTGGTATCTCTACACGTTATGCCAATTTACCGAAATTTACTACTTGGTCTAAACAACAATCCGCATCTCTACGTAATTATTGTTCACGAAATCATTTAATTAGTGATCAAGTAATTAAATGCATTGAGAACATAGCAAAATCGACACATATGCATTGAGAACATAGCAAAATCAACACATACAATAAAAGCACAAGAATCTCAATTTAAAGAAATAAAGGATCCCAATTGGTTATATTGTTTGCCCTAAATCAGATTTAACTACTTATGGGAATGAAAGAAAAATACAAAGTTATTATAGAGTACATCACCGGGTTTAGAAGAATAATGTAGAAAAAGAATCCAATCTTGCACCAAGATCTTGTTCCAACTCCCATTGATGCTTCAAAACGTGGTTTGCGTGATGTTTTCTTCCTTTGAATTCCGCCTTTGAATCTCCAATTGTATATACTTTCCCTCCCAATGAGTAGAATAAATCCTTTTGCTGTGTTCTTCTTTGAATTCCTTCTCAAATCTTCGAAATTCCATGTGTTTGTGTTGTTTGGAATGAGTCATGGAGGCTCTCAATGTGTCCACCCCCTTTCTCAATGTTTGGAACCAAGGTGGAAAACTCTCTATTTCGTGGCTCTTCATCTCTATTTATACTTCCCTCAAGTCGTTGGCCAATTTGGAGACTTGTTCATGGACTTTTCGTAGCCCAAGAAAAACAAAACCTAGATTTTACGGCGCAGCGCTTGAGCGCTAGAAGGAAGCGCTTGAGCGTCTCGATTTCTTCCCAGGTAGAGCTTGAGTGCCACTTAGGTGGCGCTTGAGCACTACATCTTTGTTGATTTTCTATTTCCAAGCTATGGTGCAACGCTTGAGCGCTGAAAAGGCAGCGCTTGGGCACTGAGTTTCTGTCCACTTTGCGTCTGCTTTAGTAATTTTGTCATAACTTTTCCTTTTGATGTCCGATTGAGATGATTCAAGTTGCGTTAGAAAGATAACTCGAAGAAATACAACTTTGATAGAAATAGCTCTTCTTCAATTCGAAATTTAACTAGGCCAACAATGCGTCTCCATCTCCAACTAAAATTTAGACATCCTTGTGCGGTTGGAAATTGATTTGTTTTCACTCCTTTTGATCTTTCGTTGCATCCATTTGACCTCTAGCATTCTTGAATCTTCATCGTGAGCTTCGACACAACTTTTGTGTATTTGCACTTTAACCCTCAAGCTTTGGATCTTTTCATTTTTTCGCCAATTTTGCATTCTTTTCTCCAATTCTTCATCATCCATCGAGTTTCACCTAATAACACATTATATCATAAATTAGGCTATAATCTCATTAAAAGAACCACAAAATGTCATAATTTGGAGCCCGAATAAGTGTATAAAATACACTTATCAGTAACTCAGGCCTATTAGAGTTTCATCTTTTTTCCTTTCATTCAAAGGTGTCGATTTGAAAGAAAAAGAAATTATTAGTATGGAATAACTAAACTTAAAAATGTATCTAAATGATCACTGAACTATGACAAATACTACTACTTAATCATTAAAATAAAAAATATATTTCAATAATCATTGAACTATTCATCTTATTACCCACCCATCACTCAAGTGGATGGGTAACAAAGAGAAATTCATAGGATGATCTAAATGGTAAGCATTATTGATTATATATAAAGAACTTGTATTACATTTAAAATTTACTTCACTAGAGTTCCTTGGTGAACAAGCATACATAATTATAATTAAATGACAAAAATCAGAATTTTCTAGAACAAGCATACATAATAATTAAATAACAAAAATCAGAATTTTCTAGATTTCCTTAAGAATTAAGAAAAATTAAATAATGAAAAATAAGAATTATAAAGCTTCCACCTCCATTTTTTTGTTATAAATAGATGGTTGCCTTCAACTGTAAGCCAGTAAATCAACGTTAAAAAGAAATTGCTCTAGCCTCCTGTTGTAATAAAACTTCTATCCATGATAAAATCCCATTTTTCATAAATTAAATCTCTCTTTCAACCATCTTGTTAAACTATCACTCCCTACTATTTCCATCCACAAAATATACTCCACATAAATACACCAAACCATCTAGATCTATTCACTATAAAAAATCATCAGTTATATCAGAGTCTCGTTCGATTGATATTGGGCGTAAGCATATATTATGGCAGACGCTTCTGTTCATCAATTCTTATCCCAACATTTAATGGAGACAACTATAATTTCTGGTCCATTAAAATGAAAAACTACTTTTGTGCGCAAAATTTATGGGATGTCATCAACGACTAGTATACCAACTTAGATGACATTTTTACTTTAACTGCTACACAAAAGAAGAAATTTAAAGAGAATCAACAAAAAAAATCTCTAACATTACTTACTCTACAAATGAGTTTGACAAACGCTTATTTTTCAATAATTACGAGAGCTAAAATGACAAAAAAAGTTTGGAATAAGCTGAATGAAAAGTTCTACGCAAGTGATAAGGTACGTAATTGCCATCTTCAAACTTTAAGAAAGAATTTTGAAAATTTAAAAATGAAAGATTCTGAAATCGCGAAAGATTATTATTCGAGAATAGATGAAATAGTAAATCAACTAAAATCTTATGGATATGATGTTTCTGAAAAGAAAGTTGTTGTAAAAATTTTAATTACTTGCACAGAAAAATATGATCCAATTATTGCAGCTACTAACGAGTCTAAAGATATAGATAAATTAACAGCTATATAATTAATTGATTCACTGGAAGCTCATGAAAAAATATTAGAAAGTCATTATGAAATTGACATAGAAAATGCTTTTCAATTTAAAGTTAATATATTGTTTTAGAAATTTAAAGAATGTGGGAGAAAATTTAAAGAAAATTTTAAAAATAAGAAATTTAAGGAAAAAAATTTATAATAACGACAAGTATCCTTCATGTGCATTTATAAAAAAAAGTTATTTGGAAAATGATTGCTGATTTAAAGGAAAACCACGGTGCCATATTTGTAAAAAAATTGGACATGAAGAAAAATTTTGTCGTTTTAAACAAAATCATGAAGATAATTTCTCTGAAAAATGATATGAAAGAAGTCTATTTTATGCCTCCAACAATGATGTATCTGAAGAGAAATTAGATACGTAGTATCTAGATAGTGCATGCAGTAATCACATGACGAAAGATGAAAGTATATTCTGCAGTTGATAATAGTGCAATTATCACGTTTTCATCCATTAATAATTGCATTTTCATGATTTATTGGTGCCTAAATGTTCAAAGTACACTTATATTTTGGTTTAGGTTGCAAATTGACGAATACGGTGGAAATAAGGAGAAAAAAGTGAAAAATGACCAAAATGGAGGAAAGTGAAAGTTCATAGACTAAAATGCAAATACTATAAACTTATTTCCAACCATGCGATGAAGATTCGATAGTGTTAGAGGTCAACTAGACGAAGAAAGGAGTCAAATTGATGAAATATAGTCAAAACATTATCACATGTCAACTTTCAAGTTGAAAAGTTTTGCACCGATTTTCAACCTCATATTGAGATCAGTTTTTGACATGATCAATGATCGAATTAGAAGTTGACATCTGAAATAAAGTTGTACCCTTTTGGGTTATCTTTCCAACGCATCTTGAATCACCTCAATCTGACATCGAGAGAGGAAGATACGACCAAAATACTAAAAATTGCTCGGTGGGAAAAATACATGACCACAGAAGCACTTCAGAGGCTGAAATTATTTGTTCCATGCGACCGCATGAGTTTATAGCTTGCGGTCGATAGTGTATTTTCAAGGCAAAAATTCTGATTTTCTAATTTAAGTCAACCACATATGGTAACTTATTTTGCACGATTTCTCAACCCTAAAGCACACTAGAACAGCCTAGAACGCCTCATTCTTCATTCTACACCATTCTTTCATTACTTTTGGCTCAAGAAACTCATGAGGAACTAAATCCATTGGTGAAGTTACGAAAGAACTCAATTGGAATTGGGGATTTTAACATCTTTTATTCATGTAATGTGCTTTTCATTCTTTAAACAATTCTAGGGTTTATGTTTCATTTTTTTATTAATTATTTTGAGATTTACTTAACTTTTATTCAGTTTTTCATGGATTTAATTATGTTTCTTCTATTGAACAATTAAAATATTTGTTTAAGTTTCAATTTCAAATACTTTATTGGTGTGATTTAATTACTGCTATATGTTAAAAATATATAGTCGCTCTTTGAATCTAATTTCAATAAATTAATGTGGGAATATGATTTAGGAAACTTAAATTCTAGAATTACATTTGTAAATTATATTGATTTAATGGTTTATTCTTCTTATCATGAATGTATTTTAAGATTGACTTAGTTTTATTAAATTGGTCATAGGATTAGTCATGCACTTTCTATGGATTTGTTGAAATAATTATTTAGGTTTTAATCTTAATTATTTTAGTTTATTGGTGTGATTCTCTACTATTTTATGCTTTAGTACATAGTCTACTTTGAATTTGATTTCAATCACGTGTGAACATTGCAAATGAAAGATTAACCACTAGGATCATGTTAGAATTAAATTGGTTTGTATTGTTAAATCCTCATATTAGAAAGTTAGGATAAAAACTTCTAATTGAGTAGAAAATAGATGAATAATTGATGTGATTGATCCAATCCAATTGAGGGAATTCCGACGCTCCATTGCCTCAAACTATTGATTTTAATTTCACATTTCAATATTGATTTTTACTACACATTTATGAGAACAATTCATTCTTTTTGATCCTTTAAACATTCTTTCATCTCCCTGTGAATACGACACCCTAAAACTGTACTACAATAATCGCGTTATTCTTTGGACGTAATCAAATTTTGTCGTCGTTGCCGGGGAGACGGTACAAAATATGCAAGGATCGACTGAAAAGGGTGACATCGTTCCTTTATTTTTGTTTTTAGTTAGTTTAATTTTCTTTTTAATAATTTTTTTATTTTCATTTTATTTTCTTTTACTTGTGTTTCATGAGCAAGTATCGAGGAAAGCGAGAGAGATCTGCTGACAGACCTGACATAGAGTTTGAATTTCCTTTTAACCCTACTTTTGATTCTACATCTGTTAAAACGACACCACATCACATAACACAATGTCTGATAGTGAGCATGATGCACCATATAAATCTTTGCATGATTACCTGCATCCCACGCGTACATCTACACCTTCATGTATTATGTTTTCACCCAACATGCCACGTGTAGATTTTAAACTTGGAATGACTCAACTTCTTCCTAACTTTCATGGATTTCAAAATGAGAACCCATATGTGCATGTTAGGGAATTCGAGGAGGTTGTAGCAACCTTCCATAACTTAAATTCCTCCATTTTCTCTTAAAGAAAGGGTTAAGAGATGGTTGTATTCATTGAGACCACATTCGATTGGAACTTAGGCTGAAATGACCAAAACGTTCTTTGGCAAATGCTTTCCCCACCATAAAACTATTGCGTTGAAAAAGCAAATTTCTTCTTTTATCTAAAAGGAGAGTGAAACTTTATATCAAGCGTGGGAAATGTATAAATAATTTCAAGCTCTTTGTCCGCACCATGGTTATGAGAGTTGGCGTATCGTGACCTATTTCTATGAAGGGTTAACACCTAGGGAGCGTCAATTTGTTGAAATGATGTGTAATGGTGATTTCCTACAAAAAGATCCTGATGAGGCTATATGATACTTAGATGACTTAGCTGAAAAAGCCCACACCTGGACTGGCCCTTGTGCCACTGATAGTACCAATAGGCCACAAGCCATAGGAAATCCTTCTAGTGCAGGCATCTATCATCTTAGAGAAGAAGATAGTCTTAGAGCTAAAGTAGAAGCCTTAACTAGAGAAATTGAAACCCTACGCGCTAAGGACTTAAAACCTACACCCATTGTTGTTCGTGTTGAGTCTTCTGGACCATGTTGTGTATGTGGTAGAATTGATCATCCAGTGCATAAGTGTTTTCCTCTAGCTGAGATGATGGGGGTTTATGAAGAACGTTGCGATACCTTAGGCACGTATAACAAGTCTTATGCTCCATTTTCTGATACCTATAATCAGGGTGACGGATTCATCCCAACTTCAGCTGGAAATCTGACAACCAGCAACCTACCCAGTTACCTAGTGTTTTTAATATACCTTCATACCAACCTACAACTTCTAGGAATTTCTTAGATGACACCTTACATGCTTTTATGGAGGCACAGGGAACAACTAATCAGAAATTCGAGAGTATGATTAATCAAGTTGTTGAGAATAGTGAGGAAATGAAAAGTCATTTAACTAAATTGACTAATGCTTTAGCTATAGTGGAACGTAAGAAATTTCCAGTGAGAAATTTTCAGCTCAAACTCAACTAAATCCTAAAGGGAAACACATGGCACAAGCCTCGGGTTCAAATGAAAATAATCTTAGGGAAGTAAATGACATCACCACTCGATCAGGGAAAGTCATAGAAACCCCCAAACTTAGGGAAATTGAAAAAGAGTCTGGTGAGCCTAAAGAGAGTGGCCCTAGTGAGGATGTAATAACAAATCCAGTGAGACCACCTTTTCCACTAGCTCTTAAGTCTATCTTAAAATCTATTGGCCAACATAATGAGATCCTAGAACACCTTAGGCAAGTAAAAATCAATTTGCCTTTCTTGCATGTGATTTCACAGGTTCCTACTTATGCTAAAGTCCTTAAGGACTTGTGCACTATTAAGAGGAAACACAATGTCAAGAAAACTCTTTCTTGATCGAGCAAGCGAGCGCTGTGATTGAGCAAAGGATCCCGCCAAAGTATAAGGACCCTGGTTGTCCTACTATTTCTTACATAATTGGAAATCATGAGTTTGGACAAACTATTCTTGATTTGGGGGCTAGTGTCAATCTCATGACTTATGTTATTTACTTGTTGTTAGGTTTAGGGTGAGATGAAGTCTACATCTGTAGCTCTATAATTAGCTGATAAGTCCATTATTAGACCTAGGGGAGTAGTCGATGATGTATTAGTACAAATTGATAAATTTTACTACCCCGTTGATTTCTTGGTTTTGGATGTAAAAGCTGATGTGAATGTTGACTCTAAAATTCCTATTATTCTTGGTAGAAATTTCCTTGCTACTTCTAATGCTTTGATTAATTGTAGGAATGGTCTCATGAAATTATCTTTTGGGAATAACTCTAGAAGTCAGCATTTTTCATATCACTAAGCAGTTAGAGGAGGATGACAAGTGTCATCAAACCCACATGATTGATGCACTCACTCAGTAGGTAGCTGATAATATATTTCTTAGACCAAGAAATTTAGAACCAGATTGATTGGACGTCGTCACCAATAAACATCTTAAGATGGAGGGTCAAAAACCAGGTAATAGTTCTTATTTTATATTACTAGTTTTTAATGAGAGGACTTTACCTTTTGTCTTACATGCCCCTACTCTTGATTTTAAGCTTTCCTTTATTCATCTTAAACATGCATTTGATGGAGGCGGAGGAACATCACCAGTGATTATGTCCAAGGAGCTTAGTGCATTGCAAAGAGAATTGAAACTAAGTTTGTTGGATGCGTGCTAAAGGAGGAAACTTTGGGTCGAGCCAACGATAATAAACAAAGGCGCTGCTTGGGAGGCAACTCAATAGGAGTTCGTTCCTTTCTTTTGCTGTTTACTTTTGTATTTATATTCTAGTTAATTTCTGTCATTTTCTTTGCATTACCATTCTATTGAGTACTTTCAAGCTGTCTATCATTCAAGTTTATATTGATTCACTGTATCATTCTACACCATTATTTTATCACATTGGCTCAAGAAACTCATAAAGAACTAAATCCATCGGTGAAGTTACGAAAGAACTCAATTGGAATTGGGGATTTCAATATCTTTTATTCATGTAATGTGTTTTTCATTGTATAAACAATTTTAGGTTTTATGATTCCTTTCTTTATGAATTATTTTGAGATTTACTTAACTTTTGTTCAATTTTTCATGGATTTAATCATGTTTCTTCCATTGAACAATTAAAATACTTGTTTAAGTTTCAATTTCAAATACTTTATTGGTGTGATTTAATTACTGCTATATGTTCAAAATATATAGTCGCTCTTTGAATCTAATTTCAATAAATTAATGTGGAAATGTGATTTAGGAAACTTAAATTCTAGAATTACATTTGTAAATTACATTGATTTAATGATTTATTCTTCTTATCATGAATGTATTTTAAGATTGACTTAGTTTTATTAAATTGGTCATAGGATTAGGCATGCTCTTTCTATGGATTGGTTGAAAGAATTACTTAGGTTTGAATCTTAATTATTTTAGTTTATTTGTGTGATTCTCGACTACTTTATGCTTTAGTATATAATATATTTTGAATCTGATTTCGATAGATCACGTGTGAACATTGCAAATGGAAGACTAACCACTAGGATCATGTTAGAATTAAATTGATTTGTATTGTTAAATCCTCAGATTAGAAAGTTAGGATAAAAACTTCTAATTTCTTCTATATATTAAAAGTGGCTATGTAACGGAATTTCTTGTTTTTAACGGAAAAACTAACGGAATTTCTTGTTTTAACGGATTATGTAACGGAATTTCTTATTTTAAACAGGTAGTTGCACCTTCTTTCAGTGTTTTTATCATAAGTTTGTATTCCGATATCCGATTGAGGCGATTCAAAATGCGTTGGAAAGCTAACTCATCTGACTACAACTTTGATTCAGACATGATTCTCCAATTCGATCCCTTTCGATGCCAAAAATAGGTCTCAATATGAGACTAAAACATTGGAGCATAACTTTTCGGTTGGAAATTGATTTGTGATCATCTTTTGACTAAATTTGATTTCATTGATATCTTCCTTTATCCAATTGACTCTGAGAACTCTCAAATTTTCATCTTGAGGTTCGGCACAACTTTTAAGTATTTACATTTTAGTTCCCGAACTTTGGATCCCTTACAATTTAGCCAATTCTCCAAATTTGTCAATTTTTGCTTATTTTCTTCAATCACACCAACTTACATCACAACATCAAAATCACACATCTAATTATGTACAAAAGGTTCATGATTAAGTGCAAAATTTGATATAATATAATAGTACGAAACACAAACTTATACATTTTTTTGTCTTTACACTAACATTCATTGTAAAAATTGATTATGATTTAATGTAGAAAGCAAAATTCTGGATATGAGCGAAGATAAATGTGATTGAGTTTGTCCAAATATTTTATTACATGTCATGCGTTGACTGTAATAAAGGAACTAGATATAAATACAATGAAAGCTTCTTTTGTATATATTGCAAAAGCCAATGGGTCTACAAATCATGGTATGTATCTTACAATTTTAATTTAAAATTGATGTCTGATTTAATTTAGAATTTAACACTATTCAAATTAAAATTAATATATTCAACGCATTTAAAGTGTTAGGGGATATGTTCAATTGAACGATAATACTGGAAAACTAGCTGCTACTATGTTTGGTGAAGTAGCAGAACATGTACTTGGTTGTTCAACAGTTGAATTGATGGGACATGCTGGAGAGGTATTTCTTAAATTTTTTTTCAAAACTTGATTTTTATTATAATGAGTTATTTAAATATAATTGGGTTTTTTTATTAATTATGTAAACATATTCAAAATTTATTTTTGTAGGAAAATCGACCATATGTTAAAAGCGTTGCAGAGAAATTATAAAAAGAAATTTGGAAGATTCAAGTTTATGTAGATCCAGAGAAACTAAAGGAGAAAAAATATAGGCAGTTTAATGTCCTCTCTATTGAAGCAGTGCAAGATGAGGAAAATGCTGAATCGTTATTTTAGAATCAAAATTATCTCAAACAGCTTTCATAAAACTATGAGCGATGTTTATATATAGGACGATGCTATAGATTCTATTAATCCTCTTTTTTTAATAAATCACAATGCGTAATTATTTATCAATTACATAAACATTACACCATTAGTTATTTAATTAACCAAAAAATTACATCTTTATTAATAAAAATTTAATTCTTAACCAAAAAAATTATATATAAACTAAGCAAACGTACATTGCACGTTGCTTAAACCTAGTTGAGTAGAAAATGCATGAATAATTAATGTGATTGATCCAATCCAATTAAGGGAATTCCGACGCTTCACTGCCTCAAACTATTGATTTTAATTTCACCTTTCAACATTTAATTTTACTACACATTTCTGAGAACAATTAATTCTTTTTTTATCCTTTAAACATTCTTCCATCTCCTTGTTGATACGACAACCCAAAGATGTACTACAATAACCGCATTATTCTTTGGGCATAATTTGCACTCTTGATAAAATGAACACAAAAATAAAAATTGACAATGAAAATTTTATAGAAACAACAGGTAAAGGCACTATTATTGGTAACACAAAAAGGGCAATAGATATATCAATGAACTTCCCTTGGTTCTTACGATAGATCAGAACCTACCAAGTGTAGGTCAAATGATAGAGAAGAGATATATATACTTTATATTTTGAAAGAAATTCTTGTATGATTAATGATAAGAAAGATAAATCTCTTGTAATTCCAAAATTCAAAAAGCAGGAGAACAGATACTTTCCAATTTAATGGAGATATGCAAACAATGGGGCAATGATGGCGCGAGTGGATGAGTCGTGGCTATGGCACAAGAGATTTGGATATTTCCATTTCCACGGGGTTGAAGATCCTACAGTAAAAGAGCGTGATGAGTGATCTACAAGTCATAAAGGAGATTGATGCAGTTTGCGAAGGATGTTTGCTCAGGAAACAACATCGTCAACCATTTTTGTCCGAAAAATCTTAGAGAGCCAAAAAGCTGTTGGAGCCGATACATGCAAATGTATAAGGTTCGATGCACACTCCATCACATGAGCAAAACATACTTCATTCTCTTTATAGATGATTACTCTAGAATGACATGGGTATACTTTTTATGTGAGAAATCCCAAGTTTTTGAGATTTTCAAAAAATTCAAAAGCTATGTCGAAAAGCAAAGTGGTCCCAGTATCAAGACAATCAGAAGCGACGTAGATAAAGAATATACATCAAATGGATTCAATAAGTTTTGTGAAGATGAATGAATAGAGAATCAACTCATCATTGAATATGCACTTGAACAAAATGGAGTGTCAAACGAAAAAAAAAAGAACAGTAATCAAGACAGCTACAGTTATGCTAATGGAGAAAGGTCTTCCAAAAACCCTCTGGACAGAAACAGTAAGTATTGCAGTCTAGTTCTTAAATCGATAATCGACCAAAGCGGTGCAAGAGAAAACACCAATTGAAGAATGGAGCGAACGAAAACCATCAGGAAAGCATCTGAGTTTTAGACTGTACTTGCTACATACATATTCTACAAGAGAAAATAGGTAAGCTGAATGAGAAGATAGAAAAATGAATCTTCCTAGGTTATAGCACTCAATTTAAAGGCTATAGAATCTATAACCTGAGAACAAAGAAGCTAATTATAAGTCGGGACGTTAAGTTTGATGAAGATGCTGCCTAAACTGAGAGACTGGTCAAGTAGAAAGAAAAGCTATCAGTATCCTAATACAACAATAAAAATAAGAAGGTGTCATTGAGGAGAACAATCAACTAGAGTCCCCACAATGAATAACGATAGAAGAACTAGTTGATTAACCAGAATCGTCTCCAAGAAAAACACGAAGATTATCAGAAATATACCAAAGCTGCAATTTGATTATCGTTGAATCTGAAAACTACGAAGCAGGTTTAAAACAATCAAAATGGAGAAAATCTATGGACAAAGAAATAAAAATGATCGAGAAAAAGGACACTCGGGAGTTTGTAGATCTTCCTCAAGATAAAGAATCATAGGAGTTAAATGAGTCTACAAGACAAAGCTTAATACTGATTGTTCAATCAAAAAATATAAAGCAAGACTAGTCGCCAATGATACTCACAACAATTTGGCATTGACTATACTAAAACATTCACTCTAGTTGCACGTCTTAAACCTATTACGACACTAATTTCACTAGCCGCATAGAAGAAGTGGAAGATTTACCAACTAGAGTCAAATCAGCATTTCTTAATGGCTATTTTGAAGAAGAAATTTATATTGAGCAACCTCAATGGTATGTGGTACAAGGTAAAGATAAAGTTTTCAAACTAAAAAAGGCATTATACGGATTAAAGCAAGCTCAACGAGCGTGGCACACTAGAATATATAACTACTTCACTAAGCAAGGATATGGGATGAGCCAAAGTGAACTATACATCAAAAATCAGGGTACAAATAATACACTTATAATCTCTCTATATGTAGATGATCTCATCTATATACAGAACGATCAAAGAATGATTGAGAAATTCAAGGAAGGCATGATGAAAATGTTCGAGATGACTGATTCGGGAGTGATGCACTACTTTCTTGGAATTGAGATAACTCAATTTGAAGATGGGATATTCATTGCTCAGAAGAAGTATGCCAACAATCTTATAAAGAAGTTCAAGATGGAAGGTTGCAAGACTATAACAACACCTCTGAATAGTAATAAATAACTCAAAAAGGAAGATGATACTCCAAAGCAGATAGTTCACAATTTCGAAGCCTAATTGGAAGTTTACTCTATCTCAGAGCTACAAGGCCAAACATTATGTATGCAACCAACCTAATTTCAAGATTCATACAGAATCCAAATCAAGTTCACTGTGGAGCTTCAAAGTAAATATTGAGACACCCTCAATGAACGAAAGACAGTGATGTGAGCATGGAGTCGAGCTTGTCAAAGTCAAGTTCGGGAAAGGATCCGTTGATTATCGAATGAGGTCCGATGACACGGTTGAGAGCAAAGCGGGCAAAAGAGGCGATGTGATTGCCGACTCAAGTTATGGTGGACAAAACGCTAATCATGACAAGCAAATGAATAAGTTTTGTGTTTGGCTCAGAAGGAGAGAACGGATGGATCAACATGAAAACAACGGATGAGGAATCATAGTTCATTCTGGTCGCGAAATTTTCCAAATTTCGTGTAATCTTTTATTTAAGTTAAAACTCTATTTTGTAATATCTTTTGCTATTTTTTTTTTTTTTTGCTTAACTCCATTTTTAACTAGGTTCTATGAATTTCCTATAAATAGGATTCATTCTTTTCATTGTAAAACAGAATATTATTATTAAGATTTATTGAAAGGCAAATTTGCTTTCGAATTCTTGTTTTTCGTTGGACAAATCACTAACTTATCAAAATTCTTCTTGTGGTGTTCAAATCAACCGGGTGAGATTCTCAAGTATTCAATCAAAGGGGTCAACATATCGTTTGCATATTGTTGGTTATTTTGATTCGTTATTTTGAATCAAATTTAAAACTTTGATTAATTTGGCTTTCTTGGGTTCTATTTCAATCTAATCGTGAGTTTCGCAGTTCTTAGCTATGTGGGTTCACATCATCAGTTGGTATCGGAGTTTAGGCTCCAAAATCAAGGTTATACCATTTTCCTTTTTCGTTTGACTCTTTATTTTCTTTTTCTTGCATTCTTCGTATCCTTCTATTTAACTCTTTTGATCCGTAATTTTTTCGTCAAAAATTCAAAAGTTATATTTGTGCTCATTTTGTGTGCAAATCAATTTCTATTTTCTTTACCGGTGTCAAAGTTGAATTCCGAGTAAAAAAAATTCGAAAATTCAGAAAATTCAATGAAAAGTCAAACTTAAAAAAAAGTATATTTGTTATTATTTATCTCGAAAATTGCCGGCCAATTACGTTATATATTGTGTCAAATTCAAGAATTACTTTCTTGAATTCAAATTATAGTCCAATCATCCAATTTAATTTCTTTTCTTTCTTGAGTATTCAGAATTTTTAAAATCTCACTCAAAACCCCGGTTTGAATTCGACGAGAACAATTCCTGGTTGAGTTCAAATTTGTCATTTGAAGCACTTGGGTGAAAGTATTAAGTGGAAAAAACGCAGAGTGGTGAGATAAATAGAGGAAAAAAGTCGAATTGAATGATACATGAGCGCACATTTGTGAGGCAAAAATAATTTTTAGAATTTAGAATTTCTGACAAGGACGGATCAACAACAAGCCGAAACAACAACCAAACCAACATATCGAATGAGATGATACGAAAGTTTGAATGGTTATTTGAAGACGTACGTGATAGATTGGACAGACAAGACACGAAGCTTGCCAACTTACGTGAGGGAGTTCCAAATATAAGGAGACATGGTACGAGGGAGCCTAGGATGGAGGTGCGTGAAGAATATTATTATGGGAGTGATGTGCATGAGGAGGCAGTAATCGAAGCTGAAATTGGTAGGATGATAAATAGAGGATCTAGGCTTGAACGAAGGGGTAGAAACTTGGTTGGAGACGAGGTAGATGGGAATATGGGCAACATAAAAATGTCATTCCACCATTCAAATGAAGGAATGATCCGGAGACTTACTTAGAGTGGGAGAAAAATGTTGAATTGATCTTTGACTGCCACAAATATTCGGAGAAGAATGTGAAGATAGTGGTCCTTGAATTCACCAACTATGCAATCACTTGGTGGGATCAAGTGGTGACAACGAGGAGGAGAAATAAGGAACGACTGATCAACACATGGGAGGACTTGAAAGCTATCATGCAAAAGAGGTTTGTACCTAATCACTACTACTGAGAGCTTCATCAAAAACTACAAAGCCTCTACCAATGATCGAAGAGTGTGGAGGACTATCACAAGGGAGATGAAGTTGTTGATGATTAGGACAGATGTGGAGGAGGGTCGGGAGGCCACCATGGCCAGGTTTTTGAACGGGTTGAATTGGGACATAGCTAATGTAGTGGAGCTGCAACACTATATGGAATTAGAAGACATACTACACATGACACAATTGGTGGAGAGGCAATTGAAGAGGAATGGGACAACAAGGTACTCATTAGGGTACTTCGGGTTCTAATTCATCATTAAAGCTGAAGTGGGACAACAACAAAGGAGATTGGGCTATTTCTAGAGGTAAAACTGAATTGCCGAAGGAAAGAGAAAAAATTCTAGCAAGAAAATGGAATCTCAGCCATCAAGGAGTCGAGACTTCAAATGCTTTAGATATTTGGGGTCAGGGCGCATCGCTTCTTAATGTCCAAACAAAAGAACGATGACTTTGTGGGATAATGGAGATGTGGTGAGTGAAATTAACTCCCTGTCTGGGCGGGATTACAGATTTTCGAAAATTGATTCTAGTGTCAATTCATGTACAGTGCAAGGCCTGGAAGAATTCAAACATTGGTGCAAGATTCCACTAATGCCCCTCGTGTCACTGTCTAGCTGTGGTTGAAATAATGATTCTTTGACTATTCTTGCAGGTGGGTTGTTCGAAAGTGGGCCCAATTTGTCTTCAATTTTTTTGGCTTTTCCGTTGTCATCTTGTGTACAATAAAAAATTCTTTGACTATTCTTGCAGGTTGGTATTTCGAAAGGTGGGCCCATTGTCTTCAATTTTTGGCATTTCATTTGTCTAGCTATGCTTGAAATAATGAACTTGTTTTCTCGTCAACAATTTTAAAGCCGCAACAACGTATGATCGACAAGTTTTTCACCCAATTTTTTTGCACTTTCTTTACACGAAATTATTTTATTCACGAATTACAATAGCACCACACAACATGCGGATAACAAATATATTTCAACCACACAACATGCGAATTACACAACAATAGCACCACACAACATGCGAATTACAATAGCACCACACGAAATAATGAACTCTGTCCCGCACGAAATGGTTTCTACGGCCATAAACTTCTTCCTGCTTGCTGGCTTCTTTTCCTCCAGCCGTGGTAAAGTGGGTCTAGTGCTATATTTCCCTTTCCCGCATCTACAGCAGTTTCCCCCAAAATAGAACTCGGCCTACACACGCCGTCACCTGGAATTTTGTGCTATCGGCTACAGAAACCTGGAAATCAACTTTACACGAACAAATTTCGGTGCTCCTCCTTCTACGTCAGCTTCGAGTTCAACAGGCTTCAGTGGAACTGATGGATCCATTTCAACCGTCTTGGGTAAGTTTTATGAACCTTTTGCAATTATAGTGGACTTAGTGAAAGATAATAACACTGCTATTGTAATTCGGAACACATTGTATTGATGTAGAAGGTAAGATTTACACATGAGATTTGAGTAATGTAATTATGGAAAACCTGTAATGTAAAAGTACAGCTATCATTTTTCAGAAAATGGAATAAATTACAGGCAAAGCAAAAGATGATCCTGAAATAACGTTTGCACAAATCTTGCCACTTTAATTGATTATGTTGAATCTGAGTTGTTTGTGAGTTATCTCATTGTATCTTCCTTCACAGTTAGCTGCTATTTGAAATACTCTTGGAGACAATTCTGTCTTGCTTACGTATAGTTTGGCATGTTTCAACTAAATTTTGTGAGTTGTTGTTCGACTACAGCAGCATTTCCAACGGGGTCACTCGTCGACCTCGACCGGCCCTTCGGTTCACAACCATAGGGTGCCACGCAAGAATGCTATCTGGAATGCACGTGACACAAACATCTTCGTGGCTGCCTGGGAGTCCGTTCTCGCTGACGGACACAGGAACGACAAGTGCTTCACCAAGCACGGCTGGAAGACAATAATTAACATGTTCAACACCGGTTCCGGGCATGATTGGAAAAAACAGCAGCTGCAAAATCGATGGGACGCCCTCCGCATGAAACACAAACGATTCGAACAATTGCTCAACTGCAGTGGCATCTCATACGACCCAACAACTGGCAAGATTGGCGCATCGGATGAGTGGTGGGCTCGAAAAATTAAGGTACCTTATCTACTGTCATAATTTTGATCTATATCACCTACAAATGTTAAGCTATTGTAGTTGGAATTCCATGAGGACAATGTGAGACAATTACAGATTCAACGAATGCGTAGGAATGAATCTATAGACACCTTGCTGCAAGTCTATGACATGTAGAGATACATTCTTATGGATCCCAATAATAAGAGTCATTTTCTAAGATATGGTCAAATTAATTGCACCAAGGAAACTTCATAGTTTGGCTTTCATTTTGTGGTTAACCTGCCATATATTTCTTTGAATTATAGGCGATAGTGGAAACTTGTACACGTATAGGATTACGTTTGAGGCTCGATGTTAGGAATGTAAAGGATAAAAATTTATTTTTGTTCTCCTTCAGTTATGTCCTATATGATGATACTCTACATACCAAACTTTGCTAGATGAAAACTTAGTGATAGCGTGCAAGTTAGCAGCTGAAATCAAGTAGGCGATTAATGTCATTTTACTATGTCAAAATAGACGTAGACTGGATGATATGATCATGTTGAAAATTCATTACATGCCAATGTAGATGAACGATAACATTACGTACAAAATCTTGAAAATGATCCAAGGTAACAATCATAATTCATTACTTTAGTCATTGTCTTCATACACTGATGATGCATATTTCTTTTATATGCTATTGACCCCATGAAATTGATTCATTACCAGCTTCTAATTGAGTAATTATCAATAACTGAACTGAGACATATTAGTTCCTAAGTATTTATTGTAGGCTTTCATAGTTCTGATGATAAGAATTCTCAAGAATTGTACATTTTTTAATTGAGCATATTTTTTTCTCATTTGTTGATAATATTTCCATTTAACATGTCAAGTAAAAAATCAACAAAACACAAATCTTCATAAACTTGTTGATGCATAATGTTGAACTTCATTGTTCTTCATACTGCAACAGGAGAACAAAGACTATAAGGAATTTAAGGACAAAGATTGCCGCCAGGTGTACCGATACAAGACGTTGTTCGGGGACGTTTTCGACAACGACAAGTACGCAGTGACTCCAAGTAAGCTATCTCGCACAGGCTTCTCAATGCTCGACGACAATACTACTGAAGATCACCGTGATGAAACCTTGGTGGATGTGGAGAGCAGTGGCTCAAGTGACGAGGCCGTCGAACCCGAACCAACAGCCGCCATCATGGATATGTCGAGCCCGCACGGTGGTGACAAACGGAAAGCAGCTAGAGAGCGAACTAAAGAGAAAAAGAAAAAGAAGTCTGCGAAAGACGTGTCGTACTCAGTGGATCGTGCAAACACTGCTAGCGAGAAGGTGGCAGCCAAACTTGACCAGTTAATTGGATCGTCTGTGTCCGACACGAAAACATGCTTACAGGAGTTATTGGCCACAGGTCGACTACAAAGGGGATCTGATTTCTACTACTGGACGTGCTCATTCCTCAAGGATAAACGTAACAGGGAGATCTTGGACACACAAGACGATGCAAACTACAAGATCGGATATGTGGAGTGGAGCTGGTAACATCATAAAAAGGGGCAGCCATAGTGATGTCTATGTTCACGTAAAACTAGCTATTAATTACGCTATATTTTCTTGTTTGTAATGTTTACATTGTAGTATTTGAATATGCGTAACTATATTTTATGTGTTTAATTTTGGTTTGCAGTAGTGTAATGACATTTGCTGTTGGTGGGCCATGCCATTTCTGTTTTCATTTGTTGAAATGTTTACTGCCCTTATGTTATAATTGAAAAAGATGGCATGTGATGTACCTTCCAAACTTATTTTCCATGTGCTGTAATATGTGTGACCTATAATTATGATTCCTGTACAGGCTCAGCAGGCTTTCAAACAAAAATAGGCTATGGACTTATTTCTTTTTGCAGCTGCAGATGGGTACTTTTTCTTCTGCAAACATCAAACACTCACATGTTTCATTGCTCTCCGTCACAGG
This sequence comes from Fraxinus americana, assembly GCA_035079005.1. NCBI lineage: Eukaryota > Viridiplantae > Streptophyta > Magnoliopsida > Lamiales > Oleaceae > Fraxinus > Fraxinus americana. The sequence goes on along the minus strand of CM068717.1, from coordinate 16,771,856 downwards.
TTTTATTTCAAAGTCGTCTAGTGACTCCTTTCCAGTTGCCTATAAAGGGCTAAGGAATGCAACATTATTTCACATCCTTCCGTTTGACACTTCTCTATTTTGCATAACAAAAGTGAGGGTATGGCGCATTTCAATTTTAACTGTACTTTGCAAGAAATATTCGATGGCGATGTTCAAGATGATGACACGGCATATACGGAAGAGCTGTTGGTGGATATTATAGAGTGGTTCCAATATTGTAATATCAATGACGTGGATTTACGTTACTATCGTGTACAACAACGTCGTATTTTTCGCTATCCATTTGTGCGAAACGGGCACATGTTTATGCTTGATGCTATGAACTGTAGCCCTCAACAGTGCTATGCGGAGTTCTGCATGTACCCTGCGATGCTGTGAGCATTCGCACACGAGCTTCGAGATGAGTACGGACTGTGCAGCCATCAACATATAGATGTGTACGAACAAGTGGGTATGTTTTTATGCATTCTAGCACATGGAAAAGGTTATAGACAGGTGCAGACGCTATTCAACCATTCGCTGGAGACCATTGGACATTACTTCAAACTTGTGCTCGAAGCAATCGTTGAGTTCTCGTACCGATAGTTAATTAAACCGGATCCGAACTACAATAATGGTGCCAGTACCACGTTCCAAATTTAAACGAACATACCCTATTTCGGGATTGTATGGGAGCCATTGACGGTACACACATTAGGGTCGTTCTACCGCGTGACGAGCGGGTGAGTTTCATCGGACGCAAAGGAATTCCGACACAAAATGTGCTAGCGGCATGCGATTTCAATTTGTGTTTCACGTTTGTGCTAGCTGGCTCCACAGGAAACAATCATGTTGCAAGACTCCTGTCTACGGTTATACACGACCCCGAAATGGACTTCCCGAAACCGGCTCCCGGGAAATTTTATCTGGTTGACTCGGGCTTCACGCATCGACCTGGGTACATGGCGCCATATAAGGGTTCAGATATATTGTACCACTTTCAGCAATTTTACGATGGGGTGACCGGTCGCAGGCGCAACTTTCGAAATGCACGGGAAAAGTTTAATTTTCGGCACTCGTCGTGCAGGAACGTAATCGAACGTGCGTTCTACGTGTGGAAAAGTCGTTGGAAAATACTCGATCGGATGCCAAGTTATAATTTTAAAGTGCAAACAACTGTTGTAATTGCAACTATGGGAGTTCAGAACTTCCTTCGACGCGCGGGTGTGGTGGAAGATGCATTTACTAGAGCGGAGACGGACCCCGACGCAGCGAAAGTGGACCTCCCGGACGAACGAGGAGAAGTTGCAGCCGAAATGCATGCACTGGAAACTCAACGAAATGAGTGGGATATGTTCCGAGATTACTTGGCACATCAAGGTTGAAATATATTTGTTATCCGTAAAAACCATTTCGTGCGGGACAGAGTTCATTATTTCGTGTGGTGCTATTGTAATTCGCATGTTGTGTGGTGCTATTGTTGTGTAATTCGCATGTTGTGTGGTTGAAATATATTTGTTATCCGCATGTTGTGTGGTGCTATTGTAATTCTTGAATAAAATAATTTCGTGTAAAGAAAGTGCAAAAAAATTGGGTGAAAAACTTGTCGATCATACGTTGTTGCGGCTTTAAAATTGTTGACGAGAAAACAAGTTCATTATTTCAACCACAGCTAGACAAATGAAATGCCAAAAATTGAAGGCAATGGGCCCACCTTTCGAAATACCAACCTGCAAGAATAGTCAAAGAATTTTTTATTGTACACAAGATGACAACGAAAAAGCCTAAAAAATTGAAGACAAATTGGGCCCACTTTCGAACAACCCACCTGCAAGAATAGTCAAAGAATCATTATTTCAACCACAGCTAGACAGTGACACGAGGGGCATTAGTGGAATCTTGCACCAATGTTTGAATTCTTCCAGGCCTTGCACTGTACATGAATTGACACTAGAATCAATTTTCGAAAATCTATCATCCCGCCCAGACAGGGCCTAAGAGTGATTATGAAGGCATGCCGAAATTGAAGGAGGCTAGTGATGGAGGCAGAGTGTAATATGTTGTTGGTGAGCTATTGGTCACAATGCGAGCTCTTAACACTCAAATCAAGACGGATGACTTGGAGTGGCAAAGATAAAATATTTTACATACAATGTGCCACATCAATAATAAGGTATGTAGCATGAATGGTTGGTCATGTCATTTGGACTCACTAATGCACCGAGCACTTTTATGCTTTTAATGAACCATGTTTTACGTGCATTTATAGGAAAGTTTGTTATGGTTTACTTTGATGACATTTCAATCTACAGTAAGGAACTCAATAAACATATTGAACATTTGCAGTGTGTGCTAGTAGTTTTAAGAAAATAACAACTTTTTGTTAACTTTAAAAAGTGCATATTTTGCATGGAAAATGTTGTGTTTCTTGGATATGTGGTTGGTGCAAAGGGAATTGGGGTAGATAAAGATAAAATAAAAGCTATTAAAGAATGACCAATACCTAAAAGTATAAATGATGTAAGGAGTTTTCATGGTTTGGCTAGTTTTTACAATTTGTGATGAATTTTAGCACATTTGCACACCACTCACTGAAGTTGTTAAAAAGAATGTAGGTTTTAAATGGGGACGATGAACAAGAGTATGCATTCAACACTATTAAGAATATGTTGTGTAAAGCACCAGTTTTGGCACTACCTAATTTTGACAAAACTTTCGAGATTGAGCGTGATGCATCAAGTATAGGCATTTGAGCAGTTTTGATGCAGCGCTCAACTATCCTACATATGACAATAAGCTTTATTCACTTGCCCGAGCTTTGGAGACATGTCAGCATTACCTATGGCCGAAAGAGTTCGTGATTCACACTGATCATGAGTCATTGAAGCATTTGCGGGGTCAAGGTAAGCTTAACAAAAGGCATGCTAGATGGATGAAATTTATTGAGACATTTCCCACGTTATCCGGTACAAACAAGGTAAGGAAAATGCGGTGGTGGATCCGTTGTCCCGAAGATATGTGCTTCTTACTTCTTTAAGTGCGAAGTTGCTTGAATTTGAGTACATTAATGACATGTATGTGAATGATTTAGATTTTTCCAGCATATATGAATCGTGTAATAAGGGTGCGGTAGAAAAATTCTTTAAGCATGAGGTTTATTTGTTTCAAGAAAATAAATTATGTGTTCCTAATTGTTCCATGTGTGAATTGTTGGTTAGAGAAGCACACAGTGTAGGACTAATGGGTCACCTTGGGGTTGCAAAGACTTTAGAGAGGTTAAGTGAACATTTTTATTGGTCTAAAATGAGGATTGATATAGAACGAACTTATGATCGATGCATAACTTGTAAACATGCTAAGTCTAACGTTCTACTCCAATGATTGTATACTCCTTTACCCGTTCCTAGTTAACCATGGATTGATATCTCCATGGATCTTGTTTTAGGTTTACCTATAATTAAACAGGGTCGGGATTCAATATTTGTAGTGGTCGATAGATTTTCTAAAATGGGGAATTTCATTCTATGTCATAAAATCGACAATGCCACTAAAATAACTGATTTGTTTTTTAAATAAATAGTGCGTTTACATGGGTCTCTAAGAGTATAATGTCGGACAGAGATGTTAAATTTCTTATTCACTTTTGGCAGGTTTTGTGGAGTAAGTTAGATACAAAATTGTTATTTTCTACTACATGTCACCCACAAACTGATGGACAAACCGAAGTAGTCAATATGACTATAATTCAATTGTTGTGTATTGTACTTCATAAAAATATGAAAAGTTGGGAAGAATGCTTACCTTTCGTTGAGTTTACATACAATAGGGCTATACATTCTACTATTTCATGTTCGCCATTTGAATTTGTTTATAGGTTTAATCCACTAACATCATTGAATTTAATTCTTTTACCTGAATGAATATGGTAGTTTAGATGAGAAAAAGAAGGCCGAGATGGTGAAGTCACTCCATGAGAAGGCGAGAATGTAAATTGAAAAGAAAAAAACAAGAATTATGCGTCACAAGCTAACAAGGGCTGGAAGAGAGTTTTATTTGAACCCGGTGATTGAGTTTGGGTACATTTGAGAAATGAGCACTTTCCAGAGTAAAGGAAATCAAAGTTGCAGCCACGAGGAAATGGATCATCTCAAGTTCTCAAGAAAATCAATGACAATGCTTACAAGCTGGATCTTCCTGGTGAGTATAATGTTCCAGCTACTTTTAATGTATTTGATCTCTCTTTCTCTTTGATGTAGATACAGATTCAAAAACGAATCCTTCTGAAGAGTGAGGGATGATATGAGCATGGAGTCGAGTGCATCAAAGTCAAGCCCAGGAAATGATCCGTTGATTATCGATGGAGGTCCGATAACACGGTCGAGAGCAAAGTGGGTGAAAGAGGTGGACGAAACGCTGATCACGATAAGCAAATGAATAAGTTTCATGTTGGGCTCGGGAGGGGAGACCAGATGGATTAACATGATTCAAGCAACGAACGAGGAAGCATAGTTCAATCTGGTCGCGAATTTTTTTCAAATTTTGCGTAATCTTCTATTTAAGTTAAAACTCTATTTCGTAATATCTTTTGCTATTTTCTGGCTTAATTTCATTTTTAACTAGGTTTTATGTGTTCTCTATAAATATGATTCATTCTTTTAATTGTAAAACGCAACATTATTATTGAGATATATTGAGAGGAAAATTTCCTTTCGAATTCTTTTTTTCGTTGGACAAATCAAGAATTTATCAAGATTCTTCTTGTGGCATTCAAATCAATCGGTGAGATTCTCAAATATTCAATCAAAATGGTCAATATATCGTTTGCGTATTATTGGTTACTTTGATTCGTTATTTCGAATTAAATCCAAAATTTTGATTATTTTGGTTTTCTTGGATTCGATTTCAATCTAATCTTGGGTTTTATAGTTTTTGGCTAAGCGGGTTCACATTGCTATGGAATATGGTATCGATCTACGCTTGACTCAAGACTACATGGATATACCGACGCGATTGGGCAGGATCATTAGATGATATGAAAAGCACCACAGGATATGCATTTACACTTGGTTCAAGAATATTTTCATCGGCGTCAAAGAAACAAGTAACCGTTGCACAATCATCAGCTGAAACATAATATATTGCAACAGCAATAGCAACGAGCCAATTTATATGGCTAAAGAGCAAACTTGAAGATATGGGTGAGGCATAAGATAAAACTACAGAGATTTACTGCGATGCAAGTCTGCAATAGCAATGACCAAGAATTCTGTATTTCACAGTAGAACAAACACATGGGCATCAAGTATCACTTTATCATAGAAGTTGAAGCAACTAAAAGATAGAGCTCAAGCATTGCAAAACTGAAAAATAATTAGCAAATATCTTCACAAAGCACTATCACGAGCAAAGTTTGGATTGCTGCGAGAGATGATTGGAGTTACTAAAATATGCACCAAGGAGGAATATTAATATTTGATGCATATTCTAGAAGTTATACTCTCCAGAATTAACTAGAGTTTCTTGGTGAACAAGCAAATATAATAATTAAATAACAAAAGTAAGAATTTTCTAGGTTTCTTTAAGGAAAATTAAATAATGAAAAATAGGAATTATCTAGAAAGCTTCCACCGCCTTTTTGTTTGCTATAAGTAGATGGTTGACTTCAATTGTAAATCAATTTGAAAAAGAAATAGCTCCCTCCTCCTGTTGTAATAAAACTTCAATCTATTGTAAAATCTCATTTTTCATAGATTAAATCTCCCTCCTTCAACCATCTCGTTAAATTAAATAACTCCCTACTATTTCCATCCACAAAATATACTCCACATAAATACACCAAACCATCTAAATCTATTCACTATAAAAAATCATCAATATCAAGTAAAATACCACATCTACAAGTCAAGAAATCGGAGAAAAATCCTCCACTCCCACCCTCTCTCTCTCTCTCTCTCTCTCTCTCTCTCTCTCTCTCTCTCTCTCTCTCTCTCTCTCTCTCTCTCACCAACGTGAGGGAGATTTTTCATCTTTATAATGAAATCAGTCGTGTTAATTAATGAAATGGTTAATTTCACAACTGGTCACTGAAGTTACAGTAAAATTACAAAATGGTTACTGAAATTCGAAACTTGCATAAATGGTCACTTAACTTTCAGGCACTTTCAAAAATGGTCACTGAGGTAAGTTTTTGGACTTTTTTGTTCTAATTGAAACCTAAATTAACAAAACTTGGCCCCTTCAAAATTGGAGGACCTGAAGTGCAATTCTTTTTTTATAAATTGCAAATTTGACAATAAAACCCCCAAAACCCATTTCTTTTTTGCTTGAAACATCATAGGAGAATGGAAGTCAATTTTGGGAGGAAAATTAAAGTGAAAATCATTCTAATATCATCCAATTAATTCTTCCAAATCCTTAGCTTGAGCTTCCAATCAAGAACCCAAATAATCAAATCCTCTTTTCAAACTCTAGGACACAACATACTTCTCCAATTTTTTTAATATGAAAATCTAAGATTGAGGACCACTCACGGACAAAAAATTATTCGACATGTCGGATGTGGAGGAACAAAAAAAAAGAGGATTTGATTATTTGATCCAAATCTTCCCAGTCCTAATCCTTTCCAAAAATAATTCCCAATTTAACAAATATTTGTTAAATCATCACCCAAACCCCAATTCGTTAAATCATCCCAATTCGTGGCAGAAAATTTACCACCACCATGAACCACCACGATCAACACCCAGAACCACAGTCGCCGCCGTGATTTGACAAGCCTCTCTCACCCCATTCACTTTTTTCTTTTTCCTATGAAACTACATAGAAATGAAACTTTATTATAGACTTCTAACCTTTGTTAGAAAGTAATTATAATGATTTGACGAACCTTAGAGACCTAATTTGTCCTCCAGTTTCCTTTTTTTTTTTTTTCTGTGTTAATATTTTATGAAGTGATTTTTACACTGCAAATCATTGTATATATTGGATATAAGCCTATTTTTGCATAGTGAAAGTCCATATTTAGGAAATTGTCAGCCCAGTGAGAATGGAAATTGATTATCCGAAAGAAAGACATGCCTACTTTCTAACATGAAAGATAAAGCCATATGGAATGCCCCCCACCCTCCCCAGCGTAGTTATTCGTAAGTTTATAAATAAAATATTAGAGAAAATGGGTTGTTTCTTTAAATAGCGATAACTCGAGCTTAACTAGTTGGAAAATATTTTTTCTCGAGCCTAACAAACTTTATTTAACGTGGGCTTTAAAATGAGACCAATTCGATATACTTTTGACATCTTTAAAAATACTTTAATATTTGACTCAACTAAAGTGGACAATAAAAAACATGATTTTGCCAATTTTCTTGGGATCAATAGATTACATAGCAAAAGAACCGTGTTATCATCAATAGATTATATAGCAAAATAACTTAAACACAAAACGATTGGTTGGTAAAGCCAATCGAACCACATGCTGCGTTATCATACATTCTAAAATATATAAATATTTTTCTTATTTTTGTCTCAATTTTCGAGATTATTACGGGATATCAAATGAAGTCGAAATATTGTATTTTTAATATTATATCGAAATGCTCACGACCTAGTTTTCTCCATCTCTAACGACTTGCGAAACGGCCAACTGTAGCAAAAGTTAGCACTCTCCGAAGTAAGACGTTCCAAAACATATAAATGATTTTTCTTATTTTTGTCTCAATTTTTGAGATTATTATGGGATATTAAATGAAGTCGAAATATTATATTTTTAATATTATATCGAAGTGCTCACGACCTAGTTTTCTCCATCTCTAACGGCTTGCGAAACGGCCCACTGTAGCAAAAGTTACCACTCGTCGAAGTAGGCCATTTCAAAACATATAAACGATTTTCCTTATTTATGAATCAATTTTCGAGGTTTGTACTTCGACGAGACGTAACGTTTTTTTACAGTTGACCGTTTCGTACGCCGTTAGGGATGGAGAAAACTAGTTTTTGAGCACTTCGATATCATATTAAAAATGCAATATTTCGATTTCGTTTGATATCCCGTAATGATCTCGAAATTTGAGACAAAAATAAGAAAAATCATTTATATATTTTGGAACGTTCTACTTCGACGAGTGCTCTTTTGCTACGGTTGACTGTTTCGCACGCCGTTAGAGAGGGGGGAAACTAGGTCGTGAGCACTTCGATTTAATATTAAAAATGCAATATTTCAACTTTGTTTGACATCCCGTAATGACCTCGAAAATTGAGACAAAAATAAGAAAAATCCTAAATATATTTTGGAACGTCTTACTTCGGCGATTGCTAACTTTTGCTACGGTTGGCCGTTTCGCACGCCGTTAGAGATGGGTGAAACTAGGTCATGAGCACTTCGACATAATATTAAAAATGTAATATTTCGATTTCATTTGATATCTCAAAAATTGAGACAAAAATAAAGAAAATCATTTATATATAAAGGAAAGGGGTGGCGTGGGGTGGGGTGGGGTGGGGTGGACGAAAAGTGGAAAAAACGTAATCATTGCATAAAGGGAAGGCTTGGGGTGGAGTGGGGTGATAACTGGGGCGGGTGGGTATTTGGGGTGGGTAAAAAAGGACGAAAAGTTGGCAAAAATAAATTATTGTATAGCTGACGTGGCACCGCCACGTCAGCGGTGGGCATTTGTTCTCCTGCCCACCGTGGACAGGAGAACAGGCCTGTATATTCGTTAACAGACGCAATGACGCATTATCAATAACTAGTCCTCTTCTGATACCTCAAAAGGCAAGTCTTCATTAGCCGGTCCTGGATCCATCTTGACACGTTCGACAAGTGAGGTCGGCGGGGAGGATGAAGCCTGGATCCATCTTGACACTCAAACCCCAATTCATTAAATCATCCCCAATTCGTGGCAGAAAATTTACCATGAACCACCACGATCAACACCCAGAACAGCAGTCGCCGCCGCGATCACCCATCATTCACCACACCATTACCGCCCAAATTCTCAAACAGAGCACCTCCATCTTCTTCTCCAACTTCCTCACCTTCCTCTCTTGCCTCCTCCTGACATTTCGATCCAACGTCCACAGCACCTCTCACTACCTTTCCACTTTCATCAACCATGATTCCTCCTTAAAATCCCTCATATCCCGCCTCGATTTCTCCACTGCTCAAATACATCAGCAGCCCAATCATCTCCACCACCTTCATCGACCATGATTCCTCCTTAAAACCCGTTTGGTGTTTTATAAAAAGGGAATTGCACTTCAGGTCCTCAAATTTTGAAGGGGCCGTGTGTTGTTAATTTATGTTTCAATTAGAACAAAAAAGTCCAAAAACTTACCTCAGTGATCATTTTTGAAAGTGTCTGAAAGTTGAGTGACCATTTATGCAAGTTTCGAATTTTAGTGACAATTTTGTAATTTTGCTGTAACTGCAGTGACCATTTGTGAAATTAACCCATTAATGAAAATATGGGCAATTGAGCAAACAAGCAAGTTGTTTTGGTTCGATGTAGTAGTTTTAGAAAACGTTATGAACTGACAAAACGTGTTTGATACGATGCATTGAGGCGGTGTTTGGATTAGGAAAAAAAAATTCCAATTCGTTATTTGGTCCAATTCAACTATTTACTATCCCGAGTTAATTTAACCTCTGCTTGGTTTTGCTTAATATAAAATGTTTAGAAAATTTTGATAAATTATTAATAAAATATGTAGTTGAAAATTTGATAAAAGTTATAGATATCATATAATGTGAGTAAAATTTATCAACTTTATTAGCGAGACAAAATATGGATTTAATTTGGTGGAGGGATGGGGTATTGGGCTGTAATACTAGTGATGCTGCACAGTGTTAGTCATGGTATTATGGTTACAACCAATAATCTAGGTCAAAGTGTTTTATCATTTCCTTTTTATTTTAGTCAAATTAGTTTTTTATTTTTTTAAATGCAATTCATAAATCAACAAAGTAGCAAGAAACAGATACAAGGAGGAGAATTCCTCCAACACAAAACCCTCCTATAAGAGATTAAAGTGCACCCTATGCTAATCAGTCTACAACGAAGTTACAATTGTGACTTGTCAATACAGGTGAACCCGACTATAAGTCAACCAACGCAATTTGCACTTCGGCACCCCCGCACACACAGTGACAGGCATTGTCTAAACTTCAGACTCTCTCCGGAGAGAGAGAACACACAAAAATAAGAGACTGATACAACACAAATAAACAAGACAACATAAACAACAACACAAAACAAAAAATAACACCAAAACTGCCAAACAACAACCAAACAAAACACCACTCAACAAATTAGTTATTGTGTGAAGTTTCACACGCTTTTGTATTACGTTCTTTTATTTATTGGGAATTCAAGTGTGCCAATTCTCACTTAGTTCTTGATGACTCGAAACGTGACATGTGATGGCACACCAGTTAGGTGCTGCTAGATTCACCATCAAAACTAACTATGACATGTTTTTAACTATAAGAGTATCTCCAAAAGATTTTTTAAACTTAAAAGTACTCTATTTCAGAGAGTTAGTGCATAAAAATAAGCACTAAGGCCCCGTTTTGATACAAAGCTTTTTCCATGAAAAATGGAAAACATTTTCCATTTCCACCATTTTGTCATGTTTGATGGGCATTTTTTCTAGGGAAATTGTTTTCCCTCCCACCCTCACACGTGCACACTTTCTTTGGTTTTGTGGAAATGATTTTCCCACATTTTTTGTGGGAATTTGAAGTTCCAGCTTTTTTTTTTGGCAATTGGAACAAATTTCATAACTAATTGTAAAATAAAAAATTTCACTTTAATGGACAATTTCTATGTAAAATAAAGCCAAACGAACACTAAATTTTGATTAAAAAAATGATTTTTTTCGTTTTTTTAAAACTTTTTGGCAATGGAAACAAATTTTATAATCAATTGTGGAAAAAATTATCATTTTAATGGATAATTTTCATGTAAAACAAAGTCAAACGAATACAAAATTTTAAAATTTTTTGGGTGAAAAATTATATCAATCAAACACACTTAATTAACAATTCCTTGCAAAACAATTTCTAGACAATTAAGCCATGTTCTCTTTGTCGTTTTCCAACCATTTTCTGTTTTTAATTTATCAAAACAGCGAAAACGCGTTCTCTATCTTATTTTCGAAAACGTGTTTTGAAAAATGGAAAAAATAAAAAGATAACTGAAAATGGAAAACAATGAAAATGCCGTTTTGCAAAATTGAAGCCCAAACCCACCAAAATTAGAAAACACACAAAACTCGATCTCCTCTCACTCAACTCTCTCACCGTCATTCTCCCTCTCTCTGCAAATCCATCTCCAACTGCAAACCACCATCCGAAAAACGAGGTCAAAGAAGATCGTGTTGGCCGGGGACGAAGGATTCTTCGACGGGATCTTCGAATTTTGGGGCTGTTTGTTCCGGTGTCACCGAATCGAAGCCTGAAACGACGGGCAGTTTGAATCAATCCTCAAATCAAGGTTTTGATTATTTGCTTATGCTAATTTAGTTATTTGCTTACTATTACATTTGTGAGTTGTAATTCAAAACAAATTCAAAACACAAATCACAAAATTGAAATACAAAGAGAACGGCCCCTTACTTTCTCTGGAATTTATTTTAGTTCCACTCATTTTTCACCATTGCAATCAAACGAACCCTAAGAGGCTCTATTTTGTCTTTTTAAAATAAGAGCATATCCGACAATTTTTTTATTTTTGAAGAGTATAGTATACAATTTCGATAGCATTTATAAAGTTAGAAAGTATTTTTTGTTTTAAATACTTCAATAAACTCATTATATTTAACACGTAATTTTACTAATTTCAAAAAATATTTATTATTTTTTATTATTTTTATTTTCACCAGCTTCCTTCAAAATTATTATATTATTTTCCTATATTGAAAATTGAAATATTTTAAATATATTTAATTATAGAGAGTGGGTTTGACTCTTTAAATTTTGAGAGTCACTCATTTTCAAAATTAAAATGTTATTTTAAAGAATCTTTTGGAACATGATTTTAAAGATTAACTCATTAAAATAGAAAATATCTTATGTTTAAAAATTCTATTGGATATACTTTAAAGAGTGTATTTTGAAAAATCAAACACACTCACGGTTTTTAATAACAATGATTACATTTAATAAATTACAAAATTTTAATACTCTACAATTTAAATTATTCAAATCACATTTAGCTCATGTTTGGTAGGGATTAAAATTTTGATTATAATCTAATTTTAAAGTCAACAATTAATTTTTACCACATATTTTATGGATCCACAACTTTTTAACTACACATTTTATCAATTTCTATCAAAATCTAATAAGATCTTATTTTAATTCTCACCAAACATTAGCTTAAATTGATTGGCCATTAACATATAAAAAAATTATTTTAAATAAAACAATAAATGTTCATTAAAAAATAAAATAAAGAATCAAAATAGAGAGTATTATTAGAATGCATAAAAAATTTAATCTCTAAATTTAATGATGTTATCTATTGTGCATAATATTTTTTATTTTTAATTTTTATAAATAGAGTGTGTTTTGGAGATACTTTAAAAATTTAGCTAAAGAATCATGCTATTTATACAATTTTATTTTTCAATCTTGGTTAACAATTCATATTTCACAATATCATATTCATCAATTTCAAAAATTATTTTTAAAATCAATGATCCGAATTTTGACAATACTAAGATTGTCAACAATAATTATCAACAAAGTTTCTCAAAAAAAAAAAAAATTATCAACAAAGATTGTACCAACTTCGAGAAATTAGGTCCACGTTTTACTGTCGTTATTTTACGTACTCATTTTTAACATATATTCAAATAATAAAATATTCTACAAATAAATTTAATATACTTTCCAACTTTTTAGCTATAAATTCTCCTAAAATAACCATTAAAACGTTTTTTCCACAAATAATGATCGGGGCTAAAATTCAAATTTTGATTTAAATCGAGATGAACAATTAATTTTAATTTCACATTTATGGTAACTTTTTAACCCTATATTTTGTCAATTTTTATTAATTTATTAAAAATGCAAAATCTCCTAAGAGACATGAAATAATCTTCGCAGGAGGGACAATTTTACATATTTATGCCACTGGTACCATTTCGATGCGTGTGGATTCTTCCGATCAAGAGAGGTTTGATGCTCCAATTACTTCAAAACTTGCCAAATTGTGAAAGGGTAGGATTAAAATAAAACAAGCGAAAAGTTACAGTTCAATTTTTTACTTTGAAATGTGAATACTTATTTGGTATTTAATCTAGGTTATCAAATTTATTTTATTTTATTTTTTAATTGTGTGAAGTTTTGCGGGATTGTTCAGTAGGAAGATGAAAAAGTCTCCATTGCCATTGCAAAATTTATGCGGGCCTGAGAAGCAGTTGATCAAGAAGGAAGATTTAGCGAAGCTTTTGAGATGGCATTTTGGGTATTCTGATTTCCGAGGGAAGCAATTGGAAGCCATTGACGCTGTTTTATCAGGTTTCGACCATGTCATAAGTTCATGCAATTCTGGTGTTATGGTTAATTGTGTGTGTTTATTCACAATTGCAGGTAGAGATTGTTTTTGTCTAATGCCAACTGGTGGAGGGAAGTCGATGTGCTATCAGATTCCTGCTCTAGCAAAACCTGGGATTGTGCTCGTGGTCTGTCCTTTGATAGGTGAATTATGGAACTCTTGTTGATTTTATTTTAATGTGAACGCTTGAGTACAGTTTCCTTGTGAGTGTGCCAGGACAAAATCTGATTGCTCTTGCTGGGATTTCTGTTTGATTTCAGCTCTTATGGTACGGTCATTTCAAATGTCTTGTTCTCATTGTCTCGAACTATCTTTAATGGACTTTGAATATGGTTCTTTTTAAATTAAAGCTACTTTCTGCTTTGGCTAGGAAAATCAAGTAATGGCGTTGAAAGATAAAGGAATTGCTGCTGAATATCTCTCATCAACCCAGGTTGCTAAAGTCAAGAATAAGGTATTGAAGATTCTGATGGTTTTTGTTTACTGATGACAGAACCTGGATTCTGAATGATTGAAGGCAACTTTTTCAAGGGATTAAGTAAACTGAAGTCTGATGGACCTTAGTCACGAAAAGATGTTATTCCAAATGCTATATCGCTTATTATTCCTAATTTAGCATCTAAGTTCAACCAATTGATGAATTTCAAGAAAAGAATTTGTTTAAATATTTCAAAATATTGATAAGCTTTGAAGTTATGAACTAGCACGATAATGTTGTAAAAATCTATTTATAAGTTCATAATTGAAATATTCCAAATGGAGAATTGTTACGACAAGTTTTTCTATGTGGTAGGTAAGATGCTTGCTAATTTTATTACGATGAAAGAAGATACTATAAACATGAAGATGATAAATATTTACAGGCCTTAGGTTGTCAATAGAGTTGGAGTGGCCCAATGTTTGCTAGCGTATCGAATGGACATTAATCAAATATGAACATGGCTAAACTAAACCTAAGTTCAAGCTTAAATTAGATATGGCTGCTGCATGGCTAGCTCGGCTCAATCTGAATTAAGCTTGACACACATTTCTAATTTTGCCTGTGGAGTCATGAACAAATTTATGAATCCAAAGCATCCGATCCTTGAATTACGTGGATTGCAAGTAATTTACTTTTGCTGCCCTTTTGTAGTAATTGGACTTTAAGTTGTTTGCTTTGTGGTAATTGCAATCACTCTTTTGGTCAAACAGGTGAAAAAAAAAAAAAAGACAATAAAGTACCTGAATCTGAACTTCATCCATTTTTATATTCTTTATTTAACAATTGCAAGATAAATCTATTAAGATAAATAATATATTATCTAGAACTGAAGCAAACTTAAGCAGGAATGTGGCACGTAGAGTAAAAAGACTACCCGTTGTCAAACCTAAGATGTCTTTTCGACCCTATATTTGAAGTTAGGGCAGAGATTGTCCCAAAATTTCTGGGTTAAGAGGAATAAATGCATTAAAATTAAAAACTTAAACTATCCCCACTCCTCCAAAGGAGAGAAAAGGAAGAGCAGCAGTTCTGCAGTAGCAACTTATTAGAGCTTGATACAGATTGCGTCTTTTGCAGTTCTGATAAATTGGGTCTTATGATATACCTATTGGAAAATTATGATATGTAGAGAGAAGTTGTCTAACAGTCTTATCTAAGATATATTGGGTCTTAATTTTCTGTGTTTGCTGAACATGTCACGATGATTATTTTGCCCGTAATCTGAACTACTGGTTGTTCTAATTGGTTTCTCTCCTTTTACATTTTCAATTGGAATTCACTTATCATAGGTCAAAACTTCTAATTGAGATGCTCAGAAAATTGCAATCACGGGGTAATAACTTCTGACGATAAACAGTTTCCACTTGATATATATCTCTCTTATTTTTTGAATATATAGATATATGAAGATCTTGAATCGGGAAAGCCGTCTTTGAGGTTACTGTATGTTACACCTGAACTGATTGCAACATCAGGGTTTATGGCAAGGCTGACAAAGATTCATTCCAGAGGGTTGCTAAATCTTATTGCGATAGACGAGGTATGTGGTTCATGGCCTGGTCACATACATGACTAGTCACTGTAAGAAGCTTTTGAAGTTGACACACAGATGCGTTGTTTTTTACTCGTCAAGGAGATTAATTTTACCTTCACTTGTAAAACTGTTAGGCACATTGCATCTCATCATGGGGCCATGATTTCAGGTAATTTTTCAAGCTTACAACATATTCTCATACTGAGTAACGTTTTCTTATACAAATATACTCTTGGAAATTCTGCTTTCTTACTTTGGGTATAAATATAGTGGTATTCCTTATATTTCATAACATCAATAGTTATGTATATTTAAAACTGGGTTCTTGGTGGTTTAATTTTTCCTTAATCAAAAAGTTCAAAATATTTTGACTACAGTTCCAAATTTATTGGATATCATCTACTTGACACTGAACATGGTTTCAGACAGTCCTTAAATCTGTTGAAATAACGTGAGAGTGCAGATAGTTTTACGCTTGTTATAGATCTTCTTAGGCATCATTTTATGTTGGCTCTCTTTTGATCTCCTTTATATTATTGGATGCCTTCAAGCTTATCCTCACGGGGTTGGGCTTCCCCCTAAACTAGAGGGAGGGAACTTTTTTTCCAATCATCATGATACGCTGAAAGTATCTCACTTTCTTTTGCTATCCTTCATTTTATCTTGTTGTGATTTTGACTTTTATTTAGTTTAACATTTCTGCCATTTGTTTGAGATTTTTATGTATTTATCGATTGTTCTTATATTCAGGCCTAGCTATCGCAAGCTTTCTTCTTTGAGGAATTGTCTGCCCAACATACCAGTTTTGGCTTTGACTGCTACAGCTGCTCCTAAGTGAGTGTTCAACAATTTTCTCCATAGAAAATATCTCTCTCCATCCACATTCTGGCAAAAGTTTCTAAACACTTTTTCTTATTAATGTAGATTCTACTATCTTCTGCAACCTGTTACTGTCCATCCTAAACATCAGTTCTTCAACAATTTTCTCCATAGAAAATATGCCCTGTTTGGGCTCCATTTTATTGTGATTTTCGGAGAAAATTTATTTTGGAATGGTAATTTTTTGGAAAATGTGTGGTTGAATGAAAGATGAGAAAAAGTTTTGGGTTTACATGTAATATTATTTTATGAAAGATGTGTGGTTGAAAGTGAGTTCTGGAAAAATGTATTTTGGAAATAATGGAGTCCAGATGACTTTTTCTTTTTAATGTAGATTCTACTATCTTCTGCAACCTCTTACTCCGGCCTAAACATCAGTTCTATCTTCTACTCAGATTTCAAAGCTTTTTGTGTATCCATGTTGTTATAATATCATTGTCAAAAGGATTGTTTAAATTTATCTGGAACTTCTTTGTGCATAAAATTTCAGTCCTACTGAGAATTTTTCTTTCTGGGAAACAGAAAAACATTTACACACTAGATTTTGTGTTTCTGCAGAGTACAGCAGGATGTGATAGAGTCCTTGTGTTTGGAAAACCCACTTGTCCTGAAATCATCGTTTAATCGCCCTAATATTTATTATGAAGGTGAGGTCTGTTTATCTTGATTTATTTTCTTTCCTTCAGTCCTTTGTTATGGGACTTTTTGAGCAGCAGAAGAGTTGCTCTTCTGCTTTTGTTGCATTATGTGAGTTATTTTAACGAGTATGCACGTCCTTTTTTTTCATTGCTATTGCACGATTGCTGGCTATACTTTTGACAATATAGAACCTCATGTGTTAAGGGTTTTGGGGAAGTATAAGATCTTAATTCACAAACTCTTCCCTCTCCATGGGGACACCTTGAGAAAAATAAGAAAATTGAGTATAAAAGGAGAACAAAAGGTAGAACAGGCTCTGCAAATTGATTAATATGCGATTAAATACGGTTCATATCTGAATGTCCCACTTTAGTTGGTTAAACAGTTTTTATGCATTTAGGCAGAGCTATGGTGAACTAAATCTAATACGTGTCTATTTAATAACCTCATCTTGCAGTTCGTTACAAAGATTTGTTGGACAATCCCCACGCTGATTTATGTAATTCTCTCAAGTCCTTTGGAAATATTTGTGCAATTGTTTACTGCCTTGAGCGCAAGACTTCTGATGATTTGGCTGCTCATTTATCAGAGAATGGAATTTCTTGCTCTGGTAACAAACAACTGTATCTTGCAACTACTAAATGTCACTTTTGTTAGGCTTTCCAAAGTTAATTCTTTTTCCGCCACTACTAGCATATCATGCTGGATTGAATAGTAAATTGCGGAGCTCTGTTTTGGATGATTGGATCTCCTCCAAAATACAAGTAGTTGTGGCGACAGTGGCTTTTGGGTATTTTTTCTCTCCACCCGCATCCCCCCAAAATTTTTACATTACTCTAGGATTTCCAATGTAATGTGCTGCAACTCTTTAGTGTTATTTGAGCTGGTGGGTCATTTTTTGCACCATCATTGTAATATTATTAAATCATACTGATCTCTGATTTAGTTCTTGCTTGCATTAAGTTGATTTTTTTTAATATTTGATTTAGGTCCAATTTTGTAATTAACAAAATTAACATTTTTCAAATTTGTAATTGGCAATTTCTTTAGTCAAAATCATGTTCTAGTTGAATTGTATTAAGAATTTATCGAGTTGTAATCAAAGTCAAAATGAGAGTTATTGAGTCTTAATTAAAGTCAAAAGGGTTGAGATTGGTAGTACAAGTCTTGAAGGAGTCCAAGATGTCCAAGAAGATCACATATAAAAGCGTTGCATAAATCATGCTCTAAATTATCAGCCACAACTTGCAACTCATTTTTTACATAGAAAGCATCCGAATTTGGACAGGATATTCTAGAAGTAGACTTTTGAGTTAGTTTTTCAATGCACTTTAAATCACCTTCATCGGACATCGAAAGGGGAAGTTATGATGAAAATACTGACGACTGTTCAGCTGGAGCTGGCATGTGCTCGAGCGGCTTGCACTCGAGCGGCGTGGTTATCCGAGGAAGAGTAAATTTCGATTTTCAAGCTGATTTTGGGTTCTTTTTGATTTCAAACACTACCCATTATAAATATACACCCTATGAAATGTCCAAAACAGTGGTTGATCAATATTTTGATTATAGAGATCTTTCTTTGAAAATCCAAACATCCTTTCATTGATTCCTTGATTCAACCATAATATTATTTGTTTATTATTCAACCTATATATTGATCAAATTAGTAGAACCATGTTGTAAATCAAGAGTTTATTTTGAAAGCCAAAAATATATTTCAATATCTCTTGCATCAGCCCACAAGATCAAAACATAAAAGATCTTTTGATCAAACGCCAAACCGCCTAATCCACCGGAAATAAACGATAACAGCGATCGGGAACTGGTTTAAAAACACGCAATCTAGGAGGGCTAAGATAATACATCAAGGGTCGGGAGCTGGTGTGAGGAGCACGCAGTCCATGAGGGTCAAGGTGATATATCACGAGTTGGGATCTGGTAGGAGGAGCATGCAATCCAGTAGAATCAAGGGTGACTAGAGGAAAATAAGGTCGGACGGGACTAAGGATTAGTCGGGTCTGGATTATACTGCAAATTGTTTCGTTTATAATAGATTGTTGACTAGCAAAGTGTTCAGAGTTTTTGATCATTTGCGAAGGGTTTTCTCCGTGATCATATAGGCGTTATTTACTGTTTTCTATTTACAAACTGTGGTATTCAAATATATGATTAATTGGATTGTTTGATATAATCATATAGAAACAATTAAAAAGTGTGTTGTTGCATTTAATTGTATAATTCTGTACGTTGTGTCTAAATATTCGGTTAAATTGAAACTTTCAATGTTTAATGTTGTTTTCCTTATTGCTAGACTATTAGTAACAGCTGAAGATTGCACAATTTGCGATTGACCTTTTGTGCGATATAAATAAGTGGAATTCAGCATGTTGGATCTCAGTCAGACCATAATATATTGACGCAACCATTTTATTTTGTCTTATGTCTACTTTTTCTTTTTCTTGAATCCTGTTATCAGGGAGAAGGAGAAGTACATATTCGAGATAGATGTTGACAGTTGTGATTCTTAGATGAGTATCTTAAGCCAATGAATTACAATGCTTTGACATTATTAGTAAGTCTTAGATTTCTGGCTGAAGTCTATTGCAGTGCTACCATGTGTTCAAATATAAGTCATTACATTGATCATGTTTGAGCTGGGATATTGCATAAATTCACTTCATCATGAAACAAATTATACCAAACATGACTAAAAAATGGCATTTTTTTCTTCTGAAATTAATATTACAAAGTACGTGTCTTCATCAAGTTCATTCCATTGGGCAAAAAGGGTTGTAATTCTGTAGTGGTATCTGAAAACATATTCTTGCTAGCTGCTTGCTAACCAATACAAAATAAATCTTTGAACGCCTCATATACTCTGTGGTTGCCAACTTGCCATTTGATAGTTGCATGCTCAAGGTTTTATTTTTTCCAATCTCTTGTTTTTTGTTCTTTAATGCAGTTAGACGTATGTGTAACTAGTTTCTGATTCCCTCAGAACAAATTCTTCTCAATTTGCAAGAATTTCAAATTGTCTGAAATGTCATGCGATTTCCAGCTGTTAAGCTCTCTATGGATTATCATTTGATCATAATTATTCTGAGATAATTATCGTTGTTGTCTATTTGGTTTCTGAGTTGCTGCTGGGGATACTTTGGTACACACACAGTGATTGAGCTGGTTGTTATACTGCAGGATGGTATGCTACTATTTCTATCAAATTCGAGGAATGTTTAATACAATTTTTTTGTGAAACTTCAACTGTGAGATTTTTCAAGCAGTACTATTTTAACCGAATCTTTTGCACCATATTTGTAGGGCATAGACAGGAAAGATGTCAGAGTTGTTTGCCATTTTAATATTCCCAAGTCAATGGAATCCTTCTATCAAGAGTCCGGTAGAGCTGGTCGTGATCAACTGCCCTCCCAAAGTCTACTGTATTATGGAGTGGATGATCGTAGAAGAATGGTTAGTTGCATCTTTGCCACCATGTTACCATCTCCTTTGATGTTCAAAATTTTCACCATATTTATACTCCAAAATTTTCACACACATTTGCAGGAATTTATTTTGGGTAAAACTGAGAGCAAGAAGGTGCAGTCCTCAAGCTTGCAAGAGGGGCCCTCCAAGAAGTCCCTTGCTGATTTCCACCAGGTAAATTTCTTGCTGTTTCATAATGATGGGCCTTTTCTCCATTTTCCGTTGATTCCATTTTGATCTGAGACATATAATGCATCTAGATGGTTGAATACTGTGAGGAATCTGGTTGTCGTAGGAAAAAGATTCTTGAGAGTTTTGGGGAGCAGGTATTTTATTCTTGAAGGATGAATGGTCCTGTTATACATAAAGACGCTATATGAGAATGTCAGATAACATCATATAGATGTCTTTCTCTAAAAGCAGGTAACTTCGTTATTATGTGCGAAATCTTGTGATGCATGCAAACATCCTAAATTAGTTTCCAAGCATTTGGAGGACCTCACAACTGCTTGCGCTAGTCGACCCAGATATGGATCCTCTTGGATATCAATTAGCAGGTAGCTTATTCCATATTTTGTTCTGTATACGTACCCATTCCTTTTAAATTAGGATCTAGCTTGCTGCATTATTGGCGCGTTGCTTTTGTTGTACAGTTAAGCTTAGTGATTAGGAAGTTTGCCCCAAGCATTTTAGTTGCCGTAAATTCAATGTGTACGAGCAGATGGTTTACCAAATTTAAGTTATTGGGTTGCTTTATTTGACTATTCATTTTTTATTCATCTATTTTCTGCAATTTTACTTAATATACTTCATTTTCTATTTTCTTGTGATATGGGTTGACTAATGTTTTCTGGCTGTACATACTTTGACTGGCTGTACATACTTTGACTTTCTTATCCATCTATAAAATGGAAATTTTTTTCTGGAAATGAGAGCTTGTTTACCTTTCATTATAATTTGCTTATAATTTAAAGGTCAAAGTCAAAGTTCAATTTTAACTACAACATTTCGTAGGACCCACAGCAACTATCCACTCATCCACTTATCATTTATATCACATTATAATTCCAGCAACTCATAATTAAACCCTACAAGCACGAAATTGTTGCAACATATAACTTTAAACAAGTAGGTTACCAATGAGGTTAGAGAATGTACTTAATTTTCAATAGGAAGATTCCTGGAATAATCATTAGCACGTTGTATCAAAGTTAGATAATTAATATGATTTTATGATGATATTTAGATGTTGATAAGAAATCCTTTTTCTTGTTTTGCTCTATTTTAATGGTGGGAAAAATGTAGATTCTAGATGATTCGGACAAGGTTTTCCAGATAGGATGAAATTTTGTTAAATAAGTTTACGTGGCCCAAAAGTGTCGATAAAAAAGTGCCTTTTATGCGTAAAAAAACGTAAAAAAGCATTTTCTTATTTTAATTTAATTAATCAAAAAATCATTTAATAATTAAAAATAATTCATATCAAACATTTAAAATAGATTTATAGAAACTTTATACATTTTTTCAAAAGTTTCCAACAAAAAGATAAATTTCAAATGTAAATCAACCTTTAAGTTTTAACTTAAAAGAATTGTAAAAAAAAAAATAATAAAAAAAAGATAATGCACGCATAATACGCATTAGCAGTCAACCCGTTGACCACTAAATAAGGCAATCGTTGACGGCTAAATAAAGTGCCAAGCCACTTGACTTAGTGTTTTAGTCGCGCATCTCGTTTGTGCGCCGTCTTGGCGACGCTTAGTGATACTTCTTGGAGAAAGAGTGCCTTTTATTTCACTTTTATCATCAAACAAGATATCAAATTATTTGACAATCACAAATTTGCTTCCGGGCTTGTTTAGTAAATGGCATTGTGTATACTGTCTCTCTAATTGGTCAAACCATCAAAGATTGAAATTCTGATTGTTGCTTTCATTAAAGTGTTTACCCATGGAAAAATAAATTATTTTTCCAGTGGTCACCAATTCGAGTTCTCTCAGGGCTACTGAGGTGAGTATTCGACCGTAAATTTCAGGGCCCAGTGGGATTAGTCGAGGTGCGCGCAAACTGGCCCGGACATCCACGGTTATCAAAAAAAAAATAATAATAAATAAATTATTACCATACCATCACTACCCTGATTTGTGACCAATGTGCTTCAATTATCATGATCAAGATGGCACAAGATTTCAGAATTGGTATCAAATATTTTTTGCTTGTATTTCAGGTCATATATAGAAAATTTAACTGGTTCTTTTGATGTGATTCATTTAAACAAAGATGAAAGGATGGAGAAAAATAATGTATCAGTTACAATGCATCTTCTGATCCGCCTTTTCTAAGGGAAGAGAAAGAGAAAAGGAAATGCAATTCCTTGGAGTATTCTGACCTTGGCTTGTATTAGTTTAGCCACTATGTCGGATGTTCGATGTTAGCTATCCATTAACTGGCTTGGGTAGGACCACTGCAGTGACATTCATAAAAAGTTGCTAGCCCTTTTCCTTAGTTAATGCATTTGCTAGACAGTTGGCTCAAATTTTTCTGAAGGAGTAGTTTTAGGATTTAGACCCTTTACTAAATGGGCTTCATTCAGCTTATCGCTTTGATTTGATATTCTATTTTTGACGATTCAATTACGTTTTTCCTTTGCAGTGCTTCAGATGTCAATGGTGAAGAACAATTCTCGGAATTCTGGAATCGTGATGATGAAGCTAGTGGAAGTGAGGAAGATATATCTGATTCTGATGGTATATTTTGAACAGGCACTGATTATTTGCTAAACCCTTGGATCTGACATTCATTTGCTAGTCTGCAATATGGTTTGGTTTGGAATGCTAGTTCTGGATTTCTCCTGAATATTCATTTTATTCACCTATTAGTAAATTGATTTCAGATGCTGTTGAAGTTGCAAAGAGCTTAGCACATTCAGGTAAATCATCAGAATCTAGACTAAATGACAGGATTGAATTGTTGCAGTGTGCAGAAGAGAAATATTACCAGATTAAAAGTTCAGACAAGCAGGTGAACTGTGTTAATTTTCTCATCTTATTCTAGTTTTTATAACAGAGTTAATTGCCAGGGGTAAAGTCTGTCATGATTTTTAATACAATCAGAAAGTAGAATAAAATATATGAGAATATGGAGTTTTAGCATGAAGAATTGACAAAAATCAATATTTTAGGGCTATTGGCAGTTAAAATGGTGTTGTGTAGAGCACAATAGTCAGTACAGGTATTCTCTAAGCGGTCATGCTTATTCATGGTTTATGGATTTGTACTTCTCATTTGAAGTCTTAAAAATAAGCTGTGTTGAATCTCAGGACAAAAAGAACCCTATATTTTGTAACCTCCTTTCCTGAGTTCTAGTTCTACTTATTGTGATCTGAAACCCTGCCACATGTGTAAATAATGACTGCTTGAAGTCCTTCCTTGATGTTTATTCTTCTTGTATTTTACTTCTATTTACCATCATCGACTAGAATCCTTGCTATAAAATGTTCCGAAATTATTTACCTAATAGTATTTGATTCAGATCTTTTTTTCGTTCTTTTATTTTATTTATAACCATGTCTTATTGTGTCACTGAAGATTGACATATCTTCATCTTGTGTAATGTCTTCTATTAATTGTAGTTGTTAGATGCTCAGTGTTAAATTATAGAAAATTAATATTGTCAATTTATACAGGGGTTCAAGTCTTCCAGCTGTTAAACAATTTTCGTGATTTTAATGAAATGAGTGTTTTCATTGCTACTAATGTTTTTCTTCCTGTTGATAGGTCAATAAGGTTGACAAAAAAGCCATATCTGAAACACTACGGGAGTCGGGCAAGCAAAGATTACTGAATGCACTGAAGCAGAACGAACATCGTTTCAACAACTTAAAGTATGATAGCTCGCCCCTTATTTCTGATAGGCTATGAGGCTCAAATTATAATATACCATAGTTCTGTACTTTGATTGACCAGGGTACCAATTCGTTTGCTGGCCTTTTGCAGGATTGACTTTGTGACATCTGCTTCTAAACTTGAAAACGACTGCTATAAGAAATACGGCAAGGCTGGGAAGGGGTTTTATCTATCACAGATGGCAAGTACAGTGAGGTGGATGTCAACGGCAAGCCCTGATGACTTGACATCTAGACTTGGGACAGGTGCTCGTACTACATTGGAGGATAAAAGCCCGAGACCAAATTGTACTTTGCCATCACCATCTGAGATAAATCCAGCATTAACACAAGTCGCTGATGAAAAAAATGATGGCGGCAATGAATCAGACTACACACTGAAAGCACTGGAAAGCGTTTCACAAGAAACAGAGCTCCCACCAATTCTGTCTTTCTCAGAGTTTATTAACAGAAAAAATGCTGAGGAAAAGAAATCCACTATTTCTAAAAGGCAGTCGACTGAAGGAGTTCACACGGGTATTGAGAAGAAAACAAAATATCAGTAATGTTGAATGTGAGTTTGTGACTGCCTTTTTGGGCCTCTTCTTTAATAACTGTTCCAGATTATTCTTGTGCGTATAGATGGCCTTGCCATTTGTTTTCTTATTACCATTTTGGGATGGAAATATGCTCTACTACAACCTTAAGTTTTAGAACTCAACCTCTTTCAAGTTCTTAACCTATTAAGTAGTACACTTATGCTTATCGTTTTCTGTGCTGTTACCGCTGGGAAATGTTGACGAGAAATAGTGATTTGTTACCTTAATCTGGTATCACTCTCTGTACCTTTGGATTCAGACAACGCTCAGTCATCCTTGCCTCCAACTTCATCAGCATATTAAATCTTCCTACACAGCCACGGCTAATTTTCCTTTTTCAACATGCTGTACACCATTGCCTCAATGCCTTAAGTACTTTCCGACCCGCCATCTTTGCTTCCAACTTCATTCTCATTTTAATGATAATGGCTGATTGTTAGTAAGTAGGGCCGATTGTTGACTTGAATAGTTTAATTTGGTCATTTTAGTAAAGGGCTTGCTAATTTGGTTAGTAAGCATGTTTAATGTAAGTTTTAGTGTTTTACTGAGTTGTCTAGTCTGTTTATCACTTAAAAGAGTAATGATATTCGAGATATGCTAGTGGTACATAATTTGAGTTACATAAGGGTGCCCACCCTCTCACTGACAATTTCCAATAATATTCAGCATCAATTTAGGTGGCAACTTCATGACATTCAATGATAAATTTACTTGAATGTAATGTTACATGATTCATTTAATTAAACCTATCAAGTGTGATTACTTAGATTGGTGTTATATAATATTATTATCCATATGGTGTATTAATAGGGTTAATTTTAGCATCGATCACTTGAGTTTTAAAAAATTTCAAAATGACTATTGAAGTAATTTTTTATAGTAGTTTCTATTAAAGTTTCTAATGGATACACTCATGGTCACTCTAATGAAAATGTTGTTAAGAGATAAATTTAACATTGAATAAAGATAAAAATATAAATTAATTTATAAATGTTTGAATTACTCTTCTTAATAAGATTGATATTTTAAGTTGGAACTCTAAGACTTAATATGGTATTAGATCACATTAAGTTCTAACGAGCAATTTGATTATATTAAGGCTAAAAAAAGACAATTTCTTGATGTGTTCGATAAATATCGTTAAATTCTTCCATTGCATTTTTCAAAGTCAGTTTTGTTCCTACCATGCTCATTATATTTTCTTCTAAGATAATAATTAGATGATATCCCTTCACAGACAAAGCATGATTCGATTTCTCATCTTTAAGTTCGCTCTTGGTAGAGGGCATTGGTGATATTTTCAATTTTTCATACTTCTCATCTTCTATTATAATTTTAGCGATACTTTCTTCAACACAAGAGAATTGGTACGCGGACTCAAATTTTTATCGTCCATGAATTCTTTATTTTTATGCTATTCTTTGACACTGAAGCAGTAGAAAATGTCAACAAAATTTTATTCTCAATTTGACATTTTTTCTTATTCTTATGCAATTCTTTGACATTGAAACTGTAGGAAAGGTCAACAATTTTTTTTTTCTCAATTTGACAATCTTCACCTTTGACTCTTTCGTTATTGAAAATTTTAATTTCTTCCCCTTCTATTGGACACTTCTGATCTTCAACTTGTTCATCCTTGCGGCTTGATCTTGAAGTTTTCGGTTGTAATTTCATCGAAGTGTTTTTCATCCTTGCGCTTGTTTTCATTGCAATTTCCATGCATAAGGGATCAAAAGGTTTCAAGTTTTTAACTTGCACATGCTTTTTACCCCTATTGTAGTATCATGGTTGGCAATATCTTTTGTATTCTAATCAACTACCTTACACAAATTTTGTTCTTTGTTTATGGTGGTATTCGCAAAGAAAATTGCTACTTGTACATCACAAAATGTACATCGGGATGTACACCCCCCTCACATGGGGTTGAGACCCACTTGTGTAAAATATTTTTTATTAAAGTGAGTCCTACTCCCATGTGAGGGTGGTGTACACCCCGATATACATTGTGATGTACAAGTAACAAGACCAATTCGCAAATTGCTCATCATATGACACAAAAAAAAAAAAAAAAATCTTATTGTACCACCAAAATAAATGCTTGTTATCTCGATCTATATAAGTGGCATCTACATCATAATACCATGATTGCCCCTAAAGTACATGGCAATCGTCCAATTCTACCATGTTACATATAATCTCATCTTTGTAGTACTTTCCAATAGAAAATGAAATTTTACGTACTCCATATTTTGAATTTTTTGTCCACTTTTAACTTGTGAAGTTTAATAGTAAGATGAGTATTTTTCAATCTTCAAATTTAAAGCTTTGGATAAAAAGTTCTCATTATTCTCATGGTTTATTATCACTTTGCATACTTTGTTGTTGATGGTACATCATGTTCTAAAAAAACTTGTTACCCTTCAAATTAGATTATTTTTATATAATCTCTATAGACCTTCCTAGAATCCTTATAACTTGCATGTACTCAAATTTAGCTGGGACTCGAGGAAACTCTTTAGCTACATGTTGCCATGTTTTAAGCTTGTTGAAGCAACCAACATTCATAGCAATTATAGTCAGGAAATTCTTGCTAGCTTGCTTGTCCATGAACTCACAATTCCTTTCAAAATTCAACACATTTAGCATCAGCGTGATATTGTAAAGGGTTTCATCGATCTAGTCGATTCGTTGTTCGAGTTTGTTGAGCCTCCGTTCGTCATCGGTGGTTCGACTGCCACAGAACCTTTGTCGGCCATCAGATTAAGGTAATTTCCTTGTTCTGATATCAATTTGGTATAGAATCGTTTAGAAATGCTTGCAATAAGAATTATGTAAAGAAATTGATATAAAATCATAATCCAAAATAAATTAGAAATCTTATTCTAATAAACAAAGAAAAGAAATCATATTTTAAACAATAAATAAGAATAAAAAGATAAAACCTATTACAATTAAACATCTTATCACAATTATCTAACTTTTATCATAATAGGATTGTCCTACATCACAAAGAATCTCCAACAGCAACTTAGAAACCAAATAGGCAACAATGACAATCCTCTCAGAATAATTATGATCAAATGATAAGCCATAAGAGCTTAACAGGATCGACACACGTGACATTTCAAACGATTTGAAGTTACAACAAATTGTGAAGAAATTTGTTATGAGGGAATCGGATGAAACTAGTTACTCATTTTTCTGTCTGTATTGAAAAAAAAAAATTAAGAGATTGAAAAAACGTAAAACCTTAAACATCCAACCAGGGACGTAGCCAGGAATTTACTCTTGGGGGGGGGGGGGGGGGGGGGGGGGCCAAAATACGGGGGGTGGAGGGGGGCGGGCCCCCCTCTCGGGGGTTCGAAAAAATTTTAACTAAGAGAATTGAAAACGACGATTTTGAGTAACAAAATAGACAAGTTAAATTGATTGACCAAAAAGACAATCAATTTGTCGATACAAAAATAATATGTCCATCTATGTGTCTAACGTTATACAAATTGAAAACATGAACGTTAGATGGACAATTAATATGAAATAGGAAGAAAATTGAATTAGATTAGTTTATGGTTTGGGTTTAGGTTTAAATGGATAATAGAATTTAAATTTTGTTTGGGCCAAAAAATTAGAGTTTGACCATTTACTCATTATTTTGGAATGAGGCTTACTAATTTTTTTTTTTTTTTTATTGAACGCGAGCTGACTTATTAAGTTTACATAGGCTCAACTACAAAAACAGAAAATAATCTACTTACTAACTGGATCTGGTCTTGGGCGAGCATGTGCTATAAGTTATTGGGTCAATATTTATTAATGAAAAAAAAAAAATTTCAAAATTTTTTGCGAAACTGAAAAATTCATTACAAATTAACTAAGAATAGTGTTGAATTTGCTGGGCAATTTTTTAAAGTTTGAATCCAATTTAATTTGGGCCAATATCAATTACATTACAAATAGTGATTTGAAAGGCTATTACGAAGTTTTTCCTACTCAAATTTCCAAAATGACCAAGGAACACCAAAACACGTTTATCCTGCATTACCACCATGAAGAGAGAGAGAGAGAGAGAGAGAGAGGGAAAAGCATAATGTTTAATACAAGAATCTTGCGTACCAAAAAATTATACAGAATGGGTACGGGAATTTGAAATGGAGGGAATATATTCAAAATGAGAATAGGGAAAACAACACACAGACGGACATGATGCTCCCATTTAAATTCCTGTTAAAAATCTGTGAGTTATTCCCTGTACTTGCAGCATTTTTCTTAATACAAACATCATCCTAAGATTTAAAGAAGCCAAATTATTCTCAAGAAGCACGTTTGTTGGCTTATATTTATGTTTCGTATTCTACTTTAATACGACTTTATATCAACTTAACTATTTAATGGTCAAACCACACAAATATAGAATGAAATCAGAATTTTCACATTTAAGGACATTGAAATAATATCATATTAACTCCATAAAATATTCACGCTATTTTATTGGTTTAAGGACAAAAAACAATATACTTATTTGAACAATCAAACATGGTTGAAATGAAAATTCAGAACTACTTATTATGAAGCGACAATTGCAAAACTTCTATTGCTGATTTTCAGAGAAGCTGTCCGCTTTGTTCTTATGTATGATCTTTTTATTACTTGTTGCCCGGAGATTAGGGATGGAAAAGTATGGGCAGGTGAAGAGGAAGTGGTCATGCAATAGGTTGACAATGGGCTAGACTACCTGCATGACG
Source organism: Fraxinus americana (assembly GCA_035079005.1). Classification (NCBI taxonomy): domain Eukaryota; kingdom Viridiplantae; phylum Streptophyta; class Magnoliopsida; order Lamiales; family Oleaceae; genus Fraxinus; species Fraxinus americana. Next base: position 16,742,060 of record CM068717.1, on the reverse strand, counting down.
GCAACATTCATGCTGCTACTTCAATGAAGGATAAGAATTGAGGCGAAGTGACTCTACCCGGGATCAATCTAAATTAAAACCTGAATGGAAATCTATGGAAAATGGCAGCATTCCACGTCCACCAAAGGATGTGGAGGGTTGTGATGAAGGAATTCAAGAATTGAAGTCTGTACTTCCAGATAATTTTGTTTCAAAGTGAAAGCCGAAGATATAGTCAAGAACTATAAACATGATGACGTGCCTGAAAATTTTGAGGAGTGCTGCCCCTGTTTAAAACTCAATGGTGAAAATGTTTCTGACTGTAATAAAGCAGCCCATTAGAAAATTAAAAAGTAGTAAATACAGAACTGGTAAAATCCCTCTCTAGAGGTGGCTTAGCATGTGCATCCACATTTGCTGTCCATATCCTCATTTCTTTCTTCAAAATATTAATCATCTATCTCCACCCGAACCACAATCCAAATTCCCATACTTTTTTCAACATTTTAACATCTTTGACCTCTAAACCACAATTAGTGCGATGCAGTAGGAGAAAATTTTCGAACTTTCGAAGGAAACATGACTGTTGGGGATTTATCTTCCCCACAGACCAGGATCAATCCAATTACAAAGAAGAAAATAGCACCAGCAAAGCAGATTAAATGACAGAAGAAAAACCATAAAGAAAACAGAAGAATTGGTAACAGGAAGAGTTCTTCTTCCTCAATCTTTATTGACCAAAGATTACATTCATTTACATGAATCTGTAGAAAGAATTTCCAAATTGAATTTCCAGAGAGGCTGAGTATGATGGTGTTCCTTGCCTTTTTCAGAACTATATCAGAGAGGCTCAGCTTGATGGTGTTCCTTGCCTTTTTCAGAACTTCAACATCAGTCTTTGAGTTCCCTTCCAAGGCTTCTTCTAATCCAAGATTACCAAGATGTGCCATCATTTTCTCCCTCCACAAATTGAAGTCGTTCTTGCCATTAAATTTCTCTACCTCAAATTTGGATGTGTACATTATGTGATCAAGATTCTGGCCAAGAATCTATCTTTCACAAGAAATGTGTTCAGCCAATTAAAAGAAACAGAAATCAGGCCAGGAAATTTTCAAGCTCTGATACCAATTGTTGGGGATTTATCTTCCCCACATCCCATGATCAATCCAATTACAAAGAAGAAAATAGCACCAGCAAAGCAGATTAAATGACAGAAGAAAAACCAACAAGAAAAACCAGCAAAGAAGACAGAAGAATTGGCAACAGGAAGAGTTCTTCTTCCTCAATCTTTATTGACCAAAGATTACATTCATTTACATGAATCTGTAGAAAGAATTTCCAAATTGAATTTCCAGAGACTTCTCACTCTCACAATCTACACTTCCTACTACAAGAAAAAATCTACCTTTTTCTCTAACTTGAATTACAGAATTCTACAGAGTTTTACCACTCTCAAGCTCTCTTTTTCTTTCATTTTCGAGCTCCCTTTTCTACAGAACCTAAGGCTCCTATTTATAGACTCAATTGAGCATCTAATCAGTTACGAACTAACCAACTAACATAGGCTCCAACCACAAATGGCAGTTGAAACAGGTGGTTAAAGGCTCCAGTTGTTGGAATAATTTTGCAGCTATTGAGGAATCTGAAAATTCAAATCCAAGGAATCAATTTCCTTACAATCTCCACCCTGATTCTTTAGAAGAATTTTCAGATTCATTACAGCTAGAACCTTCAGAGCACTTCATCAACTTCATAGCCTCCAAGCATGTTTGCACACTCTCCAACTTGCTTGCCTCCTTTCTTTATCCACCTCTGGTTTCTTTTTGGACAATTCCTCTTATAGTGTCCTTTTTTATTACAAATCCAGCACACCCTTTTTTCTTGTCTTTTTTGGACACTTAGCACTTCTCCATTCCCTTTAGCAAGTCTTCCATTCAGCTTCAGATCCAATTCCTTCGAATAGGCTGCTGAGCAACTTCTTTGAGGGTTAAGGACTTGATCTTCTTCATCAATCTTGATGTCCAGATTCTCCAGGTCAGAAACCAGCTTAGTAAACTCATCAATGTTCTCATCAATTGACCTTGATTCATCCATCTTGAAGCTGTAGAACTTGTGCTTCAAGTAGATCCAGTTAGGCAAAGCTTTGGTCAAGTAAAGCTCTTCCAATTTATTCCACATTTCAAATGCCGTCTTCTCCTTAATGACCTTCCTCGGAACTATATCAGAGAGGCTGAGTATGATGGTGTTCCTTGCCTTTTCAGAACTTCAGCATCAGTCTTTGAGTTCTCTTCCAAGGCTTCTTCTAATCCAAGATTACCAAGATGTGCCATCATTTTCTCCCTCCACAAATTGAAGTCGTTCTTGCCATTAAATTTCTCTACCTCAAATTTGGATGTTGACATTATGTGATCAAGATTCTGGCCAGGAATCTATCTTTCACAAGAAATGTGTTCAACCAATTAAAAGAAACAGAAATCAGGCCAAGAAATTTTCAAGCTCTGATACCAATTGTTGGGGATTTATCTTCCCCACAGCCCAGGATCAATCCAATTACAAAGAAGAAAATAGCACCAGCAAAGCAGATTAAATGACAGAAGAAAAACCAGCAAAGAAGACAGAAGAATTGGTAACAGGAAGAGTTCTTCTTCCTCAATCTTTATTGACCAAAGATTACATTCATTTACATGAATCAGTGGAAAGAATTTCCAAATTTAATTTCTAGAGACTTTTCACTCTCACAATCTACATTTCCTACTACAAGAAAAAATCTACCTTTTTCTCCAACTTGAATTACAGAATTCTATAGAGTTTTACCACTCTCAAGCTCTCTTTTTCTTTCATTTTCGAGCTCCCTTTTCTACAGAACCTAAGGCTCCTATTTATAGACTCAATTGAGCATCTAATCAGTTACGAACTAACCAACTAACATAGGCTCCAATTGGTTGAAGATTCCAACCACAAATGGCAGTTGAAACAGGTGGTTAAAGGCTCCAGTTGTTGGAATAATTTTGCAGCTGCTGAGGCATCCGAAAATTCAAATCCAAGGAATCAATTTCCTTGCAATGACTAACAACCATAGCAAATTACAAAAAATACGTAGAAATCATAAGATGTCAGAACATCAAAGCTTGCAATAAAGCCATCTCAGATAACCCCCAAATTTATTTCGAGTTCATAATATTGTAGATAGTTGATGACATTAAGAAATATTTTCCAATCCTATCAGAAAATGTCTCACTACATGGAGTAAAAAGTTGCATTAGTAATTGAACTTAACATATCGTCACGATATAGTCATTGAACTTTCCATTGCTGCTGAAAGGTCACTGAACTTACCTACCCGCCACTCCATCCATCACTCAACGACCCAGCCGTTTGAAGACGTCTGACGTGGCTTGACAGAACTTCATCTGGCAATGGAAGGCGTAACGACGACCGCGGTGGACGCGATTGTACGACGGATTTCGCGTATTAAAATACAGAAAACGTCACAAATTGTATTTTAAGAAATACAAATAAATGAAAATCTTCTTGTAATTGCAAAATTGCAAAACCCTCTGATTAATGATCTGAACGTTTGAAGACAGGAGCCACGTGGCTTGAATCCAAGACTTCTAGAATTGTTGAGAATTTGATTTGCCGAGAACTTGACTTGTTGACACTTGAATTTCAGAACTTGGATTTGGATTTCAAAACTTGGTCTTGATCTTGATTTAATTCGAATAAGATTTTGATCTTCTTGGATTTGTTTGGTTTGAAGGAGATTTTGATCTTCTTCGTGTTTGTCGAATTTGGAGTTGAGATGATTTCTCCTCTTTCTTCGGCTTCGGGATTTCTTCAACACTTCGTGATTTTCTTCTTCACTTTTTTTTTGCTTTTCTCCCTCTTTAATTAACATTTGACCCTATTTATAGGAGAAATTCGTGACCAATTTTGGTAATCACACAATTAATTCAATTAAATTGATTATAATTGAACAATTGTGGATTTAAAAAAAAAGTAGGATGGGCCTTTAATATCTTATGGGTTTACTAGGTTTTAGTTTAATTGAGCTGTTTAAATTGACTCAACCCATTATTTATTTATTTATTTATTTATGTCTACAAATGCCCCCTCAAGATTCATTAATTTATTATGAAATAAATAAATTAGTAAATCTTGATTTTTGATTTTATTTATTTATTTATATTTTTTTTGACGTAATCGTCGTTCGATTATTTATTTATCTTACATGATTCTCGGTTTACTTGATTTATTTATTTATTTTTTTTATTATTATTTTTTTAACAGACCTTTTTATGTTTTATGGTAAATTGGGCTCAACTGAAGCCCGATATTTAACTACTTATATGAACAAATTAGGTTTAGAGATCACAATGATAGATTTGCAGGCAAAAGGTAAGATTTTTTTTTTTTTTTTGCCGGCTTCTTCTTTTCTCTCTCCAATTTTTTTTAATTTTTATTTATCATACTTGGTTTCTGCCGCAGAAACCAAGATTTGGTTTTCACGCAGAAACCAAAATGAATCTTGGTTTCTGCATGGCAGAAACCAAGAATTCATATATATATATATGTATATATATATATATATTTACTTTTTTTTTTCTCTTTTTTTTCAACTTGGTTTCTGCGTGAACAGTACCGTGTGTACTGTTCACGCGTGAACAGTTTTGTTTTTTTTGTATGGTTGTTGTAAAATTGTAACTAACATCCTTCATTTTTTTTTTCTTATTTTCAGGATTTAACTTTTGGAGCAAGTCCGGGATTTTGAGGTTTGAGATTTTTTTGTGTAGAGTAAAATTTTGCGTTGCGATATTTTATGGGTTCAGAAAATATTTGTTCATGAACCAACTCAAGACCAAAGGCTGCCACGTTTTGCCATTCGAGTCACTTTGTGTTTAGGACCAAGGACCGACTCCTTCGACCGTCCTGGGCACTTTGTGTTTGGGACCAAGGACCGACTCCTTCGATCGTCCTGGGCACTTTGTGTTTGGGACCAAGGACCGACTCCTTCGATCGTCCTGGGCACTTTGTGTTTGGGACCAATGACCGACTCCTTCGACCGTCCTGGGTACTTTGTGTTTGGGACTTTGTTTTGGAGGCCATTTACATATCAGAGAAGCTCATGATTTAGACAATAAATGAACTTAAAAGATTTATTGTCCATTAAATTTATTTATTTACTTTTTTTTTTTTGCTAATTGTCTTTCTCTCCCTTTTTTTTTTAGGAATGGCCAAGACGAACTCTAATGATAGAGTGTATTCTGATATACCCGAAATTGTCAAACTAAAAAGTCAAGGCAAAAGTTATCTCCGTTTCAAAGATACTGATGTGAAGTACCATGCCCAACCTGGCGTACGAGGTGAGCTTAAACTTAGCATCCACAAGCCGACTACATTTCCTTCTCCTGAGCTCTTGGAACTTTTTTCGGAGTTGCACATGCCTATTATTAGTGAATGTCACGAGAATCTAGAAGATGCCATGTCCAGCCGATCTAGCAATCTTCCCTTTTTGCGTCTTCCGCCTCATTATTCCCAAAGCATGGAGTGCGTCCCAAAGGCCGTAATTTGTGAGAGGGTTGATAGCAAAGAAATACGATGGGGAAGTGCGCTTGTCAGTCGTGGAGAAATTTCTTTTCTTCCAAAATTTTGGGAATGGTCTTCATGGGTCTAGAAACTTCTGCTCAAGAGGAATCTCCTCCAGTTAGCTTCTGCAGTGAGTTCCGCCACGAAGGATTATCATTGTCCAAATTCTATTTACAGAGCTCTTTGTGAGGTTTGGTGTCCAGAAACCAACACTTTTGTGACCTCCTGTGGTGAAGTTGGTATTTCTCTTTGGGATATCCACGAGATAAGTAGACTTTTGATCGAGGGTTATTACTATAAAGAAGTTGTCCCAGGCCTTTTAGAGCTGACAGATCAACACTCCAAGTCTTGTCTGTATCTCTTTAATGTTTTCGCACTGATTACGAATGCGATTGAATCTGATTGCGTCAGTCATGAGGAATGGATCAATTTCTGGTTTCGCGAGAATGGTTGTGCCCAGCATCCTCGACAGCACAAAAATTATAAGACTGCTATGAGTCTTAATCCATTTAAAAGGCGTCATCAAAGAGCTTCAAAAGAAGTACGGAGACCCGTGGTTGTAGACAAGCCGAGAGATATTTTCCGTAGGGACCGGGGTCATTGGAGTGATTTGCCAATATCTTTGTCTATAGAAGAGGAAAAGGAATTAGAAATAGCAGCTTATCTCTCCCTATGGCTTTGTCGCTTTGTTCTTCCATCTGGGGACGAATGTATGAGAGTTGGGACTTTTAAAGCGTCTTCTAAAATGGCAGGTGGGTACACTTACAGCCTGGTTCCTCTCATATTAGCGAGTATTTATAGAGGACTTACACGGACATCGAATCATCAATCAAACCCGGACCTTGGCTCGATTTCACATTCATTTCCTGGACGTTTTCTTTATGCTTGGGCTGCTACTTATTTTGTCCGAGGTGTTTATCTTCATGTGGACAAAAGTTATACTCGTCCTATAATTCGAAGATATGCTGGCACACTAAATGCTTTCCAGTCTTGGGAGAAAAATGTTGTTGATTGTCGTGACCTTATCCGTGGAAGGATGAATGCGAATGACTTTTGCTGGAATCCATTTCCCTCATCGTCCCGTCCTCACGTACGAGTGGACGACCAACAAAGGTCTATAGATACTTCAGAATTCATGATGAGTATTCGGTCTGGATTCGTCTCTTACCGTCGAGGGAACTCTCCTTTCATTCTCGAGGCATATAATCCTCATAGGTTTACTAGACAATTTGGTTTTAGACAAAAACTTCCCGGTTCACCAAGAAAGTTGGATATTGCTCTCAATGCAGGCGATATGTATCGCGTTTGGTTGTCTCTGACTCAAACAATGAGTGGATCTATATTTCACATTCTAGAGTATGTGAAGGATACTCATCAAAATGTTGATGCGGAGTATCAAATTTGGTGGAATAATCAAGTATTACCGATCTTGACCAAGGTTCAATTGAGCTATTTAAATTGACACAACCCATTATTTATTTATTTATTTTTTTATGTCTACAGCGATTTCAATTTAAAAACACGATCTCCTCAGTGTGAAATCAAAATCAATTTACTCCAACTCCATCGCCCCTAATCCTTCGAGCTCTAGAAATCGCAGCAACCCTAAAATCGATTTCATCTCCCCCAATTCATCTTCATCTTCCAAGCAATATAAATGGTGTCAACCAATTTTTGACTACGGACCTGTGTCTGAGGATTCCATTTGCACGCATGGACGAAGAAGGTGAAGTTAAATAATTTATTTTACATTGTTTATTCCATTTGAAGATTGGTTTTTGATATTGTAGTTGTTCAAATGAGAGGTGCATCTTATTAGAATACTCTGCTGATTGCGGAAATCACATGAAAATCATACTCAATGATTATGACAGAAAATGTGCAACTTTTTACCAACAAGCTGTATGTTATCTATCCAAGTACAATTTCAACAAACAAGGATTTGTGTTGATTTAAGTTGTTCTATTATTAATTGTGACTTTCTTGTTCAGATGTTGATTGCTAGAGAGGAACCACCCAAAAATTGTTGATTTTTCAGTTTTATAAACACAATCATAACCTTTCTTATAACATCTGTTCGAAGAAGCCAAGAATTCAACCAGCTGGTGGCCTCTTCACACATCAATACGTCTATTTTGTGCATTTTTAGCTTTTAATTAGTTTTTTCTTGGATTAAGATCTTACTGCTACAGACCATTAGAGTTGTGTGATGATGCGGATGTTATTAGTTTGCTAATTACATTGCATACCTTTCCCTTTTTTCAAGTGTGATGGCAGGGAACAGGGACATATGTCACAGTTGTAGCAAGCCCGGACACTTCTTGTCTTATTTGCCCAACAAAGAAACAATGCCCGAAATGTGGTAATGGCATCGAGAAATGTATAGAGGTCCAGAAAAATACATCAAATGTAGGGCGCTTATTCTTTTACTGTACTAGAGACTGCGGTCATTTTGCATGGAAAGATGAAGAGGACTATAGTGGCGAATCCAATAAAGGTGAGACATGCGCTAAAATCACAGAGAAGAGAAACTTCGAAATAACCATCAACATCACGTTTTGCAAGGATAAAGGAGTTGCGGAGGAAGAAGGGAAAGAAAAGGGAAAATAACCGTCAACATCAAGTTCAGATCATTTTACTGGTCGACGGTAGGTGGTGAGTTACGAGCGGCTGAGGCGAGGCCAAGACTAGAGAGGCTTGAATATATTTGAACATCTAATTTTCAAATTTTAGGTTACAATTTTTTGTAAATTAATTTTTTTATATTTTTATTTAATCCGGTCTAGTGGGGTTTTAATTGGCCTACGACTTGAGCCGACCCAACCAAACCCAACCACTCAAACGAGAAAATCAACCCCAGTCGGCAAGCCAGGTTTTTGACCGTTTGGGACTGAATTGCATGACTCTAATAGTTGAAGGATCGAATTCCATGATTCATGTAGTATATGATCCAATTTCTTTACTGAAGAAAATTAATATATGAAGGATCGAAATTAATTACTCAAATAGATAAAGGACCGAATTTCATTATTCCAATACATAGAGTACCCCAATTGCATCTTTACAATAGTTTAAGGACTAAATTGCTTGATTCACATAGTTGGAGTACCTACTTGCACAATTATAGTAGATGAAGGTTCGAATTGAGATATACAAATAGTTATAGGACCCAATTACATGATTCTATAAACAAAAGGCTTTAATAGTTGGAGCAACCAATTAAATAATTGTAAGAGCCGAAAGACCGAAATGAAGTGCACAAATATATGAAGGACTGAATTACATGACTCTAATAGTTGGAGTACCCAATTGCATTATTCAGACAGTTAAAGGACTTAATTGCTTGATCCAAATAGATGGAGTACCCAATTGCATGATTCAAATAGATGAAGGAACAAATTGCATAATTATAATAGTTGAAGGACTACATTTTACTTTTCTAATAGTGAAAGAACCGAAATGAAGTGCTCAAATAGATGAAGGAGCGAATTGCATGAAATCAATAGTTGAAGACAAATTTACAATTCTATTAGTTGAAGGACCGAAGTTCGTGATTATAACAGTTTGAGTACCCAATTGAACAACTCTTATAGTTCAGGATCGAATTACATGATAAAATAAGTTGTAGGACCCAGTTTCTTGATTCTAATAGATGAAGGACGAGATTCTGCTATTCTGATAGCTAGAGTACCTAATTGCATGTTTATGATAATTGAACTTCCCAATTGCGTGATAGATGATGGATGAAATTCCATAATCTCATTAGTTAAAGTACCAATTGCATGATTCTAATAGTTAAAGGACGAAATTTAATAGTTGGATTACGCAATTGCCTGAAACGAATAGTTGAAGGATTGAATTGATGTACTCCAATAGATTAAGGACTGAATTGCCTATTTACTATATAAATTCCATCCTCCAACTATTTTAATCATCAATTTCATCATTCAATAATTAGATAATACAAATTTCATCCTTCAACAATTAGATAATGAAATTTCATCGTCTAACTATTGCAATCATCAATATCATCATCCTTCAACTATTATTAAAATTAATTTCATCCTTCAACTATTCAACAATGTAAACTCTATCCTTCAACTTTACTGTATCATCCATTTCATCCTCAAATTATTAATTAATTAAATTTTGTCCTCAAATGATCCTATATCTACAATTTCATCTTTCAACTATCCTATATCATTAATTTCATCATCTCACTTTTATAAACATTAATTTTATCCTCTAACTATGCAACTTCATTAATTTCATCCTTCAATTATTAAATAAAGTAAATTTATATCACCAATCTCATCCACTAACTATTTATAAATGGGAAATCCATCCTTCAACTATTCTACATTGTCAATTTCATCAACGTTTCTAAATCGTTCATTTCATCCTCGAGATTTTTTATATCGTCAATTACATCCTCCAACTATTCTACATCATCCATTTCATCCTTCACCTATTCAATAAAGTGATAATTTCGTCCTCCAACTATTTATTATAGTCAATTAAGTCCTCAAACTTACTATTATTATTATTCTCTTTCGAAATTGAAGCTACTGTTTCAGAGAGAGGATAAATGGGCCACTCCAACATTTGGAACTCGCATCGCAAGACCTACGGCCCTGGCTCTCGCACTTGGAGAACTAAAATTTTCTCTCTTTTTATGCATCGGCATTTTTTTCTTTTTCTTTTTTGTAAATAATTACGTTATGCTAAATTTAATGGGTTTTATGTTGATGATTTTGTAAGAACAGCCACGTCTGTTAGAAATCGATGCCAATGTCCTGGCACACCAAATATAAAATTGGATGATAATTGGTGAATTTAACCCGATTAGAAATCGATGCCAATCACTGGTGGGCCCAGGGGGGTCCGGGGGGCACATGCGCCACCCCCAACTTTTGAGAAATAAATTTTTTTTTTTTTTTAAAGTCACGTTTTGTATCGATTAAAATTTAAATTTTAATCTAAATCAAAGTTAACAATTAATTTTAATAACATATTTCATGAAATCGATAACTATTTAACTTTTATCAAAATTTACTAAAAATTTGATTTTAATCTCCACCAAATAGGGGCAAAATCACAATAATTTTAAATTTCGATGCTAATTTTAAAAATTCTTTTACAATCGTACGCTAATCGAATCTACAAATTGCTTATGTCATCTCAAAACTTATTTTGAGAACTACATTATAGGCATATCAAATTGTTTAAACAGATATCGAAAATAGTTAAAAATACGTTAAATTTGAGTCTTAAAGAAATACGTCTAACTCGTATTTTTTTTTTAAAAAATTCAATTATTTCATTTACATTTATTATTTTTGCGATACAAATTTCTCAATTTAATTTTCATCATTTTATTAGGAAATTTTATATGAAATATAACATCAAAAATTTTTGAAATTTTACATCCGAAAAATTTATATCTCATGTAAATTTTCAGATGCAAAATTACATGAAGTATGATTTTTTTGAACGTAAAATTTCTCCCAACTTTTTTACAAGTTCAATTGTGCCCATGCCAATGTCCTAGGCACACCAAAAGTGCTGCCATCAGTTACTGCAATTCCCCCTCAGCCATGCCAGATCTGATTTTCTTTCATTATATTTACTGTTTCACTGTTGTAGTCAATATTTATCAAGCACTGTTTCCTATTCCATTCTGATTATGTGAAGTTGGCAATAATTATGATGTTAATTAATTCAATTTTCTTACACAGTATCGCTGACGTATGGATTTGATAGGGCTTGAAGCCCATGGCACCTCCAATGTTGAAGAACGTGCCAAGTTTTGCTAGAGAAAGTATTGCTTACTTAATTTTGTTTAGAATTGATGTTTTGTTTTAGTTGTAACGAAGATTTTTGTTTTTGTTTTACACATTACTTGAAACATTACTGTTAAAGCTTCGAACGCCTTTAGCCAAAATCTCGTAAACCTCTCTGAATGCAACATTAACATGTTGGAGCTCCTTAATATTTCATTCGAGTGAAGTCCAATTATCAAAGACGGGAGGGTATTGACGAAGGATTGTTACTTATCAAAGATGTTTTACGTCAAGATAACCATTGGGTAACACAATAAAGATTATTTGACCGTTGCCACTTCTATCTTCATTTTTTAATTTTTTTGGCTTCTCCAGTATTAAATTATCGTATTAAAATTGAGGTCTTAAGTGGAAAAATACTATATAACCCCAATTTTTACTTTGAATTACTGATAGACATTTCCACCAATTTGACTATTCTGAAAGGGTATATTTGGAAAGAGTAATGTTATTCATCCCCAGTGGGGATGAAAACACAATCTATGTATCATTAAATGATAGGTTAAATGAAAGGTGAAATTAAATGACTTATTTAATTTCACCTATCATTTAATGTCACATTAGCGCCACATAAACTATGTTTACATCCCCAGTGGGGATGAATAGCATTACTCATTTGGAAATGAATTTTTAGATGATAATTGAGTGATTAGGAAGTCAAAAAAACGACCTGTCTGGGACCCACTTGCACTTTACTTTGGAAAACTACTAGGGATATTGCAGAAGAAACCATTTTTATTGGAAACATTCCTCTAATGAATTCCCTGGAAATTTTTATAGTACATAGAGTATATAGAATTGTGATCAATCAAATATTGCAAAGCCCCGATATTCATTACCGATCAGAATTGGACCATAACGGAATTTCAGTCTATACCGGCACCATAATATCAGATTAGGGTGGAAGATCAGAATTCCAATTTAAATTGATCCCATGAGCCTAAAATAAAGAGATCGGATGTCATTTCCAAAGATAAAATCTGCAATGCTAAAAACTGTTCACATGATTAATCTCTTCACTGGAAACTCACTTTTATTTTGCAATTCTTGATGTTATTTTGGATTGACAAAATCATCACAAGGCCTTAGCAGTTGTAAGCGGGCAGAAGGTGCTATCTCATTACTGTACAAGTGACCCTCAGGAAGTAAACACACGAAAGAAAGCACGAAATTTGTTCACTTAAAACACACAAATAAATTACGCATAAAATAAGACGCCTAAAGCATAATGAGTTGCCCGATACCTCTTAAAGGCAATACTTAAAAAAAGTATCAGCCACGGGCCACCTCCTCTGACTGAGGAATGTTCATCGCTGGTAGTGGGATATCGTGCTTCTGTGTTACTGCTTGCTCAGTACCTTTTGTATGAAACTCTTAATATCAAATGAATCACTCCCATCTTTTGTTATGACACCCTGGACATTTGTAAATAGTGACAAGAAAATAAGGTGCTACAACTCAAAGGTGTGCACAACAACATTAGAAAGGATGGAGAGCAAAAAGTGTGCATGAAAGCTTGCATGAGAGAGAGAGAGAGAGAGACCTTTTCTGTAATGATGCCACTAATAATTTTAGCTGGGGTAATGTCAAAAGCAGGATTCCAAACAGAAATTCCAGACGCAGCAACTTGTTCTCCCAGTCCTCCTCGGGCATACAACAGTTCTTTTGCAGATCTTTCTTCTATAACAATTTCTTGCCCAGAAGAAAGTGACAGATCAATGGAAGTGAGAGGAGCAGCCACATAAAATGGGATACCATGATGCATTGCACAAAGGGCAAGACTGTACGTTCCGATCTTATTGGCAGTATCACCTAAAATATGATCAAATATTTGAGGGAAACTCGGAACTTAGCATGGAAATTCAATTGGAGGGAGAAAATGCCTTCAGTACCATTAGCTGCGACGCGATCAGCCCCAACAATTACGGCATTCACTTGCCCAGTTTTCATTAACGCGGCAGCAGCAGAATCAGCTATTAGAGTGGCAGGAATGTTTTCATGCACCAACTCAAATGCCGTAAGTCTTGATCCCTGAGGTCAAATCAAGAAAGTAAACACAGAAGCTCAGATAACAAAATTAAAAATCACTATCAGTTCTAGACAGAATGAGAATATGTAGCAGCATTATCATTTTGGGCCATATGGTAATCCTGCTCAGAATACTTTCAAAAGAAAAATAAAAAGCTCGGTATCAGGATCCTTTTGAGCGATAACTCAAAATACAAATTCTTGCAACAAAGAAAATATTTTCTTGAAGTTTTCAAATTTTTAATTGACAAAAGCATTTATATTGAAAGGTAATGCTTTCAAAATGAGAACAATGCCCACAACTTTATGGGGTAAGGAAAAGTACCCTACAAACGGAATAAACTACAACCTAGTCAGCAGCTGGACAGTCCGCGACAGAGAGATCACATTTACAAATTAAACAGATGCTATGATGAAAATTTATTGCTGCTTTATTCAGAAAAAAATAAATAAAAAGGTGGAGAAAAGAACAAGAGTAATAAGAGAAGTCTCTTAGAAGTAAGGTATTTGTGAAATGTGTAAGATAAGTGTGAAGGAAGTAAGTATTTGTGCCACGTGTAAGCGTAACTACGGCTTAGTCAAAGATTTTGTAGATCACTAACTTCTATTTATAATGTCAGATATGATATTGAACCTCTACAAACTGCCTAATTTTTGTTGTACTACTAATGACATGAATAGAGAGTAGTGGAAACACATCAACAAATTACTATCATTCCATTCTTCAAAAATAAAAAATCATTGCATTGACATCCTAATTTAATATTATGACCACAACACGTAAGAAGTTTTTTTTAACTACACTAATATAAAATACGAAAAAGTTGCAGCACTCACTTGATTGAATGGGCGTGTTTCTGTGCAGAAAGCTCTTCCAAGAACACCATCTGCGTGAAGTGCACGAATCACACCAAGAGCAGTTCCATATCCAGCCGTTGCAAGACTATTTTGAAAGTAACGTGATAACATTTAGAGACCTCAATATGGAAAAATTAGATTCACAATATATGTTGACAATAGAGGAAAGCCCAAGTGATTGGAGCATTCCTGAGGATTATGATAGTTGAAGAAATAGGGGCAAAAATTAGCGAAGGTTACCTGCCAGTGTTGCAATGGGTCAAAATAGAAAGCTTCTCAGAATCATTCCACTGCTTCTGAAGGAAGCTAGCTCCATAGGATCCAATTGCTTTATTGGAAGAAACATCATCTTCAAGCATCACTTCAGCAGCTTTAATGTAAGCCTATATAATGAAAATATTAGCTCCGAAAAAAGAGACTGCTACTTTGTTATGTTCTGTACCTAATTAGACAAATGTGTGCATGAGACTTTATGCAATATATTGCACAGTTCTATGAAAAGTTCTCATGTACTCTGTCCTGCAGCCTATGGTCCATTACTGAGGAGTTACAGTTCTTCCAAAAGGTATGACAGTGTCAACCTGAAAGACAGTTTGTGCTTCCGAAGCAGTGGAAGCGGCCTTCTGTATGACGTCCTTGAGTTTTGTTGCAGCGTCTGAAAGATTTACAGCTGTTGGACGGCTGCATTTAAGAGTTAAGACACTGAGTTTGCTAAGTTTCTAGGCAATAATGTCAAATGGCAGATAATGGAAGTACATTGAGGTTTTCCATGTAGAATCACAATTACCTTGAGACAAGATATTCCAGTTTATTGCTTAGAAATGATGCTGCATCATCAGATGTCCCATTCAAAGCCCCCAAGTTAGAAGCTTCTACTGCCAAGGATAGGGCAGCAGCTATGGCAATTGCTGGTGCACCTCGAACAACCATGTCTCTTATTGCAGTCCTGTTGAAATACATCATAAAGGAAACACAGAAATGAGAGGCAAGTAGAAGCAGAAGCAAAGGGTATAAATCACCTTACTTGGGTGAATTGAGGGAGGACATATAAGGTCCAATTTTCCCCCCACCAAATTGGAAGGGAAGGGGGTGATAAAGCACTATAAACACTAAACTATCCTCAGTGCAAATAGATAAACTAAGAATGATTTAACTGTAAATGATAACAGAATACTTTCTACCTCTTGCGGCTTATTTCCACCCAATTTGTTCACTTTCCCCTCCCCTTGGTAATTAAATTTGAAGTAGGAAAAAAACTAACACTTCTTCAGGAGGAAGTGTATCTTCCCTTTCTCCATCTGTCATCTCCACAAATCAAAACCACTTAAAATCCAGGTGACATGCATAATCTACTCATGCGGGTTGTGTGTTTGTAGTAGTTGGTGGGGTGGGGGGGGGGGGGCATCTGATCTACCCACAAAAAAAGTGTAAATGGGAGAATAAACATTAGGGAGAAAAAAAATCATCACTCAAGAAACAAAAATGAAATGTCAATAGATACTTGAGACCTCTGATGTTCGGACTCTTTGAAATGGACAAAGTACCAGTGTTGGACACGACATGGGTATGGGTATAGGTATGGGATATGTGTCGGATTCTCCAAATTTCAACTGGACACTTCACGTTTCCGTTTCTTTCTTTTTCTTCCTTCCCCTTTTCTTCTTCAGCGGTGGCACTAGGTTATCTCTTCTTTTTCTTCTATCTTTTTTCTTTACCTTTTCTTCTTTTTTCCTTCTTTCCTCTCTATATCGATGGTTTAGGATTTTCTTTGTATGAAATGAAATTGGGATCCATATAGTGCCACTTAGTATTCCACTAAGTTTAAATTGCAATCAAGTCCCTCATTTTCCATTTTATATAACATTTAGTAATTAATTTTCCATAATTGAAAGCTAAACCCCAAAATTCTATTTTATTCATTTTAACCCCTTATTCAATATTCATTTCCTTCTTTGTGAATGATTAATTTTGGTCTATTTAAAATGACATATTGGGTTAATAAAAAAAAAATTTAAAAGACATACTCACATAACCGTGTTCAAAATTTGAACTCTTTTTAACCATATCCTTGTATCCTATATTTTAGAAAATAAACGATCAAACACTTAGATACATACACATACCCGAGTCCGAGCATCATAGCTTAAGACTTTTGATAGGTCGTGCGCTCATATCCAATCAAGAAGGTCATCGGATGGACAATCTTTTTGTTAATAATTACTTTCATACAGACATGCACTAGAAGGAATCCATAATTGCAACTCATCTAAAATTTATATACCGGGTTTCTCCACATAATATATGAATAAAACTTAGCTGTGATCAGAATACATAATAAATAAGTATACACTAAAGTTAATTATATGCCCGCATGTGCAATACACTAAGAACATCAGCTAATCTCTATAAAGTCGATTTCCTTAATACCCAAAGAGGACGCTGCATATGGGCTGGGAAATGGTACTGATGAGGAAGAAAGAAAACGAATGATATTTAAAAGGAAATATTGTTAATTAAAATGTTTCAAAATTGGTTGTTACAAAGACAAACTTAGCACAAAAAATTGCCATGATTACAAAATTATAGTTAATCTGTGTGACTTAGTGGAATAGATCATTCAAAAAATTTCCACAAATTTACCTCCAGCGTTTCAAGTCATAAGATGTCAAGAAATCTTATAACAGAGCTAGATGATTAGAGAAGAGGAATCCTCTACAAATTTTATCAGAAGAAGCTGATGGATGTGAGTTCAGTGATGTTGTTGATAGTGAGCAGCAGAATAACCAGTTGAAATTTTTAGACAAAGCCAATTTTTTTAAAACAGATACCATATAGAATACAGAACAACAAAGATATGCTGATCAGGCATTACACCAAGAAGGTAAGTTCTAAGTCAAAAGTGCATACTTTGGTAAAGTTTATCACAATCTGCATGGAAAGATTGTGTAGTGGATTGGAGAATCAAGTGGTGGCAGTAGAGTGACTGGAAAATTTTGGAGATTAAAAATTTTAAAAACGTGAAGATCCTTCTCTAGAGAGTTTACTAGAAAATTTACCTATCGAAGCTAGATTGAGAATCAGTAAAATTCCAACAGATGGTGGGTGTTATATTTGTTTTCTTTAAACAAATATCATTCAGGAATATCATGGAGTACAAGGTCAGGTGATGAAGCTTGAGGACTCCCCAATCCACACTAATTGAGTCGAACATGAAATGGAAAATTTTGCAAGGGCGTGAGCAACACTACTTGCTTCCTGCGTTACAAATGAACACTAAAGAAAACAACTCATTAATTCAGAAATGCTAGAGATAAGAGCTCCCTCGGTTGCATGTATTGGTGGGATTTTCACAGCATTGACAGCATTAAAACAATCAGACTCAGTCATGGTGATGGCAAGATCATGCATGCGGGGAAATGAATCCCTCCAGTATAGCAAGCCACTCCTCTATATAAGGTGTGATGCTTCTAGGGACCTTCTTATTGGGTATCACTGTTGTTGGATAAATTATATCGACACATTAGCGATGGCTCGACCCGAAAACAACTCAGGGCCACTATAAGCAACTTAATTGGGTTAATGTTGCTCGTGGCCCAACACTCGTAGATGGTCCAAGTTATTAGGTTGGATGGTGATTTCATTAGCCCATTTATTGTTGGATAGTTGTGGTCTTTATTGGTGGCCCAATAGATGTATTGGCCCAATTGGTGTGACCTAATATTCATCCTACATATATCTATTCTCTTGGTTAACCTAGTGTGGGTAATTTGAGAGGGTTGAAGGGGGGGAAACGGCTGCTCCTTGGTGGAGGAAAAACCGGCAGCCTCAAGAGAAAATTTCTGCCAGCTTGGTGCTCCAAAATCCGGTAATATACTTTGTGTATTGGTCTCTTCCTTGTCTCCTTTGTGGTGCCCCCTTTCCCTTGCCTTTGTGGCTTCAAATCACCACCACCATGTGTACACATTGTGGGTAAGAAAACTAGTGGCAACCGGAGTGCTTGAGTTGTGGATCGAGCTTGAGTTGGTTGGTGTCGTTTTGGTAGAAAACTGAGCCCGGAAATTGAAGATTGGAGTCACAAATTCCTACACTTCTTACGACCAACTTCCATCAATTCCCGATTATGGCTTTGGCACACCACTCCCACTCCCACTCCCACACCAAAACACTCGGGCTCTGAAAGAATGCTATGTTGCAATATAGATATGTGCCTTGTCGATTTTCAATGTTATTACATTGGATATAACCAGTCCTAGCATTGGGTTTCGGACAAGAGAAGCCACAGATAAACTACACGGAAATTATGTGACTTTCTTTGTTGTTGTCTGGTTATTTACCATGAAAAGGACACGGTTATGGTGAACAGGCTATACTCATACTGGCCAGGTAGAGCTGCAACCCTTACCAATTCAGCATGAGGATGTGAAAGACAATGCAAAGAGGCTACAGAAATGGAGACTGAAACTACAGCTAAAGTTCCATGCAGAAGTGGCAACCAGAAGAAAATTTATAGTGAATTGTTGCTGCAACATTTTTCAAAGAAGAAAACTCCATGAAAAGCATAGTAGCGATCAGAAACTGGAAAGGAGAATATGATTTGGTTTGTCTAGGAAATAAGAGTATGACCACTCAATGTGTAGAATACTTGGCAGCAGAAACAGCTATTAACTTCTCTGCTGAACAAAGTTTTCATGAAGTCATGTTTGACGGGGACTCATAGTGTGATCACAGAATTGCATGCTCTAGTGGAAACTGCCTAGAAAAAAGCATCATGGATTACTCATTTGAAATGGACAGTTTTGAGAATAATTGGTTTAGCTTTTATATTGGGACACTGCCAAGATGATCAATGACATTGTTGTTTGTGGAATGACTTTAAAATTGTCGTAGATAAGATTTAGATAAATACATTTAGCTCATCTTTAACGTCGCTTTTAGATAAGATGATTAACATGGTATTACAACCAGGCAAATCCCTATTATGAAAATTGTGCATGTATCAGACATTTGATAGAGAAAAATTGAATATAACCTGCAGGAAAAAGGCATGTTGATTTTAAATAAATATTTGTGGCCACTGCTGAAGCTTTTATACTGAATTTCCTTTGTTCTTGCTGATACTGAGAAAATTTTCCATCATTTTAAATAAATAAATAAGAAAACAGAGCAAGGATTGATTACCATCCATCTTTTGTGTCTCGGATTTCCAAATAAATAGTTTCCAATGGAAGCTTTCTCTGCAGACCCAAAAAGACAAATAGAAATCAAAGAATTACTTCCACAGAATTAATGAACTAGGAACTAAAAATGATTACAGAAATTCAGAAACAAAGCTTTAGGAATGAACACAGGATTCACTGAAGTCAAAGATTCAACTTGGGTGTTTAAGTTTTCACTAACTAGTTAGCTAAGAGCAATCTAATTTGTGTGCTTATCAGAAAGATGTACCTGATCGAGCAGCTGAAGTGAACCACGCTTGTAACATATTGACTGCAGAGATTTATCTCGTTCTACTCCACTTGCCATTTTCAGATTCCTGTTTTTTATTTTTCAAAATCCCTAAAGAATAAAATCAATTAAACAAATTAATTAACTGATGAATTGTGAATGAACTTGAAATAGCGTAATTATTTACAACTCAGCAGATTAAGTTCGAAAAACTGACTCGCCTTAGACGAGTATGGATTGGATCCTCTCAAGAGCATAACAGATTTTGTAGAACAAAAAGACGACTACGTGTCGAGATCTAGAGTGTGTTTGGTAGGGATTTTTAGAAGAAAAATTGATTTTTGAATAGTGATATGATGGGAAATGTGTGGTTGAAAAAGAAGAAAAAAGTATTGATGTGATGGAAAATATTATTTTATTGAAAAATGTGTGGTTGAAAATGAGAATTGATTTACTGTAGAAAAGGAGAAGTTTTACCAAACAGGCTACTAATTGAAAAGACAAAAAATGCAATGTGAAATGGACCATGCTACTTGTACATTTTTTTTTACATTAAGTTTGACATTGTGACACGTGTCGTATCATGATTAGCCAATTTTTAAACATTACACACTTTCCCGCCAACAACATTTTGAATTTTCAAAGGATGTCAAACTTCATGTCATGCGAGGAATGTACAAATAGTTTAATCCATGTGAAATAAAGTGTTGGCCAATGATATAAAAGAGGGTTGTGCTACTTGTACATTATGTCATCCATTATGGATGACATAATGTACAAGTGGCAGTACATTATTGGAGGGTACACCCTCCAATAATGTACTGCCACTTGTACATTATGTCATCCATTATGGATGCTATAATGTACAAGTAGAATTATCCCATAAAAGAAGGGCAGAAAATTCCCGGTTTAGGGCTAATTTGGAGTCAATTATCTCAATAATCGCAAATTTCGATGACTAAACTTATCAAATTATTGGACATTACTTACTAGCATTACATTCATTCCACAACTCTAACGAAATTGACCACATGGTAGGCGAAATGCATAGGTGATGTCAAAACACCGTTATGTAAATTATCACTTAAGAAATACGTATTTAATTATTCACCGTAATTTGAAAACATCTTTATTTGCTCACTATACTTGGTTGGCTGTTGACCACTAAACTTATAAAACTAATGCAGGCATGTCCTAGAAATTTAAGAATGCTGATCCAAATATCGCTTGCACACAACAAAAAAATTAAAAAAAAAAAATTATTAATGTTCTATTTGATTATGTGCGCAGGTTGCTGAGTACCTTGTTCCGAATATTAGATCCATCCTCAGTAACGGATCGGCAAAACCTACTTACATTCGTTTCCTCACAGGATTAAAAGCCTACTTGCAGATATTCTCAGTTAAGGAATAACATTATTAGATACAAAACAACTTTAATCGAGTTTTGATTTTGAGATCTAATCATTTTCTTTTATTCGTGTTACAGAGATTCGCTTTTGGTGCTCGGAGAAACAGATATATTGTTGAAGATTAGAGTTCGAAATCATTTATTAGTTGGATTTTGTTTTAAAATGCTTAATTTCTTCATTTGATGCCTTCATTTTTCTTCTATTATTCAATAACTATGTTTCATTTTCATTTTCATTTTCCCTTCTCTATTCTTGGGAGCCCATTGTAAAAAAAAAAAAAAAAAACCAAGTGAAGGCAATATCATTATCCATATCACAAAGATAATAGCATAAAGAAAATCGAGCGACTGCCTTTTTGTTACTTACATTAAGGAATTCAGTAACTCTCTTTTCATTGTTGAAGGTGTGAGAGCCAGCCAGAGGCGGAGGGACGGGGAAGACCCACCCCTTTGAACACTTAAGTAGCTTTGTTGTGTTTCTTCAAATAGCTACCGTTGAGCCATAGCCACGATCTCTTCTACTTTCGAGACGAACAACTTCGAAGATAATGGGCTGAAATATGTACGTCTATTGGGCTTATTTCTAGCCCAATTCATGGGGCTTCGGTTAATGTGGGATTAACTGATGAAGCCCGTTTGGCCTTTTCTAAGCATACCAACGTTATAGTTAGTGGGCTTAACGTGCTCCCGTCGGACAAATTAGGTCCACTACTCTAAAAAAATAGCAAATTAGATTTATACATTTAAACAAATTAAAACCTCTAATAACCGTAATAATTACACCTAAAACCCCCCCGAAAGCCCCAAAACCAACTGAGGCACAGAGAAATCCTAAACCTTCTCAAAACCGACAATTTACCGACGCGAAGAAGAAGCAACAGTTTCACCTGCACGAAGAAGCCGATTCACCCACCCATTGAAGACTTCACCCACGCGACACCACTGATTATAGACTCGACATGTGGCTGAAGAAAGTGAATAGAATGAGATGAAGGGAAAATTGAGTTTTTTGGACCACCAATGGTGGTTGAAAGCTAGCGTATAAAATTCCAAAGGGTGAGGTGGCTTCTCTAGATGTAAAAAGATTTGTGCCAAAATAATAGAATAATATTACATTAAAATCTAAATTTTTTTCCTTTTTTTAAATTACACATTTTTCAAAAAATTATTATTCCTCTCAATAGAATGTGGAACAATGGGACCAAATGGCCACTAAGAATCCTCAAGTCAAGTAGGATCAACTTTCGAGATGTAGTTGAAAGAGTGATCTATATTCTAGGTGTGACACCCCCTATAACTACCACGTAGAGCTTCATGTCGTATCATTCCTATAGTGGACGAATGCCAGAGCATGCCTTCAAGATCTATATTGCTATATTTGACTATCCATCTGTTTACGAATGAAAACTCGTGCTAAAATTTTAATTTTTGTCTATTCGCTCTTCGTAAACTTTTCCAAAATCTAAAGGTGAATCTTGAATCTCTATTTGACGTAATGGAAACCGACATTCGTAGTGAGATGAACTCTCTGACATATTTGTGCATACTTGTCCACATGAAAATTAATTTTTTTTTTATATGGAGGTACCAACTAGGATGCTCCTCCAATCAAAGCTCCTAGATGGATGGGTAAACAAAGAGCAGGGATTTTTTTTATTATTATTATTGATAATAGAATGCTGGTGAATTGGAGGTGTCTGCTCCATGTTTTTTTTTTTTTTTGATTGATGAAAGAGTTCTCGTGGACTTTTTTGAATGTAATTAGTAGTTGTAAATGTTTTCATTGATGCACATAATTATGATGAATGTTTTTGGATATTTTTTGTGTATATTTTTGGTTGCACAGAAATATTGGCTGCAAGTAATACATGTTGGTTTATTGTTAATGTAGGTTATGGATTTTTTGTGTGAATGTCATACACATAAATATTTTTGTAAAAATTAATCATCAAAATCGTCAATGTTTTCTTGCCATTTTATTTTATCCCTCTTCAAGTTCCATTTTAAATTAGTAGATATGTTGCATGTAAACTACATTGATTATATCGCAAGTGTACGGTTGTTATGTTTTGTAATATAAGTGTGAAGTTAGGATGTCGAACCCATTGGAATTGAAATTTAAATTCTTACTAAGTGCTATAATCAAATAGCCCTTGTTTTATGTAGGCAATTGAATTATAAGATCAATATTTTTACCTAAATCTATCGTGAATGTTTGGCTAACTCATCTATTTTAATGCAAGTTTTTATCAATATAAGAAGAGCCCAAGGTTTTGATTTCATCTAAATATCAACAATGTTTCTCAATTCTCTATTTATCTCTAATTTGGTTTTTCAAAGTTCATAAACAAGAACCCTAATGTAATTTTATTTCCTTTCTTAAGTGCGGAGTAAAATATTTTTTTAATAATTCAATTCTAATATCTATATTCCGAATTAAAAATCTAAAAATTATGAAGTTTTATAGTTCTTATGTGGAATCGCTTCAAAAGATTTATACTCTCTCTCGAAACATATCAAGCCTAGGTTGTTTTATTTTATGATCACGTCTAAGGTTCACTTTCTCTCGAGTGTCGAAACTTAAACAATCAAATCATTCAATCAATGACCAGTTAATTGAAAGCATTAAGAATAAACAATACAAATAAACTTTAACGAAAATCCTCAAATAAATAACAAAAAATTATCAAAATATAGTCTCAAGTATAGATTTACATCAAACCATAGATGGAAGAATTAGTTCGTGATGGATGAAAGAAAAACTATCAAATTCATTATCAAAAATATATAGAAAAGAAAAGATAAAACTGTTTTGGAGTTGAATCAATCTTCTTTGCGTTGTTGCCTTCAATCTCTTTCTTGATGTCTTGTTTTTGCCTCGTTGAATTCTATTTTGAAAGTCCCTTATCAGCCGTATTTATGCATATCTAATGGTTGTCTCGAAGTTGGACTCATTAGGGTTTTCAACGGCCAAGAAAAATAAAAATCTAATTCTCGTCAAGCGGCACCTAGGCGCCACAAGCGTGGCTCCGTGGCATCGTGATGGTCATGTGTCTAGCGCCTTGGCGCCCGGTTGATGGCTCAGGGTGCCAGTGTTATGAAATTTTCACCCTAGAGGCGTGGCTAAGATGGCACTACAGCGCCAATCTTTTGCAATTGTTTTCTCCTCTAAGCCGGCAAGATTAAGTGGCATCAAAAGTGTGAGTGAAATACACTCATCAAGCTGCAAATATTTATTATATTTTTTTGACAAATTGTAGATTGTCCAAATTAACTTTAACCGGTAAAATGCATAAGGTGGTCAATGATGATTTAGGAAAATCAAGTATCGAGATGTTTAGAATTTAATATGGATCAATATGTCTCTATTTAGAATCGAAATTTTGCAAATTCTAGCTCATATCCTTGGTTTTCTCTTACAAAACCTAGCTTCGAATATAGATCAATTATAGGATGAATTGCAACAAAACTCAAGTATATTACAAAATGTTTTGAAACACTCCTTTGTAACATATTACAAAATTAAATTTTGTTGTATGCAAGTGATATTTGGAACAACATTCTTGAATTCTAGGACAGTCCGATGTCAATTTTACGAGTTTAGTTGTCAAAACTCGACACCTTAAAGTATAGTGAACAATCAAAAATGTTTTCCAAAGTATAATGAGCAATTAAAAACTCCTTTCTTACGTGGAAATTTACATAACGGTGTTTGGGCACCACCTATGCATTTGTTTGGCATGACATCAATTCCATAGAGTTGTGAAACGAATGTCATGTCGTGAGTAACATCCAATATTTTGATAAATTTAGTGGTCAAAACTCGACATTTGAAACTTTAGTTAGCGGTCGAAGACACAAACATAAGTTTAGTGATTATTGAGAGAATTAACTCACTAATTTGATATAGATTTTTTTTTAATAAATTTATTTATTTTTTTGAGAAAGTGTGGCTAAAAGGTATGAAAACGTTATAGGGCCACAAAACTATTTATTGTGAGAATGTTTAAATGAAAATAAATTTCAAAGAAATTATACCAAATGGGACCCATGTCTACAGCCATTAATACCAATTCCATTAGTTATGATTGAGAAGTATACTGTATGTCACTAAGCTACTTATTCAACCATGCAATACTGTAATTATTTTCAGCTGCAACTGTTTTCCCAAGGGTTTTAGTTTGTTGTGATTCAAATTAATAAATTGGTTCCTCTCTAATAGTTCAAACTTTGATGAGATTGAACACATTCAGAGATAAGGTAATTATCAATGTAAAGTCATAGTTTGTTCGATGGTAGGTAGAGGCGTCAATCCGGGTGGTTCGGGTAGGGTCGGCCCGCTAACATATGAGCCCGGTAACGGTCCACATGAAACAAAGCCCGCCCGCTATGGGTTCCGGCCCGGTTTCGGGTCGGCCCACAAATTTTGAATTACAACCCAGGCCCGCCCGCTAACCCATCCGGATTGAGCCCATGCGGGTCACGTGTCGCAATTTGTTCTGATTTGGCCCGTATTATTGTATAAATAAAATCATAAAAATATAGAATTTTTCATATTTATAGCAAAAAATATTTTTTTTGTTAAATGTAAACTAAGAATTGAACAAAATGATAAATTCATATTTATACCAAGAAATATTTACATAGAATTCAAATTTAATGTTACACGAATTATTTATAACTTTACAAAGTTAAATTTAATTTAAACAAATAACAACTAAATGCATTTCTAATTACTGTTATCAAATAATTATAGTATACTCTCCTCCAATTTTTTTCAATTTTTTTTTCACGGGCCAGCGGGTTAACCGCAGCCCGTGAAGGTGCAACCCGCGGGTCACACCGTCTTGACCCGTGAACCACCTGCTCAAGTCACTGGTCGGCCCACGGTCCCGAGTCGATCCGAGCCGATTTTCACCGGTCTGGCCGGCCCGTCCATTTTGACACTTCTAGTGGCAGGCCTGTAAGAATAAAATTGTATTTTATGATTGCTGGATTTTTAGAGCAAGCATAGGAAGTTAGCTGAATTTGATACTGCAAGAGAATGGCTCCATAAAACTAATGATAGTTCCATATTGATATTCTCAACCAATTAGTAGTATGTGATGCAAGGCGTAGAATATTAAGTTTCAAATGTGGAGTGCAACAAGATTGCTCTTAAATCCATGGATTGCTCAACTGATTGATAAAATGTGTTTAGCACGCTCTCATTGGACATCAATTGATTTTCAGATGAGATTGTTGAAGTTCGATCCTATAAGTTGTATCAAAGTTAGGGTAATGAGTTCAAGTCACATGAGCATTATGCTGAGGAAAGGACTCTTGGGTGGATTGAGTAACTCAAATGATGGTTATCAAATATTATAAAAGGTTTAGCCTGCTTCACTTGAAATTCGTTCCTACGAAAGGGATGGCCAACTTGTTTCTGCTGCCTGTGGCTTGTCACAATGACCAATAGGAGCTAGGACAGTTGATAATGTTAACGTAACACAGATACTAGTGTCTAAGAATCAAGACTTGCCAAATATACAGTCACGCATTATTTCTGCCCATCCATTTGGCCGCTCTATATGCCATCAATTTATTAACCGACACCAAAGGATGACAAGATTCACAATCTCTTTGCCGATAAATCTGGTGTAGGTCTTCTGAATATTGTTGTTCTTGCCGAAATCTGTTACCCCTCGATTTCAAGGTCTAAAGAGGCGAAGCCACGTGGCACGCCATGTAGGCAGGACTATCAGTTAAAGGTCAAAAGGTGGGGCCCAGAAAGTCAGAGGTCCCGATTAGGCGAATGGCCGAAGTCTTTGACTCAGCATCCCAACCATGGCACGCACACACAATGAGGTCCACGCTAAAGCATTTCTACAAGACGAGGCACAGTCCAATCTGAGGTTCTTTCAGGCTCGTCCGAAGCTTACAAAGCCGATGCTGCCTCACAACAGATTTGGAGATCTTTTTGGGATTGATTGATGTGATTTCTGTAATAAAGTGTCTACATTTTTAATCAATGTCAGTCTACTACTAGAACGACTGACCTTTTGTCAAACATTAAATGTAATAGTGGACAGTGATGTGAAGCTTCGATCTAGAGGATGTCGCCACGTGGATCTGATCCAACGATCATCACGTCGACTAAAACAGTATAAATAGCCACTCTTTGTGTAGAAAAATGGGACAATGGATGAATTTAAAGAATAGAAAACACACATTTATACAAACCCTTGAACTCTTACAAAAAAGGAGGGAACTCATCTCTTCATCATATATATCCTTCCACATATTTCATTATCATTTTGTTTAAAGGAGATCATTGATAGTGTGGTCTTCCACCATTTATATCGCTGGAGCCTTAACATTTTTGTCTTTTGCCAAAAAATGCCTCCCATGTTCACTACAGTTAGATTACCGTTCCTATTCCTGTAAAAACGTGCTGGATCCGTACTCGACGTAGCGAGAGTGGGCCCGGCATCTGTTGAGTTCATTTTTTGAGGTCAACAAAATCTATGGTAATGATCCTTGTATGTTGAGTTTGAAGATAATGAAAATTAGTCATCTACTAACACCAACATTTTACATGTAACTTGGCTCTGTATCTAACGCAGCTGTATGCTAACTTGGCAACATCAAGATCACTTGCTGGTAACACTGCATTGGATGTTATCACTGGAACGCCTTCGCCATTCCTGAGGAGAATTTCCTTTAATTTTTTACCACAATTTGTCTATTCATGTTTCCTTCCTTAGTGGCTATAATTTGCTGCCTCTCATTGTGATGCAGAATGAAAGAGAGAAAAGCAAGAAGAAGGAGAAGAGAAGAAGCCAAGAAGAAAGAGAGGAGGAGAAAACGTGTCTAAGCCAATTTCAATATTAATTAATCATCCAACTGAAGTCAACTACAATGAAAACCTAATAAATAGTAGAAAATAACCTAATTTTAAGGGATTGTGCCAACTCGCTTAAACAAGCCCAACAATACGAAACATAAATAATAAAGTCCAATAACAATAAAATAAATCTCGATGATATCCGCATCAACTCTCCTGGGGTAGAAGAATACTCGACCCTGTTGAGTGGATAGGTAGAAAAAGGCTGCAATCAATCGCCCAACCATAAGCTCAGGGGTTGGACGAGCTTCCTCCGACGTTGATAAAAGCGTGTCAGCGGTGGTCGAAATCTGGTGTCCCCACCAACGTCCCCTGGATGCATGGAAGTAGAACTGAACAAATGAAGATCCTGCTGACTTTGATATAGCTCTAATAGGTCTGGACCAAGCTGTTGTAGTGTCTCTCTAGTAATCCATGTGCAATCAGACTCAGGCCGATCAACCCAACGAACAAGGAAACGCTGAACATCCCCATCTTTAGTCAACACAATCTGTTCATCTAAAATAGCATCAATTTTATCTTTGTGCATTGGGACATGTGGCAATGGGTTAGAGGTAGCAAGAGATTCCGGGTCAAGGTCCACAGATGGAGGTAGGAAAGGATCACCAGAGGGATTGAAATGGCCTTTATAAGAAACTAAATCCTTAATATTGAAAGTATGGTGGTAGCCAAGATATGGCAGAAGGTCAACAACATAAGCATTTGGGCCAACTTGCTTTAAAATTTTAAAAGGACCAGCGCTACGAGCTTGCAATTTAGAGGTGGGTCTATGTAGGCGCCGCTCTGGTCGAATTCGGATCATGACATAATCCCCAATATTAAAATCAACATGTCTCTTATGTAAATCAGCTCGAAATTTATAAGATGCGTTACTAGTTTTAAGTTGTTTATTGATCTCAATATGCAAGTCATGAAGATGTTGTGCAAATGTTTCAGCTGACATAGACACTCTATCATGTGGGGACATCGGGATGAGATCTAAAGGTTTCCTAGGCTTAAAACCATGAACAACTTCAAATGGACTCCTAACTAACGACCGATTCATGGAACTGTTATATGCAATTTGAGCTGTAGGAAGAATTAAATCCCAATTTCTAAGATTTTCTTGGACCAGACACCTTAATAAATTACCAAGACTACAATTAACCACTTCCGTTTGACCATCAGTTTGCGGGTGATAGGCAGTAGAAAATTTTAACTTTGTACCCATTTTGTGCCACAACGTTCTCCAAAAGTGACTAGTGAACCTAACATCTCTATTTGACACGATGGTTTTGGGAAGGCCATACAATTTAACAATCTCATTAACGTACAATGTGGCAACCCTGGACGCATCTGAAGTTCTGCTATAAGGGATAAAATGAGTCATCTTGGATAAACGATCCACTATCACAAAAATGGAGTCATGTTTCGTCAGGGTATGAGGAAATCCTAACACAAAATCCATGCTCACGTCTTGCCAAGGGCAATCAGGAACGGGAAGAGGTGTGTAGAGGCCAGTGTTTTGCCTCTTTTGTTTGGCTAACTGACAGGCATTACAAGTGCTAATTATCTTGGCCACATCTTTCTTCAAACTAGACCAATAGAATTGACGTTTAATCTCTTCTATGGTCTTATCTCGCCCAAAGTGACTGGGTAAACCTCCTGCATGAATTTTCCAAACTATGAAATCTCGCATCGAAGTTCGAGGGATGCACAATTTATTAGCTCGAAACAGATAACCCTCCTCAAGGCGAAAACTATCCACAGTATCCGACTGTTCATTTTGCAAATCAAGAAAGATATCCTTAAAGTCAGGACAAGTTTCGTACTCTTCCTTAAGCCATTCAAAACCTATGACTTTAACGTTCATGATCAACAGAAGGGGGATACGACGACTTAATGCATCAGCCGCCTGATTTTCAACCCCTTTCTTATGTTTCAAAACAAAAGAATAAGCCTGTAAATACTTAACCCAGCGACCGTGCCTAGAATTCAATCTCTTTTGGGAGGTAAGATAACGGAAGGCCTCATGGTCTGAATAAAGAACAAATTCTTGGGGTAGCAAATAATGACGCCAATATTGCAAAGCCTGCACAACTGCGTACAATTCCTTATCATAAGTCGAGTACCGTTGTTTGGAGTCGTTCAACTTCTCGCTGAAATAAGCGACAGGGTGGCGTTCCTGACTAAGGACTCCCCCGATGCCGACTCCGGAGGCATCACACTCAACTTCAAAAGCCTTGGTGAAGTCAGGAAGGAGCATGACAGGAGCTTCTGTCATTCGTTTCTTAACTAGTTTAAAAGCCTTAGTCGCTTCATGGGTCCAATGAAACTCTCCCTTCTTCATACACTCCGTAATGGGAGCCATGATTGTGCTAAACCCCTTAATAAAACGATGGTAAAAGGTTGCTAAGCCATGAAAACTCCTGACATCATGCACAGTCTTAGGCTCAGGCCAATCAACAATTTCCTGAATTTTAGCAGGATCAGCAGATACCCCCATAGATGATACAATGAAACCTAAGAAGACGACGCTATCAGTGAAGAACGAACATTTCTTGACATTAGCATACAATTTTGTTACCCGAAGGGCATAGCAAACTTGCTGGAGATGATCTCGATGTTGTTCCTTCGTTGTACTATAGACGAGACTGTCATCAAAGTAGATGACAAAGAACTTACCCATGAAAGGACGAAGAGTTTGTGTCATTGCTCGCATAAAAGTGCTCGGAGTGTTAGTTAGGCCGAAAGGCATAACTAACCACTCATAAAGACCATCTTTTGTTTTAAAAGCGGTATTCCACTCATCACCTGGACGGATCCTAATCTGGTGATACCCACTCTTCAAATCAATTTTTGAGAATACCGAAGCCCCAACCATCATATCCAACATGTCGTCAAGCCAAGGAATAGGAAAACGATACTTTACCGTAATCTTATTAATGGCACGACTATCGACGCACATCCTCTAAGAACCATCCTCTTAGGAGTCAACAGCGCCAAAACGGCACAAGGACTTAAACTCTCACGAATGAATCGTTTGTGAAGGATTTCATCCACTTGCCTCTTTAATTCAGCGTGTTCAGTAGGATTCATCCTATAATGAGGCAAATTTGGAAGCGACGCTCCCGGGACCAAATCTATGGCGTGTTGGATGTCCCGTAAAGAAGGTAGTTCATCAGGTAAGTCTTCGGGGAACACATCTTGGAACTCTTGAATGATCGTTTGGGCTTCAGGAGGGACTACGGATGGGGAACTTGATGGGACCTCCAAGACAACCAAGGCAAAAACAACCGAATCGCCCACAAGTGTGCGCTCGAACTCCGTAGGACTAATGATGTGTAATCCCTTTCGTTCTTCACGTTTCTGTGTTTCATGTAAGGCAACAGGTCTTGGTGGAAGAGCGTTAATGTGGATCTTCTTGCCATTAAACACGAACGAGCATGAATTGGATCGACCATAGATGGTTACATCTAAATCGAACAACCAAGGCCGACCAAGAATGACATGACCGACATCCATGGGAATGACGTCACACTATATATGATCTTTATACTTGAGAAACTGAATAGGCGCCAGACAACGTTCCTTTACAGCTATCGAGGAAGTTTCAACCCAAGAGACACTATATGGCTGAGGGTGAGGCACAAAATGCAACCCTAGACGGGTTACAGTAGTTATCGACACCGCATTAATGCAACTACCACTATCCACAATGACTTTACATCCTTTATTATTGATCTTGATGTAAGTGTGAAAAATGGCATGAAGTCGCCAATTGTCAGTAATTTTGGGCTGAGTCAGGGTACAATGGACAACACCCAATCTCGACGAGTCTGGGATAAGGGGCCTTGACTCTAACTCCACTGGAAGGGTTCGAATACAACCTAAGAAGGTATCTTCGTTATCATCCAAGTCCTCAAACTCTTCAAACTTAGGTTCGTAAACTTGATCCTCCAATACACCATCCTCTCTACTCTCACGTTCTTCCAGAACTAGGGCTCGACTAGGACAGTTAGAAAAAATGTGACCGAAACCCTTACAGTTAAAATATTGTAAACGGGATGACTTCCTTGGAATTTCTGAACCCCTACCTTTATTTTCTCCTACAGGAGGACCCTTAGATGGGGAAAGCCCTAAGATAGACTTTTGGGGCGCTGCAGAACTAGGTGCTAAAGAAACAGGGGTACGGTTGTTACCACGACTCCCAAACGAAGTCCTAGTAACTAACTCATAATCTCGGACGAAGGCATAGGCATGATCAAGAGTAGCAACGCCCCGAAGGACAAGCTCACGTTTAAGATCATCTCAGAGGCCTTACCGAAACCTACTTAAGGTCATGGCTTCATCCTCAACAACCTGACATCTCATTCTAAATTCATCAAACTGAGTGACGTACTCAGTCACTGGTTGATTGCCTTGCGTGAGGGCATTCCATTGATCCAACAAATGACCCTTATACGATTGAGGTAGATACTTCTCTTGAAGGCAACACTTCATTTCATCCCAACTCCCAAGAAGGAGCATGAAGACGCTCTAGGAGTTCCTCAACACTTTCTCAAAAGAGCTGAGCGGTGCCGATTAGCTTCAGACTAGCAAACTGAACTCTCCGATCTTTTGGGACTCCATACCAAGTGAAGAAACGGTCCATATCTCTAACCCATTGAGTAAATACCCGAGGGTCTAAATAGCCATCAAAGGTTGGGGCATCCAGTTTAATGTTTCTAAAGAAACGGTCATCGTGGCGAGGAGGGGAATGAGTATCATAACGGTGACGTTCTCGCTCCCGTTCAGGAACCTGATGGCCATCCCTACGATTATGCCTAACGGGTTGTCGGACACCTTGGGGTCGACGATAATGCCTATTACTGGTCGCGTCCGAGTTCTCAACTTCAGTCGAATGTGGGGTATGTTCAAGGGTGGACAACCTAGTAGCTAAGTCTCTAGTTTCCTCACGAGTAGCGGCTACCTCAGTTTGTAATTGTTGTTGGCTAGTGACAAGTTGTGCTAATTGACGAGTGATGGCGTCAAATTGAGTTGGTCCATGGTCAGAGTATGAGAACTAGATGTGACAAGGCGACCACTACGCAACTGCATGCAATGTACTACCAGCTAAATGAAGTGTATAGAGAGATCAATGAGCAACTTGTTTAAAATAAAATAAAAAAATGACCTGATAAAAAAAAATTTTAATTTTTGGGATTATGTAAATCCAAATAGGACAAGCTAATACTACTGATCTATGTAAAATGGTAAAGCAAAGGTCAAATGCGAGTCAACAATTTAGTCACGTAAGGTAAACAAGAATATAATACGATTAGGACGTAAATAAATAGGAGAAAATGGGCAAGCAACACGAATATAGATTTAATGACGTGAAGTTGTAGGGAAAATTAGAATAGCAACACAAAATTGAATTGACGCAATTTTATAATGAAACAGTAATGTAAACTAAAAAATAAAGAAATAGTAGCGTCCCTGTTATTCGGCGAAGGGAATGAGCACCCAAGAAATGAGCACCAAGTAAAAGATCTTCAAGCACAAAGAAGCAGTAACGCCCGTTTTGTTTGCTGAAATAACTGCGCCAATCAACAGATGAAAAAGAGATGCACCTACAAAATGTGAGAAAATACTTTTTTTTTTAGCTTTTTTTTTTTAACTAAAATAAATTACACAGTATAATAAAATAGGGGCCCAAATCAAGGCCCAGAGGCAAGACTAGCAAGACACAAACCGAGGCCCAATTGACAAAAATACCTTTTTTTTTTTTCTGAAACTAAAAAGAAATTACACTAAAATGGGTGCCCAAACTGAAAATCAAATAGACCCTTTTTTTTTTTTTTTTTTAATAAAGCAAAATCAAAATAATTCCTACAAAGACAAGACTTGGGCCATAAATTGAAGCCCAATCAAACACCAAACCTCCAGACGCATTCGACGCAAAGTGAGGCGACTAGATGCAAAGGCGCGACTGCAAACTGGGATAGCAGTGGTCGGTGGTGCTGGGTTGTTGATGAATTTTAGACCACCGGCGGCTGACTCGAACAACGTGGAAACGCGGAGGCCGAATTGATTGAGGCTGATTCGCATTGCTGGGGAGTTCCACCTCCCCTCCCCTCCCTTTTGATCTTGGGATGTTGGTGGTAGAATTTAATGGGTGTTGATTGTAACGTAACAAGCGGCGGTAGAGGCGATGGAGTGAATTTTAGGAGGATGATTTTGGTTTGTGTTTGGGTGAAAATATCGATAGTTACTGTTACTGCTATTGGGCGTGGGCTAACGGTTTGTGTTTTGCAGATGTCTGTTGATGTTGGCGGCTGGAATTTAGGTGAGAAAGAGAACTGAAGGTGGTTTAGCAGTGTTTGGGATTCAAATTGACGATAAAATTCAGGTTTAGCTCTGATACCAATTTGATGCAGAATGAAAGAGAGAAAAGCAAGAAGAAGGAGAAGAGAAGAAGCCAAGAAGAAAGAGAGGAGGAGAAAAAGTGGCTAAGCCAATTTCAATATTAATTAATTATCCAACTGAAGTCAACTACAATGAAAACCTAATAAATAACAGAAAATAACATAATTTTAAGGGATTGGGCCAACCCGCTTAAACAAGCCCAACAATACGAAACATAAATAATAAAGTCCAATAACAATAAAATAAATCTCGATGATGTCCGCATCACGTTGTCTACTACCTTCTTATTTAGCCCTTGTTTATTTTGATTCTTTAGGAACCACTCCACACATTCTCTATTAAAATAATTTTTCATATGTTTCGATAACTTTTCCTTACTTTTTAATTTGACAACCAACCAAAAAATAATTTTCAAAGAATCACTTCTCAAAATATCTTTATCAAACAAGGGCTTGCTTTATTTTATCCTTATCCCTTTCTTTGACAGTGCTGCCAAGATTTTTGTTCCAATGTGTTTTTTGACTTGAAACTTTTTTTAACTTTTAATGTACAACAGATATGAGCTACGTTTCCATGCATCTAGGCAGCTAGAGATGGGTTCCCCATAATAATTGGAACCTATAGCCTTAACCAATTTAAATCTTAATAAAAGATCATTATTCAAATTAAATTTCTTTTCTATTGGGATAGGTGAATTCCTATTAATCCATCAGAACCACAGGTTGTCTAATACATCACTATGATGCTATGCAGCACATTATCAGCCCACATTGTTAGTAAATAGTTTCACATCTGTGGTAAATGTGAAGGATAAGGATTGCCATAAATTGCATCAAGCAAGTGATGAATGAGATGATTAGATGCTAGATGAAAATCATTCTCATAAAGGCATGACGCCATTTGCTTCCTACACAGTTAATCTTGATGTCAGCAGGAGCAGCATACTCCAGGGTGTAGAAGAAAGTTTGAAGGATGGATTACTTAGGAGGAAACATGTTATTTATAAGAAAGCATGGAGGATGAACTTCTGCCAAAACCCTAAGGAATCTCCACTCAGAAATGCTGAAGGCTTTCTGCTAAAATACTCAATGCTAATTGCCACCTGGAGATAATAGTAACAGCCAACTTAGTATAACACCGAACAAGATCCAGAGCCCATCTGCAGAAATACACAGATAGGTGTAAGTACACGGTCATCAACCCACATCACAGCAGAAATGGAACATTTTCCATAAATTCCCGGAATCGGAGAACAGCCATTGAATAGCTAAGTTTCATTATATTGGCAAATGTTATAATGTTATTTGCAACTGTTAAACAAGTGTATGATCAGTACTTACGGTAGAATCCTGAGTTTACAGTAGCATTCAGGAAAGTAATTCCAGGTTTATCTTCAAAAAGTTTGGCTCTATATTGTCTCGTGCAACAGTCAATAAAACGAAACCATTTCCCTGTGGCCAAAAAGTGGAGATAAATGTAGAGGTAATAAGTTGATATCACTCCAAAAGTCGGGTCACTAATACTTTTGCTGCATTTACTAGTCAGAGGCAATGCCTCAACTGGCGTCAATTGCACCAACTTTTCCACAAAAAATGGATTGCTTCACTTCTTCATACTGCAATGTGAAGTACTGTCTCCAAATGTTTTGTGATACTGGCCATCACGGCTTCTGGAATAGAATCAAAATATACTAGCACTCTCCCTATCAACTTTCATTGCAGCTTGAACAGAAAATCCATTTATGGAAATTTAAGTGAATCTTTATAACCTGAACTCTGTTTTCGGCCGGAAATTGCAGCTACGTCTTCCAACTTCGTGGAGTTTGCAGACACTTGACTGAATAACTTCCATCTTCAGTCTTGGATGTGGAAACTGGAAACTAAGGGAAATTGAAATGTCCTTCATGCCATCCGTTTTAGTTGATACCATGTGGCGATGTCAAAATTTCATGCAATTTTCATTTGAGTTTTGAGTGAAATTTTAGTGATACGATAGTTCTGTCCTCTAACGTTAAATCACGTGAAAGTTGTTTATAGCAGCAATTTTCTTAAATCAAAATTGAACATATTTGCACAATTGACCTTTGAAATTGCACTTTCAGGTCAAAAATTTTAGTTTAAAACGTGCTTACATTCTGGATAACGTCAAAAAGTTTCATATTAATGGTGACGTTAATGCATAACTAATCTAAACAAGGTAATTGGTAGCAACTGAAGTCATTGTGAAACTCACCGCTCTACTGTCGAAATTTAAAGCAGTTGTTCTCTTCTGGAACTCAATTAACCCACTAGGAAGTACAAATACTAACGTAATCATGTTTTTCGGAAATTTAAACTTCAGATTCAACGGTGATCTTCTCTTCAATTTCCTCAACCTTCGCTTCCGGCTCATCTTCACCGTCCCCTGATACTGATATTTGGTGAAAAGTTTCTTGGATCTTTGTCATGCCCTCGTGTACCGGTTCAATTGCCTGGTTTATGGTCAAGACAACATCTTTGACAACCTGCTCA
Source organism: Fraxinus americana (assembly GCA_035079005.1). Classification (NCBI taxonomy): domain Eukaryota; kingdom Viridiplantae; phylum Streptophyta; class Magnoliopsida; order Lamiales; family Oleaceae; genus Fraxinus; species Fraxinus americana. The sequence goes on along the minus strand of CM068717.1, from coordinate 16,705,125 downwards.
ATCAGTTCAAACCAATATGAAAATATCTAGATTGCCAAAGACAAGCCCCTGGCTTTTTTCCAACAGACACAAGTATAAAGGCTGTATACATGTTCGTAACAAATGAGAGGAGGAAGAACCTCACCTTTTGACCTCCTTCAACCACAATATCTTGTACGCTCTCTTTGACACTCGTCCCAGGAGCCTTAACCTCAGTTTCCCTCTTTTCAATAAGAGCTGGCTTTTCCTCATTGCCCTCTTCTATCTTCAGCACAGCTTCTCTCTTTTGGGTGGTAATCTCTCCGTCCTCAGATACAGGTACGAAATAGTACGGTTTTGCAGAGAAGACGAAGATGTGAGCAATAGCCGCGACTGCCATCTGTTATAGTAAGTGTAAGAAAGAAAGTACAACAATGAATAAACCCTTCCAAAAAGAAGGTAAAACAACAGGGAGCTAGCTATATGTAATACTCGAGACCCAAGCAGAATACTTCAACAAATTACAACAGAGCACAGGGTAGAGAAATTAACTTATTAAACCTCTGTTTGGCCAAAAATTTATAAATTGTCAAACTTCATTTGCAACTACAAATTTCAATGGACGCACGAGTAATATTCACTTATCAATCACTCAATGTTATCTATTTATAAATTCTTCCCAAAAGAAGCCTACATATAAACAGGTAATCTTTGCTACTTACCTCTATGCAGATCAGAAAATCCTGCAATTCAGTTTGAAATTTTCCTCCTCTTGGAAGGACTCCAAAATGACACAATAAAACGATACCTACACCTTGCCACCATGTCGCAAATACAATAGCCTTAAAGCTAATGAACTTCGAAAGGGGTTTTATTGCCTCAAGTCTTTGATGAGTCACATTGTAAAATTGAACGAGGCAATATAGCGCCCACATCTGGCTGAAATTCAATACTATTGTGATATAGGGGTACCTGCAAGAACCTGTGTGTTAAGAAGGAAATGGAGAAAAAAAAAAGAAAAATGTACCCCATGCCATGAAGATATGACAAGATGCAAAACTCTGTAATAAAACTGTAACTTGAGAAAGAAATAAAGTGCATTTATAATCATAAATTGGATTTTTTTTTAAAAAATAAAAATGAAGCTCATAATTCTAATCTCTGTACATATATCGTCTATTATAATTTGACACAAATTACTTCTTTAAGAATCATGCCAGCCAGGAGTGCAAATCTGTTCGTTTAACTAATGGAATAAGTCAATATGTCCAGGACTCCTATAGAGGGATTAATAGAAGCCTTCAGTTTATTGCCAAGACTATTTGTTTTCTATGTGCTGATATCTATAGCCCTTGAATACAATTATTTTGGATTATACATACCCATAATACCATTTAAACTCTCCATCACCATACACGCCAAAGAACTCCAGTATAAGTGCTAATAATGCACATACAGCCTTCAAAATCATCTGCAAGTAAGGAAGAAGGCTTAATCAAGACCACCAAGTGCTGCTGGGGGTGTGGGGGATTAGAGATTAAGTAAGAGGAATTTACATATTGGACTAGACCAAATTTTATTATTGTGAATAAGTCCTTTCCAAGAGCAGATGGATGAAGGATAAAGTTGCAAAATGTTCTTCTTTGCAACTCGGTATTCTCATCTCCTTCTAGCAATGGCTTGCTAATTTCTTTCCTTGATTCATCTTCAAGCAGTTCTACGACTTTCAGTTCACCGCCTATCACATATTTTCCCAAGTAAATTAAATATATTCAAAAGCTAGATTAAAGAAATTATAAGAAATGAATTTATTCTCCATTTAATGTTGATGAGAGCATGCAAGAGAAAATATAAACGAGCTTGTTTTAAAACTCGCCAACGTAAATGAAGATTCCAATTCACAAAAAAGTAAATGCACATTTCATCATACTTTCATGTCAATTTAGCACCCTTAAATGGCATAATGAGATTTACAGCCAAAGTCATTTTAAACGGGAAGTTTGGACATCCTTAAGAAGATTGAATTAAAAGAAACAGGATCAGGCTAAGAATTTCTGCTAGAATTCAAAACAAGCTCATGTCCTGCTTACCAAGGCATGCAATCAAGTAACTACCAAAAGAATAAAGGGCGAAAGCTTCGTAGCAGTTTCTTAAGATGTCGCAAGCAAGGGATAACTTCGTATTCCACAATGATAGAATCTGAAAAAGATAAGAAACTGGTCGAATCCCGAATCCGCAAAAAAGTAAAACTGAAATAGATAATAAAATGACTGGGTAGATTGGATGAAGAATTCAAAGTTATTCACTTCAGCACCCTGTTACCCTAGTCTAAGTCATATTAGACGGACTCATTACTATTTCTTTTTTCCTTTCCCCTTTCAAAACCTACTACTTCCATTGCTGTAGAAGGATTTTGTGTTCACTCTACATAAAGTAGGAAATAAAATGGTTAATAAAGCTTCTAAGTTTTCAAAAGTGAATGACAGAACTATGAAATCTTCCAAACAAAATTCCATCCTAGAGCAATTGTGATGCACTTGTACAAAATGATGTTCAGGACCTCGATCAATCTTGGTAAGCGTACATATGTTGCTACACATCCAGTGACTAATTAGCAAGTAAAAAATTCATACGGAATGATAAAGATGCCAATAACTGAAAGTACTTACAGATTCAGTTGCATAGACTGGAACCATAAAAATAACAGCAACAATCCATTTTTGCTCCTGTAGAAAAATAAGCTCAGGAGTTTGATATAATCGGAGACAGTCTTGTACGTGTTCCTTAAATAATGAAAAGAAACCTATATATTGATTATAGAAAATTCTGTCGCTAACAATGATGAACCTTATAAAAATATCTGCTTTAGCAAATTTGATGTAGATCATTACTAGCAATGAGAAAAACTAACAGATGGGTTGGTGTATGATCTGAGATGCTGGTAAGTTAGGAGGAGGGAAAGGATCAGCGCCACCAAAACAAAGAATCCTGCAGCAATGAGGGCTGGCGAGTGGAGATCTTTATATTTGTTTTCGTATAGTAATAAGTAGAATGCTACCATGTCGGATTCATAGCTGGGTAACCAACTTCTTCCACTTTTGATGAATATTAGAATGTATGGCCTGTTAAAATTTAAACAAATCCAGGAATCAGGTGACCAAGAGACACTTTTATGCTTTGATGCCGAGCATTATAAAACTATAAAGAACCAGAACCACAAAAATAAGACTTTTTTTTCTAATTGAGTCATGAAGAACTGTCGAATTCAGGGAATGAGGGAAATCTGCTTGACTATTCTTAGTCAAGTACTTAAGTTTAACATATTCAACTTCACCCAGATATAAACACTTCCGGAGGTACTTACATTTTAATTGCCTACTTTTCTTGCCTAGAAATAATAACTCCCGTTACCTTAAGTTTTCGTGTCCTCGGGTTATTCACTAGCTTGTATAAATGTGTTATCATATCAGTATCTTGTGACACCCCTACTAATGTAATAAGCATGATTTGGTACCACATTTCTTGTTTTACATTAATGTTGATTCTTATTGTCATTGAAACCTTCTTTTAATTGTAGCTATCAAAAGAACATCTAATTTAATCAATCCTCTCTTAGAAATCAGTGTACACAATCCATGAGAGAACTAGTACAACCTAAGGACCAGCTTGGGACTTTCGCCGTACCGATTATGAGCGTTTTTTAAAGTACCGGTTTTGAGTGTTTATGAGCGAATTGATTTTGAGTGGTTTTAGTAATGGTTTTTGAAACTCCCAACTTATACTTGAGAGTTTATTATTAACCGGTTCGGAAAGTTTTTTAAAAGAATAAAATTACATATATATCCCTTAATAAAATTTTCTTTTATATGAATTTTGTTTACTCATAAGTGATAATTTAATTATAGAATTTTTTTTTTACATATGAGTTAATATTTAAATTAAAAAATTAATTAAAATTTTAAGTTCATATTTCTTACTTATAAGTAAATTTTACAATTATAAGTAAATTTTATACTTTTAAATAACTATTAAGTGAATTTTTTTAATTATAAGTAACTTTTTATATATTTTATAAGTGAATTTTGTCTTATTAGTAGTATTTTTATTTTATAACAATTTTTTTACATAAAAGTGATTTTTACCTACAAGTAAATTTTAATTATAATGTTTTTTTTTTATTACAAGTAATATTTTACTCATAAATACTTTTTTAATTATAATATAATTTTTTAAATGATAAATAATTTTTTAGTTAATATATTTTCATTTACAATTTAGTTTTGAACAAAATATATTGGTTTAAAATAATTATTTTATAAAAAGTAAAATTAGAAGAGAATATGAGAAACGGCAAAAACCGCCGATTTGATTGAAAGTCTCACTCAAAATTTAACTACACCGTAAACTATCCAAAACCGATGCCCAAAAAAACTAGCAAGCGCCGATTTTTCCAACAATCCATAAAAGAAATAAAAAAAAAAACCTCATTAGCAGGCCCTAAGTGTTAAAATATTAAGCAGAATTGTCCATCCACCGATATTATATGTGCAAATCAAGTATTTTCTATCCGGTGGACAATGCTATTTTCCCCGAGAAAGCTTAATATCGTTAAGGAAAATTCTATTGGTACAACTAAGGTTGACAACCTCTCACGTGTGTGCGGGTCCGCATGTTTAAAAAATAAAATAAAATAAAAAAGTAGACCAGTGAGCGGTTGTTGACCTCGATTAACATTCTAAACTACCACTAAACTATATATAAAATAATCTCATTATTGAAGTAAAATCGGTAATCAAAGTATTTTTCCTTTCAAGGAAGTGATTAAGTTTCAATGGACTCAACTATTCAAGCTCAGCCCATACACATTTCATGTTTCAATAGAGCTTCTTAATTACATAACTCATAAAAAATCAAAATAACCCAGAAAGAATTTTTGCAAACGGCATCACAATAGTATCAATTTATGTTGTATCTACGCATATCAAGCCAAGAGATAAATTCCAGAGTTCACATACAATTAAATCTCAATACAAATTTTGGAAAAGACAAAAACCCTTTGGGTAGAAACGATATACTCTCACCAGTGAGTCAGTTCTTCCGCCAGCGGAATTCCACCCTCAGATTATGAGAATAACTTGGAATATTTTGTTTGTTCAAAAGTTTTGATAAGATATTTTTCCAATGAGATTTGAAAATGGTTAGTAAAGAGGAAACGGTACTATTTGTCAGCACCATGCAGATTTGCGTTAGAAGTGGACACGTTTCAGCAAAATTGACACGTTGAGGCTCTCGCACAAATAAAAATCGTGTCATACAACGAAGATGTCGTTTAGCGTTTTTGTGATTGGCCTTTGATTCTTGGTCTTGAAGCTATCATTTGCTAGGTTAGGAGGAATTTCAATTTTGGATAAAGCTATTTGTAGACGACAATTTATATGTTGTCAATATTCGTGTTAATTTTTAAAATGAATGATATAAATTCTTATCAATTCATGATTTTTAAAAAAGTTATCAATTATGATTGTACATTTAGCATGATTTTGAGCAAATCTTGAAGATACTTGCATGTGTGAGTCCTATTATTTGGCTAAGAATACAATTTTAAATAATAAATTGATGGAGAATGGATGGTTAAAAAAATAAAAAAGATGTTTTGAATTTGTGTGTAATATTATTTTATTGAAAAATATGTTGTCAAAAATAAGAGAAAAATGTATTTTGAAAAGGATTTTGTTACTTATATATAAAAATATATATATATATATATATATATATATATATATATATATATATAAGCGATTATCGAAAATGATGTAGAGGGAAAATTTTGGATGAAAATGTTGATTATGTTTTAAAATGACAAATATCAGAATATAATGTGACATTATGTAAACATTAATGTATATGTGGCAAAATATTCTTGAAAATAATAGAATTCAAACAAGTGATTAGATGGCTTCTTGCTTTTTAAAAAATTATAGAACTTCTGGTGTACTTAAAAATTAATTATATATTTTTAAGAAATAACCTGTTCTATATTTTAATTTAATTCAAAATCAATAATTAATTTTAAACATATATTTTATGGAATTCAAAACTTTTCAATTTATATTTCATCAAAATTACTAAAAAATTGATTTTAATTCTCAACAAACAGGAGCTAAGAAAAGAAGTATAAATACTGTTTAAATATTTTTTTATCAATAATTTCATATCTTAACAATTTATTTGAAGAAAAAAATATTTTGTCACGTGGTGGCAAATAAGATGTCCTTAAGCTATCCCAAAAGGCTTTTTAAATACTAATTAATGGAATGTTAAAACTATTAATACATTGAAAAAAGTTAGAGACAGGTGTTATAATAAACAAAAAAATAGGACCTTAAATTTAATTAAAATGTGATACAACTAATAAAAATTATTTTGTGAATATAATTACCCATGTGAAAACACGAACTTCGCAATTCTTTTACCTGGCTGAAGTGCGATTGTAATATTCAATTACATCAAGAGACGTGTTGTTATTTAGCCACTGTTTGGTGGTCATTATTTTCAAAAAACAATATTGTAAATAATGATTTTTAGGAGAATGAGTGGTTCAAAAGTATGGAAATTTTGAATTTGCATTTAAAATATTTTATTGCGTCAATATGATTGAAAATAAGTATGTAAAAAAAAGTTGAAAATAATGATTGTCAAACAGGAAGCTAACTAAATTTAAAAGTGTAATGTTTTTATTCTTTTCCTAAGGGAGTATAATGTTAATCATGTTTATTTGAGATATATATTTTTCATTCCGAGTTAAAGAAGTATGTCATGTACGAATTAAGCTACTTGTACATCATTTTTGTACATTATGTATTGCATTTCCTGATGTTTACAAGGTGATGCAATTGATTATTTTAAGGATTATTCTATATGTACATAGATTGATCCATAGGGAGTGACATAAAGTGAGTGGGGTGGGGCCCGCACTGTGTGTACACCTATGTACACATAACATGTCCCTTGTTTTAAATGTTGTTTAATTTAACAATAAAGTTATTTGTACAAAGTTGAGTTACAAAAGTTGGGTTACAGAGAGTGTTGGCAAAATTCATACTTTTGATTTCAAATGATTTAAGAATCTGTTTTTAAAATGATTGGTGTAGATGTTATTTTGTCAACCAACTTTGTAATTCAACTTTGTACATATAGCATAACTCTTAATTTAATGGCAAAAATGTATACCTCATCATGGAGGGTAAACAAAGATATAAACCAATGATGTAAGTGTAAAAAAATTGATCGTGTGTTGTATTGCATTGAGATTTAAGACATAATAAAATTTAAACCACAAGCAACAACAATTAACGCATCACCTTACATTAAGAAACTCTATATCTATTCGGTGAGGATTTAAGGAGATTTTGATAAAAGTTGATGAAATGTTTGGTTGAAACTTGAAAAGTTGTGGATCTCATGAAATTTTTAGTTAAAATTAATTATTAACTTTGACTTTGATAGAAATCTAAATTGTAATTTCTATAAAACAAAAATTAATTGTTGACTTTGATTTTAATAAAAATATGGACTTTAATTTCTACAAAACAACCATAATCCATGCAATATCATATAAAGCATGCTCGACCATTAAAAACTGCAATCTTCAAGCATTATGCCTAGGGGTGAACACGGTTCGGTTTGGGCGGTTTGGGACATATTTTCAACTCAAACCATTTAATGCGGTTTGGAATTTTTCCAAACCAAACCATTTTATTTTGCAAACCAAACCAAACCAAACCATTATTTGCGGTTTGGTTCGGTTTTAATCCACGGTTTACTTATCGATATTATAGTAATATGTTTAAAACGCATTAACATATAAATTTAAACGAGAACTACTAACGCTAAATGTTAAATTACATTCATATATGTCTAAAATTCGACTTATAAACAAAAAGGCAAAAAAATATGATGAAGTTAGCATCTAGCAATAGGAACTCCACTCAAACTTTTGCAAGCAACAATATCAAAATAAGTACTACCCTATCATTCGATAAAAATTGGAGCAATATTCCGTGTTGTAACCTGTCATCTTCTAATGGAATTGTTTCATCGGCTTCTTCTAGAATTGGATCCATATCTGAAAAAAGAAAAAATTACAATATAGATCTTCCTAAGGTTAGCATAAAAAAACACAGATCTGTAAATGAAAACAAAAATCTTGCAGTTATTTAAATGTGAAATGGAACAAATATTGAAAGTTCTGTACTGTATTCATTAATTCATTTATACTAACCCAATCAAGATTTCACTAAAGTAGGTCCAAAGACTCTGGATGAAATTCACCATAAAATTCAGTGACTAAAATGAAATCAATTTAAAAATTAACGGCCAAAAATGGAACTGCCCTAAACTCTCATAATTTAACTCCTCTCGCTGGCCAATTTTTTTCAGGAGAGTCTAACAACAGAGGAAATAGCTAGCAAGGAGCTTGAGGAGTCGGAGTACAGGGTATTCAATGTTCTTGTATCTGATGATTGTGTAGATGACATTTTTTGCTTACAATTACAATTAAATATCATCAGTAACAAAATTCTATTATGCATCAAAAAGGGAAAGAAGAGTTAGCTGCTATACCCAATAAACAAGCTGGAATATGTGTCTCAAAAAGAATGATATTCTATGCACATATAACAGTATATAAACATCAAAACGGAATAATAAAATTTTATACCATGAAAACATAAAGAAACACGAGGATATCTATCTGTCTTGGACAAAAATCAATTAGCTGTTGGAATCATTTAATAATAGTTGCAAATAAAGCAAAAAACATATTACCTAGTTCAATAAATTAGCATAGGCATTTGAGAATCCATGACTGAGGTAGAGGAAAATTGAGGAGAGAGTGAGAGACGACATGCACGTTTGGAAAGTTGGGATTTGGGAATATTATTAGTTCACACGTTTCAAAGTTGGGTTGGGTTAATGGAATATGGATATATGGAATATGGTATGGATATATTTCAATTGGATTTGGACTTTAAGCTGTGGGCTGCTCTTGAGTTACTAAAGTGTAAACTATTAGATAAAGAATAAATCCAAAATTTTGATAAAATATATATGAGAATTTATAATTAAATAAAATATTTTTTAATTAAAAAAAGTGCGGTTCGGTTCGGTTTTGTGCAGTTTTTGAAAATCGAAACCTAAACCAAACCATTTTAAAACGGTTTGGTTCGGTTTGAGGGAAAAAAATCACGGGTCCACGTGGACCCAAACCAACGGTTTCGATTCGGTTTGCGGTTTCGCGGTTTTTTTGTGCAGCCCTAATTATGCCTGCCAGAGTTATAAACAAAGCACTAAAGTTAAAATTATAAAATAAAAAAGCACTGTAGTTCATCTATTGAGTCGTGTCATAAAGAGATTATACTGAGAGATGATTGGCTTTAACTTAAATTTTTATCAATTTTTTTAACTAAATCAAATGAATGCTAAGTTTCTTACATGTTGAACATGTACATGACCCATTAAGGTCTAGATAGCAAAATGAAACGCTTGAAATAAGAAAGTGTGCTTGTATATAACACTTTCGAATCTAAGATTTGTGCTACTCTGTTCGACAAATTTTTAAATATCGAAAACAAACTTAATAAATCATGGGAAAATTTCAAAAAAATCTTAAGGGTAATTGGCACGAAACATCCCTACCTTTGCACGTTTTTGTGCAAAATGTCCATACTTTTAATTTTTTGGCTCAGAACGTCCCTACCTTTCACATTTTTGGTGCAAAACGTCATTTTCGTCTCTTTATGACCATTTTACCCTTCTATTAAAATAAAACAAACACAAAAGAAAAGAAAAATAAAAATAACTTGCAATCTTACTCCTAAACTTTCTACAAAATGCAAATCAATCCAAAACTTATAAAAATATTAAAAAGAACAAAAAAAAAATCTCACTTACCCCTTTTCAGCTGAATACATGAGCTCATTTTTCGGCAACTGTCGGCAGCCCAAACAGTCGGATATTGGTCCCAATATGTTCTCCTCATTACCCTCTACAACTACATACCAAGAAATCCTCATACCTCATTACAATTTGGCTGGAAATCAAATTCAAAAATTGCAGCTTGAAAATCAGTCAAACACCTACAACTCACCGTCTGGCCACCCAACCGGCCGGAATCCACCATTGGTCGACTCCCCTCATCAAGTCGAAGCTACCTATGTAAACAATTTCCTCCAACAAGCAACCAACAACCACCAATTTCAAAGCAAAGACAGTCAGGTCCCGAGTTCACACCAGCGAACATTTCAGACCCATATTGAAGATGATTGGAGCCAATTTAAAGGGGACCCATGGCTATGCTAGGTGCGCTAGGTGATGGAGCACCTAGCCCAGGTGTTCCGCCACCATGGGTCGTCCCTACAGCGCTTGAATTGGAGGAAAACTGGTGCGGTGTCGCGACGGACGGCTTTCAATTTGAAATTCAGGTCTTATCATTGCTGTTTGGGCTAAATTGTTTGCATGGTCGAGGTCGTCTTGAGTAGGGGAGTTGGCCAGTGGTATGTTCCGGCCAGGAAGGTGGCCGGACCGCTTGATTCCGGCTTTTGACCTCATTTCATGAGGCGAAGTTTGAAGCTCGATTCCGATCCAATTTGCCAGAGTCGGGGCTGGTTGTTGGGTGTGTTGTAAAGAGGACAATGAGGGCTTCAAGGTGGTATGTTGATCTGGAGGCCAAGGTGAACGGAGGTCGATGATTTTGCCTTCAAAGGTGATTTTTTCATATTTGTATTAATTTGCACATTTTTAAAAGTTTGAACCCATAATTGTAATGTATTCTTGATTTTTATTTTCTTTTGTGTTTGTTTTATTTTAATAGAAGGGTAAAATGGTCAAAAAGAGATGAAAAGGACGTTATGTGCCAAAAATGTGAAAGGTAGGGATGTTCTGAGCCAAAAAACGAAAGGTATGGACGTTTTGCACAAAAACGTACAAAAGTAGGGACGTTTTGCGTCAATTACCCAAATCTTAATATACCCAAATTTATTGTCCTGAAGTTTAAAAGTCAAAACTCTCGGATTAAGATGGTCTAAAAATTTTCCTAATGAGAACATAGTCGACTATTCTTTCCCACTTTACTAAAAGATTTGTAACTGCTAAATATGTTTGGCCTCCATTTTTTAAAACTAATTTTGTGAAATCTACAACTTTTATCGTATGTTAGATTTGAAATATTGTTTCCTTCTAGCTCGAAACTCAACCAAATTTCTTGTAAACCCCAAATATTATTGTCAACCCAAAAATGACACATTTGAACACAATGTATTGTTTCCCAAGTATTTCAAATTTGCACTTTAGTCCTTGATCAATCGTCTAAGCTTACCGAATAGGTATCAAAATCATGTTTTCAAATCTACTACGAATATAAAATTCTTATTACTACTATTTATCATAAGTTAATAAATTTCTCAGCTAAGTCCATGGAAAATAAAAGGTGTTCAATTAAGTGTTCAAACTTTCCACTTTCTTCAGTAAGGTCCTAAATGAAAATATACAAACTATCAAACTATAGCAGGTGACTGAAAGGACCATTTCCACACCCAAACTTTAATATGGAAATGTGCAGACTGAAAGGGTATGTTTGTTGGAATTAATGGTTAATTTATATGATTTAAATGTGTGAATTGGAAGTCTTCAAAGGATTTGATTACTAGACACAACTCTTCAAATGCAAATGGTGCATATTAAAGAGTTGTTTCGAATGGATGTGGCCTTTTAATAAGACGCAATCTAGATCATCAATTTTGAAATTGTGTGATCTAATTGTTGGAATTAATCTTGTCAAAAGATGCGACCAATCGAAGAGATACATGAAAATCTATAAATAGAGATATTTAGTTTCATTTTTCCTACTCCAAATCAATTCTTAATAATAAATTTCTAATTCTTTCTTTCTCTAAATTCTGTCAAAATAATTTTTATATTATTTTGTGTTTCATGTTCAATATTTATTATTTGATATCTTCCATTTTAGAAGAGTATAGTCAAGTATTGGTTCGTCCAATAAAATTAATAGTGTGTTATATTAATTTTGGAAGAAATGTTTGTTATTGTGAGACGGACGTCCATTTGATCTTGTTAGCACTAGTACATGTTGTGAAATCCGTCTTAATGAGATTTGCATTCACATAACTCATTTCATTTTATCTCTTTCGATTTTTACATTTTCTACATTTTAGTAAGTATTGATTTGTTCATTATTATACATATGCTATGATTTGATAAGTCGTTACTCTACGACTTGCGTGCACGAATTTTTTATTAACGGAATATAATTCAGACACTAATTTAACCAACAGGAATTTCACAATGGGGCTAAACTTTGGGGACCATTTGTGATGCACATTCCCAAAACTGATTCAGAATTTGTACTTGTACAAAAAAGTACCAAATAAAACTATTTCCATTTCACCTTTTTTTTTCAACATTTGAATCGTAATTGCACAAATAATTAGAGTGGAGACATCAATGCATGATACGAGAATGTTGGTGGACCACAAAATTAAAATGTTTATAGCTTAATTAAGATTGTTCTTGATTGGTTAAAGACTCTTAAGCAAGCATGCATGATTGACATTTACTGCTTTTGAATAGGACCACCTACTAAATATATATGCTCCATTAAGATTGGAGCTTTCGAATGTTATTAATGTTTGTGATGATATTCATCAGTCACTCTATGTAAATGCGTCCTATTTAAGATAGATATATAGGATAATAAAATAAGAATATACTTAGAAGTGACGTTGATTTAGAATAAATTAGCTTAAGGAATGCTCGAGTTAATTGCATCTTAGCCACAATTGATAAGAGTGATGTGACTTTGGTAAAGCCACTAAAAGAAGAAGAGATGGAACAAAATTAACTTGACACATAGTACCTAGTTGATAAGGATGTGATCGCTTTGAATGTCACAGTAAAACTACCGATGAATAAAACGGTACACTGCAAAAGATCATGTAGTCGACTTCAAATTTATTAAGAATAAGGTTTAGCCTCCATTTGGTGTACATTAAAGATTAGTAAATTTTGATAAAAGTAAATGAAATGTGTGTTAAAACGTTGCGAGTCCTACAAAATATTCGATTAAAATTAATGATCGACTTGACTTGAAATTATTAATTAGTGACAAATCTAGAGGCTGGCGATCAATACAAATTCTATTTCAGTCAGAAAGATTTTATATAGAAATCTGTGATTTGTTATTTTAATGAATTGGGATGTACGTAAGGAACAATTGCATGGATAGAAGGAAAAAAAGGTATGCTCCATGCAGATGAATGGAGAAGAGTTCAGGGGCTCGAATTTTCAACAGAAAATAAAGAAATAAATGTCTTCCAATGATTTTCTCGATGGAATATCGAGTTCGGTGATTGTTAAGAATGAATCTTTTGAAAAACACACGTGTTGGAGCAATACAGATGATGAACATCAATCAAAATGTCAGAGGTTGACGCGTAGAAAGGGCCCCTCTGCAACCTGGCCAAGTTGCTGTGGAAATAATCACATGCTCATGTCCTTGCCCATACCCTTGTCCAGATATATTCAGATTGTTGCTTCAATTTTGTGTCGAAATGACAAGATCCCAATTCCCATGTGGGAATAGACATGTTCACGTGCATGGGTGGTCTTGAGAGAGAGCCCCCAGTAAGGAATGTGGGGTTAAGGCCATAGATTTTAGGGATTTTGAAGGAGGAGAAGGAGATGGGTTTTCAGTTGGGTAAGTTGAAAATAATTAAATTTATCGATTGTCTTTGTCTACCAAGTGGCTTCACGAGAAGATTCAACGTTGAGTTCAAAATATAACCTTCAGTTAATGAAAGTTCAAATATAAAACTAATTATCAATCCTAGCAAATTTGATAGCTAAAGATAAACAAAAAACCCACTTGTATAGTCATTAGAGGGCTGTAAAATTTTAAGCCCTCTAATGACTATAAGTGTAGTGCCTCTCAAAGATAAAAGACAAATGGTTTACATTATCTCATATGTCTTTGTTATGAAATTAATCTCCTGGCCACTGGGGACGGGATTCTCTTGTCATATTAGTATTGAGAAGTTTTATCTTGACCACTGCGATCAGAAGATCAAGCCCGGTCTTTGTCATACTTTATTTTTTGAATCTACCATTTTCTTCATCTTTCCTTAATTTTCATTTTCAAAGCACTATATAAATAGAAACATAATATAGAGTTTCAGTTTCCATTTAAGAACATATTTAAAGATATGTCTTGATGATTTTCAAGATTGAAACTATCTAATTTATTATAATCTCCAAAGGGCATTTCCAACTTCTTCCATTAAGATTGAATATGCATCTCAATAACATATCTGTGGACTTCTTCTGTAGCTCAATCTTTTTACCCCCTTCCCTCCCTTCAATATTAGGTGTGCTCAGAGTCGAGATAAAGTATGTAATAATTGATGTAACATTTAAAAAATGTCCAAGACTAGACCACAATGGTGTGTGTCCCACCTAGAGAGGTCAGTTGAGTCAAGCCTAGCTCTATCGAACCATTAGCCAATCCATGCAAAACCCCATTTTTTCTTTTTACAGAAAACTAACTATAGTAGTTGTCGGGCTCGATGACACACACGACCAGGCTCGATGCTTGCTGTACTTCTAGGTGACCTTCTCAGGGACGAACAGTGTGAAAACAAAATAAAAATGAGTTTATAGTAATGATTTATACTTAACATATTTTACCAATAAAATGAAAGAAAAAGATTTGAGAGACAAAAAAGGCTGCAGAGCCATCGTTTTGATACTTGAACCACTTCTATCAGCTAGGTTATTAAATTTTTCTCCACACCCCACCCCATCCCACCAACCTCTATTATAAATGTTCCGGAGCCCACTTCCTTTGTGTAGTGGGATTTGTTGTATACGCAAAATTTCTCAGTTTCCACCCTCAACAAATCCCCCATTCTGCAATTCAGAATCTCCATCCACATAATGAAGGTAATGGCTTAAGAACTTAAAACCCACTCTTGCTAATGTAGTGGTGCATGGTTTACAGATTTTAATGTATTTTAGTTTATCATGATTCATTCAGATATTTAGTTGGATGCAAAACAAGCTTAATGGAAAAGAAAGGAGAAGCAAACCAAATTCAATGTCAGCAACTGGTATATGATTTCATAACTTTCTATGACTCCTGATCTTTAATTTTTAACAAGAAAGAACATGTTTTGTTGTTTTATGTTTCCTTCTAATAAAAGGTTGGTAGTGAGTGTTACTACATATTAATTCTATAGTCTGTCGTACAAAAACGTGTGCTTAGTATATCAAGCTTCGATAAAAATAAATTAAGTGTTGTTCTCAATAAATTTAGGAACGGCTAATCTATCCTCAACTAACGTTATCTCCACTTGTTACAGTATATTTTCGTTCTTATCTTCTCCATTTCAGTTTGTTCACCCATTTATCTTAGTATCCTCATTTTTTTCTCGTCCTATGGACATTTTTCCTTCAACAACTCACCACTCAGTATCAAGTATCATAAACTGCCAATAAATTAATTCAAGCCCTTTTAACGCGGAGTATTGATCTTCCATTAGTGTATAAAAGAATACTGGTAATGATCTATCTAGAAATCACAGGATGAAATTACCCTAAAAAACTGCAGCTGTTTTCTCATTGTTTCTTACCTGCCAGATCATATCATTCAACAAACCTGTAAAGAAGAATTCAGTGATTGGCCAAATGGATTGCTTTCTATTGGAACATTTGGAAACAGCACTCTAAAACATCCAGAAAATTCCAATCTTCAACAAAGCTTATCATCCTGTCAAGATCAGCCAAAGGATACCCTAAAATCGGAGAAACAATGTTTGCCTAGCTGGGAAGACAAGAAAACTTCCGATGTGTCGATAAATGGTGATTCAGAAAACAAAGACAGTAATCTCCAGCAACCGACCAGTGTAGTCCCCAGCAAAGAATCAGATATTCGATTGCATAGAACAGCAAATAGTATTGGTAAAAAGTCATTGTCTTTTCTTTTTAAGAAAGCACTCCTCTGCGGAGGCGGGTTCAGTTCAACTCCCATCTTAAGGGATCCATTTCCAGAGCCAAAATTGGATAAATCAAAAATGGAGAAGGTTTGGATTTAATTTAAGAATGCATCATGAACGAATACCTGCAAATATAACATATGCAGTCTTCGTCTATTATTTATTTTAACCTGTCAATGACCTGTGGTTTCATGGATGCCTTTTCTTTACAGATTTTAGGGGCTATCCTGCAGAAAAAGATTTACCCCCAAAGTTCTACTCAAATGACTACTGCAAAGAAATACTTGGATATGCCTGAAAGTGATAGTGAAAGTGAAGGAAGTAAATGGGTGAAAACAGACTCAGAATGTAAGTCTGACGAGAAATTTATGCACAAAGAGTCGATTATTGTGTTGGTTTATTTTGGTAAAAATGAACTAATTGCATCTGTTTTTCGGATTGCAGATATTGTTCTAGAGATATAATTCGTCCTCTCTGCCAGCTATAAATCTTCAGGGTAATAATATGCTTAAATTCCTTGTTCCAAATTCTATCATCTCATAGCCTCGTTAATACAGTATTTACCTGATAACTCGTTATATTTCTGTAGGTCTTCTGGTTCAATTGATCTGCTCAAAACATTAAAGTCCAAGTTCTTGCGGGGATTTTTACAGCTCAAATTTTGCATTTAAATAGTGCTATTCTGAGGGGAATGTGCATATTTTTGCCATGACTTATTGTGTTGGTACTCGTTTTGCCATGTTTGGCTAAGCATCATGTCTATCTCCAAACTTCACACTGTTGTTTAATGGGGCAAGAAAGAGCCGATTTTTACTAGTTTTTTTCCTGGTATCTGGAAGAATCACGATGGAAAAATGTTATTTGTGCTAAAATCATGTCTAGCTGTACAATCTACTCCGTAATGTAATTTTAAGCATTGAATTAAATAACTAAGAAATAACCATAATGGCCCATTATAATAAGAAAATTACATTAAAATCGTGTCCGTTGTTGTCTATCAGTTTGGTATTGCCTGCGTACCAAGCATGTCCTTGTGTATACCAAGGACAAAATAGCTATCAGAGAAATGAAGCACTTTATTCATCTAATCTTGACAGGAATTTTTATTGATATATATATACACATTACCAATCAAACTGGTTCATATTACAATTTCATGACAACAGGAAATACATCTTTCCAACAACTTTCTTCCAGGAAAAAAAAGATTAAAAAACCTGTAATAATTGAGGGAAAATATTGCAACTTTAAACTTAGAAATGCCCAAGCCAAAAAGAGAAGGTTGCTTGAAATGAAATTTTCCTTAGCATCCTCTACTATGTTATTCACCATTGAAAACTCTCTTCACAAATCCTGGAAAGGAACTTCCAATCCCAGCACCAACTGCTTCAGCCAAATACTTCGCCTGTAATTTTCCATGTTCACAATCTTCAGAATCCAAATTTCAGGAATAAGAATCTGAGAGTCTACTAGTAATTAAGCGTGACTTTCAATTTCCATGCAAAACTATTTGGATTACGATAATTATATATCGCTGGTACTTAACGCCCCAAGAAAAGAAAATAAATAAATAAAAAGGAATTAACCTTAAAAAATCATATAAAGTACTATACCTGTAGTTTATGTGTGAATGTTAATGTACATATTTCAAGGTAGGGTTATAATAAACATTTGCAATGCATGAAAACACCTCTCTTTCTTGCACATTTACCATTTAAAGAGTAAGTTATATGTATAACAATAAGATATGGAGTATTTATGACTTCCTAGCAATTTTTTGCATTTTTTTCTTAGAACTTGTGAAAGGAAATACATATGATGCATGCAGATGGAAATAAATCTCTCAGCCAAACCACCACCATTCCCAGGGAGCAAGGCACCCACATCGACCACCCCCTAGTGCCTGCCCGTATTCCCTCCAGGCATATTCATTCCTGTCAAGCAAGTTCAATGCAGACGCACACATATAGCCCAGTATGCATCCACAGGCACACCATCAATCTCCACTTTTACTCATAGAGACATATGCATCACAGCATTCAACAAACTCAATAACATATATGTTGTAGTATGAACAAGCATCTCAATGATAATCGCAGCATCCTCATCTACAAGCGCAGCTGAGATCGATTCATCTGATTCACATGTTCTTATAAAGTGGGAAAGAAGAAGGGCTACCATTCTGAAATCAGGTGTTTTTCAAACCGAAAAAAAAAGTGAAAAAATTCGATTTTCACCAACAATAATGATGGGGAATAAGTATAATGCTGCTGGAGAGAGGAGAATGTATGATTATAGTTAATGATGTAAGCCACGGAGTACTCAATCAATGATAATTAGACAAAGGCTGGCGGGACTGTATGCCTCACTCTTTTTCTAACTTAGTAGGAGATGGAGAAAAGGCCTTACATACCAGTAGTTCGACAAGTATGGGTGCAGGGTTGAGAAGTCATAGTGTTTGCCTATGTTTTAGCCAGTTTTTAAAGGTAGTGACTGGTAGAGGGTGATTTTACCAATCATGAGCTATCTGTCATGAATATGCTGATGCTTTGCAAATTCACGGGACTTGCCCCAACATATTAAGATAGTTAAGTACAAAAGATACCTGAAAATGAAACTCATGAATGCCGCAGGAATAACAGAAAATCAAGAAAGATTATTATTTATCAGAACCCAGTAACTCCTCAAATGATTATAATACTATATGACATTGTCTCTCCTCTCACCCAAAAAGCATGTAATTAAGCAGGATATTCTGAACAAAAGGCTCATATAATTCTCACAGCAAATATTAATCATTTCTTCTGCCAAGTAGTCCAGGCAAGGCCAGGGAGTGCCATGTCCCTAGTTTTTCAAGAAAGCTCGACCTTTGCAAGCATTCCAATATCATGATTTTCTACTAACATAAACTTCTAGAACAGAAAGATTGACATGGATGAGATAGTTTACATTGGACAATGCGTTAAAAGATATCACATAGCCTCCTCCTCCCTAAAATACACACGAGCAATCAAGTCCCTTTTTATAGTTCATGGAGATTCACAGATAGCACTAACTTAGGGGCATGGGGCATATATTACAACAAGAATATGACTTAGTTGGTGTTTGGTGGA
Source organism: Fraxinus americana (assembly GCA_035079005.1). Classification (NCBI taxonomy): domain Eukaryota; kingdom Viridiplantae; phylum Streptophyta; class Magnoliopsida; order Lamiales; family Oleaceae; genus Fraxinus; species Fraxinus americana. The sequence continues at coordinate 16,685,990 of CM068717.1, read as the reverse complement.
GATTAAAATTAGATTTTTAGTAGATTGTGATATAATTTTTTGAAATGTGTGGTTGAAAAACTGTGGGGCCCATGAAAGATGTGGTTAATATTGATTGTTTGACTTTGACTTAGATTAAAATCTAATTTTAATTCGAAACAAACAGGGCCTTAATATTTAATAAGATCAATAATATAAAGAGAAAACAACCTAGAGAAACAAATCTCTATAACAACTGGCAAAACCAACAGCATCAGTTTTAAGTATCAAACAAACATGTAAAGACAAACAGTAACTACCTCTTGAGCCGACTTCTTTAGATCAAAAGCATCTCTGATTCTTCCGTCCAAGAATTCCCATGTGTCCTGAAAATCTACAAACAGAGAATGTGACTAAAAGCTGGTTAGAAGAAGAAAGAGAAAAATAAACTACAGTAAAACCTCTATAAAATAATAATAATGTAGCAACTGAGAAAAATTATTATTTTAGAAGAGTTATTAATTTATCGATAAATGAATATTTATTAATTTACAAAGTATTTTATATTTTTATAACTTGTATTACATTTTATCATAATACATGTGGGAAATTTAAAAATAAAAAATAAAATGGTGAAATTCCAAATTTAATCTTTGTACGTTAAAGAGGAAACATTAATGTACATGCATTGGCTTCAAAATTTAATATCTTGACAGATTAATCGTTCAAATTATTTCATGTACATATTGAATATAATTTCTACAGTACTTAATTTTAACTTAAGACCCCCAATCATTCCACATTTTTTCTACCATGGCGTCTCATTATAAAGGAGTTAAAAAATCCGCAAGATTCGGTCAAATGAAGATATTAATATTGAACCAAGAGTTAGTGAAGTTGAAAGAATCAATGGATTGCGTGAAGCTATTTTTGGTCTATGCTATTGAAATGTGATGGATGTCGAGCACCTTTTAAACTATCCAGTGACGAGGTGATGAAATCTCCTACTGATGAAGATATTATTCAATGGATACTTAATACACCTAACAATGATTATCATAATCTAGATGATAGTTGTGTTGCACCAATTGTTTCTTTAAAAGAAGTATTTCAAGCAGTCGTAATCTTAATTAATTACTTCGTACAAACTGGGAAAAAAAATGCCAAATGTGTTATGCGCATTGCAAAAAAGTAGCAATGAAGTTGAGTTTGATTTGGATGCATAGAAAAAGACTTAATAGATGCATATTTTGAAAATGAGGCGAATCGAAGAAAATGTTGTCAAATTAAAAGCTTGTTAATTTGTATTAGTATGAAATTTTATGAATTTAAGCAATTATTATTTTATATATTCGTTGGGCCTTAAAGAATCGCCAAAAAAAAAAAAAAAAAATTATCTTATACATTTAACGTGGTTGTTAATTTAGTACATTGGCCTAAGTCACGACGGAATAATTTTATTATTTAAGAGAGATTATTAATTTATCTAACATTCATTTATCAAGGTTTTACTATACCTAAATAATAATGGAAGCTAACCCAACTCTATTAACAGAGGCTAAAGCATTTATATTTCTAGACTCGACGACTACATTTTTGTACATGCTGATCTGAATTTTAAACGGGCTTCACAAGCACACAAAGTCACAAACCAAATAGGAGTTCTTCTAGTCCACAAGGACACATAAAAACAATGAGGAAACTGTAAAACATGTCCTAGATGTGTTAATGGTAACAGGTCGAAGGAGGGCATAAAAGTCAAAATCAAATAAGTGACAAAATGTTGTGATGTTTAGGGTTGGTTGCAAGAGAAATTGGAGAACCAAGGTGTTGAGGTTGGAAGATCCTACAATGTGATGATGATCAAGGTAAATATACAAAATAAAGCTCTGATAAAGGCGACAAATACAAGATAAACAACGCCAATGGAACACGGAAACACTCAAAGAAGAGATCTTACCTACAGAAGTATCAGTCAGCATGTACAGCTCAGTTGTGGAATATATCCCACCAAGGACTGTACACTTTGCATACCAATCAATATCAACAGCATCATCCTTGGCAGCATGCCAAATCTCATCAAGAAGCATTGCCCGCTGCTTGAAGCTCGTTGGTATATTTAAGGGTTGCACCTACAATACAATATAAAGCAGGATTGAACTAGAAAAAGATTCCACTTAACAAACCTACCGAGCAACAAGAGATAAACAAGTGTACCTGTATGCTCAGTGCTTGAGGCCACTTTGAAATGTAAGGAGCCTGCATTTCTAGGCGAAATCTCACAAGCTTCGCAATGCAATGACTGGGTATTAAATTTGTTAAATCCTCTTGCAAGTCAATAATGTCAATCAGCCTTTGGAGACAATCATCCATGAAAAACTGAACAAAGCAAATCAAAAGTAGAAAGGTGAAATACACACATATATAGGCACATCAAGACATATATGATGCTGAAGGAAAGCGACCATATAGACAATAACTGCTTACAAAAAACCAAATAGGAAGACAGTTCAACAATATCTTACAGAACACTCAGGTAAAAAAAGAAATAGTCACTGGGATAACAGTGTAAACAACTAAAATAGATATTCAGAAAAATCATATACAGAAGACATTTGAATGAAGGACAAGCAAGAATTCAAGAATGAAAAACTTCCTAAAACATTGAATCATTGATGCTATGCATTCAGCAAAAAGATACATCATCGATGCAGAACCATAAACACATAAAAATGGCCCAATATAGAGCAAACTGCTGCTAAGTCACATTTGATAAAAGAGCTACTCCCTTCTATTTCCTTTTTCAAAACAGAGCTCATATCAGTTAATCAAGAATAAGTTATATATAAAAAAGAAATAACTAAACAAAGATATTATCTTCAAGACCGGAGCCACAAAGAACACAGTACTTGGAATCTAATACTCTTTGAAGTTGTTTCTTTGGCTTCCTAGGTGTAGTAACAACCCCCCCCCCCCCCCCCCCCAAAACAAACCCCAAACCTAACTCCCACATTAAACAGATAGAGAAATAAAGGAAATAAGCTATACTGGTAATGAAAAAAAAAAATATAATCAAGAAACAAGGCTCAAGTTACTCTTTTTTTTTTTTATTCTAAAATATCTAGAAAAAAAGGTAAGTACAAAGGGATACCTCTACTAGAGCAGCTTCTTTCCGTGGAAAAGATCCCACTATAGAAGGAGACATGCCAACTTCCCGTGCTCCAGCTATCATTGCCGCATCAGTCCATCCCAACCGTATCTGCACGAGAAAATTGTTAAACAATCCAAAGAAATAAAGAAAAGGAAAAGGAGGCTAGAGTTTCATTAATTCTGTATAATGCAATTAAATACAAAACAATTATTTAATCTAAAAATAAAGAGACTATATATAGGCTAAATAAATGAAATTGAAAAAACTATTCTACCCTTAATAAACAATAAAATAAAATAACTATATATTTCTTAACATCTCCCCTCAAACTCATGATGCTGTTGCAAGGAGCATCGAGAATTTGCCAAGCAATAAACGAAAACGATGAATCAGATGTGACTTCATGAAGAAGTTAGCAAGCTACAACGATGAAGAGACAAAATGTAGGGAAATAATGTCAAATCTTCAAAAATGCTAGTATGTCAACCAAACCGAACAAGAACTCAAAGTTGATGATAATGAAAATCATCATCCACCAATCTATCCAAACCGATGCAAATTTCAAATTCCAGCTCCACAAATACCAAATGAACTGGATGAAAATTTCAAATTTCGGATATACCGAACCAACACCAAATCAAATTCCAGATGAACTGGAAATGTACCAAACCAAATTCCAGATAAACTGGACATGTACTAAACCAAATTCCCAATCCCGTGAACCGGGCATATACCAATCCAAATTCCCAATCCCGTGAACCGGGCATATACCAAAGCAAATTTCCAATCCCATGAACTGGGCATATACTAAACCAAATTCCAGATTACCTACTATAACCAAAAACTTAAAGAAAAACTTCAAACAAGTTTAAGAGGAGAAAAGACCTAACTCCGAACAAAAGCCACCAACAACAACTCTCGCGGCCCAAAAACAAAACACCGAATAGCCAACAAAACTCATGACCCAAATCAAAATTTTCAGCCCACACAAGCTAACAATCCACAATAAAATCAAACCAATTAAATAATTGGCCCAATTACTCCAACACCCCAATAAACACAACCAACTCACAAAAGAAGCTAGATTGCAACCCAAACAAATTACCACTCAAAAGCAGTCCACACTAAATAGCAAACCTAATATGACAAGCCCAATTTTTTTTTTTTTTTTATCAAAACACAAGCCATAAACATAAGCCCAACATCAACACAAAACCAATAGCCCACTGCCAATACTAAAACTATTGGCCTAAATTAAACTCAAGCCAACAATACTAATTTTCACTCCTTCAACTTCTTGATTATCAAACCCTAATTTCTAATAAGAACCCTTATTCTGAATCTCAGTCTCTAAAGCCCGAGCCCGACAAATCGCTATTTGACGAAGAACAAAATCCAATTCAATCACTCTATCAAGAATATGCTCCAAATGAGCAATGCAGCATTCAAAAGGGAACAAGAAAAGGAACTGCCATTAACCACTTTCTTGAACTCGAACCAAACAAAAAGCTGAGTTGTTGCATCAACAGACTCGCATTTATTTAACCTAATACTAAACCCAAAAAAACCATTTTCTTGCACTAACAATCTTCTTTAATCATCTTCTTCTACTTAATTAATAATGTCCTATACTACTACTGCTAATACCTTGTCCCACAAACTAAACTATCTCCTAATCTTCGGAGCCCCAATTCGTTAAAATGCTTTAACTTTAGCTCCCAATTCTCATCAGTCATCGAACTAACAACCCTAACAGCATGAATAAACAATCTGGAACTTCTACAAGTCCCCATCTCATCAACCTTTTTAACAAATTTTTTCATAGAGAAACCTTGGAAAATTATATATTTGCTTTATTATTTGCTCCGTGTCTACACCACAACTTTCTAAGAATTCAATATTGGCTACCAAAGTCTTCTTCAAATCTATTGTCAGGTACCACCCAGAAATCGTTAAAACCTTAGCTACCTCTGCACTGGATCCCAACAATTGGCCGGGCGAGCGCCGAAAACGAAATTTAAAAGTTAATTTGTTTAGGATCGAAACAGCTCTGATACCATGTTAAACAATCCAAAGAAATAAAGAAAAGGAAAATGAGGCTATGGTTTCATTAATTTTGCATAATGCAATTGAATACAAAAGAATGATTTAACCTAAAAACAAAGAGACTATATATAGGCTAAATAAAGGAAATTGAAAAGGCTATTCTACCCTTAATAAACAATAAAATAAAATAACTATATATTTGTTAACAAAAATTAGCAAGGTGATTCAACCCAAATGTAAGTCGATTAACATATTCTTTCTTTTCTAAATATCAATTTTTCTCTTCACAAAAACATTTATGATCTTGTTTGGGAGAATTTTAATCCAATTAAAATTGAAAATATAGCCGTTATTGGGTCCAACTCGTCTAATAAAAATCAACAATAACGACTAGTTTTTCAATTTTAATCTGATTTTAATCTCTACTAAACAAGCTCATAAAATGTCGACATCCTCCCTCCAATCTTCAAGTGAAAAAAATAAAATAAAATAACCTGCATTCATTTAGTGAAATTAAGGGGGAGGAATTGAAAAGATTAAAAATTGAATTAATCTTCTCACGCAATCCAATTCCTAAGCCCTAAATCCAAGAAGCCAAAAATTAAACATTCCGTACATTCACTCAGTGTTTATGAACACCGTAGATCACAGAGGCACGCAGCAAATACATAATATTCAAGACACATTCGATAAAAAGGAGAAAGAAAAGGAAGCCAACCACGTGACGGAGAGATGCATGAAGAACACGCTTCTGTTCATCCTGCCAGTGAGCTCTAGGTCGAGTCGTAGTTCTGCATCGATGAGTTTCATCATGGGCACTCGACCTTTCTTCTTGGCCCCACGCCGTAGAAGATGATGATGCAAAAGAGTCAAAATTGTGGTGATTTTGGTCACGAATTGTCTCCGAGGCAGCTGATGTTGAAAATCGCGGCGAGTCTATAACACCTGCTATGGATCGACCGCCCGAGGATGAGCATCGTAAATGAGGGTTCCAGCAGCCCAGAACCGGTAGCAGGCGCTTCGCCGCCAATCGATACATTTTGCGACGGGCACTGTACTATTAGTGAGAGTGACGGAAGAATAGGGAATAATAATGGGCTGTAATTTTTGTACAGGTTAAGAGATCTGGTTCGGCCACGTGTATGGTAGGCGACCACTTGCATGCAAGTAGCCGCATAGCCCTGGTTTTGGGTTAAGAACAAGAATGTCAGTTTTGGTCTCCTGCGCGCAGGGCTATCCTGCGCGCAGGGGATCAAAACATTGGTTTTGGCTAGGCTGACACGTAAAATTAAATTTTTTTTTATTTTTTTGGCTGTCAACGCAGACAGCCCTTGTTTAAATTTTTTTTTTTTTTTAATCTCAATTTTTGAAATTATTATGGGGATACCAAACGAAGTCGAAATATTGCATTTTTAATATTATATCGAAGTATTCACGACCTAATTTCCACAATCTCTAAAGGAGTACGAAACAGCCAACCGTAGCAAAAGTTAGCACTCTTCAAAGTAAAACGTTCCAAAATATATAAAAGATTTTTCTTATTTTGTCTCAATTTTCGAGTTCATTACGGGATATCAACCGAAGTCGAAATATTGCATTTTTAATAATATATCGAAGTGCTCACGACCTAATTTCCACCATCTCTAATGACGTACGAAACGGCCAACCGTAGCAAAAGTTAGCACTCGTCGAAGTAAGACGTTCCAAAATATTAACGTTGAAGAAAAATCTATTATATATTTTGGAACGTCTTACTTCAACGAGTGCTAACTTTTGCTACGGTTGACCGTTTCGTACGTCGTTAGAGATGATGGAAATTAGGTCGTGAGCACTTCGATATAATATTAAAAATGCAATATTTCGATTTCGTTTGATATCCCGTAATGAACTCGAAAATTGAGACAAAATAAGAAAAAATCATTTATATATTTTGGAACATCTTACTTCGTCGAGTGCTAACTTTTGTTACGGTTGGCCGTTTCATACGCCGTTACAGATGGGGGAAACTAGGTCGTGAGCACTTCGATATATTATTAAAAATGCAATATTTCGACTTCGATTGATATCCCATAATGAACTCGGAAATTGAGACAAAATAAGAAAAATCTTTTATATATTTTGGAACGTCTTACTTCGACGAGTGCTGACTTTTGCTACGGTTGGCCGTTTTGTACGCCATTAGAGATGGTGGAAATTAGGTCGTGAGCACTTCGATATATTATTAAAAATGCAATATTTCGACTTCGGTTGATATCCCGTAATGAACTCGAAAATTGAGACAAAATAAGAAAAATCTTTTATATATTTTGGAACGTCTTACTTCGACGAGTGTTAACTTTTGCTACGGTTGGCCGTTTCGTACACCATTAGAGATGGTGGAAATTAGGTCGTGAGCACTTCGATATAATATTAAAAATGCAATATTTCGACTTCGTTTGATATCCCGTAATGAACTCGAAAATTGAGACAAAATAAGAAAAATCTTTTATATATTTTGGAACGTCTTATTTCGACGAGTACTAACTTTTGCTACGGTTGGCCGTTTCGTACGCCATTAGAGATGGTGGAAATTAGGTCGTGAGCACTTCGATATATTATTAAAAATGCAATATTTCGACTTCGGTTGATATCCCGTAATGAACTCGAAAATTGAGACAAAATAAGAAAAATCTTTTATATATTTTGGAACGTCTTACTTCGACGAGTGCTAACTTTTGCTACGGTTGGCCGTTTCGTACGCCATTAGAGATGGTGGAAATTAGGTCGTGAGCACTTCGATATATTATTAAAAATGTAATATTTCGACTTCGGTTGATATCCCGTAATGAACTCGAAAATTGAGACAAAATAAGAAAAATCTTTTATATATTTTGGAACGTCTTACTTCGACGAGTGCTAACTTTTGCTACGGTTGGCCATTTCGTACGCCATTAGAGATTGTGGAAATTAGGTCGTGAGCACTTCGATATATTATTAAAAATGTAATATTTCGACTTCGGTTGATATCCCGTAATGAACTCGAAAATTGAGACAAAATAGGAAAAATCTTTTATATATTTTGGAACGTCTTACTTCGACGAGTGCTAACTTTTGCTACGGTTGGCCGTTTCGTACGCCATTAGAGATGGTGGAAATTAGGTCGTGAGCACTTCGATATATTATTAAAAATGTAATATTTCGACTTCGGTTGATATCCCGTAATGAACTCGAAAATTGAGACAAAATAGGAAAAATCTTTTATATATTTTGGAACGTCTTACTTCGACGAGTGCTAACTTTTGCTACGGTTGGCCGTTTCGTACGCCATTAGAGATGGTGGAAATTAGGTCGTGAGCACTTCGATATATTATTAAAAATACAATATTTCGACTTCGTTTGATATCCCCATAATAATTTCAAAAATTGAGATTTAAAAAAAAAACTTTAAACAAGGGATGTCTGCGTTGACAGCCCTTCAAAAAAATAAAAAAAAATTTAATTAAAAGTTGGCTTTGACAAAGCCAAAACCAACGTTTTGGTCTCCTGCGCGCAGGATAGCCCTACGCGCGGCGCGCAGGAGACCAAAACTGACAAGAATGAATAGTCAATCTAAGAGCTTGTTTAATAGAGATTAAAATCGGATTAAAATTAAAAAATTAATCGTTATTGTTGACTTTTATTAGATGAGTGAGACCAAATAACAACTATATTTTCAATTTTAATTTGATTAAAATCCCTCACAAACAAGCTCTAAATAGTCCCACTTGATAAAATGAAAAATGTGACACTTTGTTTTAAGCGCATATATCATTTAGTGCTTGTTTAGTATGGATTTTTGGGAGAAGAATTGATTTTTGAATAGTGATATGATGAGAAATGTATGGTTGAAAAAGAAGAAAAAATTATTGATGTGATGGAAAATATTATTTTATTGAAAAATGTGTGGTTGAAAATAAAAATTAATTTACTGTAGAATTTGAGAACAAAAAACAAACAGGCCCTTAATATTGTGTACTTGTAACATAAATTAATGTTTGACACTAGTAATGTTGATCTTAGGATTAATTGATTTGCAAGGCCAAATCCGTGCATGTTTGGTAAGTTATCATTGTAGACTCTCGAATATGTGAATAATAAAAGGAGTAATTGAGCGTAATTGATGGTAAGTCGAGAATCCTATAAAATGTTTGAATAGTAAGTGAGTGAATAGTAGTTGTGTAGCCATAATATGCTATGTTTCAACATTCTAAATGAAGTTAATTTCAGTGATGGTTGAAATATAATGAAAGAAATATTGAAAACGTATGTTGATGTTGGTTATCATACGAAAATATCGAAAACATATACAATAATGTTAATGTTGATAATAGTACAGAATTATCATATTTAGTTACAAGTGTCTCTTGATTAAAAATTTAGTCCCTATTTGGTAGAGATTTTAATTTAAGATAAAGTCAAAAATTAATTTTAACCACTCATTTGATGGGATTCACGGCTTTTCAACCACATTTTTCATCAATTTTTTATCAAAATCTACTAAACATCTGATTTAATCCCCACCAAACAAGAAAATTAATTACTTGATTGAAATAAAGATTAATGATAGTATATAACGTGAAGTAAAACATAGAACAATGTAGCCAAATATGACAATACTAGTATTTGGGTGTATTGATTGTGTATAAAAGCTACCTTTCAAGAAAACAAGACTTGGAATATTTGTGGCGTGTAAAGGATTGACCATCAATTTCAAGCCTCAATTCAATTTCATCCTTGTGACAAAATTTGAAGATAGAAATGAATCAGTTGACATAAAAATACTACAAGTTATCTTTAACTAAAATAATACTAAAAAATACTGACTCCACATAGATCAACGACACCTGAACCACATTCCACTTTACACTAATACTTGCAGAGGTTCAAAACATCTCGAAAGAAATTTCTATTAATCAGACAGCATACATATACATTGTAGGTTGACAAGAAATTTACTGAAAATGGGAAGAAGCAAAAAAAAAAAAGTCATTTTATGTACAGTTCCTTCATAGTTATGTTATGCAAGAAATCTTTTGTTACTGACAGTCAGGCCCAAGGCTACAAGACTCCCTGAAACATTATAGTTCAAAAATCTTTACTCTTGCCAATGCTTTTCAACAATTAGCTAGACCTCTGCAAATGGCAAACAAGCTGAATCCTTAACCCTGAGAAATTGGAAGAAAGCAACTATTTTTCGAAATGAAAAATTAATTCTATGCTTTCTTAAGAATATACAAAACTTTCAACCTTGTCTCCTCTTCGTAATCTGATAGGCCAGAGACATTTCTACACAAAAATGCCGCTCATAAGCATCCTTGTTTGATGAAAAAATTATCATTATTCTGGCTATGTACCTATGTCAGCAATGCAAGCAACGAGGTGGATGTTTCAGTAAAACAAGACTTTAGATAGTAGCGCAGAACAGGGCCCGACTGGACAGATAGTGAAATGACAAAACTGAAAGTCTCACAGTAGGCTAGCTCATCTTTTAGCACTTCACTGGCATTCATTGATTTCATTCAATAACTGAAAGCTCGCAATATTGATATCATTGGTTACTCTACTCAACTGTCCTAATCTATCAACTCAGAATATATATGGCTCAAACTCGTACCTCCTCTATTCTCTTTATAGCTTCTTTCATCACAATCCTCTTTTCTTGATCACTTTCTGTGCATTCGGCTCCAATATATAATAGCTTCTCCATTTGTTCAAGTGAATTTGACGTGTTTGCTATCTCTGGATCAATCAATTCTGAAACTTTGTTCTCAGAAATTGCTGTTTGAATCCATTGTATAACATCAGTGCCACCCTTTTGATTGTTCAGATACTGAGAAGGAAATTTCCCAGTAACGATTTCAAGAATGACTACTCCAAGACAAAAGACATCGCTCTTTGGAGAAACTTGCTGATACAATATGGCTTCTGGGGTTTTATAAGCAAACAGTTGTTGCACAGATTGAGTGTTACTGATAAATGGATAGAGCATGTAATCATTGAGAATTGGCTCGTAATCTGAAGAAAGAAGAATATTGCTAGACTTGAGATTCCCGTGTGGCAATTCATATTGTGCAAACTCATTGTGAAGAAATCCCATTCCTTGAGCAACTCCTTGAATGATTTTCAGACGAGTAGGCCAATTCAGCTCCCCATGAGAAATCCCACGATCACCTGAAAAGCTCCATTTTATAGTTTATTCAACAAACAAAAAAAAGAAGAGCGAAAGGCATAAGGAAATGATAGTTGCTAAATAGAGGAGAACGGGCAGATTCATATCAGGTTTCAAGAAGACTAAAAAGTTAAGATGTAAATAAACTATCTAGAAGAAAAAATACTATTTCTTGCATATGATGGTGTTGATTAGATCTTCTTCTTTTTTCTAACTACAACAATATATAATTGATCCAAATGTTGCAACTCAGGGATATCAGATGAGGATTATTTAGAGATGTAAGGTGTCCGTTATAACAATTCTTACCGTGTAATAGATACAATAAGCTGCCTTTGGCAACAAACTCAGACACCAACAGCTTCTCTTCATTACGGTAGTGGTAAGCCAATAGTGTCAAAATATTCTGGTGCCTTATTGTTCCGAGCTTTCTAATCTCCGTGTCAAATGTTTCCCTACTGACTTTATTCACATCTCTCAATCTTTTCACCACAACAGAAACCCCATTTACCATCTTGGCTTTGTAAGCAGATCCCAAACCACCACTTCCGAGAACCTCAGCTGCAGCCTTCATCAAATCAGGCAGCCCAAATATACCTTTTTCTTCATTAATTACAACGAGATCACCTACTTTTCTACCATGTTGGGAGCCTTTTCTTGACGAATTCATTGAATTATTTCCTTTCCTGCTGCTCAAGTTCCTCTTCTTCATACTACTAGGTATCTGTACTTGCACTACCTCATCCAAATTCTCTTTTCGAATCATCTGGAAATCGTCTTCCTTTCTCTTGCCCTTAAATGCTATTGTCACCACCAGGAGGGCAACCATTACCAATAGTACCACCCACTTTGCGCCTGTCCCCGACCCTGACTCCTTGGTTTCACTGATATTGTCCTCTGCTGGTGTTTCATTTGCACTCTTGTCATCAGCCTTGCATTCTTTGGACAAAACTGTGCCACAAAGGTCGGAATTTCCCTCAAAAGGCTTGGTACCAAATCTTGACATGGCTGGAGGGATTTCTCCTTGCAGCTTATTGTTAGACAGGTCGATTTTATCCAAAGACTTTTGTGCTAATGAGGGAATAGGCCCTGTGAATTCATTTTGCTGGAGAAAGAGAACCCTGAGATTCTGCAATTTAGTCAAAGAGTCAGGAATCCTCCCTGAAAACTTATTTCTTGCAAGCTCAAGTTTTTTCAGAGACCCCATTTTCGAAAAGAAATCCAAAGGTATTTCCCCGGAAAATTCATTGTCTGCAAGATAGAGAGACTTCAATGCAGTAAGTCGATTGAATTCAGGCAATGGACCTGAAAAGCTATTGTTCTCCAAACTGATAACTCTAAGTCCCTTAAGATTCACCAATGAATCAATTGCAATATCTCCTGAGAGACCATAGTTCATAAGATACAGGTTTATGACATTATCCGAGTTACATTCTACACCTTTCCATTTCGTTTCCTTATGACATGGATCAGTGCCTTTTATCCAGGTTGAATCCAGGGATGTAGATTCGTCTAACATCTCTTTGAATTCATAAAGAGGCACACCGTCATTGGACATACACGGGGTATAAAGACAAAAAATGAGAAAACAGGAGGGAAGAAAATGGACAGCGGCCATGTTTGCTGATCTGAAAGTTGCTTACACCTCCCGGCAGGACAAATGTGCTGCTGTTCAGAGAGGTTGGAATTCTCAGAATCCTTTTTTGGGAGGTAGTTTGTTTTGTTTTGGATTTGGAATCGTCTGTCATGTTTGTGGGAAGGGGGTGGGGGTGGTGTGAGTTGACAAAGATTGGTGATCGTCCAGGCTATTCCCAAGAAAACCTCTTAAGATTTTGGCGTCCAAACAGAAAGAGAGGTTAACCTTCCATTGACATTTTCGGATGGAGAGACATTTAAGGTATACCTAATTTCACTCTGCATGTTTAAGGTTAATCATTTATGTAGTTACAATTGTCCCAAGAAAATAATATTTTGACAATATAATAAATTCAACTATGTACAATAATCTTGTGTCTTTTTACTATTTTTACAAGGTTTATTAGCACAAAACATTCATACGTTCGACTTTTAGTGTGCAAAACATCCCTACGTTTAAATTGTTTTGCATTTTCAACCCTATTTTCACGTTTCATTGTAGAAAACGTCTTTTTCATCAATTTTTATTCAATTTCTCAATTAAAAATTGTTAAATGACAACTATACTATCATATTTAAATAAAACAAAAGGAAAATCAAGAACAAATTGCAATCATACTCCCAATTTTTTCCAAAAAAGTACAAATAAATTCTAAATATATTAAATTAAAAAGTCAAAAAAGAAAAAAAAATACAAGCATCTTCTTCTTTTTCCCTCTCCCTCTCCCTTTCCCACTCCCAACCCTGTCCCTCACTCTCGCCAAAAAATGGAATCCCCATTTGCGCTAATACTAGGAAAGCCATCGGCTGTCACCAAACCCACAACGACCACCAACTTCGCCACAATTTTCTTCTCCAAAATTCCTCCCATTTTACTTCAACAAACAAGAAAAACGAATCCAAGGTGTTCAAATTTTTACAGCTTTCTATTTCCCTTCTCTCTTGTCGTCGCAGGCCATTGTGCCTCCACAACGTCCTCCTTGAAGTGCCCAAAAGCTGATTTCAAGCTCGCCGACTTCCTCATCCTCTCCAGAAGCTTCACAAGAATCTCACCAGACACCGGTTCATTATCTGACTTAGTCCGAATAAAATGACTGCCAATAACTTCAATGTAAACATCAACCATGCCATGCAACTCATTTTTCTCAATTTTCTGTTCGTGGACCTCTTGAAAATCCAAATGGTCATTTTTTCTTCTTCAAAAATCAAATGATTTTGTGTTTCGTGGAAATCTTGTTGAAAAATGTAATGGGTTTGTGCCTGTGCAGTCTCAAGATTTTATTGGAAATTTTCTTGATGAGATGGCTGAAAGAAATATCAGGACCGTGCTTCAAATTTTTGAGCTTCATGGGAGCTCTCAATATGGAAAAGGGTTTCTAAATCTGTTATCGTTTTTTGGTTGCATCTTGATATCTGTGAAATTGATAGATTTCAAGATCTGAAGAACAGAGGGAGATCTAGCAATGGAAGAAATTTTGGAGAAGAAAATACTGGTAGAGGTGGTGATGGGTTTGGTGGCGGTTGATGGCTTTCCTCGTATTAGTGCCTATGGGGGTTTATTTGGGGTACATTTCAAAGTAGGCAAGTCAAAATAGCCATTTTCCACTTTGATCAAAAAAATTTAACATTCACCACAATGGCCTAAATATGCGTAAAAGACAAAATTACCCTTAAAATATTATACAATTACAAAAATATGGTATTATTCAAAAGACAATAATACCATTTTTAAGTTTTAAAGAATTCCAAACATTCCCAATTAAAATTTCAAAACTAAATCACTTTTTTTATTTGTTTACTTCAATACAGATTTTCATTTTTCACCTGCGTCAAACTTGAAAACAGATAAATTTATCAAACACTCAACAAGGAAATATTATTCACAGCCATCAGTGAAATCGGTAAATATATTTACGTATTTTTAAATTCATTTCGATTAAATTAGTACATTATTTTAATCTTTAAATATTATTTGGACGTATGTATATGAAAATTTTACGATCTTAAATGGATCTATAATCCTTTTTAACAAAAACGAGAAAAAAATTCATCTGCATGTATATTTTCAAACAAATTTACGATCATCTAAAAAATGTCATGCGGTTGGATCCAGACGGTCCAATCGTCTGGGTCGTCCAAATCCAGACAGCCTGGACGTCTCGGGCCGTTCGGTGGGCCCAACCGTCCGGACCCAGACGGGCCAGACGGTCAGGATTGGCCCAGACGGTTTTTTCACCTTAATTTTTGTCCGTCCGAACAATCAGTCATACATTTTTCTCCTTAATTGTAATATTTTTTTAACAAATTATGTTTCCTAATGCATATATGAGATCGGTTGCAATCCCGATTCTTTACTTTGGTGAATTTGAAGTGAATGGAAATGGTCGATGTGTCTGGAAACGGACAGGTGAAATACATGGTACAATTGCAATTGTGATTATATCGAGTACATCATATGTAGAAATGTACCGTGAGATACAGAACAAGCTTAACGTCGATCCCTCTCAGTACGACATGAAATTGAGATTTCTATTCAACAACGAGTATACATCCACTCCAATTCCATCTGTAAAGGTTACTTCTGAAGATTAAATCGATGTTTTAATTAAATTGAACTAAGTTCGCATGACTACTCCTATTTGTGTAACTTTAGCGAAGAAGAATGTCCCCGATAGTGAACACGAAGAACTCGATAGAGGGGATCGTAATGTGAATGATTTTTGGAATACAGTGGAGATAGCTCGTGAGGATGATGTGGTTATTCCCGGTATAATTGTTCATCACCGTGATTTCACCGATACGTACATAATTCCCTCGATAGTTGAAGACAACGAGAATGAAAAATGAATTTACAAATGAGAATTTGATTGCTTTATCTCGTCGAAGACATGGGTCGGGTTCACAAGCTGGGCCGAGTACATGGACCTCTAATTTTTCCCGTGTAGTTCCTGATGATGAAGATTTATATGTCGAGCAACTGTTCAAAACAAAGAAAGATAATTTCCACATGTCGAGCAATTGTGCACCGGATTGCTTTGAAACATAATTTCGAGTTTAAAGTGAAAAAATCGAACAAGTCGACGTACACAATTATCTGCATTGACCACAGTTGTCATTGACGTTTGCAAGCGATGAAAATGGACACGGATGAGTTCTTTGTAATTCGTAAGTATGCAAGGGAACATACTTGGGAAGTGGGTATTCGTTGAAATGATCACAGGCAGGCCCGAGCATGGTTCATTGGTTCAAATAATGCACAAGTTTTAGGACCCACGAAATATCTACAGACCTTCGGACATCATCAACGACGTTCATCGAGAGTACGTTGTGGTCATGAGCTATCAGAAGGCCTAGAAGGCCAAAAAATGCGCATTGGAGGACTTAATGGGTTCGACCGAGGAAAGTTAAGCTAAATTGGCCAGACATTGCCACAACATGGGGAAAACTAATCCTGGAATCTAGATCGGCAATTTATATTGATACGGAGGACGATAATCGCTTCAAGTATTTCTTCATGGCCCTTGGACAGTGCATTCAAGGATTTCGAAATGCAATGCGACCAGTAATTCTAGTCAACGGTACAACCCTTAAGGCTAGATATGAAGGCAAGTTGATTATTGCTACATGTCAAGATTCCAACATCCAAATTTACCCTCTTGCATTCGGCATAGTCGATGGAGAGAATGATCTAGCGATGCGTTGGTTCTTCACGAAGCTGAGGGAAGTAATTGGAGACGTCGAGAATCTTGCATTCGTAACTGCCCAGGGGTAGTCGATAATAAATGGTATCGCCGAAATTTTTCCCAAGGCACATCACGGTTATTGTATGTACCATATACAGGGCAACCTCAAGACGTAGTATCGGGGCAATGGCATCGTTGCATTGTTTAAGAGAGCTGCGGAGGCTTCTAATTTTGAAGAGTTTGAAAAGTTCATGGTCGAAATAGAAAGTAAATCACATGTTTCATGGGTTTATCTAACAAAGATTGGGATCGAACATTGGGCACGATCACATTTTCCAGGACGTCGATACAACATGATGACGTCGAACAATGTTGAATCGCTCATGCGTTATTCAAGAAGGATCGAGAATTACCAATTCTCGCAATGATTGAGCAAATTCGTAACAAGTTGCAGCAATGGTTTCATGACTGACGTGAGAAATCACAAAATTGCACAAGTGTGCTGACTCCGGCTCAGGAAGTATAACTCTTCAAAACTCTAGAGGTGACGAGAAAGGTATGGGTGGAACCACTGGATTAGTTTCGCTTCTCCGTGAGATGTGGAAGTAATATCGGATATATCGTAGACTTTAATGATAACATATGCACGTGTAGAAAGTTTCAGTTGGAGAGTTTTCTGTGTACGCATGCAGTGGCAGTGGCTATGCATAGAGGATTTTCACCACACACATTATGCAGGCTGATTATTGGAGAGCAGCGTATGCCGAAACAATATATCTTCTACCGAATGAAGCCAAGTGGAAAGTTCACGACCATATTCTCCCACTTAATAATTTGTTGCCAACAGGGCATACTCGTCGATTTTGTACAAGTCAGATTTCTCTACATAACAATTCAACGGATGTGTAATATGTATATTATTAATTGTACTTTGTATGTTGCATAATTATTGTCATTAAATATTCAATTGTTTTCTGTCAATTACTTCGAATGGATAAGTATATTTACGTATGTTTTCTGCCAATTGAAAATTTAACTGATTCCCCTGAATGAATAAACCAATGAATAAACAATATACAATTTTTACAATTATTTCATACATACATATTTACGATTATCTGATAAATGAATCAACAATTAAATGTACAATGTTTATGGATCGTACTCGAATTCATACAAATTGCACACTAATTTATTCCTCCAAATTTGTATCCATAATTGGTTGATTCCATCAACCTTATGTCCTATACTAAAAAATTTAATGTATTTTATTGCAAACATGCCACAATCGTCCCTGTAATTGAATAATAACGTGTTAGTTCGGTACCGTATAGCTAAAAACTAAATTTCCAAGTTAAAAATAAAAAATAAATACTTACGATCTCGACTGTCTCACCATCGTCATGTCCCGCACGATGGCTAGCCGTCATTCACCCTCAAACCGGCTCGGGCGGCCATCAAGGGTACGATCACTGAAAGTTGCTCCAAGCCAAGTTCAAGCTGGCCATGTATGAGACATGAATGGTCGGAGTCGTACACATATATAGTGGAGTCAGCAAAAACAATCTCCACGGCAATGCAGTGATGATTCACGATCACTGGAATGTATATATGCGTACAACCCTCCCATGGCTTTTCGCCGCCACTCGACCACTCGGCCATTTATTCGGGCAGCACGTACTCATGACCCATATGTTAAATAGACTGATGCTCAATGGTAACGGTACGTACGAACTCCAAGCTCAATATGAGTCGGTCGGGAATGTCGAATGATCTTGAATATCTTCGAGCTCGATCACGCAATAATTCCATGTCCAGGTCGATGTGCTACATCAGGAAACACTAATAAAAAATAGAGGGAGTTATTTCATTTTATAAACAAAAAAATTATGTATACATAATAAATAACAATATGACTATTTCACTTACATCATCGGCGAGCCAAGTCCCCGAAGTGGTGATGTCGTGAAACCCTACGTTACGGCTATCTCTGAAAAAAATAGAAAAAATGTTAAAAGAAATACAGATTAATTAGCGTAGCGTACTTAACTAAAATTGTAAAATACCTACCCGGGCCTAATTCTTCTCCACTCCGTCTCAAACGCTTTCCATTTGGCTGCGTCCACCTCTCGGAAGAGATTAGGGTACGTCCCGTCGACGAACGTCCTCCTCTTCACCTCAGCCGTGAAGGGAGATACGACGTACTGTGACGGCAATGTAGCCCTCTTGCCGACCACCTGCTCCTGCTCTGGCACGTCAACCGCACACCTCTTACCCCTTGTCACAATCGACGTCATCCCCTACTCGGCCAGCCCCTACTCAGTCATTGGAGGCACCCCTCGGCCAATCCCTACGTCGACCCCTCCGCCTTAACCACCCCGTCTGCCAGCCCCTCCGCCTCGGCCACCTCCACCTCCATCATCGGGTCGCCTCCGCCGCCTCCCAAAATGTAGAATCTGGCCACAACAGAGAGTCGTCCCATCTACTACCCTCTCCGTCGCCCCGTCTATCACCCTCCCCGTCATCCCGTCTATCACCCCTTCGTAGTTCTGTTATATCGCCTCGGAACGCTACGACCTGCACCTCAAGGTCTGATACATGGCTACGGAGTACTGCAACATCTTGGCGTAAACTCGATATCTCGCCACTTATCTCTCGTCGCAGCGCCCCTACCTCTCTTCGTAGCGCGCCCACCTCCTCCCTCATCTCCCCTCATAGCGCGCCTACCTCCTCTCTCATCTCCACCATAAATCCAGCCAGAAGGCCGTACAGATCACTGTACGCAAGAGATCCACGAGGGAGGTGCCGGATGGAGGAGGAGATCTCATTGGCAACGGAGGCAATCCCATCGGGGGCGAAGGCCATCGTCGATCCACTGAACTGCGCTCCTATACAAATAACATTAAAAATTATTATCAACGTATTATATTCAATCAACATATTATATTCAATGAACATACCCTATCCCGATCAACGATGGACTCGGGCATTTGATCGCCCAGCGCAGCCGGATTAGATAGGCCACGCATGTAACTCTGACCCTACTCCTCTATCGACGGTGTCAACTCAGTGAGGAGTTCAAGCTAACATATTGACATTGTACCGTGTTAATGACCATGTATCGAGATTTTAAAAGGACATACAATAGATAATTGCAAAATGTATAATATGTACCTCAGGATCGTCGATGAGAGCTGGTAAATGTTTTACATGTGGCTTGTCTTGTGCTCGCCAGTGATGCATTCGAGGGCAGCACGTCTCCCATCTCATCGACATATATGCAACAGTTACAATTATTATATATAGAATTTAATTAAAAAAAATAGATAATTCATTATGTCGAACATTTACCTGTAAAGCCAACGGCAAGCCATATGCATCGTACTTGCGCTCGGGTCTATCCCCCTTAGGCATCAAATACCCCCTCCTGAAGTGTCGTAAGGTATCCATAAAATAGGGGTGTAAGCGGTCCGGTTTTTGCGGTTTTTGACAAATTTTCAAACCAAACCGTTCTGACCGGTTTGAGAAAAACTCAAACCTAAACCAAACCGTTTTGACCGGTTTGAAAAAAACTCAAACCTAAACCTAACGGTTTGGTCCGGTTTTAAACCGCCGGTTTCACGTATATTTTTTTTCCTATCTACTATCTACTTTTATGTCATTAATTCAATATATATTTATATCTTACTAGAAATAAATCTAAAACAAACTAAATATATTTACTATAAATTTAAATACCAACAAAATAAAAGTAAAATCACAACAAATTAAAGCATAGTTTTTTATTCGTCCTTTTGACGTTTTAGGATAATACTTACGATAAAGATACAATACAAGTCCACTAAAATAAATATAAGGTCCAAAAAAACATAATAATGTCTCTTTTCAACTAGCAAAAGGAATAAACGAATTAATTTTGTCACAGAACTTAAGAAACATGAAATTTTGTCACAAAACTAGCAAAAGGAAGAAACATTCACATACTCAAGAAGCCACAAAACTCATGATCAATTTTGTCCTTAACAAAAAAAATTTTAATTAGCAAATTGGAAAAAAAAAAAAGAATTAAGACACGGATCCATCTAATAATGGCTTACAAAAGACAAGTTGCAAATATTTTTTCTCCCCCATTCCACTATATATACCCACATTCATCTTCTGCAATTTAACACGGAATTATACATATTCTCTCATATGTAAACAAATATCTTTTGCACACCTGATAGCCCAAATTTCAACTTTAAGCCTTACTCACGATCAATAAATATGTAAACAAATTTCAACTAGAAAGTGACAAAATTTCAATTTTAAGTCTTACTCATGATCAAATAAATATGCAAGAACCTGAAATAGTCTAATAATATCGGCGTACGTACACTACCGGCGACTGGGAGGTTCGAGATTTCAAGGACGTTGACGATTTGGGGGAAACCAAGAGGCGCCACGGGGAGCAAAGCTGCGACCAACGAGTTGCGAGTGAGAGAAATGGAAATTGGAAGATTAGGGTTGTGACTTGTGAGTATATGGACTTGGGTTGAGCTGTTTAGTACTAATTCTTTCAAATTTGGGCCTTTTTTTATATATAATTAGGCTTGGGCGGGTCGTAAATCTTAATAATTAATAGGAAATTAAAAATTGACAAAAATACCTACTGACAAAATTATTCAATTTTACAAAATTGAAATTTTGGATAAATTTTCAAAAAAAATCAATTTTTTATTTTTTTATTTTATATATTTTTCGCCGGTCCGGTTTGGTTTCAAACCATAATTAAAATTCTCAAACCTAAACCAAACCATTTTTGACCGGTTTGGTTTGGTTCAAAACCATTTCGTTGACGGGTCCACGTGGCACCAAACCGCCGGTTTCGAAATTGCGGTTTCGGTTCGGTTTTCCGGTTTGGCGGTTTTTGCTTACAGCCCTACCATAAAACATCTATGTCCCCAAGGATAGTTGTTGAAGGTATCAATGTCATCAACAACGTCCAAATGAAAAACGTCGATCGACGTCTTCCTGTGATGACACCTGAGTACGCTCTCGAGGATAAGCACCAATCTCAGTTTCAACCTGTCAGACATATGGTCGCATGCCCTGAATGAGTCTACCAACTGCCCTAGAGTCACTGTCGTCTGCCTATGAAAATATTCATTCAACAGCCTCTTGTTTTTCGGAATACGAGCTCGTGCTGCCTCTTCGCCCATATACCTCAATCCAGTGATGAGGGCAAACTCGAATATAGAAAATGTAACTAAATTGCCCCCAAGATCAAAACGGTGGGCATCTTCGTCAACTGGCTTAAGCAGCGGACATAGCAAAGTATCGAGCAGCTGCCCAGAAAAATGTATGCCGTGCAACGAAGAAAATGGCCATAAGCAGGATCGCCTCAATATGCCCGCATGCTCCTCGTCAAGCAAATCTAATACCGCTGTAAATATGACAAAGTTACAGTTCGATGTAACTTTGCCTGAGACCTGTCTAACAGCATCGTCCAAATGGTAATCTATCCTACAACATTTCAAATGTTAGAATCTTGTATAAGATATAATAGATAAAACATAATATAAGAAAATTAAGCTAACCGAATGACATTGACTATTATTCGCAAGAATCAATAGATAACGGAACAACGAATAATGCAATGATGGAATAATCGAATGACATGAACTACTAAACTTTTTTTTGTAACTAAATATTAAACAAACTATTAAAATAAACAATTAAATA
Source organism: Fraxinus americana (assembly GCA_035079005.1). Classification (NCBI taxonomy): domain Eukaryota; kingdom Viridiplantae; phylum Streptophyta; class Magnoliopsida; order Lamiales; family Oleaceae; genus Fraxinus; species Fraxinus americana. The sequence continues at coordinate 16,663,606 of CM068717.1, read as the reverse complement.
AAATATTTTTTTATTTTTTATTTTAATTGTTAATTGATTATTTCATTATTTCTTATTTTAATTGTTAATTGAATATTTTATTAATTGTTTATATAATATTTAATTATAATTACTAGAATATTAAATAAACAATCGAATATTTAATATTTTGTCATTTATAACTAAATAATATTTTATTATTTTTCATTTTAATTGTTAATTTATTATTTCATTATTTCTTATTTTAATTGATAATTGAATATTTTATTAATTGTTTATATAATATTTAATTATAATTACTAGAATATTAAATAAACAATCGAATGTTTAATATTTTCTTATTTATAACTAAATAATATTTTATTATTTATTATTTTAATTGTTAATTGATTATTTTATTATTTCTTATTTTAATTGTTAATTAATTATTTTATTAATTTTTTATATAATATTTAATTATAATTACTAGGATATTAAATAAACAATCGAATGTTTAATATTTTGTTATTTATAACTAAATAATATATTATTATTTATTATTTTAATTGTTAATTGATTAATTCATTATTTCTTATTTTAATTGTTAATTGAATATTTTATTAATTGTTTATATAATATTTAATTATAATTACTAGAATATTAAATAAACAATCGAATGTTTTATATTTTCTTATTTATAGCTAAATAATATTTGGTACAATTTTTTATTTTAATTGTTTATTGTTTATTTCATTATTTTAATTGTTAATTGAATATTTTATTAATTATTTATATAATATTTAATTATAATTAATAGAATATTAAATAAACAATCGAATATTTAATATTTTATTATTTATAACTAAATAATATTTTCTTAGTTTTTATTTTAATTGTTTATTGATTATTTCATTATTTCATTATTTTAATTGCTAATTGAATATTCTATTAATTGTTTATATAATATTTAATTATAATTAATAGAAAATTAAATAAACAATAGAATATTCAATATTTATAACTAAATAATATTTTATTATTTATTATTTTAATTTTTAATTGGTTATTTCATATTTTAATTGTTAATTGAATATTTCATTATTTATTTAAATTGTTTATTCAATATTAAATTATTCATTTAACATTTAATTGTTTTTGTAATTGTTTACTTTAATTGTTAATCTCTTATTCCAAATGAATTTCTAACGATTCATTTTTATTTCTAGAAAACCTCATTTCTTAGTGTCAAAATAGGACTGCATAGAATTCGATTGTCCAACACGAAAAACCATGTGACCCCGATTTATTAAAAACTAAACAAAATATACTCATTTCTTTTCCTATTTTTTCACAATCTCTCTGCAACTCAGTTAGTATATAATTAAATTATCACAATGCATTTATTATTACTAGGAGAAATAATCTATTAATAAAGTTGCTTAATTTTTGCATAGCAACAATGAATAATGCTACATGTACATTATGGTACACATAATGTACATGTAGCGCCCCCCTATTTAGGGGAGTGCATGTGGGCCAGGTGCTCCTCTCAATAGGGAGGCGCCATATGTACATTATGGATACCATTATGTATACCATAATGTACATGTAGCATAATCGAGCAACAATAATATCAAACATTAAATTCATTGGTTAATAAATTTAAAATTTCTTGAAATAATTAGATTTATTGAATTGATGTATCATGTCCATGTTACTTATCATAAGTTATACAGAGTTCTTTAATAGGTCATATTTTTTATTACTATTAAATTCGATTTACAAGCAATTAGTTTTAATATTTTCTTAATGATGTCATCCCAAAAAAATGAAATTTCATTTTTTAATTTATGATTTAATTTTAAATCAATAAATAATTTAAATTTCTAGAAAATGAAAGACAAAAACATAACTGATTAGATTGCCAACCTCGCAATATTGGCGGATTCGTGAGTCGATCCGATCCTTAAATTTGGAAGACAAGTTCAGACCATATTTTCAGAAAGGTTGCTTCAAAGTTCAAACCTCAACGGATTTGAATCAAATTTTGATGCAAGTAGATCGATTTGAGAAAGATAACTCATTTTGACACTTCTAAATTCACGGAAAAATAAGTCCTCCCTAATTTCAAAACTCTAGGCACTCATTAAGGCTCAAATACACATCTCGTACTTTGGGTTAACAAACTCATTCAACTTTAGATTTCAAATTGGAGACCAAATCTTCTTTTCATTCTTTGTTTTTTTTTCCTTATACTCTTTCTTTCTTCTCCAAAGGTTTTGCAAGGAATTGAAGTTCCATCCTCAAAAAGTTGACGTATTGAGTAGAGTAACTCAAATTTCTAATAAGTATATTATCTATTTCTCACGCTTAATTGATGTGAAATATAATTAGTACTTTCTCAATAAGTTGTACATAAATGAGGACAAATGTCCCATTCAAATCTTTCCAAAATCCAACGACAATAAAGAGCTATAAGAGCATCTTAGACGCCCAGTTCCCAGATCGTCTGGCTTCGGCCTAGACGCCCAGACGACGAAGGCTGCTTCAGTAGCCTTCGTCGCTGCAAATGGCGGAGATCGCCATTCGCTGCAAATGGCGGAGATCGCCATTTTCGGTGGCGGATGGCGATCTCCGCCACCCAAACCACAATTTACATGGAATTTCATGCATAGAAATGTATCCTAAACCAATTTCTACAAAGATTATTCAACAAAACATGCTTTCTAAAATACATAAAATAGTTCCAAAACTCACCTTCTTCAAAAGGAATGTCGATCTCCAGTTTGGGTCGTCGATTTTTTGGCCGGATGGGTCGTCGGTTTTAGACACGAGTTTTTCCTCTCCTTTCTTTCTTCCAAATCACGTGAGGGTAAAAATGGTTTTTCATTGATTTTAATTAGTTTATAGATTTTCCTTTTTTTTTTTTTGAAGTCAGTCAAAGGCCATTGTGGAAAGATGGTGGGGTCAATCGGCTATCTTCCACTATTTCCTCTGGTTTATTTTCTAGTTTCGTTTTGTGGCGAGAGGGGAGGGACGATTTTTCTTTTCTGTTTTGATTTTTTAATTTAATATATTTGAGGTATATTTGTACATTTTTGAAAAAAATTGGGAGTATGATTGCAATTTATTCTTTATTTTATTTAAATAGAATGGTATATTTGTCATTTAACCATTTTCAATTGAGAAATTGGATAAACATTGATGAAAATGAAGTTTTCCACAATGAAACGTGAAAATGTGGGAAAAAAAAAATTGTGATAATAAGCCATTTTTACAACTCTATTGAAGAAATTATTACTAATATTAACGTGGTCAAGTGACTCCCCAAAAATCTAGCTAAACATGTTCAAATTCAATCTTAGCTCAGTTTCAATTTGGAGTAAAATTACCGAATTTTATGTCCAAAAATAGAAAGCCCGACCCTATTGACATTCCGAACCTAAACATGATTTGAGTAGAGGGTTAAAATGAAGAGGCTCAAACATTTTTTGACTTTTGGTATGTACGTTGATTAACATTGCACGTGTGAAATTCTTGATTCAACAAATTTCCTGTTTTTAACTTGGCCTGCAGCCTGGTGTCTTCTTGAAATCCTGTCCTCTCCACAGACTGACTACTGGGATGTGAAAGCCTGAAAAAATAAAATGAAAAGCTCGACCTTAGTCCGTTGTATGAATGCGATAAATTTCTGTGGGACAACCGAAGTAGCGAGGAAAATCGAAAAATGATCTTGTATTTAGAACTTTCTTAAAAGATTTATGTAATCTTTCATTTGATTGAGGGGAAAAACCTTTCAAAAAGGATAAGCAATTGAGACAAGTACCGAAAAAATGTTGCAGTGACCAGGATCTGCAATGTGGCACATCAAGTTTTCCATAGGGCCCTGTCCAGTGTAAATGGCCTGGAAACAAAAACCAACAAAAGCTAACATTGCAAGTCTCCCATTCTTGATCTCTTTCGTCCTCAACACCATCACTGGCTCAGGCGATCCTCTTCCCCACATTAAGGGATCAAACCATAGGCCACCGGGGTAACCAACATCTGGCTTCGGTTTGTTCTTATGTGGGATTGTTGGTTCAATATCAACACACCCCGGATTGATCATATCGGCCCATCTCCGGCCCTCGACCCACCCCATCAGGGCTAATTGCACAACAAATAAAGTTGTAGGATCTGCAAAGTATTCGCGAGCTCCAGCGTCATACCAAGAGAAATTCTCAATGAATCCAAGGCTTTCTAGCCATTCTGGAATAAGAATTCCAGCAACAGAAAGCATAGCCCATCTGCCATGCATTAGTTCAGCTTGTGCAAACCATTTAAGCAGTTCTGGATCAGAACCTAGACAAAATATATTTATTTATATTAGTTAGAATGATATCACCAAACCAATGAATTTTGCTAGCATTGTCACATCAATTATCAATCTCATGCTTCTCTAATTGTTTAAATAGTATAAAATGCATACCTAATCCCAGTGGGTCAAAGCCAAAATCTCCAGGAAGACTACAACAATACAACATCCATTTAAAAGATTAATGTTAGATTCCATAATTTATAAGGTGTGTATAGTAATGTGAAGAGACGGGATAGACCAAAACTAACATGACGTATTACAGTTACAAAGTATCTAGATGTTCTGTTCTTCCCGTAATTGGCTAACACGCCAAATGGAGTGGAGAAAAACGATTAATATAGGCAACCCCAAATTTATTGAAAACATTGTTTACTTTGTTGTTGACGCTGATGATGCTTAATGGCAGAACATAGAATCACAAAGTAAAATATCCATTCAACGCAAAATTGATGATAAATTTCAGATAATTCTATATCAACAACATATCTAAATAATATGGATGTAAGTGTAACAGTTTTTGTTCTGTTGCTGACGTGTTCTTCTTTAGTCCTTAAGCCGAGAAGGGATAGATAAGAGGGTCTTATGGAGAATGTGGTAAAAAACCGACAACATAGTCTGAAACTCTGAATATAAGGCCGGATAGATTTCTTTCAATATCAATAATCAAAATTGGAATGACTAACTGAAATAACAAGAGTTACCTGCCATCAAGCCAGTCGGGAGGTGAACTGCCAGGGAACCACAGCGGCCTATCCGGAGGCAGTGGTTCACAAACGCTCGACACTCCTCCTTTCGTAGCATTTAAACTTTTCCATCTCCCTGGCAATTTTGCTGCAACCTTGCCTGGCGCCAAAGAATTTCTTGGGATTTCCCTGAAAAACTATATGGAACTAATGACTTAAACAGCAACTGGAAATTTAAGCAAATAAAATTTGAGGGCATTAACAGAATGCATTCAAATGCTAAGTTTACAATGTGGGAAAGAATAAGTTTGAGACCTGCTTGGAAAGCTTGAAAGTGCTGAGGAAGCTATGGCTAAAGCCATGGATAAACCACTAGAACTGCTGAAGTTTGAATTTGCTAATTTGGCAGGTGATATTGGTATAGCCCTGTGCTTGTGGCTTATCCACAAAGAGAGCGAATGGATCATAAAATTTTACAAACTGGATACCCACGAGGACCAATACAAGTTGAATAAACTTAAAGACTGAAGTGCAATATAAATTACAAATCCTACAATTTATCCTAGTTCTTATTTTAAATATTTATCGATAAATTTAATTTATGGATTAATTTTAGAAATGGTCAAAGAAGTTTATTAGAATATCGAAACGGTATGGTCATTGAAATATACTTTTTTTTATAGTAGTGCTCGCTCAAGTTTATAACGATTACGTAACAATCACTCTACTGGAAACACTGAAAACATTAAATAAAAATCTCACGTGATATTGTTAAATGTTAACTTGGACACAAACTAGATTAACTAGTGCACCTAGTTAGATATAATCATAAATTCTATAGAAATTAATCAAAAAATAACTTTAAATTTAAAGCCGTATTTATGTAATATGTTCTCATTATAGACAGTGGCGGATCCAAGATAATAACTTAGCTAGAGCAGTCGTTGAGCCACAATAATAAATTTTTTATTAATATTTAATTAAATAATGTTAAAAAAATATCGATCAATATATAAATGCACTAAAATGTAAAAAATCATATACATTTGAAAATATAATCCGATACAATATAAAATAATAATAAAAATACATTTTTCAATCACACATTTACGATCAAGTTTTAAGTTTTTTACGAACTCAAATGAAACAGTTTTACGTAAAGCATGATTAAATGGTAAAGATAAGCTCCGAGTTAGGGTGAAAGTTATGCAAAATTTTGAAAATAATGATTTTTAAAACTAAAACTATTTTCAACCCCAAAAGAAATAAAAAAAAGATTTTTTCAACTTTTAAAAGAATAAAGAACAATATTTAAATTGTCCAAATTTGAATTTTTTAAAATAAATTAATAAAACTTAACAATAAAAGTGTGTGTGTGTATATATATATATATATATATATATATATATATATATATATATATATATATATATATATATATATATATATATCATAAAGTAATAATTTGAGTTGATAAAGTTTTTTAAAAAAATATTTCGAAAACGAAAATTAAATAATGGTTGTGTTTGACACCCATTTTGAAGAAGAATTTGATTTGGAACAATGATTGATGGAAAATGTGTGATTAAAAAGTAAGAAAAATTTTTGGATTTATGTGTAATATTATTTTATTAATAGAATGTGTGGTTGAAATTATGAAAGAGAAAAAAAGAGAGAGAAAATGAGAAAAAAATGAATGTCAAACAAGATATATAATTGATTAGTTATTTTTTATTGAATTAAAAATTTAAACAAAAAGTAGAAAAGCAAAAAAGTGAACCCCATACATCTATTGTACACAATAGTCCTTTTACCATATGAGCTACACATCTTTTGTATAACATTGGTACAATTATTAATTAATATTTAGTTGTTATTTATTGTGTTTAAAAATTGAAAGAGATAATGTTGTTAAAAGGAATCGAACCCATACCTCCTATTGCAGAAAATGATCATTCTCCTACATGAGCTACACTTCTTTTATTGAATGTATGTAAGTACAATTATTAATTAATATTTAGTTATTATTTAATGTGTTTAAAATTAAAAGAGATATTGTTTTTGATGGGAATTGAACCCAAGAATCTCATGTGAAAAGGAGCCTGCTTCGCCAAATGATCTACACACGATTTCCATATAAGATCTACAATAACACATATATGTATAATTATTGTTTGTAAATCTTAATTAATTTTTTTTTCTGGCGGATCCAGCATGCCCTGATTATAGAATTAAATGGAAAAATAACTTTAAATTTAAAATCGCATTTGTGTAATATGTTCTCATATTTGAACTTTTTTCACGTCTAAAGATTTTGAATTGGTCAAGTTATCATAGTACGAAAATTCTCATGGTACTCCAGTCACAAGTCCAATGGAAAAGTTCTTAATCCCCATTTGGCTCTCATTATTTAATATTATAATTTTTGTAATAGTATTTTTGGAGAATGCGTAGTTGAAAAAAAATGATTTTTTTTTAATTTATATGTATTATTATTTTATTGAAAAATGTATAATTAAACAATTTAATTATAAATCAACAAGCTTAAACTGGCGAGAATATCTTCTCTCTGTCCGCACTTTAAATCTCACTTTCATTCCAATGCACTTCATCACCATCTGGGAGTTGGGATTACACCTCCCCGAATTCTTGCGGATTCAGATTGCTATTCTTCACCCTACATTTACCTAACTATTTCCCAACTTGCAGATTCATCGATCATTCTGTTTGCATTCTCATATCGTGTTAGCGCCATTGACACACCAGCCCAAACTCAAAGTTCATAAACCAGCAAAAAAGGCTTAACAGTGAAACAAAAGTAAGAAAAAATGTTGGAGACGTCAACACCCACATCGAGTTCATCATCCTGGTGGCGGAGATGGTGGGCCATAGTCATTAATTATCACCACCATCGCCGTTGGATCCCCATATTTACCAATTTTTTATCAACCCATAAAACCTTCCTGGTCGCCCTTTGGTTGGCGTTCTTCTTCACTGTGTTTTACTGGCAGTGGGATACCGCAACCGGTGGACTCTTACCCTTCAGCCGGACATTTCCGTCCTGGCCGTTCCCTAAGCTCCGCCCTGTGGTGTTTAACTTGACGGACTTTAGGGCTGTGGGTGATGGGGTCCATGTCAACATGGCGGCGTTTGAGCAGGCGATTAGGGCGAGGCTCAGGAAGAGGGGCGGTGGTCAGCTTAATGCGCCGCCCGGCTATTGGCTTACTGCGCCTTTCAATCTAACTAGCCATATGACCCTATTCCTTGCTGAGGGTGCTGTTATTCTCGGCATCGATGTGAGTAGTTCTTGGTATTCGTTTATTTTAATGACTTGATCATTTTCTTTATGGAAATTGGATTAAATTTTTTTTTTTTAGTTACGAGTTTTGGATATGAATGAGTTAGATTTAATTATATTATCAAAATATTACAGATTTTGAAATTTAGCCCCTGTTTGTCTACCATTAATCAAAAAAATTGTTTGCTACAGTCACCACACATTCACCAAATAAAATATTATACACACAAATCAATAAAGTTACTTTAATTTTCAATTACGCATTCTCCAAAAAATACTATTCATTACACTAATTTTCTCTCAATAATGAGAGACAAACAAGCTCTTAAATTGATTTTCAGTAGAGGAAATTACACCTACACCTCGAATTAGATTTCCAATTTTACAAATCCAATCACAAGTTCAACATTTCAAAAATCTGGTTTTTATATTTAATTTAAATTATATAATTATCATCCCAATTAAAATGACTCAAATCAACCCTAAAATTCATTCCCCCCCTCCCTCCCTCCCTCCTATCTATTGAATCTGCCCACAGCGTGGTGGTGACAAGCCGCCGCCACTGTAGAAGGACAGTCAGTCCTGCGCCACCGTCGCATCTGTCGTTCGATTCAACTATCGGCGTTTTCCACCGGCCACTTCACATAAGCCGTGAGCCACTTCTGTTTCCAATTGATTCGCTGCCTATGCCTAATACAGATCTGCACCGTTTTCTGAGATTGACCCTAATAACAAACCACCTAAATCTAGATTCGCCGATGTGGAGGCTGCTCTGGCTAGATCTTCATAAACGGTGCAGATCTTTATTTCCTTTCTTTTTTTTAGTTTTCGAGTTGGATTTATCGGATGGTTGTGGTGGTTGTATGCTAATTTTTGCCAATGGTTGCAGATCTGTAGTGGTTTCTGTCGAACGGGGTTGTTGGATTTGTGTGCGTGGGTGCAGTGCCGTGGTGTTGGCTGGGGATCAGGCAATGGTAGTGGTGGTGCCGCGGTGGTTATCTATGACTTAGTATTTGGTTATCTGTGGCGCTACCAATTATGGATCTGAAGTTGCTGGCGGCGGTGGTTATGTGTTCTGTGTGTGATTTGTGTGTTTGCTTTGACTGTGCTGTGGCGATGGGGGTCTTGAGGTGGTGATAGTGGTGTTAGGGGGGGTGTGGTGTTGGTTTTGAGATGTTGATGGTGCTGTTGGTGGAGACGGTGGTGAAGTGGTGGTCACAAATGATGTTGGTGGTGCTCACAAATAATTTGGTTGTTTGTGACCACTAATCTGGTTGGTTGGCGACTAATAAACGATATATGACCAATGAATTAGATAAAATGTGACCAATACATGATGTGTGTGACCTAAAAATTATTAATTTGTGACCAATAATTTGATAAATTGTGACCTAAATAAGTATTGTGACTTATAGATTTTGTGATTTGTGACCGATGAACAAATTGTGACTTTAAAATTTTTAAGTTGTGACCAATAAATAAATTGTGACCTATGAAAATTTTGAATTGTGACTTAAAAAATTTCGCAGGAGTTGGAACACTTGCCGGAATCGGAGCAGTCTCCGGAACAAAGTCGCTGGAATCAGAGCAGTCATCTGAATGGCGGCGAAATGGTCATCGGAAAGTCGCTAGAATCGGAGCAGTCGTCGAAATGGTCGCCGGAGATGAGTTGTGATCGGAATAGTCCCCGGAGCGGTAGGAGTGGTGGAGGTGGGTGGGGTAATTATATTATATTAGAATTAAATATTTAATAATTCGTTAATTCATAAATAAAAAAATTAAAAAACCTGATTTGTGAAATTTGGAACTTGTTTTTGTATTTTTTAAAATGTGTAAAGTAAACACCTTAGAAATGTATTGTTCCCTTTTCAGTGTGATATCGAATCCTAATTGGATTAGTCGATTCGTTTAGGCAATGTGAGCTGAATTTGGATATGATATGGATATTTAAAAGGTTGAAGGTGCATCTTGTAATTTGAATGCCAAAGGGTCTTAATTTTCTCAAGTTGCTACAATAATAAAATTTACTCAATGCTGGCATGTTTTATATAGTAATGAAGGCAGTCTGCATGTATTGCCCCTTTTAACTTGAAAGATCTTGCGAAATTGTGTTTTATAAACCATCTATAATGAACTTGTCAACATTACATATTTAACCTCAAGCCTAGCACTGAGTGGGTTTTTAAATATCTTGACATCGTGATTCATGACCTTAAATTCTTCCCATGGCAAAACAGATGTAGGTTATCTTCTATCCAAGGGTTGTCAAAAAGATGCAATTAATATGAATTTTGCCCAGTTGATGACAATAATCAAGAAAGTGGCATTAGGCATACTTTTATTGCTAGAAGATGTTCAACAACAACAAATTCAGCATTTTTCCCATCATATTTTGGATCAGATATATGATTCCTTTTTTTGGTACCCTTTTAGGTTCATTAATAGATTTACCAGAAGACTATGATGCTCGGCATCAGATACAGATACGTATATCGTATCTAAGTGTCGGATCTTTTATTTTTTAAAATGTAGCATACGGGGACATGGCTAAAAATAGTCTAAATTTCAAACACGGATATGTGTGTACATATTTCAAACTTCAATTTCTTTACTAACCCAAGATGTCTTTTGAATAGACCAAAATTAATTATTCACAAGGAAGGAAATGTATATTTAATAAGGGGTTAAGACGAATAAAATAGAATTTTAGGATTTAGTTTTCAATTATAGGAATTACTAAATGTTATATAAAATAAAAAATGAGGAACTTATTGTAATTTGGACTTAGTAGAGCACTATGTAGCACTATATGGAACTCATTATCATTTTATACGAACAAAAACCCTAAACCATTGATACAGAGAGAGAAGGAAGGAAAAAAAAAAGAAGAAAATGGAAAGAGAAAAGAAAGAAGAAGAAAAAGAAGGTAAAACTTAGCGTCGCCGCCTTTCTCCACCCTCTTGGCGACGACGCTATGTTTATAGAGAGCAAAAGTGGGAAAGAAGAAAAGGGAAAGAAAAGGAAAAGGAAAAAAAAAAGAAAGAAGAAAAAGAAGGAAGAAGAAGCAAAAACGACGAAGTGTTCGGTTGAAATTTGGAGGCTCTGACACATATTCCATACCCATACCATGTCGTGTCGTGTCCGACACGAGTTTTCCAACTATTTCGAAGAATCCGAGCATAAAAGCCAGAAGATACGGAGCAACTAGATCCTTAGAAACCACCACAAACTTTGTAAGTTTTGCCTTTGGTCTATGCTTCCCTTTTCTTACATGTACTACCGAGGTTGCTGCACTCTTATATGAGTAAGGGTCTGTTTAGGTATGCACAAAAGATTCCACTTGCCATTATTTTATTTGATTATGCACAGTTTGCATATGGTGCAAAATCTTCCAAATACTGTTAAAAGATTCTAAATTTAAAACGTTATTTGTTAAGGATTGGAAACGATAAAAGAAAAGTTTGTATTTTTGCAATTGCACAACCAAGAATTATCCTGAAGAAAATTATAAGCATAATAAACCTACATTTGGAGACTAATTATAAATCCATCATGAACAATTTATTGGCCAGCATTTGAACCTTTTATTTACATACCATTTTTGCCCCTAAACCATGGATTTGTATATACCAATTTACCCTTGCAATGGGTTTCCTTGTGCATTGAGTACTGGTTCAAAGGTGGAATTGATAATTACACAAAAAATCAAATGTCTATCAGATGCAATTTGGGACAAAATTTTGAAACATTTTACTAAAGGCTGACACCCGTGTCAGCTGGTCAACAAGAGGGATTCAATGTAGGGCCTCCACGTGTCCATTTATAATTCATTTATAAATCTTATGTTTCCAAACACAGGCTAAGTAACTTCATAAATAACTATAGGTAGAACCACCCTTACATAAATGCTAGTTTTACATGCTTTCTTGTTAAATTTGCTATTGAGACATTCTTTGCATCACACGTTCTAATTAAGGTAAATTCTTAAAAAGAGAGGAGAGTACAAATGTCAACACATGTATAAATGTGGTGATAAAATGACACCTTGATTTTGCTTTTTATTTTTTCACTAAAAAAAGGATGATGTATAATATTTAAATGGTTGCATGCAAATGGGTGAGAGTCCTGTTTATACATGAAACTAATTGGTGCTGGATAATTCACAACTGATCATGATATAGTGGGACAGGTACACCTTCCAATATGCAGAATACACAGTCCAGATGTCGTTGCAACATTTCCTTTTAGATTGATGTCTAATGCTTTTGATTATAACTAAAGAATAACTGAATAAAATCATGATGCAGCATAATACATAGAACAACATACATAGAGAAGGAGAGTTCTTCTTTGTAGTCTCTCTTCTCTCTTTCTTCCCCATCCTCTCTATTTTGTTGTTCAACGTACTGTGTGGCCTCAAAATTCGCAAGCGCCTTACATCTCATAACATCTATCCAGTGGAAAGCTCTGTAAGACTCATTCAGTTTTACTCAGTAAGAAAGCAGAAGATAGAATGTCAATTATTATTTCAATCCAAATTCCCAATTGTTTAGCACCATGCCCAATCTTTTAAAGATTAGATTGGTTAGATTCCTATACTTAGAAGGTGTGAAAGAATTGTATATGGTATGAGCAAAGAGGGTTTTTTTTAAAAAGGAAGATTTTTAATGTAGTTAAAAAATTGTCCGTTGATTATTAAAGTTGAGTTTCAGATATCCATGCTAGATAGCATATCTGCATTTGATTCTCATTGATGACTGATAAGTTTGCACCATATGGCTTGGTGATTTCAACCAATGTTCTAACATTTAGCGTCCTCTGCTTTTTGGAAGATAAGCCATTGGTGTCCTTTATTTGACATGTTGTATGTAATATTTCTTGATGTTGTTTATGATTTTTACACTGCTTAAAAGTTGTACAAGTCATGGAAGTTTCAAAGTTTCTTCATTCTTGTAACTGATGATATTATTTTCTGTTTCTCATTTCCATATGCAAAGTTCTGAAGGATGAGAAGTATTGGCATCTGATGCCTCCATTGCCTTCGTATGGGTATGGAAGAGAGCATCCTGGACCAAGATATGGAAGTTTAATACATGGTCAAAATCTCAAAGATGTTGTTATTACAGGTGAGCTTTTACTTGGGAGTTTCATTGTTTCTTTTCAGAGAGGAGGTTTTTCATTTATTTATATATTTTTGGTTCAGGGGGTGGGTGGGTTGAGTGGTTCGGGTAAGCACAGATTTATGATTTGAACCATTGGTGTTAGCATTATTATACCAACTCTATGGAGTATCTTTGGTTGTGAAAGAACATCATTGCTTGTTTTGAGGGAAGTGTGGAAAGAATATATTCTTAAATTTCCTCACTTTAGTCCAATCAAATATTAAATTCAGGTAAAATATACACTGATTACATTTGGTTGTTAAAAGAGCTTACTAAGAGGAAGTGACTTCTCCAGCTAAAATGAACAAATACTACTCCCACATCAGAAAGAGATGCGGTATTGCAAGTTCTGACACGACAATGGAACTTGCAACTTAAAAATGTTATGTATTAAAAGGTAAAGTGTACGTTATAACTTTAAGAGCAAATAAACTGAACAATAATAATCCCACAATGCTCTTGGTGTTCAGATATCTTTAATTTGTATATTTTGTTTCAAGTTGGGATTGTTATAAACGTTTAAAGGGGTAATGAGAAGTATATAATTCTACGACACCTTGTTGAGATTGAAAACTGTGTAGTTATCATTTTTGCTGGACAAACTTGGTGCTGAGGCTGTGTCATCTTGCCTCACTCTGTCCATGTCCGTTCAACGTGGAACACGGAACACAGTTACCTTGTTCTGTCTCCCTGACTTTGTTTGTTTCCTTCAAAGATGCCGTAGTTTTGTGAGCAAAAGAAGCTCAGAAAGTCTCAGTTCAAAATTGTTTTTTTGCCATGTGTATGGATGATCATGCCTGATCTATTCACATAGAGAAACCCATAAATTTAAAATGATTCCTGGTGATGCATCAACCTTTTTCTACTAACCATGGGTGGGTTTAAAAGTTATATAGTCAAGGTTTTGGGGGTGTCCAAGGTTTGTGTAAATGTAATTATATGTTATTCATCTGAATGCACATATACCATTCCTGATAACAGGGCATAACGGCACCATTAATGGCCAGGCTCAAACATGGTGGAAGAAGTATCGACAGAAGCTTCTTAACCACACCAGAGGGCCAGTCGTGCAAATTATGTGGTCTAGGGACATCCTGATATCTAACATAACATTACAAGATTCTCCCTTTTGGACTCTACATCCCTACGACTGCAAGAATGTGGTGATTAGAAATCTTACAATTTTGGCACCTATCTTTGAAGCTCCAAATACTGATGGCATAGATCCAGGTATTAAGTTTTTTCTTTTGTTGTCTTGTATGAGGTTATTGGATGGATGAGTCTTGTTGTTTTGACTATGCGATTAATGGAACCTGCCATACTTCTACTGTCGATATCATGGTGGACATTTATATTTTTTATATATTTTTCTTTACTTTGTAGCTATATATTTATTTTTGGATTATCTCATTTGGTTAAACAGATTCGTGCGAAGATATGGTAATTGAGGACTGTTACATAAGCGTGGGAGATGATGGTATAGCAATAAAGAGTGGCTGGGATCAATATGGGATTGCTTATCGAAGGCCTTCAGTGACCTTGTTATTCGCTCAATGGTCAGGTGAGAGATCCCATTTACCCTTGATTGCAATTTCTCTTTACTGGTTGCAGGCTGAATCTGTAGTTGCCTAGTGGCCCAGTTTCAAGTTCTTATCAGCTTATAGATCTACAAATTCTTTATTTGATGATTGCCTAGTTCAACATTTTGTTGTTTATCTCTATCAAAATGTGTCATGGACTTCGTTTAGATGGTGATTGAGTTGTACCTTCTTGAATAACAGTGCGGGCATATCAATAGGCAGTGAGATGTCTGGTGGGGTGTCAAATGTCACTGTGGAAAATGTCCTTGTTTGGAACTCAAGACGTGCTGTTCGGATCAAGACAGCCCCTGGAAGAGGAGGACATGTTCGGAATATAATTTATCGAAATCTGACATTTGATAATGTTCGCGTGGGGATCGTCATCAAAACAGATTACAATGAACATCCAGATGCAGGGTTTGACCCTAAGGCTGTTCCAATTCTAGAGGACATAAGTTACAGTTCAATACATGGCGAGAGAGTTCGTGTGCCAGTCCGTATTCAAGGTAGTGAAGAAATTCCAGTCAGAAATGTCAGTTTTCGGGATATGTCGGTAGGGATTACGTATAAGAAGAAGCATATATTCCAGCATGCTTTTGTTGAAGGTCGTGTTACAGGGACAGTATTCCCAGCTCCCTGTGAAAACCTGGATCTGTACGATGAGCAAGGGCACCTAGTCAAAAAATCGATCTCTCATAATGTATCAGATATAGATTATGATTTTTGAAATGATTACAAATTCTCCCCTAAGGATCAATCTCTGTATGTTCAACACAGTTCTGATGGGGCAAGGAAATATGTTGAGATGAATCAATTTCAATTGCCTCGTTCTGTAATTTTTGTTTCCTTTTGGTAACTTTTCTTTGTATATACAGCAAAATACAGTGCAATATACACATCAGTTTGGTTCTTTTGAGTTAGATTTTAAGTTCATCGGGATGTTCACATCATAGCTTTTGAATCATAGTAAAAAAAAAAAAGGCTCGTCCATCCAATAACGTCAACTTTTTGCAGCTTTTGATGTTTGTTCAACATCTCTTAGTACTTTGGTTTTATAGAAAGTTGGTCGGCTACTTTATCTGATGTAAAGCATCTTATTATTAATTTGCACCTCAAAAGGATTGAAGTTCTCTTTAGACAAATCCGTACCCTAACTCAATTCAAACTGTTTTGCGAGGGTTGTCGTTAACAATTAAAAAAGATTCAGACGATTGTGTAAGGAACATATCTCTTAAAACAAAGTCCCAAAAATGAGTATTTTATTGATGATGATTTACAATTGGAAATAAACAGAATGTCTCCAATGAGCGCTAACACACGAGTACTAAAAGAAGTGTTTAAATTTAAGCTAAGAAATTAAAGTTACATATTCTCTGTTTGAGTGTTTGATTCGGGGTCTTTTCTCTATATCTTCTCTTATTTTTTATACTTCCTTGAGAATTTTTTCATGACAAATCGCTTGGAAACTGCTTGATTGCTCTATAAATACCCACTTTCTTCATGATGACTAATTTGTCGTGGAACTGCCGTCTCTAATCGTTGTCATTACTCTTATCGTTCAACCGTCTACAACTGGGATCCTTAGATCGTGGGGTGTGATGAGATTGCTCAATAACTGCTTTAGTAACTGCTGTTCTGGATAAACATAATATTTTATATTTGCCAAGATCCTGGGCAATTCAAAGTTTTGGACGAGAATAGGGTCATCGCTCTGGGCGATCGTAAGACACTCCATTCACTCAGATTCTGGGTTTCTTGCAAGTTTGAGCGATGATATTACTTTGTTCGTGGGCCTCCACTGCATTCATCAAGGGAACAATGCATTTCTAAGGTATTTACTTTACACCTTTTCAAAAATACAAAAACAAGTTTCAAATTTTACAAATCAGGTTTTTAAATTTTTTATTTATGAATTATTAAATATTTAATTCTAATATAATATAATTACCCCACCCCACATCCACCACTCCAACCAACCTTTCTGATCACCACTCTTCTTCACGACTATTCAGGCGACTATTCCGGTGACCGTTCCCACGACCACTCTTCTCCGGCAACCGTTCCGATTCAGGTAATTATTCAAGTGGCTATTCCGGTGACCGTTCCAGCTTTAAAATTTGATCACAGATTCACAATTTAACTAGTCACATATTAATATTCGGTCACAAATTAGAATTTTCATGTCACAAATTATTTTACGATCACATTTCAAAAATTTTGTAGGTCACAATTTGTTCATCGATCACAAATTGATAGGTCACATATTTTCTTCGGTCACAAATCACAAATGTTTTAGGATACAATTTTTTTATCGTTCACAGATCAAAAATTTTGTAGGCCACGAATTATTTCGAGGTCATAAATCAATAGTTTTATAGGTCACATATTATTTTATTGATCACATATCAAAAAATTACGGGTCACAGTTATCTATCAGTCATATATTTTCAAATTTATTGGTCACAGATTAATTTTTAGTCACAATTTTAAGATCATGGTTAGATTTTTTGTGTGACAATCACCGACTTTTGTGACCAGCCTGCCACCAGCCGTTGCCAACACCACCATAGTCAACAACCACACCAATAAACATCGCACAATCACCAACCACAAAATCACATATCCACAAATCAGTGTAAAACCCCAAAACACGAAACAACAACAAAATCGTCGCCGATCCGCCATAGCAAACTCAAAAACTAAAAAAAAAAAAGAAACTATAGATCTGCGACGTACCAGATTGCGATACAAAGAAGGAGACCTCCGCCAACCGCCCAAATCCGTCGTGGAAAACTCCATCTCCGCCTTTCATACACCGTATTCTTATATCAAATAGGGTTGACCACTCAAAAAAAAAAAAAAAAACAACATATTCGACCCACCTCATCCACCACCACAACCTGCCTCAAATCACAACCCATTCAGGAAATAACAACAGATCAGACCTATCTGCAAATCCCAGTTCCGCAGGAAATGATGCAGAACTGGAAGGAGATGAAAATCGATTCCATTCATTGGGAAATTCCCTCGGGAGATCTGATGATCGCTATTCATCGTTTGAGCTTCGGTGCCGCCATTGGAAGAATACATCAAATCACAACCTGCCTCAAATCGCCGCGACAGATTCCTTTAAAAGCTCTACTGGTTGTTGCGGTTGGCGGCTGCACCACTTGACAATGAAGGGATTTGGGGGGAAATGAGGTAGGGGAGGGAGGTAGGGTTAGTTGACGGCGTTTCAATCGCTGCTTCAGATCTTGGCGGTGGCGGGGTCGACGGCGACGAGAGAGGAAGGGGTAGAGAGAGAACTGGTTGGGTGGCGGTCCAAGCACAGAGACGGGGACGAGGTGGAATGAATTTTAGGATTGATTTGGGTTATTTTAATTTGGATGAAAATTATATAATTAATATTAAATTAAATATAAAAAACCTGATTTTTGAAAAGTTAAACTTATGAGGTGATTTGTGAAAATGGAAAACTAAAACCAGGGCTCAGTGTAATTTCCTCATTCATCAATGGTCTTATTTGGGCATTTATCCTGGACTTTCCGATAGGGCTTCATCCCTAGGATTATTCAATTTGGGTTACACTTTTTGTGTGTCAACACAAACATTTTTTTCTTCAGTTCTAATGAAGAACCCTAACTGATGCAAATTACTGTGTGAAGTCATGAAGAGTTGTTCTATTTCGAAAGATTGTTAATTTTATTGCAACTTGGAATTTATACATTTTTTATTGTTTTTGGACTCATGTTTAAGGCATATATCTTTGAATTTTTTATTGAGATCTTGAAGGGGCAGCACTTCACATTTATAGTTTGGTGGTTTTTGTTAAATTTGGCCACTTTTTGGCATAGGTCGTTTAAGGAATGTAAAATCAAATTTATTATGGATATGAATACGTAGATAGTACTAGTGTGGTTGATTAAGATGGATACTATTTTTTCATGCAAAAGATGGTCATCTGCACCATCAATCGTGTAACATGATATGGAGGATGGAGGAGAGCTTAGGCCAAATAAAGATATTAAATGACATTTTTTTGAATGAAAAAATTAATTGTTACTATCCGCCTTAATTCACTATAATACCATTATTAGAAGGGGAGTGTTAGTGTCCATTTGGCATGACTCTTAAGGGGAGTGATTAGGGGTGTCCAAAAGTCCCGAACCAGATCGAACCGGATCGAGCGGTTCTTCATAAATTAAATACCCGAACGGGTACCCGAATCGAGAATCGATGGATTTGGGTCGGGTCTCAGGTCTAGACTAAGAACCGAAACTAAATAATTTTTTATTTTTTATATTGAATTAATTAAATTATTTTATTTTTTTCTAAACAAATTAGCAAATTAATTAAATAAATCTGATTATTTCATAATTTTAATTTTAAATCTCAAATCATTTTTAAAGTCCATTAGTCCATTTTAATTTGAAGCAAATGAATATACTTTATGTAGTGTTGCTGTAATATTAATATTTACTTTTTGGTATTTGTATGCATTGAATTAATCTTGTTGGACGGCTAGTTATTTATATGTTTTTGAATTGGGCGACGTTAATTTGTAAAAGTTACGAATGAAATGTCATTAGTTGTATTTATATAATATTGTTTTAAATATTAAAAAATTTAATTAGGGTACGAAACAGACCCGAACCGAATCCAAACGGTTCCATAATTATATTTGGACCCGACAGTTCTATTTATTAAATACCGAAAGTTTTGGGTCAGTTCGGATCTCTTCAAAATCGAACCAGATCGACCCACGGACAACCCTATGAGTGATAATAAATGTTAGTGTTTCTTCTAGTTAGAAGAGTTTTTGGATGAATCTGGTCCGATATGACTTCCTTCAAAAACACTTTCGAAATATAAAACTCTTTTAAAAATTAGTTTTCAAATAAAAATTAAAGTAACTTTTTCCAAAAGATCTTCTAAGAAAACAATAAAAACAGAAGTCGCGGCAAACAAACCCTTAGTGTCTCATATAGATTAGGGCTTAATCTGTAAAAGTGTGTTTGATTGACTTTATTTTTATGTAAAATGTCATTTTTCACCCAAATTCTTACTTTTGAGGTGTTTGATTGATAATCTTTTTTATGCAAAAATATTTTTCAACTTTTGGTCATGTGATCATATTTTCCTCAAAAATAAGAAAAATATTTTCTTTAGAGAGTGATGATTTTTATTTTCTAAGTAATTCACTCTCGCTTTTTCTCTCTTATCTATCATCTCTCTTTTATCTACCCATCAATAAAAAATGAACTAGTATAATATTTTATAAATTGAAAATTAAATTAATCAAACATATTTAATTAATAATTTTCATACAAATAAATTCTAAACAATTAAATTAACTAAAATTTATTTTCTTTCCATATAAATTCCATACTCGCAATTAAACTCACCTAATTTTAAAATTTCACTTTTTTGGTATCACAATGAAAAGGTTTATTTTTGATTTTTGAACCGACACAAAAAGGTACCTCTGGCCTCCACTTTCTTTTTTCAGTATGCCCTTTCATTCAACTTTAGAAAAAAATGTTAACTGACGTCTATTTTGAAAAAAATTGCATTTGCTACAATGTAGCCACTGATTGTTTTCCATTCATTCGATATATATATATATATATATATATATATATATATATATATATATATATATTCATTGTTAACCACATATTTACATGATAATTCATTTGGCACCATTATTATATACTAGGTGCAAGCAACGTGCAATGCACGTTTGCTTAATTTATATTTAATATTTTTGTTTAATAATTAATTTGTTATTAATAAAGATGTAATTTTTTTTGGTTAATTAAGGGCGTGTCTCAAGGCGCAAGGAGGAAGGAAAATTGATTATGTTACCATTTTTTTTCAAACCTACAAACTACAAATGAGAGAATTGGTCCAAAATTGCGGCTCCCAACGGCATGAATTGTGTTGCCAACGGCTTGATTTCTGCTGAAAAGCAGAAACAGACACCCTATAAATAATTAATGATGTAATATTCATGTAATTGATAAATAATTAGATGTGTGATTTTGATATTGTGATGTAGGTTGGTGAGATTGAAAAAAATAAGCAAAAGTAGACAAATTTGGAGAAATGGCTAAATTGTAAGGGATCCAAAGTTCGGGGGCTAAAATGTAAATCTTAAAAGTTGTGCCGAATCTCACGATGAAGATTTGAGAGTGCTCGGAGTCAATTGGATAAAGGAAGATGTCAAGGGGATCAAATTTAGTCAAAAGATGATCACAAATCAATTTCCAACCGAAAAGTTATGCTCCGGTGTTTTAGTCTCATATTGAGACCTATTTTTGGCATAGGAAATGATCGAATTGGAGAATGATGTCTGAATTAAAGTTGTAGCCAGATAAGTTAGCTTTCCAACAAATTTTGCATCGGCTCAATAGGATATCGAAATACAAAGTTATGATAAAAACATTGAATGAAGGTGCAGCTGCCTGTTTAAAATAAGAAATTCTGTTACATAGTCTGTTATATTGAGACATATTTTTGGCATAGAAAGTGATCGAATTGGATAATGAAGTCCAAAATTGTAGCCAGATGAGTTAAATTTCCAACTCATTTTGAATCGCCTCAATCGGATATCAGAATACAAAGTTATAATAAAAACATTGAAAGAAGGTGCAGCTGCTTGTTTAAAACAAGAAATTTCGTTACATAGTCCGTTATATTGAGACCTCTTTTTGGCATAGAAAATGATCCAATTGGAGAATAATGTCTGATCAAAGTTGTAGCCAGATGAGTTAGCTTTCCAACGCATTTTGAATCGCCTCAATCGGATATCGAAATACAAAGTTATGATAAAAATACTGAAGGAAGGTGCAGCTACCTGTTTAAAACAAAAAATTCTGTTACATAGTTCATTACATTGAGACATATTTTTGGCATAGAAAGTGATCGAATTGGAGAATGATGCTGAATGAAATTATAGCCAGATGGGTTAGCTTTCCAACGCATTTTGAATCGCCTCAATCGAACATCGGAATACAAAGTTATGATAAAAACACTGAAAGAAGGTGCAGCTGCCTGTTTAAAACAATAAATTCCATTACATAATCCGTTAAAACAATAAATTCCGTTAGTTTTTCCGTTAAACCAACAAATTCCGTTAAATAGGCACTTCTTATATATAGAAAGATATTCATTGTTAACCACATATTTACATGATAATTCGTTTGGCCCCATTATTTTATATTATAATGAAAGGAATAGTAATTTTTTTGAAAATATGCGGTTCGAAAAGGAGGAAAAGTTTTTAGGTTTATGTATAATATTATTTTATTGAAAAATGTGTGGTTGATAAGAAAAGAGAGAAAGATGAATTATAATTTAATGAACGAGAGCAAAATATTCTACACGTAAATCTAATTTTTTTTTTTTTTTTTTGTGCTTATTAGTAAACACTCCCCACGTCAATGTTTCAGTTAGATGCTTTTAGTTTGTTAATAGCATTCACCTAACTTACTGAAATTTCGATGGCTTGAAGTTTTCGGTAAGATGTAGCTATTCAAATAACTTCTTCCGCAATTTTAATATCTTTACAAGAAACATATAGAGAGTGGAAGCGATTTTTAATTTTTATTTTTAAACTGCTAACATTAATTATTGGCTATAAGTATTCACCAATTATAAAAAAAGGTTGAACACCAATCTTGAGGGACCCCACCGCTCCGTCCCTAGAGCATTGTGAAGGAGGTAAATCTCGAGATGTGTTTCAGCATGCTAGAGTACAAGAGCTACCATATTGGTACCCACAAAGAGTCCAATTCCATATCTTGTAAGAGGCAGGAATCGAACTCTATACTGCGACTACCAGTTCAGTTGAGACTACCTCGCTCATATCCTTTGCACCACTGAGTTATGAGGCTATTCACCAATTATACTTAGTACATGGAATAGTGTAGTTTGATTAGTAGGCAATCAATGATGTGGGGAATTCTTTAATCAATTGCAATTAATATTCTGACTTTCTTTTCGTAAAAAAAGGAACATAATAATTACATTTCGTATAATTTTTATTATATCATTTAACACTCCAAATTAGAGTCTTGAATGGGCATTTTTTTATTAAGATCCATAAAATATAAACATTTCAAGAATATGGAGGGTCAAAATTCAAATGTTTATAACTTTGCACAATATTTTTTTATTGGCAGTTAAACTTTAAATTTTTTTGAATGATCAATGAACTTATCAAATTGTTATATCATTGGCCATTATTTATCCATATTTTCATTTGATATTATTTTTTTATTGCTTTTTTTTTTTTCCTACAATCGCATTTTTATAATCTCGTTTTTTTTTGCTAATTTGTCGTCAATTAACGACAATAATGTCTCATGTAAGTATTTTCGTTTCACATGTCAGCAAGTTCATTGAATTCTTTAATAGTAATTTATTGAGTAATGGATTGAATAACGATTTGATAAGTTTGGTTATCACTTGAAAAACTTTAAAGGTTTTATACGTTTGGTGACCATTCGAATTTTTTTAAAAGATTAGTGGTCAACGCAATAAACATTAGATAAGTTTGGCGACTATTTAAAAAAGTTTAATGTTTATTTGGCAATGCAATAACGATTTGATAAATTTGACGATCATTCGAAAAACTTTTAAGTTTAATGGCTAGTAGGATAATGATTTGATAAGCCAGCAACTATCCGATTTTTTCTATTTAAGGACCAAAAAAAATATCATACAATATTTAATGATCCCTTCCGAGCGTATGGATCCAAAGCCTATTACACACCATGCTTCAAACCAATAGCATAAAGTTCCATCTCATATCTTGGGCTTAGGGGAAATGGGGCACTCTAGAAAGGATACCGAAGATTTCTACAGGTTTAGGAAGATTTTATGTTATTCCGACTTCCGGCTACCAATGGACAAAACCTTAAGAAGGAAAATGAACCGGTCCCTATGTCCCAGAGATGGATATGAATTGATTCGAAGGACTCTTTCAGACGAAATGCCCTTACTTGTTAAGGGATATAATCCCACATCAAATAAAGATGTAAACATAAACCAATTTATAAAGAATTGAGTTACCCCTCTTAATAAAGTTGACTTTTTAAGATGGAACTCTAATTCTTAACATGGTATCAGAGCTCATTAAGCTCTAACGAGCAATTCGATTCGGTTAAAACTCCAAAAGTGAGTATACAGATTTCAAGATTGGTCTGCTCAAACAACCACCATCTTGCGGGGGCATGTTAATAGATATAATCTCACATCGAATAAAGAAGTAAATATAAACCAATTTATAAAGAATTGAGTTACTCCTCTTAATAAGGTTGACATTTTAAGATGGAATTTCAATTCTTAACATTACTTGGGTCAACTCTTCGAGGAAAGTTTTTATTGTACATCAAAATAAATTAAAACTTAAAAGAATATCTAAAACAGAATTATCAAAAACAACATTTTTTTTTTCTAGAATTAGCATTAAGGCTATGGTTTCTAGAGAGGCTACCATTTTTCTCGTGAAGACTTTAATTTTTTCTTTTAAAATGAAAATCTCTACACGTTAATGTTATGAGGGATGCATCGGACGCCACGTGTAACGAGATGCGACATCGATGAACTGTACACCGTGCATGTGCACCACGAATAGAGGAATCAAGCGGGAGTTAGACGGCGTGTCAGTTTCTCATTGGCGGATAAAACGTCGTACTTGCCTTTGCCTCCGTAAAACGTGTATGGTGGCCCACCTCTTGGCCTTACTATTTTTTCAGGCACCACGTTGATTGATGCTAAACTTGACGCCGTTATTTTTACACCTTTTTCCAAGTAAATTAATTACATGGTCATTGAACTTTCAAGGGTATCTTAATTGGGCCACTGAACTTTCAATTTATCTCTAAACTTCAACTTAATTTCAAATTTCAGTACTGTTGGCTCGGATCCATGATGTGTCAAACTGGTTTAATATTTTTAAAACTTACAATTTTAAAAATTAAAAAAAACTTACCGACACATATTAATTCATTGAAGGCGAAGACATCTACAACAAAAATAATTATTATGACAAATACAAAAAACTTTTGGCCCATATACGAGCATGTCAGTCTGCAACTCATGAATTGTGGTCCTAGGCATCTTAGCTTAGCTAAACTCGAAAGGCTAAAATTTGAGCTCAACTCAGGTCGATGCTTGTTCAAGAACAAATCACGAGACCCTAAACCCAAATTTTGACGAGATGACTCCTAAGCTTGGGAAGCCGTCCAAGCTCGTTGTGATTCCTGCATGGCACCCTATAAACAATGATGTTAAATTGAAATTATGTAATATCTTTAAATGAACAATTTTAAAATGCACTTTTTCCCTTTTACAACATTACATAGTCTCTGTCTAGATGCACTTCTCTTTCCCTATTTAACGCTTTTCAGACCGTTATACACTGCATTGGGAGAAGCCGCATATGTTGACCATGAAATATCAGCCGCAATTGTAACAGCATTCATTCATTCTATGAAATGTGACATGGCTTATGTGCTTTTTAACATTACATTTATTCTACCTGTAGAATGGTATTTATGGTAATTTAATTATAAAAAAATATGGGTGAAGGTATTTATTTTCCAACAATTACGACTGATATTTAGGAGTCAACATATGCAGCTTCTTCCATGCATTGTGTAACGGCTTGAAAAACGATAGAAATGGGAAGAGAAGCCCAACCAGACAATGATAAGTTGACATTCTACGTTGAGATAATGTGGATAATTTGTCGCAACGTGAATGCTAATCTATAATTAATCAATTTTCATCTGTTTTAGTAGAGGACACATGACGGACGGTGCAATTTGAAATTAAGTTGAAGTTGATGGATCAAATTGAGAAGTTAAAACTTAGTGACTCAATTAAGATTTTGCCAAAAAATCATCTATCGCAGATAAAATTTACGGTTATACTACTATATGTACATCATCACTTACAAATTGATGTACATACACTTGATGTTGTAGAGATATGATTAGATTAGCATTTCTGGAAAAAAAAAAAATCTCCCGTAAAATTTTCTGTAACTTATAAGTAGCAATGTAGTATTATTCTAAAATTTACTGGCTTGAAGGAATAAGATTATTATTTTGACTTTGATGGGAAACCATAAAAGAAAGAAAAAGACGTTAACGGGGAGTTAAAAGGGGTAAAACAGCGTAAATAATTAGATTAACAAAGGCAAAGTCAAACCTCCACCGCTTCTACAGAAGAATCTAAGAACACGTGTTTCAAATGAATAATAATAATAAAATAGAAGCAGTCTCAATTTTAAATTTTGAAAATAAATAATAATATAATAATAAATGTAAACACCCACTACCTTTCTTAAATCCCCATGTATTCCTCGTGCTCTTTTATCACCGAAAACGATAAGCCCCTCTATTCATCATCCATATAAATGAAAAAACTTTTCTTAACACCATTCATTTAGATTCATCGAATCATAGAACAATTGATTTTATCTTGAATTTTGCACTTGGGTTGCTGGAGATTAATTGGGTTCATCAGAATTCATGGATTCCGTTAGGTATTCCGGGCATTATTTGGGAGGGATGGATGGTCTTGGTAACCTCAGCCTTGGGCTAACGACTCAGGATTTTGAACTCGACGGTATTTTCATTTTCTTTCCCTTTTCTGAGTAGTTCTGTGAGTTGAATTAAATTTGTTTCCATTTTCTCGTAAATTCTGAGTTATTTTGGTTGACATAGGTGCTCCGACCGGGACAATGAATTTATTGTCGACTATAGATAATTCGGGCGCTCCGACCCAACTCTTATCCGCTCTACCTCAGTATATCGGCGGTTATGGTTCCACCTTTAGCACGGAAGAAGCTCAGAATAAAACTGTCATTAGGTTGGTTTCTTCATTTTGACTGTTCTAATTCGGTTTTGGTTCCAGCGTAATTTGGCTAATTACTTATATGGAACAGATCTGAGGCAGAAACTGCACAGATGGTTATATTCTATGCGGGTCGAGTACACGTGTTCAATGATTTTCCGGTGGGAAAGGCAAATGAGATTATGATGGTAGCCACTGGACAGAAGAACCCCACCAACGCCGTTCCGCCGCCTTATATGGTGCCAAGTCCAGCTGAATCCACCACCAATGACCCTGGGTTTGACCGCCTTCACTACCATCCTCAGCCACCCCTTGGTTCTGGTAAGCTCACATCATGTTATTCACTATAATTTTTTCTCGTATTTTTCTTTTATATTTTTCTGTGCGTTTGTAGATTTACCAATGGCAAGGAAAAATTCGCTAGCCAGGTTCCTGGAGAAGAGGAAAAACCGGTAAGAATTAATCCACAAAAAATACATGTACTTAAAGACCAATATCCCGATTGGATTGCCGTACAATTGACTAATCAGAAAAGAATTAAAGCTACAGATCTTGCATAGAGAAAAGGGACTTTTTATTTTTATTTTTTTACTTGTTATTTTTGTTTAAAGAGGAATGTTCTCCTGTTCACGGTGCGAAGTTTTATCTTATCCACTTTACGATTTTCTCATTTGAAGAGAACCGTAAATAAGGTACTTCTACCACATCAGTAAGTGGATAGGAGAACAATTTCGTTTGTTGTTTAAAGAGGAATGTTCTCCTGTTCACGGTACAAAGTTTTATCTTATCCACTTTACGATTTTCATATTTGAAGAGAATCGTAAGTAAGGTAGTTCTACCACATCAGTAAGTGAAGAGGAGAACAATTTTGTTTGTTTAAATGGGCTAAGAATGATTTTGTAAATTTTAAAGCAGGATTAATGCAGCAAAATCGCCATATCAAGCAACCAATCGGACGACGGTGAAAGGCTCGGCTTGGCTGGGTTTGGGTCCTCGCTTTCCTTTTCAAGTTGAGATTGAGCACCGTTAGTTAGGTTTTTAGTTTTTATATTTGCCTTGCCTTAGTATATTTTGTTCAGCTTGAATTGAATTCGAGGACGCTTATATTTTAATTGTAATAGTATAATGTATTTAGTTTCCTTTTGTTGAGCTTTTTTTTTTTTTTTAATTATTATTATTTTAGTACGTCAATTAGTAGAACAGTTTGAGCGACATTGAAAATTGATCTAAAATTGTATTTTTACCGAACCATTAATCGGATGTCTTGATGAATTTTTATGGTCACCAAATTACGACTTTTAATTTGCTACTGACGCATAAAAATATGATTAGTCAATTGTCTAATCTATTCAAATTTACTCATAATTGGCGAATTTGTACGTTCAATTCCTACTGGATGCACGTCCAATAGGCCTTGATGAATCTTGAATCAATCATGCTACATATACATCTAAGATGACTAGTTTGACACCCTATGTTTTAAAAACCTTTTTTTTTTTCCAAATAATGGTAGGATTTTTTTATACATAGAAAGTACCAAACATGAGTGTACACCTTAGATTACTTCATCTTGAATAGGCCAACTTAGCCAAACAATTTTTGGGTCTTATAAAACCTTGTCCAATCTAGCTCTTTTCACATTTGTATTGAATAAGATTAAGTGTAGGTTGATTGTAAGCATGGAACTTCTATAAAAGGAAAATAAGTTCCAGACAATCAACTTATTTCTGTGGAAATTGTCAATTATAAAATACTGTACTTTTCCTCCTTTTGTTAGTGGGTAGATGAGAGAGAGATAGATAATTGCCTAGAAAATAAAAATATACCACCCATTAAAGAAAATATTTTTCTTGTTTTTGAGAAAAAATAGTCATATTAACTTTTGAAAAATATTTTTCATGAAAAAAATGTCAATCAAACATTTCATGAGTAAAAACTTCGATGAAAAATGACATTTTTCATAAAAAAAATAAATAAAGTTAATCAAACACACCAAATTTTGTTTTTCCAGTCTAGTTTAGTGTTGTCAAATGGTGGATTTCGGCAGGTTGTTATCCAATCGAGTTTGAATTTGTTGTGTGTTGAACACTACTCTATTCCTTTAGATAAAGTTATTTAATTGAGACTGTTATGCGTCTTTAGATATGACACGATCAAACATTATTATTCAATATATATATATATATTTTTTAAAACGTGTCTTTATTTTTATTTATTTTCACGACGAAAAGCATTAAAAACTAATAAAACAAACACTATTTAACATGTTGCACGGCTAGAAATTGAGTAGTGACTGAAAATCAAAGAAGAAATGGATTTTAATTTGGCAAGTAAAAGATTTTAGCAATTGAGAGTTGGTTTGATATTGACTTGTCCTCTGACTTTAGCCAGTATTATTATTCCGTCCTGCTAGTTGGATTGCGATGTCTGCCTCTATTAGGGGTGCATGGTAAACGTGACAAAACAAATTGCAAAAATATCATCTAATCACTTCCAACTTACTTGATTTTCTTCGGCTATTATTAGGGATGATAATAGACCAACCCGAGACAACTCATTGCCCGGTCATCCATGCTTGGCTGGTTGACCAAAAGGGTCAAGCTCGACTCGGCCCTGCCTATAATTGATCAAGTTGGGTCGATTTTCAAGCATTTTGACCTTTTTAGTAAAAATAACAAGATACGAAGGAAAGTAAGGCAAGCTAGTACGTTTACAAGCTGGTTTGCTTGCCCAAAATCTAAACATGGTTCATTATAGGCTCGTGGGGGCATGCTTTGAGCCATCCATGGATTGAGTTCTCATGAGCTGGCTTGAACGGTTGAACCATTGTCACCTCTAAAAAAAGAGGAATCTTCCATAATAGTCATATCATAGAAATCAAACTGAAAAATGAATTTTTTTTTTTTTTAAGAAATACTTAAAAATGTTAAAAGGTTAATTTCACCTTATTGAGTGATCATCAAATATTTTAAATACTTATAAACTTGACCGGTCGAGTTGAGTTAATTGCTCAACCAACTAAAATGAGAGAAAATCTAGTAATATTATTACGATATTAGATTCAACTGTCAACCAGCAATACCATTTTGGATCATCAAGTTAGTGATTCAATGATAGGTAAGTCGTTCAATCAACCGATCATTGTTAAATCTAAATGCAACTAATGAAGCTTTAAACAAAGATATGATATTTATTGCAACTCTCTATAAGCTAAAAATGCATTATTTTGAATTTTTAAATAATTAAATGTATATTGCAACTCTATATTAAAATTAATGACAACACTACGCAGATCCACCCTTGACATTGCTCTAGTGAAAAAGCCTGTGGCTTTTATTGTTAAAAGCCTTGACTGTGATTGGCGTTGCAATGAATTCAAACTTGAATAGTTTAAGATATTTCAAATATGAAGCTGATTTAAGAAAGTTGTTAGCATTTACGCCAATCAGGCTATATGAACATCAAAGTTGACATAAAATTTAACATAATGTCACATGATATTATGTCATTGGATAGTTTAAAACACGTTCAATTTTTCTATTTAATTATTTATTGCCACATTTAATTATCTCAAGCTTTCTGTCAAATCTCTCTGACCAAATAGCTTTATCCTACGCTAAATTTCTTTACTTTATGTCTTATCCTTCGAAAATGTCGATGAACTCATAAAAAATGGAGTAATTTTATTCGACTTTATTGAGGCTTAACTCTCCCCTTTGTGTCCGTCAAATGATTGGATATATATGTTTAGGGATGTCAACGAGTCGAGTCGAGTTGACTCGCGGGGGCAAAACTCAAGGCTCTTGTTCGACTCGAGTAAAATGGTTCGTGTTTTCTTTGGGACTGAGTTGATGAGCCAAATTGACACTCCTATATATGATTCATATATATATATATTCATTTAAGATGTTCGATTATTTGAAGACTCTTAATGTATATCTAAACAATTGCAAAGCATTAGTGAAGTTGAATACATTATTTTAAAAATATGATTTCCAACCTAATAAAAAATTGAGTTTGTTATTGTTGACATTTGACATTCGACATTCGAGATCGTTAAGTACAGTTTGTTGAATGCATTAAGCTTATACTAATTTAAACTTGGATATTTGAGATCAGCTCATGTTTGTCATTGTTGAAGTTCGAGGGGATATAATGATTAAACATTCCTTACACATTGTACAAATAGTCCATCAACGAGTGACATTTGGAAGGTCTTACATCAACGCCCACCAATCACATGCCTTAACTTCATTCCCTAATTAGTTCATTTTAAAGGTGTCAAGACGGACGAGCCGACCAGACCCGTGAAAACCGACCTGAATCGACCCGGGACCCGGGGCGACCCGTGACTCGTGAGAGCAGTTCACGGGCCAAAAAAATGTAACCCGCGGGCTACACCCCTAAGGGCCGTGGTTAACCTGCGGCCCGTACAAAAAGAAAATTGAAAAAAAATAACCGTTCGAAAAAAATAATAATAAAACAAAAAAATTAAAAAAATGGGGGAGAGAGCCGTTTGGCCATCTCCCCCTACAACAGGTAGGCTCAAAATTTTTTTTTATTTTTTTAAAATTTTAATAACTGTAATATAACTTTTTTAACGATAATATCATCCTCTTCATCTATAAATTCCAACTTATTCTTACAATTATTTTTACAATACTCTCTCATTAGTTATTATATATTTATACTTCATAGTTCATACTTGTTACTACCTTACTATAATTACAATTATTCAATTGCAAATATCATCATCATCTTGATTATATTTCTTTCTTCTCAATTTTCACTAGTCACTACTAAACTTTTTAATCCTACTATATTATGGATTCTCGCGATTCTTCTTCTCAAAATCATATTTTTAATGATAGTTGCTCTCTAATAAATTAAGAAGATGATAATGTTGTAAAAGTTGGATCATCTCAAAATTCAAGGAAGTGCAATACTGCATGCATTGAGCTTTTAATTAGAACGGTTATACCTCCATACGATTCTAAACTATTTCACATACGTTGTGTTTGTCATATATATAATTTAGTTGTGCAAAATGATTTGAAATTAATAACACCACAAATAAGTATAATTAGAGAATCTATTAATTATATTTCTTGTTCAGATTCTAGACAACAAGAATTTGTAAAAGTTTGTAAAAATCTTGGATTGAGAAGAAGAAAATTTGTTGATGATGTTCCTGATATATGGAATTCAACTTTTTTAATGTTAAAATCGTGTATTGGCTATACTGATGCTATTAATGCATTTGTTAATTCAAAGCAAAATCAATTTTATATAATTGATTCAGACTGAGAAAAAAACATTTAAAGTTATGAAATTTTTGAAACCTTTCGGCAACAAAAGTTAATTCTGGAATTTATTATCCAACTAGTAATCTTGTACTTTTACAATTAGTGGAAATTGTTGGACAATTTTCATCATTTAGAGATGATCCATTTTTATTTGAAATTATTTACTCAATGGAGGAAAAGTTTAAAAAATATTATGAAAATGTGCCACTAATTTTTTCAGTGACAGCTATAATGGATCCTCGCATTAAGTTATTTGGAGTTCATTGTGATTTAGAATCACTTTCTGAAACATTGGCTTTTAACATAAATATTACAAATCGACAATTGAAAATTTTTATTAATGAAATGTATAACAACTATTTTATTAAATATAGTAACAATGAAAATATGTCTTTTTCTCCAATCTCTAATACAACTTCTAAAGGTAAATCTTTTTTTTTTCCCCTCCTAATAGCTAAGAAACGTAATGTTCTTGGTTTTTCATCTAATACTTCAACTTCAACTGCAAAATCCACATACCACACCTGCTGAATTAGAAATATATTATCAATTTGGTCACTACAGTTTAATACCTGAAGATGAAGTGGATAAGTTAGATATTTTACGATGGTGAAAATTAAATGAGCGGTCATACTCTGTATTATTTAAAATGGTATAAAATATACTAACAGTTCCATTCTCAACAGTGACATCTGAGTTTGCTTTTAGTACAAGTAATAGGGTATTGGACGAATGAAGATCTAGATTTAAAGAAAATATTTTGGAAGCTCTCATATGCATGAAAGATTGGATATTCGAGGATCGAAGGATGCAAGATAAGATTATTGATGATGTTGCTGAAAACTTCAAAAATCTTACAGTTTATGAAGATTGATTTAGAAACAAATATATAATTTTTCAACAACTAAATTATAGTTAATAGTTAAGATTTAAGTAGGTGACAACCTACTTGGGATGTACTTAAATTATAAATTACAGTAAAAGTAGGTGTCAATCTAGTTGGGATGTACTTTGCTATTAATATATACCTTCACGTAATTGAAATGCATTTATTTGTTAAATTTCAATTATTAAACTTGAATTCTATGTAAATATTTTTTGGTATAAATATGAATTTATTATTTTGTTCAATTTTTAATTTATATTTGACAAAAAAAAATTTTTTTGCTATCAATATGAAAAATTCTTAGAACAACCTGTGGCCCGTGACCCGTATGGGCTAGACCCGGATGGGTCAACGAGTAGGCGTTGGTTGTAGTCCAAAATTTATAGGCCGACCCGGAACCCGTAGCGGGCGGGATTCTTAGTTTACATTTAACAAAAAAAATTTTTGCTATCAATATGAAAAATTCTTGGAACAACTCGCGACCCGTATGGGCTCGACCCGGATGGGTCAATGGGCGGGCCTAGGTTGTAGTCCAAAATTTGTGGTTCAACCCGGAACAGGCCTCGTAGTAGGCGGGCTTTTTTTCACAGGGACGGTCACCGAGCTCATATGTTGACGGGCTGACTTGGCCCGGCCCACCCGAATTGATACCTCTAGTTTATTAATTGTTGGGGACAACATTGATGCAGGGGAAGATTATAAGAAAGAGAAAAATCTCACAAAAAGAATTTCAACAATGTGAAATTCAAGGAAAAAAATTTATTTCATCCAAAATTGAGTTGCCTCAAAGGACTTACAACGTTTAAATAGCGAAATCTTAATAAAATTCGAAAATAAATTATATAATAATAAAAAATATTTTTTTTTTCAAAAATGGAAAAAATTGAGATAATCATGGATTTTGATTCTCCTAATTATCAGGATCATCACCCAACAAATGGAAATCAAATCCGAATTTATTTAACTAAAATATTGTCAAAACAAAAATGATCATAAATGGCAAAAACGCATAATTGAGGGCTCAAACGACTGAATTTGCCCAAAATTTGACGTGCATCAGGGCCAAAGGCCCTAAGTTGTGATCATTGGCTCGTTTCCACTCAAATTAGACTAGCAATTCTCCAAAAAGGAACAAACCCGAAATTAAATGCAATTATTATTTTGCCTTCATCAAACATGTAAGGTTAACTCATAATGACCTCACAAAGTCGAGCTCAATCTTGACGTGCCAATGATGTACTTTCTCAACTCGATATTGTAACTGATAAGATAAGGAAATGAAGGATGCATGCTAAAATTTCCCTATAAAATGAAGAATAAGAGTCTTGGAGAAAGGAAAGAGGAAAAAAGCTCTAAATACTTCATATTTCAAATATCTCCTTAAGAAAAAAAAGCAAACATTTGTAATTACAATTGTAATTTGCAAATCATTATCAATAACATTCTTATTTACATGTTAAGTTGATTTGAATCTTGTTTATCCAATTTTCAACGTCAACAGTTATTGTACCCTAACTCATTGACTCATGAAATTTCTATATATATATATATATCTTCTATATATTAAAAGTGGCTATGTAACGGAATTTCTTGTTTTTGACGGAAAAACTAACGCAATTTGTTGTTTTAACGGACTATGTAACAGAATTTCTTATTTTAAACAGGCAGCTGCACCTTCTTTCAGTGTTTTTATCATAACTTTGTATTCCGATATCCGATTGAGGCGATTCAAAATGCGCTGGAAAGCTAACTCATCTGGCTACAACTTTGATTCAGACATCAGTCTCCAATTCGATCACTTTCTATGCCAAAAAATAGGTCTCAATATGATACTAAAACATCGGAGCATAACTTTTCGGTTGGAAATTGATTTGTGATAATCTTTCGACTAAATTTGATTCCATTAATGTCTTCCTTTATCCAATTGACTCCGAACACTCTCAAATCTTCATCATGAGGTTCGGCACAACTTTTAAGTATTTACATTTTAGTTCCCGAACTTGGATCCCTTACAATTTAACCTTTTCTCCAAATTTGTCAATTTTTGCTTATTTTCTTCGATCTTACCAACTTACATACATAAAAAGTGCCTATGAAACGGAAATTCTTGTTTTAACGGAAAATCTAACGGAATTGGTTGTTTTAACGGAAAATCTTTTTTCACCTTTAGTTTTATTGTTTCCATTAAATAGCAATTAAGCCATCGTTTGTGGCAATTGATGTTGTGTCTGTTGGAATTTCATTATCTAATAATAAATGAATGAGAAATGCAAAATGTTTTGTATTACTACATTTTAGTCACTAGGAAAAAATTAAACTAAAAAAACAAAATGGACGTAGAGATTATCAGTTTAAAAATGCTAATAATTTATTTGGTAAAGTACATTGAACTTAATGAAGAAAAAATATTTATTTATTTAGTTTTGTATTGTAATGTAATGTAATGGTATCTATTATTTTATTATATACAAAAGGTTCATGATTAAGTGCAAAATTTGATATAATATAATAGTACGAAACACAAACTTATACATTTTTTTGTCTTTACACTAACATTCATTGTAAAAATTGATTATGATTTAATGTAGAAAGCAACATTTTGGATATGGGCGAAGATAAATGTACTTGAGTTTGTCCAAGTATTTTATTACATGTCATGCGTTGACTGTAATAAAGGAATTGGATATAAATACAATGAAAACTTCGTTTGTATATATTGCAAAAGCCAATGGGTCTACAAACCACGGTATGTATCTTACAATTTCAATTTAAAATTGATATCTGATTTAATTTAGAATTTAACACTATTCAAATTAAAATTAATAGATTCAACGCATTTAAAGTGTTAGGGGATATGTTCAATTGGACGATAATACTGGAAAATTAGTTGTTACTATGTTTGGTGAAGTAGCAGAACATGCACTTGGTTGTTTAACAGTTGAATTGATGGGACATGCTGGAGAGTTATTTCTTAAATTTTTCTTCAAAACTTGATTTTTATTATAATGAGTTATTTAAAAATAATTGGGTTTTTTTATTAATTATGTAAACATATTCAAAATTTATTTTATAGGAAAATCGACCATATGTTAAAAGCGTTGCACAGAAATTATCGAAAGAAATTTGGAAGATTCAAATTTATGTAGATCCAGAGAAACTAAAGGAGAAAAATATAGGCAATTTAATGTCCTCTCTATTGAAGTAGTGCAAGATGAGGAAAATGTTGAATCGTTATCTTAGAATCAAAATTATCTCAAACAACTTTCATAAAACTATGAGGGATTTTATATATAAGACGTTCTATTAATGTTTTTTTTTTTAATAAATCACAATGTGTAATTATTTATCAATTACATAAACATTACATTATTAATTATTTAATTAACCAAAAAATTACATCTTTATTAATAAAAATTTAATTCTTAACCAAAAAAATTATATATAAACTAAGCAAACGTACATTGTACGTTGCTTAAACCTAGTGTGTGTGTGTGTGTTTGTCTATATATATATTATTTTTTTTTTATTATTATTATTATTATTATTATTATTATTATTTTCAATTCAAGCTACAATTCTAAACACGTGCTAAGTGACATTCTCACGATCAACACAAACTTATTACTTAGGGTTGTGCTACTTGTACATTATGGCATCCATAATGAATGACATACCCACCGGCACACCCTCCAATAGGATAATTCCACTTGTACATTATGTCATCCATTATGAATGTCATAATGTACAAATAGAATTATCCTATTACTTATTACTTATCTTGAGTTATTTCAAAATTATAATTGAACAAATTATTCTGACATCAAATTTTAAAATCTTCACACATTTCTCAAAAGATGAAGATGTAAATGCACGTTGTAGCATTACAAGTGCTCCTAGTGTAAATATGTAAGACCACTTGGCCCTCTTTAGACCCGTCTAAAGTGACGTGACTCTGAGAGTAGTCAATTTTGGTACAAGTAAATAATAAAAGTTTACTTAACATTGTGATTGAATGAGATCCAATTCGATGTATATTGAACCAAACGCCGATCAGTCATACTCTCTGCGAGAAATGTCTTCTTCCATACTTCCATATAGATTATATTCATCAAAATCTTATGATTTCTAATTCTTTTTTTTTTTTTTTATAATTCGACTAATCTCACGGGATCCTGAAGTTTACTTCCGGGTACTCACCTCAACGGCACTGAGGGGACTCTAACTATTTAAAATAATGATCATCAAACAAGAGCTCAATAACACAGCAACACGTTATCGAGAAACTCCTCTTTTTTTTTTGTTACATTCTATCGGTTTTTTTCTTCTTCTAATTAGCAGCTAATCCATCACTAAATTATAACTTATTAACGTATTTTCCATCTATTATTTTTGTGAATGAAGGTGGAAATCAATTATTTACATATTTCACATTAATTTGGTGCCTAAAAAGAAATTAAAAGACGTGTTCAAGTGTGGTGCCACATCATTCTCGTGTTGTCGTGTGGTATGAATAATTGAACATATTTCTACTGTTGGCATCACATGCAGTGTTTCTTCTTGGTGGGGTGAAGATCATCTTCACGTTGGCTGTATACAATGGAACCGAGACCTTCCTTTCTCTTGAATACGAATATGATTTGACATGTCTAGCTTTATGAGAAACATCATATCCGGATCCAACTCCTCGAGAGATCACTATTGCCTTGATTTAGCTCATTTAATCTCTTTCAAGGGATTTGAAGTTCTGTTCGAAAATGAAACTAGCGAAAGTTGCCTATCTCAATCAGCCATACCCTTAGTAAGTCAGCACTCTACTCTGGTCAATGCTTACCCAAATTCTTACATTAATTTACACATTGGAAACTGCAAACAATAATAATAAAGTTTGTGATTGAATGTTGCCGCATTTGGAATACTTTTTTTAAAATTATAATGGTAGCACCACTAATATTCAACACCAATCTAAGAGAGTGAAGTTCTTTAATTCATTGTCCAATGAGAGGTTTCCTTCGAAAGTTGTCAGTTAGTCAATATAGTTTTTTCTGTCTCCACTTGACTATGAGAGAATGAATTGCAAAGGCTGCTCCTCTACGCTCTAGAGACTACATATTATATTCATCTGGAGAAGTTGTATAGGAGAGGGGTCGTAACACAGATGATCTTGACTTTTTATGGAATGAACGTAAAGGAATAGTGAATAACCTTCATAGGAAAAAAAAACCTACAAAATCAAGAAATGCGTTCTTGCGTGTGGAGTGAAGATTTTAGACATTCTTGATTTGAATGTGAACTCTGATTCAAATGAATGGTAGCATGGGCAAAAGAGAATAGAATAAGGCTATGTTTGATTGTAGTTCTTTTCCCTAGAACTGGGAAAAACTTTTTCACTTTCCACATTTTTCCTTGTTTGATTTGCAAAGTTTTCCATGGATTTTATTTTCCATTTTAAAACTCACGCCACTTTTTCAAGGTTTTCATGGAATTTCTTTTCTAGTTGTTTGGTTGGATTTTCATTTTCCGTCTTACGTCAATTTTTTTTTTTTTTTTTTGACAATGAAAACAAATTTCATAACCAGTTGTAAATTTTTTTTTTTTTTTTTAAACTTTAATGAACAATTTTCATGTAAAATAAAGTCAAACGAACACTAAACTTTAATGAAAAAAATGATTTTTTAGGAAATATTTTGTTTTCCCTTTTTTTTTTTTTTTGCTTTTCGACAATGGAAACAAATTTTATAACTAATTGTGAAAATAATTATCACTTTAATGAACAATTTTCATATAAAACAAATCCAAACGAATACAAAATTTAAAAATTTTTTGGGGTAGAAAATTATAACAATCATTGAATCAAATACACTTAATTAACAATTCCCTACAAAACATTTTATAGACAATTACTTTCCCTGAAATTCATTTTCTTTCCACCCTTGCAATCAAACATTTTCTAAGTGTTAAGATTTAAGATTCCATTTTAAAATGTCAATTTTATTAAGTGGAGTGGTTCAAACTCTTATAAATTGGTCTATGTTTTTATCTGTATTAGATGTAAAATTTTATCCCTTAACAATAATGAACGATAATCGGGCTGCCTTGGGTTGAAAATGCTCACAGTTTCGTTTGGCAAACATGATCCACGCAGGAACACAGAAATGATATGCCTAAGAGATTTTAAACTACCAATCTTCCCTAGTCCCTCTGGCCTTGATTAATGCAGAAAACCAACTAGTGGTCAATTCTTTTCACCAGATCAAAATTTATGAAAATGGCTTCTTGCAGTTGAAATCAACTAATAGCATCAAGTGTTTTAGGAAACTAACAGGCAAGAATAGAGGGAGGAGAGTGCTACAAGTTGAAATTTATCCAAACAGGAACTACAACTAGGGGGAGAAAATGGGAACACAAATTTTTCCATACTTTCTAACCGCACATCCTCCAAAAATTCACTATTAAAAACAATGTTTTGCTCAAAAAAAAAAAAAAAAGGCCACCAAAATATCAACAGTCATGATTTAGTCAAGACATGGAGTCGGTCAAACTTCCTAACCTTTTCAAGCTATGGAAATTAAATACTAAAACTTTTAACAATGTCCAATTTTTTTGTTTGACAGGTTAAATGAAAGTTCTTCAGAAAATAGGAAAAAATGGTTGGAACGTGGAAGTGACCACATACGTTTCAGTTTAAGCTCTAAAAGGGCACTTAGGAGTTAGTTAATCGATATAAAATGGAGTCTTCGATCAGTATGAATTATCCACAGGTTATCGTATATCCTTGCAAGGAAATCATAATTAACCAAAAAGTAAAGAAAACAAAATCACTTTATCACGGCAAAATGATCATAACTATACCTGGCCAAATGGACTTAAGAATTGTCATAAGATATTTTGCTCTTCCCTCAAAATCTACGTTCCTCACGATCAATTTCGACCTCCTTCGGTCAGTGTTTTGTGTACTAGTTAGCATGATAAAGTTGCAACAAGGGGGCATGCCAACCCAAAACAGCTACCCGTGGTGAGAAAATTAAAGGGTAAAACAAAGGAGAGGAAGGTAAGATGCACATATAAACATTATAATAACATGCAATTGATGTATACTAAAATGCACAGCGATTACGCATATTACGTGCCTAAACCTGCAAGCTGGTCTTAAATAACATAACATAACATAGTTTTGCACATAGCTCACAATTTGGCAAATCTTGAATGCCTAGAGCAATTGACACTTTAATGGACAAATAAATTGGGCTTGCCTTGCTAAATTAGCAACATTAACTCAAAAAACTTTCAGTCCTGACATCATGCATTAGCCACTATCAATTACTTCTGATCGAGAAAATATTTGAGTGTCAAATAATAATTCCCTTCAGCAATTATTTATCATTTTCTTCAACTAGATTTAATCGAAAACACCAGTTCAT
This sequence comes from Fraxinus americana, assembly GCA_035079005.1. Classification (NCBI taxonomy): domain Eukaryota; kingdom Viridiplantae; phylum Streptophyta; class Magnoliopsida; order Lamiales; family Oleaceae; genus Fraxinus; species Fraxinus americana. Next base: position 16,623,087 of record CM068717.1, on the reverse strand, counting down.
AGCATCAAGAAATGCCTTTCACAAGCCCACCCTTGATCAACAGCCATCAATACTTATTCATGCCAATTCAACACTTCACTCTGAAAGCAACAAGTGAAAATGAAAACTAGTACAATGAATAATCAGTGTCAGAATTCATTTCAACCATTATGCCTTTAAATAACATTCAATGAAAAACCCATACCAGTTTCCTCATCATACTTGGATTTCCACCCCTCACACCTGTTGTATAGATCCATGCAAACATTCACTGCTGTATTGACAGAATAGAACTCTATGAAACCAAAACCTATCGAAACATTCTTCCATTTTTCAGATACATTTTCACCTATGAAAGACTAAATTAAAACGTGAACTAGGAGCATTAATGAAAACTGTAGTAAATGCAATAATAGAATCAACTCCATTGATAGCATACAAACTGACAAATAGAAGAGGGAATTACTCTGACACTTAGTGTTCGTCCTTCCTTCATGTGCTCTGTGATATGACTCTTCAAGTTCTCCTCTGTTGTTCTGGAATTCAGGTTCTTTGAGTGAGACTGTAACACGAGAATAAAACAAAAAACTGACTACTCATAATGGAAACTGCGCCTAGAGAAAACCAGCACAATAAATTTCAACCAAGTCTAACAAGATTTTTTTGCAATCCGGTGTCAATCCACGGTCCCATCAACCCAATCACTACTATCCGTTTGATCTATCATCCCACGAATTCCATTAACCAATCATTACAGTCCATTGATGCCACTCATCCACTTGTAAGCATAAAAACTGTCAGAGTGAGCCGCCAGTGAACTCACGCCCTAGACTATCTAGAGCATTAGACTCAAAGTTCTCCAATCTGTATCATCCATTTATCTAAAACAACTACCACACACCACCTACTTGCCACTACAAGGACGTGCATTTTGAGTACCATATGTAATCCTCTTGAACACGCAAGCTCAGTATGGTTTAACTTAGTTATTTTTCAGAAATTACTCAAAGATTGACGTTAAAGTGAAAATATTGGAGATCTAATGTCTGTGCAATCAAACTCTAACGGATATCTCGAAAGAAGATGGAATATGGGTTTTCAAAGAATGGCATGCTATCATCTTAGTTGGTATCTGCAAGAGAACATTAGCAAAGGTCCTCCGGCAATTTGCACGAAAATCATATAGGGAAAAAAAAAAGAGGACTTTGCCAGCAAATAGTTGCAGAAAGCTTGTATTTTATTGACTATCACAAAGCAAAATAGGACCAGAACTGGGATCAGATTCGCAAGAAGATACTGTAGGGCGTGTCATGAGCATAACATACCATTAGAACAAGAAATATAGATGAGAACTTTTCATGTGCAAAACTATGCAATGGATGGTGACATGTCAAAGGTGTTTAACAAAGACGAGTTTTTGAATCCTTTACCTGCCTTGACTTTCAAAGAATTCTTTAAGATAACCGTGAAAAAATAAAAAATAAAAAATCATGGCATCTCAGCAGTAAACAGTCCACGTTACATTGACAACAAAAATATGAATGAGTAACAGCAGGGTTCTTTCATCCAGACAATCATCCCCTACAAATGAAATAAGATGTGGCAAGATTATCATGCTCTCAGTTCAACTTGCAAAGCTCTTCTGAATTTAGAAGCTCAAAGTTTCTACTTCCACTGCAAAATTTCAGTGAAGGCTATAAATAGAAGATATGAAAGAAGACAAGAGACCTTATGGCTCCATTAGGATCCATGATTTCATAGTAATTTGAAATGGAAAAGGCAAGTATGTAAAATAATTTTGTCACCTTTTCTAGGAAAATAAAAACCAACTCTAAAAACTTCTTAAAATAATGGAGCATCATGTAAATGAAGTAAAATGATTTATACGTGGGAAACTCAATTTTGTTTGATGACCATTTACCTCATATTTGCCACATACTGATATGAACAGGTTGGATAGTGTGGTGCTATAGAATTTTAATTCAATTCTAGTGCAACTTCAAGGAATCAGAGACGTCTTAGTTCATAACCTCAATGAAATGAATTCAACTGTTAATTACTCATTTCCTTCAGATTTTTAAAGGATCACAAAAAGGGCTGCCTCAATCAAGTGTAGATTCTCATAACAATTTGTTTGAAGATCCAAGAGAATGGCAAGTGCCTGACTCAAGAAAGAATTGTATGCTCGGTTCTCATTTTCTTGTTTTTTGATTTTAACAACATTGATATCTCACTTGGGATAGACAAAATGATTCTGATTTTACATAAACATCCAACTAGACTATTACCCATATCGTGATATTAAATAAACGCTTAGTCAAGGAACATGAAAGTGAATTGCTATCAAACGCCAAGTCATTTACCATCTAAGGTCAAAACCATGAAAATAACAAACATGCTCATTTATCTTCAACTACAATAAATGATAAAGCCAATAAAAGACAGTGGATGCCCGAGTTCAGGCACAATGATTTTGAAGATGAAAGTTATAACATCCCCCCCCCCCCCCCAATAAACGAGTTCAAAATGAAAAAGGATTGGTTCAGATCAATCAAATAGGATAACATCTAACTTCACAATGGACCAGTTTCTGTACCTGTAAATGGCATAGAGAGAGTAGTAAAAGATTAAAAAGAATTGATGCAATTCAATTCTAATGTACCCATAGGTACTATATTGGATTTGAATCACATTTTGGATCAATCTATACTTGATTGACTGCTTCCATTATGTTGTTTCTAGCAGATACAAATATTTTTCGTTGCCTTAATCACCAAGAGGAAGACAATAAACAATGAATGTCAAAATGTATAAATATTGTCATGTACCTATATAAATGCTTGATTTTACTATCAATATACACATTATCTTCGTCTTGAAAGAACCAGTAGACGCCTGTGTGGAAGTCAACACCCTCTTCTGTAATGCTATTTCTGTAGTCCGGTTCCAAGAGGAGACAGTTAATCCCTGAACTATTTTGAGTGAATCAGAACCACTGTGACCTGGCCCCTAGTTATGGGAAATCCTTATATTGCCTCAACAGTTTCTTCAACTTTTACTTCACGCTTTGGTCGTCCACACCTCCTAACATCTTTACTCTTTAGTAGCTCCAAAGCTTTCTCCAAAGTTACCTCCTTAGGCGCCATGTTCTGTGAACAAAATCAGGTTAAGGGAACACATCAACATCTTCAAACCCATCAAATCAAGCATTAAAGAGAGACCAAAATTGGGGTTTGAAGATAATAGAAACAAAAATATAAAGATAAAACACAATACCGATGATATAAAGTGATAAGGAATAACAATCTACCTTGGGCACAGAAGCAATAGTGCGCCTGTGTCTAATAGAAAATCCAACCTTTGCAAGCTTTAGTACTACTGGCTGGTCATCATCTGGATGGTTCCCCTGGCATGAAAGTCCATTTTAAATTAGTGCAATAAGATTAAAGGTGAAGAAAGAAAATATAAGTTAAATTGAAATATACCAAGGTCACAGGATAGCGCAATAACTCAAGGGCATCTTCCAAGGTAATAGAATCCACGTCCTTTATCTAGCAAGGGAGAGAATATAATTTTCAGATAAACAAATGGAGAAGTGACTCCAAGGTAAGCATCATTTAACAAGAAGATAAATCTCCCTTCATCACAAGCATAATATTGAAATAACATACCAAAGAAGTTAGGACTTAGGATATAGGATAAGGGTTGGAGACAATACATATATATGTTGGATCAAATTTTCAAATTTATAACACGAGATAAATCAGGGTTGGAACAGAGTGTTTTCAGTATCTGTACTTAAAAGGTGACTTCAGTGATTTATGAAACTGCATTCACATTAATGCATTGTCTTCATAATGCTCTAACTTTGTCAAACTATGATTGTTGCAGTTAAATATTCAGCTATCAACGTGGTTTGTCTGAATGCGAAGACAGTGGGGGAGGGGGGAAGGGAGTGTGGGTGGGTGGGAGCAAGAGCTGAGGAAACTTAATCCACCAGAATGCCAACGTACTTGGGAAACCGAGGCTCTCTTAGGTAAATATCCCTTTCTGTCCTCACCAAGCTGAACATAAAATCCATATGGACCCTTCTTCAAAAGAACCTGGGCAGACGATGAAGAGAAGACATAAATGTGAAACAACGTATACAACGCACAATATCTAGAGAAAAGAATGAACAAGAATTAGCGTAAGAGTAAAAACCTTCTCATTGGAACCAGGATTAAGACCTAGCAACTTTGGCTCCTCTACATTGCTCTTTTTTTTTTCCTCATCGTCTTCTTCAACATCCTCACCATAGAGCGTCTTAGCAATATACCTGTGAAATGATTGAAATGTCACTATATCCATGCAAGTCAACCATGAACCAACAAACAATTGATCTTAAACAAAGACTGATTATACTGCCAGAAAATGAAATTAGACCTGACGTACATGGCCACTATACGTGCGGCCATGAAAAGGGCAGTTGTGAAGAAATTAAAGCTTGTGAATCATAATTAGATGTACTTCTTAAAGTATCTTCGTTGTGGATTTTCGAGCAAAAAGTAGGTTTATAATCCTCGTGTAATAATTTCAGCTACAAGCACTAATCAGTTGTGGTTGCTAAATCAAAGAACTAAGTTATTAACCCATGAATAGCCTTTGTGCATGCGTGTGTATAGAAACATATAAAAGCACATGCAGGGTACATTCAAACATGATATGAAATCCGCAGAAGCACTTAAAACAAAGAACACATGAAGTAAAACAAAGTTCCTCAAGCTGGGTTATACTCACTTGCACTTGGGATGTTGATCACAACCAATGAAATATCCAGAACCGAACCTGCTGACTTTGAAAATTAAAGTTCCTTCCGAACAACTAGGGCATGTTCTACTTCCACTAGGAAGAGATGCAAATAAGAAATTGCCAAATGTTTTCTCCAACATCTTCTCCACTTGATGAATGTGAACGTTGCTCGTCTGCTCACAATACTTGCTAAATCTAGTCCAGTAATCTTTCAGAAGGCCTTTCCATTCAGTCAATCCAGCAGAAACATTATCAAGTTCAGACTCCATATCTGCAGTGAAACTATAATCTGTTACCTCTGAAAAATAGTGCGAGAGAAATGCTGTCACCATTCGACCACGAAATTCTGGATGTAATATCCTGCTTTTAGTTGTCACATAATTTCTATCTTTAAGCACTTTAATTGTGGTCGCATAAGTAGAAGGTCTTCCAATGCCAAGCTCCTCCAGCTTTCTGACCAACGACCCCTCAGAGTAGCGTGGTGGAGGCTGCGTGTAGTGTTGATCTAGGTCTACTTTACCCAAACACAATGGCTGGTGAGGCTTCAAACTACTCAAAGTTTCATACATCTCACTTGGAAATTTCTCTTCATTCTCATCACATCTTATTCTGCTAGTTTCCGCATCCTCATTGACAGCCCGGTGGCCAAGAAAACTGACCCTCGAGCATGTAGATCGAAACACAATGGACTGATCAGCATTCCCAATATCAAGTTGTATATGCTCAATGATCGCAGGTTCCATTTGGCATGCCATCGTTCGAGACCATATAAGAGTATATAACTTGAGGGAATCTTCATCAAGTACTCCAACAAGCGTTGAGGGTAGTCTTCTGATATCAGTGGGTCTAATGGCTTCATGCGCCTCCTGAGCATTTTTTACCTTTTTAAAATACTTGCGTGTACTCTTTGATGCAAAATTCTCCCCATATTTTTCCATAATAAAGGACTGGACATCCTTCGCCACTTCATCTGATATGTGTAGCCCATCTGTTCTCATGTATGTTATTAATCCCGTTGCCTTGTCATTCGATAATTGAACTCCCTCATACAGCTTCTGTGCAACTTTCATCGTATACGACGCAGGAAAATTCAATTTGTTTGCAGCATCTTGCTGAAGTGTTGATGTTATGTATGGAGGGTGAGGATTTCTCTGACTTTGGCTAGTTTTAGAGTTGATAACTTCAAACTTGAACATATTAATCTTTTGTTCAATATCTTTTGCCTCCAAAAAAGATTTAATTGAAAACTGGTTTAGCTTTCTGGAATCACAATGGGTCAAACGTGATGTTAGAGAAATGCCGTTGGCTGAATTTAGATCTTTCTTGTGTAATTCAACTTCAATCGTCCAATACTCCTGTGCTTTAAATTCATCGATTTCCTTTTCTCTGTCACAAATAAGAGCTAAAGCAGCAGATTGGACTCTTCCAGCAGACTGACAACCAGGTAATTTCCTCCATAACAATGGTGAAATATTGAATCCAATCAAGTAATCAAGAGCACGTCGCGCAAGATAAGCATGCACCAAGTTTGCATCGATCTCTCTAGGAGTCTGGAGGGCACTTCTAATAGATGATTCTGTAATCTCGTTAAAGACAACTCTTGCCACGTTGATATCATCACGCAAAACATCCTGCTGCTGCAACATCTCTATGATGTGCCAAGCAATGGCCTCTCCTTCACGATCAGGGTCTGAGGCCAGAATAAGATTTTCAGCTCTGGAACAAAGAAGAAGAGGTGAGAAAATATACAGACTGATTAAGAATGAAATAAAAAATAAAACATAACTGCAAGTACAAAATTTGCTTCTAATACTGAAGAAAAATCATCACAGACCCAAGACATCAAATGTAACAGGAAGAGAGACAATAAAAGCTCTCGGAGAACGAAAATACCATACCCGCTCAATGCAACCTTGATACCCTTAAGATGAGTCCAGGCAGCGGATGGAACCTCCCACACCATGCTGAAGTCATCATCAGGTCGCACGGATCCAGATCTTGCAGCCAAATCCCTGACATGGCCATAACTAGGTAGTACTTCAAAAGTGTTTCCAAGGTACCCTTGAATCACTTTGGCCTTTGTAGCAGACTCCACGATCATGACTGATTTACTAGTTGGTGGGTATAATTGTGGCCAAGTCTTCTGTCCCTGAGACTTAGTTCTGTTGATTGCGTGTGATTGCGGTCTCTGCGAGACCTCGTTGTCACCAGATGACCCTGTCACTTCCTCATCTGGTTTAATGACACTGAGGGCTTCTTTAACAGATTTCCCTTTTCTGCGGGAGTTCTTCGCCATCTTCTTTGGTACATCTTTCGTTGAAATGCTACTGCCCTTTACTTCTGTAGCAGCACTTGCGGTTGAATCAATCTGAAACATACATACTTAATTAGCATACGAACGGGGTAAACATAAAAAACCAATTACTATAGTCTACAAAGAAGATAGCTAACCTCTGAAGATACAGAAGATTGCATATTAATGCGCGTTCTAGTCTTCTTGGGCTGAGAAACTTTTTCAGACTCAAGTGGCTGATCTGCTGCATCAGTAGGCACACCAGCCCTGGAAGGTTGATTTTGATTTTTATTGCTTCTCGATCGCTGCTTCGATTTACCTTTACCATTAGGCGTTTGCATGTTATTTTTGTTAGATAAACTGTTACTTTTGTGAAGAAGGTGGTCACTGGAAATGGATACACCATCTTCAACAGCTGCTGTCTTACCTTCAAAACTGCTCGTTGCTAATTCCTCATTGACTATTGCCTTTAATTGGTTTGGCCGGTTCTGATTCTTAGTGAGTATCTTGAAGTAAGAATTCTTCCCACTGCCACCCTTTTTTGCCCCACCATTGCTATTCTGGTTCAATACCGTCCTTGTAACCTGGGAAAAGGATCTTCTACCACTAAGAAAATAAGTGGAACTCGGACCACTTTTTAACCCAAAGGTTGAAACGTTTAAGGGCATTGCAATATTGGATGACACATATCCAAATTGGGGCTTGATTCTGAAGGCAGAAAAAGGACAAGGCACACTGGCAACACTTCCCAAGAGTTGAAATTTCTTTTCTGACTTGACTCTAAGAACTTTCGGTTGGATATGTGGGGGTATGAGACATATCCTAGCTTTTTGAGGAAAATATTTAAATTTTTCAGCACTTGCAAATGGTGAAAACGGTAAACACGTAGCTGGGTGATTCTTAACTGTCCCGTTCTGCAACTTAAATAGACATTAGAATAATTATTACAGTGCAAAAAATTATAGCAGAATAAAAAAAGCACGTAATATACCTGATCTAGATAAGTTGAACTCTAACAAGTTTATCATGAATAGTTATATATAGTACAGACGAGGTGTAAATTCAGTAATTAAAAATGGCCATCCATAACATGGAAATCTCATTTGTAAACGAAAAATTTCTTATCGCCATATCAAGTGAAGCAGATATTCAAAGTTTGAAGCTTTTTTTCTCAATGTACAATTGATGTTGGTAACTGGACCTCAGTTGAGCACCCATAATTGGCCTACCTCACTCAGTCCATGAAATAAAAATGGAAAAGTCGTCTAAGATTGGGATGATAACAGTCGAAATCTGTCTGACTTCAACTCCCTCTTATTTTGAAATAGAGGAATAGATAACCTTGGGGGGTTGCTCAATTGGTCAAGCATTGGGTTTGCTCCCCAATGGTCACCAGGTCGAGTCTCCTTAAGGCCACTGAGATGAGTGACCGACCGTTAACTTCAGGGCACCAAAATTTTTCAACCCATTAAAATGGGTGTCAAACACTCCCTAATTTTTTTTTTCGAATTTTTGTATTTATTATTTATTTTTCTTATATGCTTAAATGAGCTATCATTGGCTACTTCGGAAATCTTAACTGTACGACTAAGAAGGGGCCTAACAATGAGCCATAAATTACAGGCCCAACACAGAGAAACCAAGTCCAGCCCCATTCCAATGAAAGAATGGCAGAAACACTCATCCTTAAACACTCATCCTTAAACCCTCAGATGTCTATCAGTTCATTGTGCCCCTCCAGAAGGCTAAAACACTCTCTCATCGGGAAATGCAATGATGACTGAAAGCTAGAGAAGATTTCAACTGCTGTCGTCGTATGTTTATTTTTTTTCCCATTCATTTGTGATTTCGTTTGGAGTTTAAGATTGGTGGAAGAATCAGCGCAAACAAGTATTAGTAGCTGTATTTTCCGGAATTATTTCTTGTTTTGCTATAGAGGATTGTCGTTATATCTGGATGGCATCTGTACAACAATTTCTATCCACCACTGCTGCCTCTACTAGCTGCCGCCTCTTTGTCATGGTGACAATTTCCCCCTTATCCTTCTTTCTTAGTTTATTATTAAACGTTTTACTTTAATTCCATTATCTGTTCCGTTTAGAATGGCAATCAAGTAATGGAAAAGATATTTAATTTCAAATGTAGTCTTTTCAAGTGTTTAATGTAATTTTGTGAGTTTCATCGTTCGAGAAATGTATATAATATTGGAAATAGTTGGCTATGCACTTTATGAACATTAATGATTCATTCATTATGTTTCTTCTTAGTAACTAATTTCAACTATAAATAATAGTAGCAAATGTATACCATACAACTGGAAATTTAATTTAAGATGTGCATATCTAATTGAAGCAATTTTTTGAGAATACTTTGGTAGTGAATTACCAATAATTGATCCACTGCTTGTTCCGAAGACAATCACAAGTGGAAAAGTATCCTTGTCTTCACAAGCGGAATATACTCGATTTCAATGAAGTAAACTGTGTCATCTAAGCCTCTCTAAATCTTAGGGTATTCTCTTCAGACGAAAGTTATATCCACTTATTATCCATTTTGCAATGGGTAGTAGATTTTTATTTTTTAGGCAATTATCTATCTCTCTTATCTACCCACTAACAAAAGGAGGAAAAGTACAATATTTTTTAGGTTGAAAATTAAAAAAATCATACCATTTAATCGACAATTTTCATATAAATAAGTTGATTGTCTACAACTTATTTTCTTTTTATATAAGTTCCATGTTTATAATTACACACACTTAATCTTATTCAATACAAATGTTAAAAGAGCTAGATCGGGCAAGGTTTTATAAGACCCAAAAATTGTTTGATTTTTAATATCGTCTAATCTATATTACCCAACCTGCCATAATCTGTATGTATCAATGCGCATCTCGAATCAGCTGTGGTCATTGTAGGAAAGAATTGAAGAGTTTGGTCAGGAAAGTTTCGTAATGTAAATTGGGCCGACCCTGAGAATTTAGAGGCCCTAGGCGATTAATTATTACGAGGCCTTCAACGTAAAGAATCCTGACTGCTTTCTTCATTGCTATGTCAAATGACCAAGTAATATTTTGTTTAATGATAGAAAAAAATTGTTAGGATGAAATGAAAAGCTGGGAAAACATGCGAACTTACTTCGAGGAATCCATTATCTGGACCTCGAGTCTTTTAGGCCATAGGTACATATTCTCAACCTGATCTTTTATAAGTTCCTAAAGAAGCATAAAAACTCATGAGGATCAAAACCATATATCATCATAAATTCTCAAAATTTTTTCATAAGCCACTCGGTCTTTGTCCAACTCTTGGTCATAAGCTGGCATTCTCAAAATTATTCCATTAAACGGCCTTTTGGATTCAACCTCTGAACTGGAGAAAACGAATGAAACTCTGAGGAATTTAAAAGGGTAGGAGGGCAAACATAGAATATCACCTGAACAAATCAGACAAACCCAGAATTGACATAGCATCGGCACTAGCGCCTTCGGTCAAAGTCAACATGAGGCTGCAAAGCGAGATTTAAACAAAAAAAGATCGACAGACTTTCAAAATGTATAATATTTGGCATTTAAACATAGTAGCAAAAGAATATTATCTTTTTTTGATAATTAGTGTATATAATGTCTAATCTCAAGAATGAGTGTATAGTAGAAGAGAAGAAGGGATGCAAATTTTATCAAACCCTGCTAAAATACGTTCTTTATACTCCCTTATAAATATTATCAACTAAAGATGAGTCTGTCAATATGCACATTTTCCATAAGAGAAACAAATATACTTGCAAAACAAGGGATGCTGGGGACCAGCGGCTTCAATGTGATACGTGGAGAGGCAAAAACTTGCAAGTCAAGCACCTGAAATACTTCAAAGAGGTTGTTCACCGTTGAAGAAGCCGAGAGGCGAGAAGAAGACGGAAGACCGAAGAGGAAGAGTTTGAAGATGAAGGAAATAGGGATTTGGGGGGGTTTTGATTTGGGCTTTTAGGCTTTTTTTTTTTTTTTTAAGGGAATTGGCTTCTTTTTTTTTTGAGGCCCCTAAATATTTGAGGCCCAAGGCTCCGGCCCTGGTGTTGAGGAAGCAATGGCTAAAGCCATGGATAAACCACTAGAATTGCTGAAGTTTGAATTTGCTAATTTGGCAGGTGATATTGGTATAGCCCTGTGCTTGTGGCTTATCCACAAAGAGAGCGAATGGATCATAAAATTTTACAACCTGGATACCCACGAGGACCAATACAAGTTGAATAAACTTAAAGACTGAAGTGCAATATAAATTACAAAGGGATAATTAGGCCCTGTACGGTCCATAAGAAACAAAATTGAATAATACACTTTGGACTAATTAAATAATTCAAAACGTAATTAATACGTCTAAAATCTCCCAAAACGTAAAGAAAGAGAAGTAGAGAACTGACTGGTGTTTCTTCAACTTTTTCCCATTTTCATTATCTTGACAAACAGAAAAGAGCAGTGCACGGCCGCGCCACCGTCGTCTCCGGGTTAGCAGCCTACTGGGCACATACCGGCAAGTCTCTACACCTCCTTCGACTAGTGGGACATTCTCACAAATCTATGGCAGCTCCACCTTCCCTCGCAATCCTCTGTAGCACCCTTTGGGCGAATCAACCTCACTTCTTTTAATGTGGGCAAGTATTTTGATAATTCTACCAACATGAGAGAAATTTCATGGCGGATTCACACTGCCGATGCCAGATAGGTAACTTCTGCAAGTTCATAGAATGTGCACACCAAGTGTTCGACGTATTGATTCATCTGAATGTGCGCACCAAGTGTTCGACGTATTGATTCATTTAATTCCATATGTCAATATGGTTTCAAAGATTCTTCCAAAGTGATTTCTTAAGAATGTGGTGAATATGATATATGGCAAAAAAAAATGCAAAGAGGTTACTCCCCTGCTATCTCGCTTGTCTCTGTTTGTTTTCTTGATTTTAAGCTAGTTTGTATCCCAGAAAATTCTTATGCTTATTCCTTCTCTAGATAGTCCCATTGGAAACTTCTATTGTAAGATGCTTTATCCTCATTACTGTTTGTAACGAATATAGAATATGTATTGCTAATTTCTGTCTTCCTATCTACGGTACATGAAATATTAACTCAGCATCAAACTACATCCGTAGAGTAGTTGAAAACCTGAAGGGCAAAGCAAGTGAGAGATCCAAAACTTGGTGCTGGTGCTGGGGCTGGTGGTGGCATTGGCACTGTTGGTGCCGGCATTGGCGCTGGTGGAATTGGTGGGGGTCTTGTAGGTGCGGGAGCGAGTGCCTTTATTGTTGGGGCTGGTGTTGGTGGTGGCTATTGAACAGGTGCATGAGATGCTTGTGGTGGAGGTATAATCGGTGGAAGTTCGGGCGGTGCTGGTGGTCAAAGTGCTGGTAGTGGAGATTGCTGTTGGTGGGTGGGATGGACTTGAGGTGGCTGAAGCATTGTGCAAACACAAACAATAAAGTAAAATATAGATGGCCAAACAACCATTTAACTCTTTGAAATAATAAACTTGTGTCACTTTTTTTCTCAACTTTTCTGAATTTTTTTTCATTTTTTATTGTTTGTTACTTTTTAAAAATTTCTATCACTTTTTTGAATAACAAACATAGGTTTTGATTAATGTTTTGTCGTTTTTTTAAGTATTTGTCACTTTTTTGAGTGTCACTTTTTATAAAAAAGTGACATTGTGTCACTTTTTTCATTTTACACAGTATTTTTTACTTCCTAAAAACCTTTCACATGATTTTTCAAAACACTCCTAATTTTAAGGGTATTTTTGTAAGTACCCCAATTACAAATCCTACAATTTATCCTAGTTCTTATTTTAAATATTTATAGATTAATTTAATTTATAGATTAATTTTAGAAATGGTCAAAGAAGTTTATTAGAATATCGAAACGGTATGGTCATTGAAATATACCTTTTTTATAGTAGTGCTCGCTCAAGTTTATAACGATTACGTAACAGTCACTCGACTAGAAACGCTGAAAACATTAAATAAAAATCTCACGTGATATTATTAAATGTTAACTTGGACACAAACTAGATTAACTAGTGCACCTAGTTAGATATAATCATAAATTCTATAGAAATTAATCAAAAAATAACTTCAAATTTAACGCCGTATTTATGTAATATGTTCTCATTATAGACAGTGGGGGATAAGTCAGCTAGGGTGGTCGTTGAGCCGTAATAATAAAATTTTTTTATTAATATTTAATTAAATAATGTTAAAAAAATTTCAATCAATATAGAAATGCACTAAAATGTAAAAAATCACATACATTTGGTAGAATACATGATGAACAAATATTTTTTGGAAGTAGAGTTATGGATTTATGTTCTTAAATTTGATGAACAATTTTTTTTAGAAGTAGAGTTATATTTTTCCTTAACCGTATAACTGGAAATTTTTTATAACAAAAAAAAAATTATAAAAAAGATAAACGGGGCAGGAAAACGGTCTTGCAACACGCCGCGCCCCGCACCGCCCCGCGCCCCGCCGGGCCTAGGCCCCTGTAGGCCCCTGTGCAGGTCCACCCATGGGTTCCACCTTTAGCATGGAAGAAGCTCAGAATAAAACTGTCATTAGGTTGGTTTCTTCATTTTGACTGTTCTAATTAGGTTTTGGTTCCAGCGTAATTTGGCTAATTACTTATATGGAACAGATCCGAGGCAGAAACTGCACAGATGGTTATATTCTATGCGGATCGAGTACACGTGTTCAATAATTTTTCGGTGGGAAAGGCCAATGAGATTATGATGGTAGCCACTGGTCAGAAGAACCCCACCAATGCCTTTCCGCCATCTTATATGGTGCCAAGTCCAGCTGAATCCACCACCAATGACCCTGGGTTTGACCGCCTTCACTACCATCCTCAGGCACCCCTTGGTTCTGGTAAGCTATATATTCACATTATATTATTCACTATAATTTTTTCTGGTATTTTTTTTTTATATTTTTCTGTGCGTTTGTAGATTTACCAATGGCAAGGAAAAATTCGCTAGCCTGGTTCCTGGAGAAGAGGAAAAATCGGTAAGAATTAATCCACAAAAAATACATGTACTTAAAGACCAATATACCGATTGGATTGCCGTACAATTGACTAATCAGAAAAGAATTAAGCTACAGATATTGCATAGAGAAAAGCGACTTTTTATTTTTTTTACTTTGGTTCTTTATTTTTGTATAAAGAGGAATGTTCTCCTGTTCACGGTGTTAAGTTTTATCTTATCCACTTTACGATTTTCACATTTGAAGAGAATCGTAAATAAAGTTCTTCTACCACATCAGTAACTGTAAGTAGAGATGAGAACAATTTCGTTTGTTTAAATGGGCTAAGATTGATTTTGTAAATTGTAAAGCAGGATTAATGCAGCAAAATGTCCATATCAAGCAACCAACCGGACGGCGGTGAAAGGCTCGGCTTGGCTGGGTTTGGGTCCTCGCTTTCCTTTTCAAGTTGAGATTGAACACCGTTAGTTAGGTTTTTATTTTTGTATTTGCCTTGCCTTAGTATATTTGTTCAGCTTGAATTGAATTTGAGGACGCTTATATTTTAATTGTAATAGGGGATAATTGCAGTTGCGGTCCCAAACCTTTCAATTTTTTGCGCACTTTACCCTAACCTTTGATTTGTGCCAACGGAGGTCCCAAACTTATAATAAATATGCGGCGGAGGTCGAAATGGATGGTTTCCATCCATTTGACCGTTAGTCAACCTAAAAAGTCAAAATTGACCAAATTCATTGAGGGCAAAATGGGAACTTTGCATTTTATATTTAAAACAATTACAAAGAAAAAGAAAAAGAAATAAAAAAGCCCCCCACCCCACCCCCCCAGTTTCTCTTCTCCAGCCAACAACAATATCTCTTCTCCGACGAGACCTGCCGGAAACAGCCACCTTCAACCCAGTTGTTGCTCTACCTCCTACCCCAAAAAATCCAATCCAACATCCTCCCTTTTCTTCTAATGTAAGCTAAACCATAAATCCAAAATCGATTTTTGCACAATAGCAAATGCCCAAAAATCGATCCCAAAATCGACTTTTTCATAATAGGAAATTCTAAATGTTTGTAATCTTGATTTCCATTTCATCTCTGCAAATATGATAATCATCCCCAAAAATACCACGCATAGATTCAACTGGTTTTCTAAACTGATAGGTTCCTCTTCCCCTCCATAAAGAATTTCCTCACGATTCTTGTTAGTTTCTCTTGAATCTGCTTCATCATTCTCACCCTCCTTCGAGTAATCTATTCTCTTTTCACTCTCTATTTCACCAATTTTTTCTCCAACTTCCAAATATTTCATTCCATTTTGTAGTTCAACTTGTTTTTCTTTCTGGATATCAAACGTCTCTCCCTCCAGCTTTTCAGCAGGTGGAGTATTAAGGGGGTGTTTGTTTGAGATTTTTGGAGGAAGAATTGATTTTTGAATAGTGATATGATGGGAAATGTGTGGTTGAAAAATAAGAAAAAATTATTGATGTAATGAAAAATATTATTTTATTGAAAAATGTGTGATTGAAAATGAGAATTGATTTATTGTAGAATTTGAGAATCCCAAACAAACAAGCTCTAAATTTACTTTCCTCAGAAGGGCTTTCCTTGTCCTGCTCATCTTTCCAAGTGTCCAGCATATCCAGTTCCTTTTCCTCCCTCACTGTAGCAGCCAAATTATTCCCTAACTGCTCCATTTCCTTGTTCTCCTTTCCAAACTTAGACATAACACAGTTCCTTTGAAATAGCACGCATCGAGGAGGTTGGGCTTTGTCGACTTGGTTGATTTGAAATTAATGGTGGTGGTGGTGCCGGCACGTTTGTGTCGACGGTGTTGTTGGGGAAAGAGAGAGAGAGGGGAAAAGAGAGGGGAAGAGCGGGAGAGACAGAGGGAAAGGGGGGGAGGGTTGTTGTGGGGCTTTTTTATTTCTTTTTCTTTTTCTTTGTAATTATTTTAAATATAAAATGCAAAATTCCCATTTTGCCCTTAATGAATTTAGTCAATTTTGACTTTTTAGGTTGACTAACGGAAACCATCCATTTGGACCTCCGCCGCATATTTATTAAAGGTTTGGGACCTCCGTTGGTACAAATCAAAGGTTAGGGTAAAATGTGCAAAAAATTGAAATATTTGGGACCCCAGCTGCAATTATCCCTTGTAATAATTTAGTTTCCTTTTGTTGAGCTTTTTTTTTTTAATTATTATTAATTTAGTACGTCAATTAGTAGAACAGTTTCAGTGACATTGAAAATTGATCTAAATTTGTATTTTACCGAACCATTAATCAACCGTCTTGATGAGTTTTTATGGTCACCAAATTACGACTGTTAATTTGCTACTGATGCATAAAAATATGACTAGTCAATCGTCTATTCTACTCAAATTTACTCATAACTGGCAAATTCGTAGGTTCAATTCCTACTGGATGTACGTTCAATAGGCCCTGATGAATCTTGAATCAATCATGCTACATATACATCTAAAATGAGATCTAGTTTGACACCATGTGAATTGGTCGTTGGTCCCATTATTTTATATTATAATGAAAGGAATAGTAATTTATATTACCCAACCTGCCATAATCTGTATGGAGAAACTTTCACGAGAATCGTGATATTGGATTCGGCTATTTCATCTGCGCTTGCAATTGGAGGGTATGAATGGCCGGCCCTGGCCCAAGGCTACTAAGGCTACTGCCTTGGGCCTCAAATAATTAGGGGCCTAAAAAAAAAAAGGCCTAAAAGCCCAAATCAAAACCCCCCCAAATCCCTATTTCCTTCATCTTCCAACTCTTCCTCTTCGGTCTTCCGTCTTCTTCTCGCCTCTCGGCTTCTTCAACGGTGAACAACCTCTTTGAAGTATTTCAGGTGCTTGACTTGCAAGTTTTTGCCTCTCCACGTATCACATTGAAGCCGCTGGTCCCCATCATCCCTTGTTTTGCAAGTATATTTGTTTCTCTTATGGAAAATGTGCATATTGACAGACTCATCTTTAGTTGATAATATTTATAAGGGAGTATAAAGAACGTATTTTAGCAGGGTTTGATAAAATTTGCATCCCTTCTTCTCTTCTACTATACACTCATTCTTGAGATTATACATTATATACACTAATTATCAAAAAAAGATAATATTCTTTTGCTACTATGTTTAAATGCCAAATATTATACATTTTGAAAGTCTGTCGATCTTTTTTTGTTTAAATCTCGCTTTGCAGCCTCATGTTGACTTTGAATTTGAAGCGCTGGAGTCTTGATGCTATGTCAATTCCTGGGCTGTGCAGATTTGTTCAGGTGATATTCTATGTTTGCCCTCCTACCCTTTTAAATTCCTCAGAATTTCATTCGTTTTCTCCAGTTCAGAGGTTGAATCCAAAAGGTCGTTTAATGGAATAATTTTGAGAATACCAGCTTATGACCAAGAGTTGGACAAAGACCGAGTGGCTTATGAAATAATTTTGAGAATTTATGATGATATACGATTTTCATCCTCATGAGTTTTTATGCTTCTTTAGGAACTTATAAAAGATCAGGTTGAGAATATGTATCTATGGCCTAAAAGACTCGAGGTCCAGATAATGGATTCCTCGAAGTAAGTTCGCATGTTTTCCCAGCTTTTCATTTCATGTTAACAATTTTTTTCTATCATTAAACAAAATATTACTTGGTCATTTGACATATCAATGAAGAAAGCAGTCAGGATTCTTTACGTTGAAGGCCTCGTAATAATTAATCGCCTAGGGCCTCTAAATTCTCAGGGCCGGCCCAATTTACATTACGAAACTTTCCTGACCAAACTCTTCAATTCTTTCCTACAATGACCACAGCTGATTCGAGATGCGCATTGATACATACAGATTATGGCAGGTTGGGTAATATAGATTAGACGATATTAAAAATCAAACAATTTTTGGGTCTTATAAAACCTTGCCCGATCTAGCTCTTTTCACATTTGTATTGAATAAGATTAAGTGTGTGTAATTATAAACATGGAACTTATATAAAAAGAAAATAAGTTGTAGACAATCAACTTATTTATATGAAAATTGTTGATTAAATGGTATGATTTTTTTAATTTTCAACCTAAAAAATATTGTACTTTTCCTCCTTTTGTTAGTGGGTAGATAAGAGAGATAGATAATTGCCTAAAAAATAAAAATCTACTACCCATTGCAAAATGGATAATAAGTAGATATAACTTTCGTCTGAAGAGAATACCCTAAGATTTAGAGAGGCTTAGATGACACAGTTTACTTCATTGAAATCGAGTATATTCCGCTTGTGAAGACAAGGATACTTTTCCACTTGTGATTGTCTTCGGAACAAGCAGTGGATCAATTATTGGTAATTCACTACCAAAGTATTCTCAAAAAATTGCTTCAATTAGATATGCACATCTTAAATTAAATTTCCAGTTGTCTGGTATACATTTGCTACTATTATTTATAGTTGAAATTAGTTACTAAGAAGAAACATAATGAATGAATCATTAATGTTCATAAAGTGCATAGCCAACTATTTCCAATATTATATACATTTCTCGAACGATGAAACTCACAAAATTACATTAAACACTTAAAAAGACTACATTTGAAATTAAATATCTTTTCCATTACTTGATTGCCATTCTAAAAGGAACATATAATGGAATTAAAGTAAAACGTTTAATAATAAACTAAGAAAGAAGGATAAGGGGGAAATTGTCACCATGACAAAGAGGCGGCAGCTAGTAGAGGCAGCAGCGGTGGATAGAAATTGTTGTACAGATGCCATCCAGATATAACGACAATCCTCTATAGCAAAACAAGAAATAATTCCGGAAAATACAGCTACTAATACTTGTTTGCGCTGATTCTTCCACCAATCTTAAACTCTAAACGAAATCACAAATGAATGGGAAAAAAATGCACATACGATGACAGCAGTTGAAATCTTCTCTAGCTTTCAGTCATCATTGCATTTCCCGATGAGAGAGTGAGTGTTTTGGCCTTCTGGAGGGCGGGCACAATGAACTGATAAACATCTAAGGGTTTAAGGATGAGTGTTTCTGCCATTCTTTCATTGGAATGGGGCTGGGCTTGGTTTCTCTGTGTTGGGCCTGTAATTTATGGCTCACTGTTAGGCCCCTTCTTAGTCGTACTGTTAAGATTTGGGAAAATTACCAAAAACCAGGCCTTTAGTTTGAGTTTTTAAAAAATCTGGTTTTCACTTTATTTTTCCATTTTTCTGGTTTTTATCATTTTAATAAATTAAAACCTTAAATCTATTCCAATCCTAAATCTATCAATTTCTCTCCAACCTCTCACTTCTCTCCATTTCTCTCCTCCTACTACAATAGCCTGCCGCCTCCTCCCACCACCTCCTCCCCTTCTCCCTCCCCTTCCCTCTTTGCCGGCGTCGCCTCATCCCCTTCTCCCTCCCTGCCTCCTCCTCCCACCACCACCGCCCGTCGCCCCCTCCCTACTCCAACCTCCCCATTCCCGATCGCAGTGTCACGTTGCTGATAGCCAAGGCCTTAACCCTCGTGTTCAAGTGTTGGGCCAATGGATTGAGAAGGGTTTTCACTATTATCCCCACAGCAGCATTCAGAAAAACCTATCAACAATTAGAAAATTCCATTGGTGATGTTTCGTGGCTTCTTCGAGTCTCAACCCCGGCTGATGATTGCGACGATGAGTATCTCGGGCTGCTACCGATCGCGGCAAACGAGCCGATTTTGTGCTTGATTTGGGAACGGATTTACGATTTTGTGTTCGGGTTCGTTAGAAGAACGCTCTGATGCGGCTGCTTCGCTTGTTTCGCTGGCTCGTGACAATGATATTTTGGGGGTGGTTGTTTTGTTCTCTCCACAGGTTTTCCATCTGTGACCTATAAAAAATTTTAATTCGTGGTTGAAAAATAACCTGTGACCCTAAAATTCTTGATTTGTAGCCAACAAAATCAACTGTGGCCTATGAATTTGGTCGATCTGTGACTTGTGACAAGGTGTGGTAATGTACTGGGATGTGGGAAGGGTGTTTGGGTGACTGTGACCCATCTGTATGGTAACTGTGAGCTTAAAAGTCGTTGCTCTGTGACCTTAAGATATAATCTGTGACCTATAAATTTTTTTGATGAGTGACTAATGAAGTTAACCGTGACCTTAATAAGATATTTGTAACCTTATAATTTTTTTTTTATGAGTGACTAATGAAGTTAACTGCGACCTTAATAAGATCTCTGTGACCTCGAAATCGGAACAGTTTTCTGATTTAAGTTAACTGACCTTAATAAGATATCTGTGACCTCGAAATCGGAGAATTCATCGGAATAGTCGCCGGAATTAAGTGTGGCTGGAAAGTAGTTACCGGAGTAGCCGTTGGCCACCGGAGCAGTGGGGTGGTGGAGGTGGAGGTGGAGGTGGAGGTGGAGATGGAGATGGAGGTGGGGTGGAGTGGGTTAATCATATTATATTATAGTTAAATATTTAATTTAATATATTATTTGTAAAATATAATTAATAAATTAATAAAAAACCTGAGTTTTGTAATTTAAAACTTTGGGATCTGATTTTTAATTTCCTGAAAGTAAATCCCTGAACCATAAATTTTTCCCTTAAGATTTCCGAAGTAGACAATGATATAGGGATGACAAAAAAATCCGACAAATTCGATACCCGCGGGGACCCACCCCAAACAGAGAGGGGAAGACCCACTTAAACAGGTAACAGGGTCCCCGCCCCGCCCCGTTAAAAAAAAAAATTTTTTTTTTTTTTATAATTCAATACTTTAAATGAATATTTTCGTTAATTCTAATAGAAAATAGCAACTAAAATTATTTGTTTAAATATAATGAATATGGACAATAAAAATAAATTATCAAAAACTAAAAAAAAAAAAAATTTAAACGGGGAATAAACGGGGAAATAACCTACCCCTGCCCCGCCCCGCCCCGTCTTAAACGGGGAACGGGGCGGGGACGGGGAATGAATTTTGTAACGGGGCAGGGGACGGGGAGGGCATCCCCGCCCCGCCCCGTTGCCATCCCTACAATGATAGCTCATTTAAGTATATAAGAAAAATAAATAATAAATACAAAAATTCGGGAAAAAATATTTCTCTCTCATTTCAATGCACGTCAACAAAATATTTATATAAAAAATTGCAGAGTGGGTTAGTTTACTGAATATTTTATGTTGTTAGATCTAATATTACACGATATGTTATTTTTAGTTTGCTAGTAGTTATTTATATGTCATAAATGAATTACAATCCATTAGTATTAGGGGTGGGCGTGGGTCGGGTTGGGTTGGGTTTTTACTCAACCCAAACCCAACCCAACATGTTCGGTTTGGTATAAAATCAACCCAACCCAACCCAATTACGTATTTAAACCCAACCCAACCCAACCCAATCAAGTTCGGTCGGGTTGGGTTGGGTTGGTCGGTTTGGAGTTCACTTTTTGTTCATGATCCACAGTGAAGACGTATTGTATTAACTAGGGTAGCATCATTGATAAATATAAACAATTAAAGCTTGAGTCCCAAAAATTGAACAGAATAATAACCAACACCAAGCATTAAATGGAGGATGATAAGCTGTTGGAACAATAGTTGATGTATATCAATAAGCTACTGGCAAAAACAAAAGTGGAGGAAGATAAGCTGCTGGTAGAAATGAAATTGGGGAGGGTAGCACTTGCAATGTGAATCATTAAAGGAGTGTCAAATGAGCAAAATTGAAGCATCAAAGAAGCTTTGAAAGTGGAAACTAATAAAAAAAAATACCAGGAAACTTGCAAAACAAACTAATCATTTATAGTTAGGCACTTGATCATCTTCAGTCGTTGTGCACATTTCACACCTGCATTAGTACAACCACAAAAAAGATTAATAAAATTATAGAAATGGGATAGAAACCAGCAGCTTAATAAATTGTGTAAAGCTCCTCTCAAACTCTTGCACACACAAACCTAGACTCAAATGGACATGTAGAAACAAACTAGATGCCAGTTTACAATTTGACTTATCACACTCAATAATCTGATATTGTTCAATGCTTCCAATTTTAGTAGTTTCTCTTTGTTCTGTTTTCTTGACTGGTATTTTTTTGTTTCTAATTTCTAAGTCTTAGAACTATATCATCCACTGGCTTTGAGGTTTTTCCTAATGGGGACTCATTATCATTCCCCAATCAGCGTTCTAGTAATGTCATGTTAAACGAAAACACTAGATGAGTCGTTGCACATATATTTTGTCTGCCACAAAGAAGATGAAAATGAATTAAAGTTACCTTCCAGTACCAGGCAAAAGAAGATTTGCTTCCTTGTTACCAATTGAGAATGCTTTCAAAGTGTTTCCTCGAATATGTGTCCAGGTAGAGTGCTGACCTATCTAGGTTCATGGGTTACTAAAACCAAACCCCTCGGAGGAATCAAGAGCTCCCCTGAAGAGACCACAACTTGACGAAGCAAAAATTGTGTCAAACAAAGGACACTTCCATGTTAAAAAAAAAAAAGACAATTGAAGTAATCGCTAAAGAAGTAGAGCAGATATATCAACTAAAACACACCATGTCTAGGGAAGCATTACCTCGCACTCGTAGTCTCAAATATATCCTCCTCAAATAAACCACACGTTTGTCCCAAAGAAATCTAAATCAGGTCACCAGGACCAGAAACTCCGCAACCGGCGTGTGATGGTGGTGAAAAAATAAGAGCGGTGAAGGCGACGGCGACGGCGAGTGGAGTGGATCTGGGACTGTGGTTGTGAGAGAGAGAGGGAAGATTGAGGTTAGGGTTTGTGTCGTGAGTCTTATGAGAAAAGTTGTGCCTTTATTAAATTGTAATTGTTTTTTTTCTTAACTAAGCCTCGGGTTGGGTTGGGCGGGTTAACTCGGTTTTTAGTGGATCAACCCGTGACCCGACCCAACCCGACCCGCCTCCTTCACCTACAACCCGAACCCAACTAAAAATTAAAAAAAACCGACCCAAACCGTTCGGTTTGGGTCGGGTCGGGCGGGTTGGACGGGTTGGATTGGATTTTGCCCACCCCTAATTAGTATAATGTCATTTTGTGCATATGTTAGTTCATATTTATGAAGGTGCATTCTATGTAAATTCTTTGTTTTGTGTGATTGTTTCAAAATTTATCGATCAATGTCATGGTTGAATTGTTAGCTATACATTGTGATATAATGGTTTGTTGTTTTTTCAATTCGTATTACAAATTGTGCAATATTAATAAGCAAGGAATTGAACACGAATAATGTTATTTAGCACTGGACTATGTGGCAACAATTGATAGATTCAATTAAATAAAATATGTAAGATTGCATTTATGTGAATATATCATTAATGTCATGATCTGTCACCTAAATTAGTCTTTAACACTAGTGATGCTGAATAATATTACTCGTTGAACATTGATGGATAAATAAACTATATCTTAAAAGAGCAAATAGAACTCTTGACGAAGACATTGGCAAGTGACACTTTGGGAAAGTTGTGAACCTAGCACTTTTCGCGCAAAGTCAAAAACTCAAATTGTTAATTTGTACATTTTTATTTATTTTCTTAGTTAACTTTAGTTTTAGTAAACCATTGCCATTACACTTTAGAATGAAGCTATATGTATAGATTTTTTTGGCATAATTTTTATAGATTTACGCTTGTCAAGATTCCATTTGCAGTTGAAAAACAAAAAAGAATATTGTCAATCAGGTGTTGCATTCTGTAAAAAAATGTCTGCATACTTGGTTTTATCCTATACTTTATTTTCTTCAAATAGGAGTTGTTACTCATATAAATAATTGCTCCCTACGTGGCGGATCTGAGGGCCCTACCTTACGTGGCAGCATAGACCACCCTGTTAGAGGCAAGGAGGTAGCCTCTCATATGGACCAAAACTTGGTCGACCCCATTTGAACAGACCCCCGTGTAAGAGCCAAATCGGGCGAAGCGACGAAGAGATCCCTAACCTATCTCGTGGTAAAGTGATTGACAAGACAACTCACTGCCAACATCGCCTCTATACACCTACATGGTCAAATCCCAATCGCACAAGCTAGGGTTTGTAGATGTACAAGAAGTCTTAGCATTTAATACCTTGATTGATTGATCGATTGGTACGTACAACAAGAAAGGCTAGTCAATCTGATGAAACCACTTGCCTTACCAGCCAACGAACCTTGTTCTTCCTACTCAAGTATAAAAACCCACACTTAGTGCCATGTGGGGTTAAAGCAAGTTTAAACTCTCAATCTAAGATTCTTGTTGCAAGAATTCCTGTTATTTTATCCAAAATCGACCCCCACTTTTTCTTTATCGGATCCGGCCTACGTGGACGCAAGAAGCTTTGGATATCTGTTGGCCACATCTTTTATACAATTTTTGAGGTCAACAGATTGGCATCGTCTGCGGAAGAATTGAGGCAAACACTTCTAAGTTCATATGGAAAAACATCATATGCAGGTTCGAAATCCCCCACTCAATCGTTACAGACAACGGGTGATAGTTCAGCAACAAGAGGCTCGGAGACCTATGCGATGAACTAGGGATCAAGAAACATTTCTCCTCCCCTCACCACCCCCAAGCAAATGGCCAAGTCGAGACAGTCAACAAGACTATAAAACATCTCTTGAAGAAGAAGCTTGATGCATCAAAGGGCGCATGGGTAGACGAGCTCCCTCATGTGCTATGGGCTATCCGTACAACCAGTCGAACGGAAACAAGAAAAACCCCATTTTCCATGGCGTATGGAGCTGAAGCCATGAGTCCAGTTGAAGTGGGTCTTCATTCACCTCGCCGCCTGCAATTCAACAAGATATCTAATGATGAGATAAGAAGGTGCAAGCTCGACTTCCTTGAAGAAATGAGGGACAACTCCCAAACAAAACCGACCTCCTATCAAAGGAAAATGGTAAGGTACTACAATGCAAGGATAAAGAAGAAATCTTCCAGAAGAGGCGACCAGTACTCTGGAGAGTTTTCTTGTCATCTAAGGAACCTGGCATTGGTACATTAGGTCCGAACTGGGAGGACCCTTACCGCATATCATGCAACATTAGACCAGGGACCTTCTTAATTGAGAATTTGGATGGACAAATGCAGCCCCACCCCTAGAATGTGGAACACCTAAGAATGTATTATCAAAAAAGGTCTTGATCATTGCTCATGTACCCCTTAGAACTAAGGCATACGCCTTTTATTTCAAATTGTGGCAAGCCCATAAGTTAAGTGTGACAAGCTTATACACTCCTTCAACGATTAAAATATGGCGGACCCATATCTCCATCGACTTATTAACTATGACAGACTAATAGGTTAAAAATGACAAGCTCATCGGTTATGGCGAGCCCATTAATTGTTAACTTACAGGTTAAAAATGACAAGCTCATCGGTTATGGCGAGCTCATTAATTGTTAACTTACTGGTTAAAAATGCCAAACTCATACATGCAAATAAGGCGAGCCCATGAACCGTTAAGATCCATTCAGATTAAGAGTTAAAAATAGGAAAAAGCCCGTCCATATAAATTCGAATCCATTACAAGAAAGGGAAGGGAACCATTACAAAAATGTTGCAAAGAATAAAACATAGTCTACACAGCATCATCCCGATTCGGTTCTTCCCGAGCATTCACCTCTTCCATTGAATTATCTTCTTCAATAGCAGGATTGGAAGGGTCGTCTAACAAAAACTCATCCCTTATGGAAGAAAGATCCAACTGGGGATGCATCACAATGAGCCTATCAAAGACTTCACTATATGCGACCTTCCTCCAATTTATGTCGAGACCGTCGTACTCTACCGTTTCATGGAATTGGGCGACATAGTTATTAACTGCTACTTTCCCTGCCCCACCCAACTGCTGCTAGAGTCCGGTCACCTCAGCCGTCAACCCTTCGACTCGAGCCCTCAGCTCCCTCTTCTCCTTATTAGCAGCCTCCAAGGCAGACAAAGCAATCCTTTGAAGGTTTATCAGAGTTTTCCACACGCTTCGTCAAAGTGTTCACATCGGTCTTGCAAAGGTGGACTTCATTTTTCAATTCATCATTCTCCTTAGTAATTACGTCCACCCTCGATTTCGCCTCGGCCTGCTTGACCTTGGAGGCCTCCATGGCTTCGTTAGCCAAAAACGCCTCAGCCTGGGCCTTAATCAGCTTTGCTTCAGCATCCTTCGCCTTAGCAAGGTAATTCGTATTGAGGCCCTGCAGTCGTCTTAGCTCCATTTGAACATTTAAAAAGAATCCTTGAGAACGAACCTACTTGCCTCCACCATATGGACTACATCCCAGGTCTCAACATACAATGATTACTTGTCAATCCAGTATTTATGATGTATCCTCGTAGCCCCCTAAACCTCGACATGAAGCATTTCCATCACCGTGGAGGAAATTTCATACGACCTCCCTCCAAGGAAATTATGTGATTTTCCTTCAGATGTCACATCCTTGATCTTTTTTCGCGCTTCTCCTCATCAACCATTTGTACTGAGGATATAGGCTCTGCTACAATGGGTCTCCGGAAGGACTCCCCTATGGTTGTTTGGCATTTGGGAGGAGGGAGAAGCTGGGTATTCTTTGTTAAAACTAGCTTCTTTTTTGGTGGCTTCACCAAAGAAGTTTCTCTTTTCTCTTTCTCCCATTTTTCTCTCTTCTTCTCTGGAGGAGGCGGAGGGTTCGCTTTCAAAAGGCGAGTAAATTCATCACGCTGATTTTTGTAGGACGATGAAGTGGAGCTTAATCTTATCCTTCACATGTTCCATGCTCCTGAGAAAAAGCATGTCCGACTTGACATACTCCTTCTCATGTTGACCCGGGAATGGAGAACGAAGCGTCAGTAGTCGAGCTCAGGAAAACACCACATGATAAACAAGTTTGAACTTTCCTTACCCTTAGTGGCCATCAATCCGTGTGTGACGAACATGTTTCGCTTACAGATAATGTTATTGAAGGACCTCATGTCCGAAGGCAGCTCGTAAATGACCTTTATAATCCTCCAATCAGACGGCTCGAGCTCGAACCGGTTAACTGCAGCTGTACAAAATTTACAATAAGAAAAGTCTCCAAAGAAGTAGATTGGAGAACATGAGCATAAAATAAATAGTATTAGATGAAGGTTCGACTCACTATACTCATGATACTGGGTCGGCATAGTGATCTCCAGGACCGCATCTCCATCCACTGTTAGCCACCGACCCCTCACCCAAAACCATGAGGACTTCCAATTTTTAATAGAGGTCGGGATCCCCTAGATAAAGGGAGAATGCGGGCCTCAGGGATTCATGTAATACCACCCCTTGTAATCGCTCCCTCCACTAGAAGCTCGGGGTTGAAAATGGGTCTGAAAAATGTGCGGCGGCATATCGTCGCCGAAAGTGACCTCCTTCCAAAGAAGAAAGGCCCTGCCAATTGGCTCTACGCGCTTGGCACTAATTGGGTAGGAGCTAAGTTGTAATGCCTAAGGATATACCTAAAGAACGAGTGTAAGGGCAGCCGTATCCCCCCAACTAAGATGGCATCGCTAACGGCTACGCACCCCTCTCTCAAAAAACATGCCCTCTCCTCAAAGGTCAGTACAAACATCTCTATGTTGTAGAAATCTTAAACCTTTCCCTAAATTTCTCCAACTTGTTTTCTTTAATATCTGTGGGCTACAGTGAAGCCCCCCACCTCACACTAAAGTCTATAGGACCCTCTTGCATCATCCATGTACTATAAGGACCCCACATGGCCTCCATAACCCTTTTTGTAGGGATTATGGGGGCAATACCTGGCTCGGCACAAATCAGTGCCATGTCCACCTTGAGAGATACCTCAGACGACTTCTTCGAAATGGAGGCCATTTCAATATGAACTAAAGGAAAATGTGAAGGTATTTGAGTACTTACATAGGTCTTGGACGCCAGAAAGTAAAGAAAACGAAGCTGCTCCCCGGACAAGGAACGATGGAGGCTAAAGAGAATTTCAGTACTTAATGTTTAATTTTCGCAAGGTGAACGAAAAGGGAAAATAGTAGGTTTTTAGCCTTATCTATGCACAATGAACGAATCCTCATCGTTGGATCTTTCTCTACCTTAATCCAGGCCATCTACTTGTAATCTAACCTATCACGGCGATTCCTAATGGCACTTGATCAAAATTCAAATCAAGAACCCAGATGGCGTCATGTTAAACACGCCCTATAAATCCGCGTAGACCCTATCAAATGCAATGTGCCATCATCATTGAGCATTAAATGCGCACGTAGCTCGAAGCCTAAAAGAATTGTCACGCCTCCCAGCTATCTTCATTGGAAATCAGCATCCCCCCACAAATCATTATAACTCACCACCGGCAACCTCCAATGGCCTCGCTTGGCATTTTAAAGCCTTGTTACAAGCTTCACCTCCAAAAGAGGCTCAGTGGAACCTCTAGGAGTCTCGCCTAGCATTTTAGAGCCTTATTACAGGCTTCACCTCCTAAAGAGGCTCCATCGCCTAGCATTTTAGAGCCTTATTATAGGCTTCACCTCCTAAAGAGGCTCAGTGGAACCTCCAAGAGCCTCGCCTAGCATTTTGAAGCTTTATTACAAGCTTCACTTCCTAAAGAGGCTTCATGGAACCTCCAAGAACCTCGTCTAGCATTGTAAAGCCTTATTATAGGCTTCACCTCCAATAGCCTCTCCTACATTTTAAAGCCTTATCGCAGGCTTCATCTTTTAAAAAGGGCTCGGAAGATTTTCCTGTGGCCTCACGCTACGCATTATAGTCCTATCACAGCACCCAACTATCGAACAGGCTCAACTTTCTACAACCGAGCCTCACCATGCACCCCTGTAACCCTCGTCGCTAATTTTAGTCAACCAAGTCGTTTTCTTTCTTAGACTAGCAATCCCACGCATTATATAAATAATCATACCTGGACTTCGGGGACCATTGTTACTCATATAAATAATTGCTCCCTGTGTGGCGGATCCGAGGGCCCTACCTTACATGGCAGCATAGACCACCCTGTTATAGGCAAGGAGGTAGCCTCTCATATGGACCAAAACTTGGTCGACCCCATTTGAACAGACCCCTGTGTAAGAGCCAAATCGGGCGAAGCGACGAAGAGATCCCTAACCTATCTCATGATGAAATGATTGATAAGACAACTCACTGCCAATGCCGCCTCTATACACCTACATGTTCAAATCCCAATCACACAAGCTAGGGTTTGTAGGCGTGCAAACAGTCTTAGCATTAATACCCTGATTGACTGATCGATTGGTGCATGCAACAAGAAAGGCTAGTCAATACGATAAAACCGCGTGCCCTACCATCCAACGGACCTTGTTCCTCCTACTCAATTATAAAAACCCACACTTAGTGTCATTTGGGGTTAATGCAAGTTTAAACTTTCAATCCAAGATTCTTGCTGCATACATTCCTGTCATTCTATCCAAAATCGACCCCCACTTTTTCTTTATTGGATCCGGCCTACGTGGACGCGAGAAGCTTTGGATATTTGTTGGCCACATCTTTGATACATTTTTGGGGGTTAAAGGGAGCGAAGATTTGTTAAATGATAATAGATGGATCAATCCTCATAGGAACGACATTCTGGATTCATATGTCTATTATATTACTTGTTTATTGAGATCATTCAATTGTGATTTTTACCAAACAATACATATAAATCAATTTTTATAGTTAGCATTCCAAACTCTTTCTCCTCTAAGAAGAGATATGTGTGGTATATTTAATTGCTAAAATTAGCCTATTAAAGTTGAAAGTTAGAAGAAGAAACTAGAGAAAATCAAAAAGCTCGTATCTCATATTTGAAGATAAAAGTTACATGACTCTGTTGACACACAAAAAGTTCAGTTCAATTAAAAGGGCCAAAGAGCGAAGCCCAATTGAAGGTACAGTGCGAAAGCCCAGATAAGAGTGTGGACAAATGACATGGAAGCCCACAAGCAAAGTAACGCTATCGCCCAAACTTGCAGAACGCCCAGAACCTGAGCGAATAGAATACCCTGTAGTCGCCCAAGAGCTATGAGTCCATCATCGCCCAAACGATTAAGTCGCCCAAAGTCCCAGTAAAGACAACGTCCTATCATTATCCAAGGCAGCGGTTTCAAGCAGTTTATGCCACATCCACGATCTAAGAATCTCAATGGTATGGAGTCGTGTGGTGACAGTTATAAACGACAGTTTTTGACATGTTGGCCATGATAAAGAAAATGGGTGGTTTCAGGCAGTTTCTAAACGATTAAAAAGCTGTCCAAGCCATATAAAAGAAAGAAGAAGACAACGAAAATAACCCTGACAAAATTCACTCTCAAATATAGAATATGCAATTTACTTTTCTTAGATTAACTTCAATTATTTCAATTCCCTTGTATTTGTGTGCTTGCGCCCCTTGGAGGCATCTTGTTCATGTCCAAACTGTAATCTTCATATTCAATAAACACCCATTTTTGGGATTTTGTTCCAAAAGGTTTGTCCTTTACACAATCGTCTGATCCCTTTTTAAAGCAAAGGCCATTTTAGAGGTCAAACCGCCTAGCAACAAAAAAGAATTGCAACGATTTCTAGGTCAAGTAAATTTCTTAAGACGTTTTATCTCTAATTGTGTAGGGCGAACAAAAGTTTTTTCGCCTCTCCTAAAGTTGAAAAACCAGGACGAACTCGTTTGGAATGAAGAACATCAAAAGGCCTTTGATAGCCTAAAGACATATTTGTCAAATCCGTCAGTGTTGGTGTCACCTAGCCAAGGACGGCCAATGAAGGTGTATATATCAGCCGAACAAGAATCGATAGCTGGAATGGTCGTGCAAGAAGACTAATTTGGTGAAGAAAGGGCAATATATTATTTAAGTAGACGTTTGACAAAATGCGAATGTAATTATTCTGCTATCGAGAAACTATGTCTCGTTTTATATTTCACATGTAAACCTAAGGGCTTATTTATGGCCTGTAACAGTTTATCTAATTTCTAAAGTAAATTTAGTGAAATACATGTTTTCTCGCCCTGTTTTACACCAAAGGATAGTCCTTTGGATTTTGGCATTATCCAAGTTTGAAATACAATATGTACTACAAAAGGCGGTAAAAAATCAAGCATTGGCTAATTTCTTAGCCGATCACCCGTGCCTCGATATGCCTGAAGAAATTAAATTGGAAATAGACTCATTCGAGTTTAAACCATGGATCCTATATTTTGATGGATCAAAAACTTCCAAAGGTGCGGGGCAGGAATAGCCTTGATAAATCCTCTAGGAGTTTGTTATAAATTCGCCTTCACATTGAACAGAATGTGCACCAATAACCAGGCCGAGTATGAAGCATTGATTGTCGGTCTAGAGTTACTAATTGAAATGGAAGTAAAAAACGTGATTATTAGGGGCGATTCCCAGTTGGTGATTTACCAACTCACTGGCGATTTTAAATGTCAAAGTGAATCCGTCATAAGCCAGTATGAAGTCGCCCAAGAATTGCTAGAGGAGTTCAACCAAGTGGAACTTCAATATGTCAATAGAATATACAATGACATAGCGAACGAACTAGCCCAAACGACCTCAGGTTACTTAAAAATTTTAGATATAGAACCCACTTGTGAATATGGAACAATTTTGCCCGTTATACAAAGGAGGACAAATAGGATTAGAGTTCATTGCATACAAGAAGGAGACGCAATGGATTGGAGGGTAGAGATAAAAGAGTTCTTAAAAGAACCAAGTGAAAAGAACAATAGAAAGATAAAGCTACGATCATTGAATTACACGTTGATCGAAGGCGAATTACTTAAGAAACGCCCAGATGGGGTGTTGTTGTAATGTGTAATCTTACAAGAAGCTAAGGTAATTATGGCTGAAACACATGAAGGAATTTGTGGAGCCCCCCAAGCTGGCCAAAAGATGAGGTGGTTAATTATTAGGAATGGATATTTTTGGCCTAAGATGGGAGAAATGTGTGTCCAATATACAAAAGGATGTTTGGCATGTCAAATGCATGGACCAATCCAAAGAGCGCCAGCTAGTGAAATGGCACCTATCATTAAACCATGGCCGTTTAGGGGCTGGTCGATAGACTTAATAGGGAAGATTTATCCACCATCGTCCAAGCAACATACGTTCATTATAGTGGCAACGGATTTCTTCACCAAGTAGGTAGAGGCAACACCTCTAAAAGAGATATCTCAGAAGAGTGTTATAGAGTTCATTAGCGATCATATCATTTATAGAGTTGGTAAATTCTATCCCTTATTACGCTCAATCCAATGGTCAGGCTGAATCCTCTAACAAGATTCTGAAAAACATTGTAAGAAAGATGATAAGCGAAAACACCAGGGATTTGCACGAGTGTTTGAATCAAGCTTTGTGGGCCTATAGAACGTTGCCACGCACAAGCACTAAAGTTACCCCTTTTCAGCTAACATACGGGGCAAACGCAGTGCTACCCATGGAAATCAACGTGCAGTCAATGAGAGTATGTTCACAAAACAACCTGAGCGACAACGAATGCACAGAATTACTCGTCCAAAATTTATTGGAATTGGACGAATTAAGGTTGAACATCCTGGATAGATTGCAAGTCCAGAAACAGAAAATGGCTAAGTTTTACAACAAAAAAGTCATAGCCAAGTTCTTCACTTTGGGCGACTTAGTTTGGAAAACAATACTCCCTTTGGATAGTAAAGACCCAAAGTACGATAAATTGTCACCAAATTGGGAAGGACCATATAAGGTGAAAAGTGTTTTGCCTAATGAAGCCTACCATTCAGAAAATTTAGATGGGACTAGTCACGTGAGGTTCATCAATGGCAAATATTTGAAGAAATATGTTCATTCCTTATGGGAAAACAAACAAATAAAAACTTAAGCATGTAAGTTCTACTGGGCGATGATAGCCAAATAAAATAAAGGACGAAATATGTTCAAACAAAACTTTTATTAAGTAAATATTGGTTACATCAACAGAATATGAAAAGTGCAAAACCTCTTATGAGCGAGATTATGAAATCTCCTACAAGTTACAACTGAGGATAAACAATTATGGTCCTTTTGGCAGCAACGGTGAAAATTGTGGACTGGGACTAGCCACATCCTTAAAAGCATTGCTGCAATGGCGAACAAAAGGGCTGAGAAGCATTCTCGGCAAGCAAAGTGGCCAGAAGTATTCCCTCCCACCATTGATAGATGGGAAGAATTTTGCAACTGGCTAAGAAACATTTCCTATATCTCCCATACCAATAGACGCGTTAAATTGGACGACACACAGGATGGATCAACTGACCCATTTCTACGGAAAAGTGAAATTGGAGAAAGTATCGAGATGCTCGACGATGGCAGCAAGATAATTCTTGGAGAAGAACTACGAATGGGGATGATAAGTGCTGAAGGCACAAAAGTATTTATAAGGGAACGAATATGAAAAGTCGGAATATGAAAGGCCACGTACATTAAATGGCCCAAAATCTGAAGGGTGAGCAAATTGATATGCATGAATCTTACCATAGAAATAATCAAGTGCTTGGGGGGTTGATGACTTAAAAGAGGAACGTCAATTAATACTCGAACATACAAAACAATTGTTCATTAAAGGCAAATACTGCTATTACAGTTGAAAAATGATTACGATGTTTAGTTCATAAAATTACAAAGAAAAGGACATCAAATGTCTCAATTACAACTCCTCCAAAGCTGATCGCATTAGTTCCCTTATCCTTCCCCAATCTTCGCCCTGTCGGGAAGAAATGAAGTTTAAGTCCGCCACCAAATCATCGTCGACTTCCAGTTTTTTACACTGTTCGGCCAGAGATTTGGCATGTTCAATTTCTTGGGCAGCATTGCTTTTTTTAGCCACCATCCTCGCCCTGCAGTCGTTCATTTTTGCTTGAAGCTCCTTCATTTCTGCAGCCAAGTTGGTCATCAAAGAGTCCACAACCATGATGTCGGAAGAGATTTCATTTAATTTGTTCTCGGTTTTGCCAATCTCTAAAAGTAACAACTCTTTTTCGGAGGCAGCACGAAGGTATTGAGTCCTTTTGGCCTTGAGTTCAGTATTCTTGGCTAGTAACGAAAGGATTTCGGAGTGGACAACTTTCAGTTTCGTCTTAAACTCAGCAGAAATGTTGAGCGATGGAAGTGTAAGTGCTTGAGCCAATTTCGCACTTAGTTGCTCAAATTTATCCTTCTGCTTGGCAGCATTGGCTCGGCTAATATCCATGTCCATGAAGGACACATACTCGAACACTGCCTACTTGAGAGCCTTCATGTTTTCCTCCGAAAAAGCGGAAGAATGACTGGTGGAAGCAAGGCGAGTTGGTTTTACTTGCTCTAAAGAAGCAAACAAATCTCGAATGGAGCGTAGAATGTCGTCAGTACCCTACAAAGAAAGATGCCAACTTTTAGGACATTCATCACAGCACACGAAGCGAAAGACGAAGAACAAGGTGAAAGATTACCTCATCAGCAATTTCGGGAAGCCCAGGTGCACCACCAACTGGTTCAACCACCTGTGAAGACTTTCCTTTGTTTGGGCGAGAAGACTCTACCACAATGGGCGAATTCGTGGGAACCTCTGCATAAATCAGGAAGCAACGAGTTAAAGGTCGATAGCATGAGCAAAGGTAAAACAATCAAAGTGTGTATCACCTTCTAATTTGATATTTAGGGGGTTGGCGCACTGGGAAGAAAATGGCTCCTTTGCTGGGGGTGATGAAGTCGTTGGTACTGGAGGTACTTCTTCAAGCATAGCCCCTTCGTCAGCTGATCTGGATGAAGCAGTTATAACAGGAGGTGATGAAGCGGGAGGTGCCGAAACTAAAGCCTTCGAAGGAGAGGCCGTGCTTTTCTGAAATTCAAGTGAATCATTAATACAATGGGAAGTGTAACTGTGGGTAAACAAATCTTGTTACCTTTCTCCTAAGGATGAGAGGAGCGTCATCATCCTCGTCGACATCGTCTGGCAGGATGGGAGATAGCTGGTTGTTTACGGTATGATGCACTTGTGGCTGCAATAGCTTTGACAAGTTGAGAAGCCGAAGGAAGGATAGAACATTTAGCGTAAGGAGGGGAAGAAGGATTCCTAATTGAAGCAGGGGTTACCAAAAGAGGAGAAGTAGAAGAGGCACCAGACCGATCCAGCAAATGAAAGGCATTATTAGCATCAGTTGCAAATAGCAGAGGATGGGTGGCAGAACTAGAGCTAAAAGGGGCCAATGAAAATTTGCCAGTCAAAAGGAGGTTGCGAGCATCTATAGCTTGGGCCTTAGCTTTATTTATAGTATGGAAATGATCTACCAGATTTTTGGAGTAATAAGGAGGGACATGCCAAGTTTGGCCAAAACCAAGTTGGCGGGCAAAGAATTGAGGGGCATATATTTCTACCCCAGCCTTGGCATTGGTTCCAGTTACTATGTAGAGAGGCACCTGCACTATCTAGAAAGGATGGGGGATGTACATAATCTGGAGTTAAATGGACAGGAAAAGGAAAGAAGGAAGGAATAGAAGTTAGAGTATAAAAGAATGAAAAAATATCCCTGCTGGACATACGTACAGAGCCCATTGAGTTAATAGCCAGCCCATAGCAGTTAGCAGAAGGAAGCGAAATAGAGGGAGCGCCCAATGATGAAAAATATGCTCTCAACCACAACTGAGCGAGCCAAACTGCGCCACTACCAGTGGGAGATGCACCATTCCCTAGCTGGAATTGAAGAGAAGCCATGCCTCTATAAAGGGCGGCTAAAACAAAGGAACATAAATTCAAAGGTCTGCCACGAGCCAACTCATATGCTATGGGCAGAAAACTCATGGAAGGTTTCAGGCTAAGAACGCAAAGAACGTATTTACAAAGCCAGACTTGAAGAAAGGCTACCCGTTCAGCATGATTAGGCTCAGAAATGGAAGGGGTATAGGAGCCTTGTAGACTAGAGTAAGATTCAGAGACCTTTTTGTCAAATTATGGGGCGGCGCTAGAAATTAATGTGCCAGGGAAGATGGTATCGCCCGAAAGGGGAAGATTTACTAAAGCCCCTACATCCTTCAAAGTAATGGACATGGGACCAAGTGGGAAAACAAAGGTATTATATTCAGAAGACCAGAACTTAAAGCGATTGGGAATAACACAGGGTCATAGATTGGGGTTGGAGAGCGATTTCCAATAAGTCTGAAATCCTTGCACGATCGAAAAGGGTCTTGGTGGGGCCATGTTTTACAAAACGCGCATGCCATCTACGAAAATTATTATCAGCTTTGGGTCAAGTGCGAATACCTTTTTCGAGAATCGGCTTCAGTGGCAGCGAATTCAAAAATGGAGGACCCTGAGTGCAAGGGAAAAGCTGGCCTGCCGCAATTTGTTCAATAGCTTCAGCATTGTTGAATGATGGCCCCAAGTAGAATTCATCAGGGCAATGTTGGTTTGTGCAACAAAGCTGGGGTTTACATAGGGCTTGGCAAGAAGGTTCTGAAAATCCTCGAAATTGAAACGAGCCTCAAACTGGGTTCGTGAAGTGACCATTAGATTACAAGACTGTTGAAGTTTGCCTGTGAAGCGTAGCAGAGAAGAAAGAAGATGAACAGTGGTAATAGCAGGGAAGAAGCGCGAAGAAACAGAGATGTGGGCTAGTGGTACTATGAAATGGCGTGTCCTTCGAAATGTTTAAGGGTTTGTAAAGTCGCACCTTTTCAAACAACAAAAGGTAGTGATGATTGAAATTCTTGGGAATTTTAAATATTGCTAGAGAAACACGAAAGTAAATATGGCAAAGATTAATAATCGGTATTAATTCTGCCATATTGGGGGGTAATTGTTGACACACAAAAAGTGCAGTTCAATTAAAAGGGCCAAAGAGCGAAGCCCAATTGAAGGTCCAGTGTGAAAGCCCAGATAAGAGTGTGGACAAATGACATGGAAGCCCACAAGCAAAGTAATGCTATCACCCAATCTTGCAGAATGCCCAGAGCCTGAGCGAATAGAATACCCTGTAGTCGCCTAAGAGCTATGAGTCCATCATCGCCCAAACGATTAAGTCGCCCAAAGTCCCAGTGAAGACAACGTCTTGTCATTATCCAAGGCAGCGGTTTCAAGTAGTTCATGCCACATCCACGATATAAGAATCTCAATGGTATGGAGTCGTGTGGTGACAGTTATAAACGGCAGTTTTTGACATGTTGGCTATGATAAAGAAAATGGGTGGTTTCAGGTAGTTTCTAAACGATTAAAAAATTGCCCAAACCATATAAAAGAAAGAAGAAGACAACGAAGATAACCCCGACAAAATTCACTCTCAAACAGAGAATATGTAATTTACTTTTCTTAGATTAACTTCAATTATTTCAATTCCCTTGTACTTGTGTGCTTGTGCCCTTTGGAGGCATCTTGTTCGTGTCCAAACTGTAATCTTCATATTCAATAAACACCTATTTTTGGGACTTTGTTCCAAGAGGTTTGTCCCTTACAAAATCGTCTGACCTCTTTTTAATTGTTAGCGAGTAAACGCGTGAAACAGACTCTTATAACCCTAGCTTGGCATTTCGTGCCTCAAGGGGTCTTGTGGTGGGTCTGAACCAAAGAGGCAGGCCTTTTTCAAAGTGTATTCTCTTTTCTTAACACACGTCTTTTCAAAACAAACGCCCATATTTTTCTTTTCGAAAAATGTTTGATATACAATCATAGATGATAATCTTATTTACATAATGTCAAGTGGCCAGTTTTAACAAAAAATTATTTTTGCAGTCAATAGTTTCTTGCTAACACACAAATTGTCAATAAAGTTGTCATCCGTGATTGTACAAAGGACATTATACTTTTCAAACTGTAGTTCGTACCCCGGTACTTTCCAAATTCAGCATTATGCTTCATAGACTAAAGTAATACGCACTAAAAAAATTTCTCTTTTCATCTGCAAGTTTTATGCTTCACAAACTAAAGTAATACGCACTAAAAATTTGGTCAGATACTGAATTACTGTCCCCAACAACCAAGAGCTGATCATCAAAGTCAAAAATTTATATCTTATTTAACCATAAAATTCTACAAAATTTTGGTTAAAAAGCAAAGAAAAAATAAAACTATAGATGATGTTTCTTATATTTATGATATTTATATAATGGCTAGATAATCTGCAAGCCATTTATTTAGCCTAAATAGCCAGAATTCCAGTTGAAAAGATGTTGTCATTCGTATAAGGTGAGTTTGAAACATCAACAGATCTTGAAGCTTTAGAACTGTATTTCTTTTCTTTGCGCTCATCCATCACTATTTGCCTGTCTCTACATTCTGTGCTGCAGAATGCTTTCTCACCCCTGCAAATCATGTTCAAACGGATCATCAATATTTTCTGTGAGTATGTTTGATATACTAGACTCGACTCTCGAGAATACTGGATAAGATTAACAAAGAAAAATAAGTTAGAACGCGTATAAAAAAGATACCTGTACATGAATATATCTTTGCCTAGGAGTTTCTTCTGGCACATATGGCATGAGCTGAGAAAATCTGAAGCTGGAAATCCGGCAACTTCTATGGATCTTGCCGGAGATATCTCGAAAACGCTTGCCCTTATAGTCTTTTTATTATTTTGTTGTATTCTGAAGGGTGTTCTGTCATCACCTCTTCTACCATGTTCATATCCATCAAAATACACCTTAGTATAGGACTTGTTTGGACCATGACAAGTCACAATAGTATAATCCTCCTCGAAACTACTGTCCATCTCCATTTCGTCAAAACCACCCCTAAATCTCGACGAATTCCAGGGTGAATTGACCGGAACTGGGTTGGACCGATTCAAATTCCGACTACACAAGGCTAGACTACCCTCACGAGATTTATCAAGAGCAGCAACGATGCCTAATCCCACTCCACCAAAATCATATTTCTTTAGCTCAAATCTATTGCTAGAGATTATCGATCTCGAGATCAAGTTCGACCTATTGTGTAACATGGCTCAGATTGCAAAATATTGTTGTAAGAATTGGATACTCTCACCTGAGTCTTTAAAGGGCTCTTTTTGAGTCTTTCCAATTTATGATTGATGGAATTGTGAAGACTATGCCCATAGTTTTGGTCTGAAATTATATATTGATGATTTCATGCAATTGAACCACTTTTATTCCAATTATAAATCGGATTCCAACCCATTTTTTAAAATGTCATTTGTCAGTGGACAATAGTTAGCCTCTGTTTGGTATCCATTCTTTTTTTCATTCTCATTCTTCTACTAATTTTCAACCACACATTCATCAATAAAATAATATTTTCCATCACATCAATAACTTTTCCTTCATTTTCAACCACAAAAAAGGTGTGATTTGACACAAAGAATTCATTTTTTT
The DNA here is from genome assembly GCA_035079005.1 of Fraxinus americana. Lineage (NCBI taxonomy): Eukaryota > Viridiplantae > Streptophyta > Magnoliopsida > Lamiales > Oleaceae > Fraxinus > Fraxinus americana. The sequence continues at coordinate 16,583,728 of CM068717.1, read as the reverse complement.
CTAGAATAATGGCTACCAAACGGTGCCTTAAAGTAACGTCCATGTCCAATGATTGAGACCCAATCCCATGTAAGGGCCCACATTGCCGTTACATGACTCAGGCAAGATTCCAATAAATTAATATCGACTTATTTGCCCAATGGTCCTTGATGTATGATCCTCCTGTAGAATCAAGGTCTATCATTTCAATCATGGCATTTTCATTCTTATACAAATGTTTAAGTGCCGAAATGATCTTTTCCGTCACATGTCGTCTAGTTGACCTCTAAAAAGGCAAAAAGTTTTTTTGTCAAAAAGACTACTATACCTTAAATTTAGATAAATAGAAAATAAAATAAGAAATGCATCTTCTCCAACAATCCATCCCACCCCCACTCCAACACTTAACGTCCCCTCCTCCTTGCCATTCTACCTAGTCCAAACCATAAAAGTCCCTCCTTTCCTTTCCACAGATGTTATCACGGCCATTACCATACCTCCACAACAATTTCATCATCATACTGATCAAACTAACCTTCCTAGAAAAGAATTAATTTCTCAAAATCAATAGTTTATGTCCGAACTAACAAATGCAAAATTGAGTTGCGCCCAACCGCCATTCATTCAGAGTAGAATTTTAATTCAAATTGAAATTACAAATAAAGATATACTTTTGAGAGAGTTGAAGGAATTTCTAAATTCTCTATTTTCTCTTTCTTTTCCCAACATTTCTATTTTATAATGAAAATCATTTGTTTCTAGAAAAGACTCGACCTTGTTCTTTCGCTACTAGAAGGCTCATCTAAAATTTGTTAGAGCTCTTTTTTGTCTTTTACCTAGGAGTGAAAATATGTGGCATTTTTTTAAAATCATTTTCTTGATTATAACATTTAGAGAAATATAAAAACACACGTCAGGAGGAGGAAAAGAAAGTGAGAGAACATGAAAAAGTAATTGAAAATAGTGTCTTATCAACAGGTTTGTAGATGGTGTTACGACGGGAAAGTGATAGCGTTGGCAATGGGAGGGAGTGGTTGAAGATGAAGAAATTTTTTTTTTTTTTCTACCTTTACTTTTCTTTTATTTTAATTTCTAACTTATTGAACTGCATTTAAGGTGTAATAGGTTTTTTGATGAAAAATAAAAAAATAAAATTTTTAATGGTTATCTGGATTGCACGTTAGAGAAATGACTATTTTCGCACTTAAACATTCGTATGGGAATGTCAATGCCAAGTTTAAAAAGATAGATCCTGATTTTAAATGAGGTCATACATTAGGGACTATTTGTGCAAATAAGCCAATCAACATCTCTCCATACTGGGTTTCGTGTCAAATGATCGAAGGGATGAAATTATTGTGGGACCAACTAATTTAATTTGATGTTTTCTTGTATTTTTGGACCACTTGAAGTGGGTCCCATACAGGAAATGATTCACGGTGCCGCTGAATTCCCACTCACAAAGTTGAGCTGTTTCGCGGAGAATTACTATAATATCCTTGGTGTCTTCGATCGACTATTTACTAAATCCACGAGTTTTTAAAGATATTATTCCTTTGCTAAAAGGAAAAGATTTGATATCTTGTTTAGAAAATTGCAAGCATCACGATAATTGATCGAGTAGAATGTTTTGAGAAAATTGAAATAGAATATCGATCAATAAAATTAGAAAGTAAATGGTTAAAGTTGAACCAGTGATATAAAAACGTATTAAAAAATAGGTATAATTGCAGCAGTAGTCTCAAACCTTTCAATTTTTTACAGATTGTACCTTAGCCTTCTATTTTGGCGGTGTAGTCTCAAACCTTTCACTTTAATGGCAATTGGAGTCCATTAGATAAATTCCATCCAATACTCTGTTAGTCAATCTGAAATAAAATGTTTGACTTAGCTTGACAAAATGAAAGGTAAAATGATATATTTTCAATTTATGTATTGACCATTAACCAAAGCAAAAGCACTGTTTATATTCTCCAAAGACCCACCCCCTTCCCTAAAATCAAAAATCAAGAAACTCAATCACCGTCGCCACCGCCATCCAACCGCCCGCCGCCGCTTTGCCCACCACAGCCATTGTAAACCATCATCACTGCTAGGGGTGGGCAAAAACCGAACCAACCCGACGAACCCGACCGACCCAAACCAACCCGATCGGGTTGGGTCGGTTTTTTTCCATTTTTTTTCTCGGGTTGGGTTCTGGCAAAGCTTAGTGGGTCGGGTTGGGTTGGGTTGTGGGTTAATCCATCCAACCCGACCAAACCCGACCCAACCCAACCCGTCAATAAAAAAAAAAGGGCCATTTTTTTTTCAAACATATTTCAACTAAACCTGCACAACACTTCCAACATTTCCCCAACAATATAAATCAAAAGCGCCGACTTCCTAATTCTCTCTTTCCTCCTCCTTTCTTCATATTTTGCCCCTCATTTTTTTTCTCCTTTTCGGTTTGCATCGGCGATTCAACCTTCAATTCTTTTCCCAAGGTAAATTACCAAGTTTGCATATTTTTTTTTCCGACTTATTACTAAGATTCAGCCCTCATTTTGCAGATTTTTTTGTACAAACTTATTTAATAGATCATTGAGCATGACCAAGAAACATATTTAACCTCTCATTTCTTCATTTTCACTACTTTATTTAGTGGCTACTCGTTTATTTCCATATATTCATTTATTTCTTTTAGATTCTCGTTTTAGTTTTGATTTTCTTGTTGAAAATTTGAATTGAGACATGAGCTGAAACATTGTAATTTAGAACTAGTTAATGGAAATCATCGATACAAACCGACCAACCCAACCCAACCCGACCGACACATAATTGGGTTGGATTGGGTTGGGTTTCAACATTTACATGGGTTGAGTTGGGTTGGATTTAGAACAAACCGATAATGTTGGGTTGGTTTTGGGTTGGGGCAAAAACCCCCAACCCAACCCACGCCCACCCCTAATCACTGCGTACCCAAATCTCAAACAACAATTCAAAAATCTGGATATGACCAAATTGTAGATCTGCAAAAGCCAGCTCTACCCCATAAATCATGAAAAAGATCAACTGTTGTTAACAATATGAGATTACCAATTAGATAAACGAGGATCATCCAATTCTGGTATCGACTGTTGATCTACTGTTTGTTCTCGTTGTAAGGCAAATATTAGAGAAAAAAGTTGTAGAAATTTATAGTCACCAATTGTAGAAATTTATTGTTTGTTTTCCTAATATATTTATTAGGAAAATGATGATTATTGTATCAAGCAACTGGAGAGATTTGAAGAGAACTTGTGTCTTGAAATACATGTACTTTTCTATGAATAACTTGTGGGGATTCTAAACAAAATTTTCAGAGCATGCAAGAAGATCTTAATATTATTAAATTTATCTTGGCTTCAAAGTTTGAAATTAACTTTTTAATTCCTTCATCTGTGTCATGTGGGCAGGTAGTAGTGATGGCGGGGACTGAGTTTCCTAAATTTTTTATTTTAGGGGCAGGGCGTGGCGTGGCGGATGAACAATACTTCTGTTTTGGTTAATTATTTTAATTGTTTTATTATAGAAATTGTAAATATACCATTTTACCCCTCATGTAATTTGTCAAGTTGAGTCAATCATTTTATTTCAGATTGACTAACGGAGTATTGGATGAAATATGTTCAATGGACTCCAACTGTCGTTAAAGTGAAAGATTTGGGACTGCATCCACCAAAATAAAAGGTTAAGGTAGAGTCTACAAAAAACTGAAAGGTTTGGGACCACTATTGCAATTATCCCTAAAAAATAAAAAAATTAAGTTGTTCTTACTTCTTTTGACAGTTTTAAATTTTCTCTTTTTTTTTTTTTTTACCTAAAATCAAAATGGTTCTCAATTTTCTGATTGAACCAGAAAATGAGTCCAATATTTACATTTGTTTCGTAAAAAAACCATAGTTGAGGTCCCCAACTTATTTGAAATAGAAGGCTTTGGTCGTCCAGATTTAAAACGGAATATTTGAGTTCCAAAACTCATATAGTTTTAAGTCTAGTCAATCGAGGATTACTCTACAATATTAAAATTTTGAAAAATCATAAAATTCATTTTTTTTTATTTCACTATTCTCTCGAATGAGACTCGAACCCCAATCAACCCGTGCACTATATTGCAAGGCATGTCTAATTTCATCAACCTTTGTTTGACTAACACCCAATTCATGTCAAACCATGTCTCCATTTTTAATGTCTGGAGAGTTGAATTGACGCTGACTCCGTGGTGAGATGAATAAACATAAAACGTGTTTCACACACATACACAAACATGTAAATACTTCCAGATTTAAATTTACCGAACCCGATATTGTTGGCTCGCCTTACTTTTCTAAAAGTACGGAAAAAAATTATTAATTATCTTGCGTAATTAGTCGTATAATAGTTTCTTACAGTATTTTTTTTTCAGCATTAGAATAAACGGCGCCATGTTAGAATATATGGCTCAGCTCAAGTTCCAAGCAAGCTTCAACTCAAGTTCCAGCTCAAGCTTTGTATAGTTTAGGCGGGATTTTAGTTGTTAGCTGTGTACAACTGTCATTAGTTAGCTGTATTTCTTTTATTTATAAATACGTTTGTACAGTTAATTCATTTAATGAAATGTGCATTTCCATTTCAATTTCTTTTCTTCTGTTTCTAATATCGTATCAGAGAATGGATGAAAATATCCACCACTGATTCCGATCATAATCTGCCATTAATTCCGGTCAGATTTTCTGCAATCTTTTTCTGTTCTTCTGAATATGGAGAACAATATTCCAACCGATTTATCATCTTCAGTGAGCAATTCAGTAACTGGAGATGGATCTAATCCCTATTTTCTTCATCATTATGATAATCCTGGTCTAGTTCTTGTTTCACAGCCACTGATTGGGGACAATTATGCATCATGGAGCAGGTCGATGGTGATTGCATTATCTGTGAAAAAAAAGTTGGGATTTATCAATGGAACTATTACACGGCCTGAAGGTAATGATGAACAGCTCAATTTGTGGATCCGTAATAACAATATTGTTACTTCATGGATTCTGAATTCGATATCGAAGTAGATTTCGGCCAGTGTTTTGTATTCTGAATCTGCTTATGATATATGGCTGGATCTGAAAGAACGTTGTTAGCAAAGCAATGGCCCACTTATCTATCAATTGAAATGAGAATTGATGAATCATACACAAGGAGATTCATCAGTCAGCATCTATTTTACCAAATTGAAGACAATTTGGGAAGAACTCAGTAACTACAAACCTTCTTGTTCTTGTGGAAAATGTATATGTGAAGGAAATAAGAAGCTGAATGAGCATCATCAAATGGAGTATGTTATGTCATTCCTAAAGGGATTGAATGAGTCATATGCTCAGATCAGAGGACAGTTGTTGTTGATGGATCCTATTCCTCCCATTAACAAGGTGTTTGCAATGGTTTCTCAAGAGGAAAATCAAAGAAAAATCAGTATGACAGGCGATGCAAGAGTCTCTGGTTCCATGGAGTTTTATGCGAATAGAATGATTCAAAATGAGGCTAGAAGGAATGTGGGACAACAGTTTCACAGGAACCAAAAGGCGAAAAAGTATCCATAAAGTCCAATCCTTCTTATTGGGTGTAACCCTTGGCTACCAACCTCGCTTTGTACCTGTTTATACTCCCATCAGATCCATATTTGATCTTATATACCCATCTGCAGCCAATCGAATGTTTTCCTTTAGGAAGACTGGTTACAGCCCATGTTTTGTTTGATTCCATAGCTGCTAATTCAGCAGTCATTGCCTCCTTCCAATGATCAGATGCAATAGCTTGATGATAGTGTTGAGGTTCAACATTTGAGGTCACATTGAGGAGAAATGTTTTATGTGAAAAAGAAAAAGATTCATACGAAATGGATTTAGACAGAGGATAAGGTGAATGCTATTTGGTGGTGACTGGTTTGTTAGGAGATTACAATGGAATTCTTGAAGGTATGATGGGGGTTTACTCATCCTAGTGGTTCTTCTAGGAATACTGAGAAAAGGTTGAGATGAATCTGAATTGTCTGGACTTTGCTGTGTTTGAGTGTGATTAGAGGAAGAAGCTGAAATTGGCTCAATATTAGGTGCATCACACTGCTGAGCAAATTGTGCTATTGTTTATAGGAATTGATGAACATGGAGTTCGATTAAGATCACATTGATCAGGTAAGCTTTTTGGCAAAACAATATCAGGAAAAGGATCTAATGAATCTGTCTCAGAGGCTATGGAATGAAAAGGAAAATAACTTTCATGAAACACCACATCTCTAGAGACAATGAAAGATTTTGAAGAAATATCATAAAGTTTGTATTCCTTTACACCTGGAGGATAGCCAAGAAAGACACAAGCTGTGGCTCTAGGGTGGAATTTGTTTCTATGAGAAGGTAAAGTGGATGCGAAGCAAAGGCTTTCAAAAACCCTAAGTGAATTGTAATTAACAAAAGTTTTGTACAGCAAGCAAAAGGGCGTCTCATTCTTTGAAATTGGGGCTGGTGTTCTGTTAATTAAAAAGGTGGCTGTAAGAATACAATCAGCCCAGAATTGAATGGGTACTCTTGACTGAAAATACAAGGCTCGAGCTACATTAAGAAGGTGTTGATGTTTCCTTTCAACAACTGAATTCTGTTCAGGTCTTTCAACATAGGAAAATTGATGTATTACACCTTTAGTTTCAAAGAAATCTGTGAACCTCAATTGTTGGGCATTATCTAATCTGAAAGTTTTGATGACTTTATGGAATTGATTTTCAATGAGAGTAAAGAATTTTGGAATGACAAGCTTTGCATCTGATTTATGTTTCATCAAATATACCCAAGTGAACTTTGTGCAATCATCTACCAAGGTGAGGAAGTATCTGTGACCAGCATACTTGGGAGTGTGATATGGCCCCCATACATCACAATGAACCAAATCAAAAGCATTGTTTGACAAATGATTGTTAGATACAAATGAAAGCCTCCTTTGTTTTGCCAAAGGACAAACATAACAAGGAGCTGATGATTTATTACAATCAATGCATAATTGTTTCTTCAACAAATCTAATTTCTGAAACGATATGTGTCCAAGTCTATTGTGGCAAGTTTGACTGGTTACATTGCTTGAAACTGAAGATGAAATTTGACATACATCACTCTAAACTGGTATGTTGGAACTAATGACATATAGATCAGACTTCCTTTCACCCCTGCCAATCATCCTCAATGTGGTCAGGTCCTGAACCACGCAAGAGTCAATGAAGAATTTAACACATAATGATGAATCCCTTGTTAAAGTACTCACTGACATCAAGTTAAATTTGAATTGGGGAACATATAGAACATTGTTAAGTATCAAGTCAGATGACATTTTTACATTTCCAATCGACTTCACAGGAACTTGAACATGATTTGGCAATGTAACATATGCATTTTCAATATGCCGTAAGTTGTCAAATGATGATTGATTGGAGCATATATGACTCGTTGCACCAGAGTCTACAACCCAAAATCCAGATGAATTGATTGCTGGATTAATAGAAATTGAGAAACAATTACCTGATATTTTACCTGAATCATCACCAATTTCTAAATCCATCTTTACAGCTTTGACATGGTTATTCAGCATAGTTATCAAATGATGGTATTGTGTGGAGTTGAGCGTTTGCATAAAGCCATCAATGTTTCCATCACTATTGTGTTTCTGATCTGCAACAACAGTGGGTTCAGAAACTTGGTTGATCATTGCACAGTTAGCCTGATGACCAGTACCAGGGCGCATATTCAGTCCAGTCTTCTCCTTAGACTTAAATCCAGGTGGATAGCCATGGAGTTTGTAACATTTGTTTACATCATGTCCATTGTATCCACAACAAGTACAAAGTGGCCTTTGAAACTAAAGGTGTAATACATCAATTTTCCTGTGTTGAAAGATCTGAACAGAATTCAGTTATTGAAAGGAAACATCAACACCTTCTTAATGTGGCTCGAGCCTTGTATTTTCAGTCAAGAGTACCCATTCAATTCTGGGGTGATTGTATTCTTACATCCACATTTTTAATTAACAGAACACCAGCCCCAATTTTAAAGAATGAGACGCCCTTTTGCTTGCTGTACAAAACTTCTGTTAATTACAATTCACTTAGGGTTTTTGGAAGCCTTTGCTTCGCATCCACTTTACCTTCTCATAGAAACAAATTCCACCCTAAAGCCACAGCTTGTTTCTTTCTTGGCTATCCTCCAGGTGTAAAGGGATACAAACTTTATGATATTTCTTCAAAATCTTTCATTGTCTCTAGAGATGTGGTGTTTCATGAAAGTTATTTTCCTTTTCATTCCATAGCCTCTGAGACAGATTCATTAGATCCTTTTCCTGATATTGTTTTGCCAAAAAGCTTACCTGATCAATGGGATCTTAATCCAACTTCATGTTCATCAATTCCTATAAACAATAGCAGATCTGCTCAGCAGTGTGATGCACCTAATATTGAGCCAATTTCAACTTCTTCCTCTAATCACACTCAAACACAGCAAAGTCCAGACAATTTAGATTCATCTCAACATTTTCTCAGTATTCCTAGAAGAACCACTAGGATGAGTAAACCCCCATCATACCTTCAAGAATTCCATTGTAATCTCCTAACAAACCAGTCACCACCATATAGCAATTCAGCTTATCCTCTGTCTAAATCCATTTCGTATAAATCTTTTTCTTTTTCACATAAAACATTTCTCCTCAATGTGACCTCAAATTTTGAACCTCAACACTATCATCAAGCTATTGCATCTGATCATTGGAAGGAGGCAATGACTGCTGAATTAGCAGCTATGGAACCAAACAAAACATGGGCTGTAACCAGTCTCCCTAAAGGAAAACATTCGATTGGCTGCAGATGGGTATATAAGATCAAATATGGATTTGATGGGAGTATAAACAAGTACAAAGCGAGGTAGGTAGCCAAGGGTTACACCCAACAAGAAGGATTGGACTTTATGGATACTTTTTTGCCTTTTGCCAAACTTGTTACAGTTAAGACATTGCTTGCTGTTGTAGCTATAAATAAGTGGCATCTTATCCAGTTAGATGTTAACAATGCATTTTTGAATGGGGATTTGTTCAAAGAAATCTATATGGACTTACCACCTGGATACACTAATGTGCCTGCTAATGTGGTTAAAGAAGGGAGACCAGTTTGTAGACTGCACAAATCCATTTATGGACTTCTACAGGCGTCTAGGCAGTGGTTCTCGAAATTTTCTCAAGCTATTATAGCCCATGGTTTTCACCAATCGAAGTCGGATTACTCTCTTTTTACTATGGGATCGGGTGCTTCATTTGTGGCTTTACTGGTGTATGTTGATGATATCATCATCACAGGTTCGAATCTTGATGTTATTACTACATTGAAGTTATTTTTACACAGCCAGTTCAAACTTAGAGATTTGGTGAAATTAAAATATTTCCTTGGTTTGGAAATAGCAAGGGCAGAGAAGGGAATATATTTGTCACAAAGAAATTATACTTTGCAGTTGTTGGAGGACACTGGTTTCTTGGCTTGTAAACCAGCAACCTTGCTTATGGATCCTAAAATTCGCCTTAGTTCTTTCGAGGGTGACTTGCTACCTAATTCTGAGGTTTCAATGTATCGAAGACTTGTTGGTCGCTTGCTTTACTTAACCGTTTCTCGTCCAGACATCAGGAAAGCTAAGAAGCAGCAAACGGTTTCCAGGTCGTCTGCAGAAGCAGAGTACAGAGCATTGGCAGCCACTACTAGTGAGTTGGTGTGGATACATCAGTTACTTCTGGATTTGCAGATTTCTCCAACATCTCCAGCATTGATTTTTTGTGACAATCAAGCTGCAATTCACATTGCTAGTAATTCTATTTTTCATGAACGAACGAAACATATCGAGATTGATTGCCATTTTGTTCGTGACAAAGTTGAAGATGGATTTGTAAAATTACTGCCAATACGGTCTCAACACTGTTAGCAGATTTGTTCACCAAAGCTTTGCCTGCATCTTTACTCTTTTCTCTATTGTCCAAGATTGCCATAATAGATTTACATCGTCCATCTTGAGGGGGGCATGTTGGAGTATATGGCTCAGCTCAAGTTCCAACTCAAGTCCGGCTCAAGCAAGCTCAGCTCAGCAAGCTTCAGCTCAAGTTCCAGCTCAAGCTTTGTTTAGTTTAGGCGGGATTTTAGTTGTTAGCTGTGTACAGCTGTCATTAGTTAGCTGTATTTCTTTTATTTATAAATACGTTTGTACAGTTAATTCATTTAATGAAATGTGCATTTCCATTTCAATTTCTTTTCTTCTGTTTCTAATACGCCAAGTGGTTGTCGGCATTTTTGTCCCCACCGCACCCTGTGAACTCTTGAGTTTTGCCCTATCAACCCCACAATTTAAAAAGTCGGCATTCTCCCTAAAAGTTTCAATAAAACATTTGAAATAACTTCGAAATAAAAGTTACTTTTTCTTTTTTCCAAATCTGAGAATTTGAAGTATCTTTTTATTAGTTTATTTCTTTATGACAATCAAATATACCAATTGTAGTTTGATTGTTTTTTTTTTTTTTTATGTAATTTTTAGTATTCACTTTACATTATAAATAAATTTTCTTGAGTCGGATGTAGATAAATAATTATTATAAATATCAAAATATAATTTAAAAAAGAATTTTCAAATGTTTTGTCGATCTTACTTTTCTGGAATAATTACTATGTTAAAAATAAGAATATAGGATGTACTTCTATTACACGTGCGTTGAACATGCTTCACGGATGAGTTGCACGTGTGGGATGAAGCCCACTCCAAATAGTGACTGATATATAAATAATTTTTTAACCTTGGAGGAAAAAGATGTTGACAACTTCCATTAAATAAAATCTGATTTCCCAAAAAATGTAAAAAAAAAGAAAAAAGAATAATTCTTCTGAATTTTATATGAATCCAAGTGGAATGAAGTTGATGCACCTTCAACGGCTTCAAATGAAATCCTCGTACAGACCTAACCTACCAAATATCAATAGAATAATGGGTGACTTAATTATTAGTTCACTTTGAATTTTTCAATCCTCGTATAGTTGTTGGAGCCACCCCAATAAAATCGTGAATTGTTTAAGAAATTGTGTCATATAAACAAAATTATTCTTCAATTCGACAAGTTGATAAGACCGAGAAAATATACAGTTTCAAGACTTCTGTCTAGATTTAGAAGCTCTGTCAAATAGATACATTTCCAAATTTATATTTTCTATTCAATTTTTTTCATGATTTTTTATGATTTTAAGATAAAAGACACTAGATAGCAATACATAGAATGTCTTGGAGATTATTTTAGACTCAAGTATCTACTTATTAGATATCAATTTTATAAACCTTTTTTGTGTAATTTCTCTATCCGCAAGATAGTAATTCATATAACGCATTGAAGATGCTCTTATAGCTCTTTATTGTCGTTGGATTTTGGAAAGATTTGAATGGGACATTTGTCCTCATTTATGTAAAACTTATTGAGAAAGTACTAATTATATTTCACATCAATTAAGCGTGAGAAATAGATAATATACTCATTAGAAATTTGAGTTACTCTACTCAATACGTCAACTTTTTGAGGATGGAACTTCAATTCCTTGCAAAACCTTTGGAGAAGAAAGAAAGAAGATAAGGAAAAAAAAACAAAGAATGAAAAGAAGATTTGGTCTCCAATTTGAAATCTAAAGTTGAATGAGTTTGTTAACCCAAAGTATGAGATGTGTATTTGAGCCTTAATGAGTGCCTAGAAGAGTCAAAATGAGTTATCTTTCTCAAATCGATCTACTTGCATCGAAATTTGATTCAAATCCGTTGCAGGTTTGAACTTTGAAGCAACCTTTCTGAAAATATGGTCTGAACTTGTCTTCCAAATTTAAGGATCAGATCGACTCACGAATCCGCCAATATTGCGAGGTTGGCCGTCTAATCAGTTATGTTTTTGTTTTTCATTTTCTAGAAATTTAAATTATTTATTGATTCAAAATTAAATCATAAATTAAAAAATGAAATTTCATTTTTTTGGATTACATCATTAAGAAAATATTAAAACTAATTGCTTATAAATCGAATTTAATAGCAATAAAAAATATGACCTACTAAAGAACTCTGTATAACTTATGATAAGTAACATGAACATCATACATCAATTCAATAAATCTAATTATTTCAAGAAATTTTAAATTTATTAACCAATGAATTTAATGTTTCATGTTATTGTTGCTTTACATAAATTAAGCAACTTTATTAATAGATGATTTCTCCTAGTAATAATAAATGCATTATATACTAACTGAGTTGCAGAGAGATTGTGAAAAAATGAGGAAAAGAAATGAGTATATTTGTTTAGGTTTTAATAAATCGGGGTCACATGGTTTTTCGTGTTGGACAATCGAATTCTATGTAGTCCTATTTTGACACTAAGAAATGAGGTTTTCTAGGAATAAAAATGAATCGTTAGAAATTCATTTGGAATTAGAGTTTTTCATTAACAAAAATTTTGATTCGATGAATCCATGAATCGATTCAAAGCTGAGTCAGGCCGTTTACAATAATATTTTTTAGGGGAAATAAGGCTCAGTGCCCTAAAAAATTTACATCTTTGATTAATACTCTCAAACTAGATATAATTATAATTACCGTATTAATTACGTGCCAAACCTCAAAATATAGAAAAACCCAAATTTCTCTCTCCGTCCATCATCACATTTTTAACCAATTTCTTATCTCTCCGTCGATGGAAAAGTTCAGATGATGAGACAAATTTTTGTCCAACGAGTCAAGATCTAGACTCGTTCATGAAGAGCTTTGAGAAAGAAATAAGATCTTCATTGGAGGTGGAGGAAGTCGTGGATCTGGTGGTGAGTCTCAACCTAAGCTTGGGTACTTGTTGGAAGCTTCTGATTATGAGCTTGGGCTTCCCTTCATCTTTCTTCGACTTGAGATTTGGCTCCATTGGAGTAGTCATTTCTTTCGACTCCCCTGTACTGAATATTTCCCCCGTTTGCTACCTCCATTGTTGCAAAGAACAAAAACTTTTCTTTTACACTCAAACTCCCATTTTTCAGGGTTTGATGTGCAGCGCTTTAAAGAGCAAAAATTGCCATTTTGATTTGGAGATGGAGACTGAATTTCAAGAGAATAAGGGAAGAGTTGCCTATAGAAATTGCTCAAATTTGCTTGAATTGGCAGCCATAGACGATCTGGATGGTTTTATATGTGAAGCAGAGGAGAGGGGTTGTGATATTGATGTCAAGGTTTTCACTTAGTATTTAAAAAGTTGTTTTGGTTTAACATTAATTCAAATGGTAACTTATTGATCTCTATTAACATCCAATTGCATCTACTTAGTTTGAGTGATGAGAGTTGCATAAATATTACATTTTTCAGACAGATAAATTCATTGGTTACACTCGCAAAATCAATATAATTTGTCTGTTAGTTACTCCATTTTCAAAAGTATGTCTGTACACGTCTTCTATTTTAATTGGCGTGGTGATTACCCGATTACAGACTGAAATATCTTGTTGATAAATGGTCTTCTATGATTTAAGTGAATTTGGCTAACTTTTATCACTTTTATGCCAAATGATGGACAGAGTTTTAAAGGGTGTCTGTTCAGGTAATTTAACAGCTTCTTGGGTGCAAAATCTTTAAAGAATTAAACTACTTGTACAATGAATTTGCACAATAATTTTGACAATGTGTGAGGTGTATTGATCATTGTCATTGAATTAAAAAACAATCTTTCACATAATGCCTGCCAACTCACATATTGTCAAACTTATTATCAAATTCGTTGTACAAGTAGCATAGTTCATCTTTAAATTGGCATGGTGATTATGTGATCATGTACATCATACACATCCCTATGTAAATAGGCATGGTGATATTTATATTCTGGTTACTAGAAATTGTAGTACTCTTCGTGTTGGCTTCCTCCACAAAAATTGTAACATGAAAAATATTACAGAGAGATGCAAATGTAACTTGTTGCATAAAAGTGACACTGTGTCACTTTTTTAGATTGTCACATTTTTGAGTTTTTTGTCACCTTATACGAGGCCTTAAGGCATATGCCTTGAAAAATTGAAAATGGAAGGTCAAGCTCGTCGGTTGTAGATGAATTTTATGTTTCAAAACTTCGTCGGGAATTTTTTTAAATTTTTGTCACATTTTTAGTATTTGTAACTTTTTGTTTGAATCGCCTTTTTAAAATTTTTATCACTTTTTTGTAACAAACGTCACTTTTTAATAAAAGTGAGATTGTATGATAAAAAATGACACTAATCTTTTAAAAGTGACATTGTGCTATTTTTTTTAAAAAAGTGACAATTTTATCAATTTTTTGTGTTTGTAACTTTTTGTCACTTTTTTCTGCCACTTTTTTGAATTTTTTTTTTTTCACTTTTTATTGTTTGTTACTTTTTAAAAATTTATATGATTTTTTTGGATAATAAACATAGGTTTGATTTATGTTTTGTCACTTTTTTTAATTTGTATAACTTTTTGAGTGTGTGTCACTTTTTTTAAAAAAGTAAAAAAGTGACAATTTTTATAAAAATGTGACATTGTTTCACTTTTTTTAATTTTACACAGTATTTTTTACTTTCTAAAAACTTATCACATGATTTTTCAAAACACTCATAATTTTAAGGGTATTTTTGTAAATACTCCTATTTTTTAAGGGGCTGGGATGTCCTGGGCTTCGGCCACTCGGGCCATGTTGACAACAGTCTACCCCGTAACTAGATCAATCCCATCGCTATTTCGGCCATTTTTGTGTGATTGTTGCTACAGCCCAAATAACCACAAACCCAATTCAGGTGTCCATTCATTTTTTTAATTTTAATTTTTATTATTTGAAGTAGTAATTAGGATGTGCACTATTTTTTTTTATTTTTTATTTTTTTATTTTTTGAAGTCCTAGTCCTTTATGGTTATATAAAATTAAGGAATTGATGCAACAAAATCTCATTACTCTTAACAATAAAACCATTTAATTGAAACATTGTATAGTACAAATCGATCTACGAGCTTTCAAAAAAGAAATAATAAATAAATAAATTCGATCTACGAGTTCAAAGTCACCACAAGACCTTTCTTCTGCTAATAAGATTTTAAAATTCTCACTACAAGAAAATAGAAATTGTTATATAATACAAACGTATGTGGTGCGTGGCAAAATTGGATTGGATCATCAATTAAACCTTTTAGAATTATTAGGAAAATAATATTCAAATATATATTTAAAAAACTTTCTTTCATTTTTGTAAAACCCTTATCATGTCCGTCAACTTCGGGGGTGATTTTGACATCCAACCGTTGGAAGGCCAATAATTTTCCATCCATTAATACGACATAACTATTAATTGATGTCGTCTTATCAACTGTGACATGTAAACTTCACCCGATAGGATTAAAATTTTATATAGTACTACTTAGTGGGTGTTTGGTGGGGATTAAAATTAGATTTTTACTAGATTGTGATAAAAAATTTTGAAATGTGTAGTTAAAAAGTTGTGGGCCCCATAAAAGATATGGTTAATATTGATTGTTTAACAAACAGGACTTTAATATTTTCTCTTTGTGGCTAAGTTAGGTTGTCGTCCATTAAATAGCTTGTAGTTGTCAACAAGGCCTTAGTTTTGTAGGAGCGAACTAAGTCTTGCAATTTTACATCGCCCTACATAGAATTATTGAAATTTTGTGCACTTGATGCTTGTGGAAATGCAATCAATAGACATTAGTCATTGTATTTCAACTTGCACAAACAAATTTTAGAAGAATAGTCAGTGAAATTGGATTTTCCAAATATTAGTAATTTATCTTTAGTAAATTCAAGAAGGCTGTTTTTTCCTTTTACTTATTTTGGCTAAGGATTTAAGGTTGTGCTCCATAATTTAGCTTTAACTCTTCACTAAACCTTAGAGGTTTTTGTTGAGCTCGTCCATGCCAATGGCACCTAGGCACATCTGGACATGACCCTAGTTGGATATGATATGTAAGAAATATTCACTCCATCTCACAAAGATAGACTCGTTTTCATTTTTGCACATATTAAAAAAATGTAATTAATATAATTGAATACATAAATTTTCGTTATATTTTTCCTAATATACTCTACATTAAATAATTGTTTAAATATGAATAATTCATATTCATTAATAACAAGACACGTTAAATGAGAATATATTAGAAAACTAAGAAATCAATTATACTCTTAATAAGGAAAGTGGCCTACAGTTTAAGACAGATAAAAAAGAAAGCAAACTTATCTTTATGGGACAGAAGGAATAACTATCAAATAATCCTTACCGTAATGTTGTGAAAATAATTTAGTTGGTAGAGATCTAATCAATGCTATCAAGATTAAACTTTAGATAGACAAAATTAGCATTGAATCCAGAGTTGGTGGGATTCAAGAGTCAAATTTAAATTAGCTACAGAAATCGAACTTGATTGATACAAAGTTCTGCATCGTGACAACATGGTATAAGAGGAAGAACTATATAATTTAACAAAAATGGGACTTATTTTTAAGACAAGAGGAAAACAATAAGCATTTCCATCGTACTCATTGTCTTATTTTTTTTTTTTTTCCAGTTTCATCAACACATTTACCTTATTACCCTTATGAGATCTTACAAAACCATCATGGAAATTGTACCAAAAGAATTGGCCTGTGAAGGACTCGTCGATAAGCTTTCGCATGAATTTTCCTTAGAATAAGGGCAATTTAGCACTAATGATGTTAGAGCATCAGTTTATGTGGCATGTACGTGGCATTAAATAATAAATCTCATTAAATGTGTTGTGATACTCATTTAATTGGATCTATCATGTGTTGTCACATACATTGGTACTTAGCACTAGTAGTGATGAATAATATTGACCTTATTTTTTGTAATGGTTACGTGGACAATAGATATTGGGTTCATTCGTGTCCGTGCGAGTAAGTTTCAACACTTTTCGATTGGAGATTCGAACGGAAAGGGCTGACATTTATTAACGTGGGAGATGCTCTATGACGCGAGAAAAAAATGTTCGAGTATCAACAAAATAATCAAAGACAATTGCATAAAAACAATCATAAACAACTCGAACAAAATAAGAACAAATTAAACTCAAGCAAATAATATGGGATGAGAACCAGAGGAAATCGAATGTATTTTTAAGTGTGTAGAATTGCATTAAACTCAAAAGTTACAAGAGTTGCTTCTTTATATAGGCTGACGTGATAGCCGTTCAATAAGAACAAAGTGGCCTCATCTCCTATATCGAAACTCACATCACTCAATCTACTATGTATTTAATACATTGACAACATGTTAGTCACCTTATACTTTGGGTTGACAATCTCGACATTCATTATTGTAAACGTTACATCAATCATTCTTATAAATTATATGCAGATCCTCTAAAATATAGTAAATGCTTCAGCTTAAAAGGAGTTTTGGATAGGGTGGGTGCTACGGCCAAAGAGAGCTTCGGATGGAGTGAGGGTTTCGGCTAAAAGGAGTTTCAGAAGAAAGGGCATCAGCCTCTTTTCGACTTCTTTATTTTGACCAATTGAGTCTTTGTTGACTTAGTCAAAGTTGACTTACATCTTGAAGTGGATTGTCATATAGTCTTCAATTGGAGTCTCGGCGACGAGGCACAACAATAACCCCCCAACTCTATGCATAATTATTTATGTAATGCATTGACTTCTTTTATAAAAATCAAATTTTCGTTGGGATGATTATTTTTTCAACACCTTATTTGTGCAACACCACAAAAAGCACTACTCTTTTCCTTATAAATGAGTTGCCATGTGTTGGCTTAGCAAAAAAGAGACTTATTTTACTTATAAGATGGCATCCTTTTAAGCAAAACCCATCAATCCCTTGGATGTCGAGCCCAGCGATGTTCCTTGAGTTATTGGTGATAGAAAATCAGAAAGGGATTATCGATCCAAAAAAAACATTATCAAAACTTAAAAGTGACAAAATCATCCATGTTGAAATCAATGAGAACAATTAAATAAAATCGGAAATGTACTTTAATCCATATGTTTGATTGTTTGCCTGAATGTGTTATAATCTTCCAATTTGATTTGTAATATTCCCTTCAATTTCGATCTTTGTTGATAGGGATGCAGAAAATCTTTAAGAACACAACAAATTGGAGATCATGACCCCATATAACCATAAGATAATGAATGGTCATTATCTTTTATTTGTTTCAAATCGATCCTTAATCAATCTAAAATAAACATCCAGTCTCTACACTTTCATTCCATGAAACTTAATACCCATTAGTCAAAATTCATTTTTAGTGGATCACTTTAATTGACTAATTTTCTTTAAATAATAGCACAACATATTTTAATATATTACGTGTGGTCCAAATATGTTAAAATTTTCCAACAATTGGACTTGAAGCCTGTCTATTTGTTACAATTTGTGCTCAAGTCCCTTGAATTGGTAAACTAGTAGTTATTTTTTCGTTGATTGGACATTAGATTTTTTGTCCCTCACCTATTTTGTTTTCATTTTATGAATAAATACTCTATCCTAGAGGTGATTTGACTAAAACAAAAAGTTCAAAAATAGGGAAAGTGACACATATCTGTCTCTATAGGATTCACCGAAGCGTCGAAAATGTTAGTATCAAAGTCTCATTTTCAAATGAAAAATGAAAAGAATAATACTATTTGTAAATCACCGTTTACAAATTCTTTTACAAATTTGCGAGGTAGCAAAGAGAAAGTAGGGGAATTTTATTTTTTTTAATTGATTAGTGAAATTTTGACTCAATTATATTTTGTAACCGACATGTAGTACAATAAAAAAAAAAAAGGAGAAAATGATCGAAACAAAAGAAAAGAAGAATGCATTAACTTTGGAAAATAAAGAGAACTATGGAGAAATTAGAAAATACTCCAGCCCTCACCTCGTTCCTATGCAGAGGCAAACCCATTTTTTCTTCAATTAATGAGATAGGCACTTTATCATTGACGCTGATTCTTGCTTCCTTTCCAATTGAGAGAGGGTTATTTTCCCCAAGTCTTATGGCTAAGTTAGAGCGTGGTCCATAAATTAACTGTTTTTCTCAACTGCCTCGTAGTATTGTAGGAGGAGCAAACAAAGTCCTGTGGTTTTTAATCGACCTACATAGAAATATTTGTAGTTTCTTGCACTTGACACTCACGAACACGATTAATAGAGACTAATTCTTTCATTTTCAAATGCATTATATTGTTTTGACATAAAAGTTCAACTACTAGAACGACTTCTACTTGTACAATCAAATTACGAAAATATACCGTCACCTATTCATATCGAGTCTGTGTTTGATCCACATTATTTCCAAAATACATTTCTCGCTCTTTTCTTTTCAGCCATACATTTTTCAATAAAATAATATTACACGTAAATCCAATTTTTTATTTTTATTTTTTTAGTCACACGTTCTCCATCAATCTATTATTCCAAAATACACTATTTGCCAAATTATGGAGGCTCAAACAAGGGCTAAGAAATAGAAACAAACCTCAAAATGAAAGAAAATGTGGAAAGTGAGGAAAAAAGAGATGTACTTCTTACATTGCTTGACCATATATATCTATAAATTTCATAATTATAATTTTAAAAGAGAAAAATCAGTCAATATACCAATAGAAGATCATCAAACTTACTATATTCGAACCATGTAGTTTGTCGTTCAAAGATGATGCCAACAATTCGAGAGGAAACTTTAAAGTTCGTGGAGAGCCAAACACACCCTCTATTTTAATTCTTAATTTTAAGGATGGATTAATTTTCTAAAATAGGAAGTATCTTACATTTAAAAAATTTCTTGAAAAGACTCTTAAAGTAGAGAGTGGATCAAATTGACTTTCTATATATACTTTATAATGATTGACTTTATACATTACAAACATATTTGATTTTATTTATCATGGGTACCAAAGAGATTTTTGTTGAAGTGTGTCAAATTTTTAAAATTTGAATTTTTTTTTTATAACATGTTCAAAACGAGACAGGATCTGGGAGGAGTTTGGCATGTTTCAATTTATGTTGGTTATTTTTTATTTAGTACTTATTAATTATTTTCTAAGAGTACTATAAATTAAAATTCAGATTTTAATTTAAATTAAAGTCAACAATTAGTTTTAATCACGTATATTACGACATCCGCAATTTTTCAACCACACATTTCATTATTTTTTATTAAATTTATTAAAAATTTGATGTTAATTCCAACTAGATGGGAGCTATATGTTCTATTAATTAGGTAGCCGTGCAGATAGAAAGCAAGTGGGTTACTTTTATCGAAGGATGAGCCGCATCCTTGATGGCCCCCACTTACCTTAACCTGGGTTTTGGTGAAGGGGGTAAATCGCAGGTTATGCTTCCAAGGATATAGGGTGGAAGGCTGTTTATACACTTGTACTTACCCAATGGCCAAATCCATATTTCAGGATTCGAACTCTTGACGCGACAGCCTGAAGGGGAGTTTTTCCCTAGATAGTGGGTTACTTTTATTGCTTTGCTTTTAGTTAGAACATTAATATCGTTTTCCCTAGATTTGGGGATAGAGCAGTTGCGGGGGGGCCCTCTTTGAAGAGGGTAGCGTAGTTGAGATCTGCTATTCAATTTTTGTTATTTAATTTGTTGTTCATCAATTAATTATTGACACATCATTTCACGTTAAAATGTCATTTATTTTTAAGTATAAGGAGTAGTTAGAGAAAAGTTGAAAGTATTAATTTAAAATGATGTATCAATAATTAATTTGGTGGATATTAAAAATTGGACAAAAGATCTGAACTCGTAGATATGGAGGCTAGGTTCCACGTTGTGAATCTATTGCCAAAGGTTAATTGGCACGTGTCATATGTTTTGAACCTAACTTGTGTGTGATGGCATTAAATTTTTATATCTCAATCAACATAAAAATTCACGAGACTTGCGTAAAATCTTACGAAATCAGCAAGATTTCTTTAAAGGAAAAAAATAAAATGTAGATTACAGACAAAACAGCACAAGAAAACTCTCTTTTCCATCTTTATTACTCAACAACACTTAGCTAATGTAGACCAATTTTGGCACCCGCATTTTGGATTAAATATAGTTAGGCGACATTGGTGCATTGTCGAGCATGATTCAACTGAAATTTCTTCCTTCGACCCCATCATCGAGCCAATTTCTATGGAGATTGTCGAAAAATCGTGCATACCCATATGCTAACCTGCGCATACTTCCTAAATATCTCGCTCTCCCATCAGATGTGCGCATTCTTCACACATCCGTGCACATCATTTTTAAAGTACGTTAACAATATTTTTGGACGAAAATCGTGATTAAGGATAAGATTTTTTTATTAATGAAATGTTAAAAATAAGAATGTGATGAAAAAAATGTTAAGAATATAAGTGTGATAATAAATAAATGTTAATGACCATTTAATGTAATTGAAATGTGGTATATTTATAAAATAAAATAAAATAAAACGTGGAGTGAATACCCCTTTCAAATATACTACTCGTTTAGTATAAATAATTAATTTCATTTTAATTTAATCAAAATAATTAATTTATCTCTTCGGTAGATTGCCGATTTGTGGAATATCAACTTAGAATAAATGTATTTAAGGTTTTGTTTTCACACAATGTCTCATTTAAAATTTTCTTCCTTTTCCAGTTGAAATTTTCACAACAAATACATGAGGTGGTTGTTGTTGTTGTTGTTGTTATGGGTAATTGGCGCAAAACGTCTCCACCTTTGAAAGTTTTTGTAGAAAACGTTCTTACTTTTCATTTTTTGGTGTAGAACATCCTTACCTTTCACATTTTTTGCGCTAAACGTCATTTTCCCCAATTTTTAATATAAAATAACCAATATGCACTTCTATATAAATAAAACAGAAAAGAAAAGCAAAGAAAAATAAAGAATAAATCGCAATCTGTTCCTGAACTTTTTTAAAAATGCAAATCAGTCCAAAATTTATGAAAATATTAAAAATAACAAAAACACACTCTCTCTTCTCCTCCACCACCTCCACCGTCTGATGACCACATCTACTCTTATCCACCGCCACAACCTCCGAACATTGGTACCAACACAATCTCCTCAACACTCTCTACAATTCCATCGCAAGAATTCTCCATATCATCCAATAATCTAGTAAAAATCAGCAACCAAAATTAGCTACTAGAAAATTGGACAAATTGCTAGAGGTCGCACCTTCGGCCAGTAACAGGATCACAGACCACCACCATCCAGTTGCCCACACCCAGATGACCTCAGCCATGTGAGCAATTCATCCAAAACACTTATCCAATAGGTTCAATTTGAAATTGAAAATATCGCAGTCGTGACTATCGCGCAGCGCACCGAACTTGACTGATTCGGGAGTCATCCCTTTGACCCATGGTCGCGGATCACTCCATTCAGCACCCTCTCATCATGGTGAAGCTATTCCACCCATGGGTCTTCCACAATTTTGCCTGGATTCTTTAGAACTTCAGGTCGAAGTCCAATTACAATTTTTTGAACGTAATATTTCTCCCGCGAATTGAACTACTTCTGGTTGAAATTGACCTAGACCCACGGTTGGGCTAGGTGTGTCGGTGAAGAGGGACCTAGTCTTGGTGGTCAGCGACCATGGGTGTTCTGGAGGCGCTAGAATTTGAAAAGTTTGCAAGTTGTGTCGCGAATGACAAAGAATTTGGCATGAAATTAAACTTTTTTTGTTGATGTTTGTTGTAAATTGTTGGCACGGGTGTGGTCATCCGGTGATAGCAATTGATAGGAGGTGAGTTCCGTCATGGGGGTGGCTGGAATGTTATTTCCGATGATTTTTAGATTTGAGGACGGTGAACTTTCAGCATTAATTTCGACCACTACAGTTGATGAAATTGGGAGTGGTAATTGAAGGGGGAATTGGACGACTGTTGACCGGTGTCAACTTCCGGTGGCTGCCGGAATTTGGACTCATTTGGGCTGAAAAAAGGCAAAAAAAATCGTCACCTTTGGATTGATTTGCGTTTTTAAAAAAGGTTAGGAATATATTGCAATTTATTCTTTATTTTTCCTTTTTTTTTTATTTATATAAAAGGGTATAATGGCCATTTTATGTTAAAAATTGGCAAAAAGGACGTTCAGCGCAAATGTGAAAGTTATGGACGTTCAGCGTCAAAAAACGAAAGGTATAAACGTTTTCCACAAAAACTTTCAAAGATAGGGGCGTTTTTGCGCCGATTACCCTTATTATTATTCAAATGAATCAAAATGTAGAAAATAAAAGCCATTTTTTATAATATTAATAATATAAATAAAATAAATAAGGGTCTCTTTGATAGGTAAAGGTGGAAAGAAATTCTAATTTCATGTTAGTTGGAAAATAAAAACTTACCAAACCAATACAAATTTGTTTTCTATGAAAACAAAGAAAATACAACTTAAAGTGGTTGTATTTTGAAATTCGATTTCCATTTTCATATTGCAATCATACAGTCAAAGTGGAATTCATTTTTTTCGAATGAGACATTTTTCATGAAATCCGTTGCAATCAGACATGGCCTAAGAGATATTTCATGGGATTATCAGAAGAATAACCAAATATTCAAATTTGTTTCATATACTGGGAAGAATGTAAAAATTTACATGATCCACACAAGTCCTTCAACACCAAATTTGCATCACTTTCGTACCTCCACATAATCAGAGGAAAAAAAAAAAACGAAAGAATGACAATTTGATGTCAAATGCTAATAATATTACATTTGATCAACTTAAAAGTCATTAAAAATAGCTATTTTCGATCGAAAATAGCCACTAAAAAGTCGAGAATAAGTTAGGCAAATTTGTCTTCAAAAGTTCCACAGAAACGAGTCCTCAGAGGATACTTCACTGTCATCGGGCCAACTATCAAGGCTAGGCAACGGCAGAGCCAAAAAATCGTCGAATCCCGGAAATATTCCGAAATCCGATACGTTATTCTCCGTCCCTATACCCAAAAACTGATCTAAAAACGCTGAGTCTAAGGGTATATCATTAATTTCAGTATCCAACTGAGTCGCATCCTCAGGCCCGGATGAATAAACAGACTCAGAAGATGAGAGCGAAGAACACTGAACATCAGAACTGTCAACATGAACCGGACTGGGCATCCGGGTCTGCTCTGAATCTGACCGAGCAAACTGTGCCGCCGCCACCTGGATTTCTGCCGGCTTCATCGACCTCCCGTTGACTATCTCAGGTGGATTATCCGGGAAATTGAATTTGGCGTTACTGCCGCGTAGGCAAAACAGAGCCGCGTCGAATGCACGCGCGGCCTTTTCCGCCGTGTCAAAGGAGCCTAACCAGATTCTTTCACGACTGTTGGGCAGCCTAATTTCAGAGACGTATTTCCCCCACTTCCTCTTCCTCACACCCTTATACTTACAAGATGATGAATCATTCGCCTTTTCTAAAATTGATTGCTGCTTCTTTTCATTAACTGACTTCACCATTTTTTTTTCCCTTAAAACTTAAATCTTTTCGGTAGTTCGAGATTGAGAATTGAGATTGTATTTTTGTTGGGGAGAAATGGCGGCTTTGAGGTGTATATATATATGTGTGTAAAGGTGAAGCTAGCGAAGAGTGAGTATAAAGTGTACGAGTCAACAGGTGCGCGTTGAGAAATGACACGCTGGGAGTAAAAAAAAAATGTTATTACGCGTTTGGTTTGGTTTGGTTTGGTTTAGAGCACATGCGGAATATGAGTTCCTCGTGGACAAATTTGCGACTGATCTAGGAAGGACGAAAGCGACCTTTTTGTCCCCAACTAGCGTGCAATTAACATGTTGTCAATGCTTATTTTGGAAGAAACTATAAGACAGCACTTCAATTTCAACTATAGTGAATCTTGTCGTGCCATTTGCTAGTGGCTTGACAATTTTGGTATAGGGATCGATAAATATATCAGAATGTTTATTGCCTCAACTTATTATTATATATGTATTTTTGATATTTTTATGTTTGAGGAGAGAATTCCACAATTGCATGGCGAAGAAGTTGATATTGTCGGATCTATGAAGTGGAGAAGGATTAGATATGAAGATGCACTCGATCCGAATGGTTGGATGACAAAGATTGGATCCAGTAACAAACTTCTTTAAATCATAGCCAACCAATGAAGAGTGAAATTGTACTTCAAGAGAAATGACACGAGATGAGAGGTGTTGGACAAGAGGGGAAGGCGATGGTTGGGGTGTTGTCAGCCATGGAAGTAGAAGTGAGATTAATGATTTCCTCTTCCAATTTATGTTCTAATACCATGTTAAAATAAAATTATAACGTGCCTCTGCTATAGTACTAATCCAATCCAATGATAATGATAATACAACATGATATGTGGGACAAGAATTCTAATTGCTTACAACATTATCTCTAACAGTATAACTTGGGAGAAACTAATGTTTCATATTAGTGGGGCCATGTCCATCTAGGATATTTCGAAAATTTGACATTTTTGGTTGAATGAAGGCATTGAAAAAATGGTATGTATGGGTTGTTTTGACATAATTTTGAGTACATGTACATATCACGAATTTGATTAGTATATCGGGTCATTGAACTTATGTATGAACGCAACCTCACTCGTGAATGTCAAAGTGAAATTGGCCTCTTAGAAGGTCCACCTTTTACCTTTATTTCTTTTTTTTTTTTCCTTCAACTAACCTTCTAACTTTTGAAACTCTAGAGATTATACCTACTTTAATAAGATGTTAATGGTTGGCTAATATATGAATTCAAGTCACACTTCATGCAGTTGAGCCTATATAGAGCTAGATTTTTCCTCTCTTCCACACACGAATTTTCATTGTTCTCCATCTATGTATAATTTCCACTTGTCTACATAGATTTTTCATTTTTGTGAAAAGTTTCGGAAATAGTTCTAATCAAATTCATTTTTTCAGAGTAGAAATAGAAGTGCTTTAATTCTACCTATATCTCCGTTGTATCATAGGAAACAAATGCTCAAACGAAACTTCAAGCATTTATGGTGAGGGGGATAATCTGTTTAAAAGACACTGTGTAATACACGGCCCCAGTTTGCAATTGTGTTCTCTCTCTTTAGCGATTATTATATTCTTGCAATTCTTGATTTCCTGTTTTGTTCTTTCTTTAATCAATAAAATATATTTTATATTTTGAAAAATTTACTAATCGGCTTAAAATGGATTCTAAAAAGAACAAAGATGTAGTTATTTTAATCTTCGTTAAAGAATTGTTATTTGTTTGGTTTTTCATAAATGACAACTGAAGCAACCCATATGGACATGGCTACTACTGAAAACTAGATTGTAGTTAAATTGTCAAGTTATGATGTGACCCAAACACTAAATCAACTGGCCCTACTGTAACTATATCGATTAATCATGGGAAAAACCAAAGAAATTCAATGGTTTGAATTTCAGAAGGTGGCAACCGAAAATATTGTATTATATGACCACTTTGAATCCTGCAAGTTTTTGATTGAGGATGCTACAAAACTCGATGAAGGTAAGGGACATGTCCAAGCTATTAGTGCATTTGATTCTTGTAAATATTCTGACCTTTTGTGTCGCAGCTATATCATAAACAGTTTGGTTGATTAATTATAAGCTGATGGACTAAATAATTGTGGTCAGTCAAGTACAAGAACTTCAAGTGATTCTAAATAAAATTCATGCAAAATGGATGATTTTAGTGAAACTTTCCAAGTGGTTGCTATTATTGAGAAACTGACTCCGACGTTGAAATATTTCAAGAATTATCTTAACCACTAGCAAAAGGAAATGAAGACTGATTAATTATTAGACTTCAAATTAAAGAAGACAACATAAATTCTGAAAAAAGGGTTTAATCCACTTGTGGATAAAGCAAATGTTGTGGAGCATGGTTAAACTTCTAATATATACAAGAACGAATCTAAGCCATTCGGTGGCACAAAAAGGCTAAACTGGAATTGAAATGTGAAAATTTATAAGAACGAGTTTCAAGGAAATGCTTCAATTGTGATAGAGTATGTCATAAATCTCCAAATGTATATTGCCAAAGAAGACCAGTAGTAAAGAAGTGAATGGAGTTAACTAGATGGCACATGATGTATATGAATGAACCTCGCAATCGTTATTTCTGAAGTAAATTTGGTGGGTTCAAACACAAAAAAGTGATGGATTGACACTAGTACTACGAGGCATGTGTGATATGATAAAGAGTTATTCACTTCGTTTGAAGTTAGTAAGAATGTAGAGAAGTTATTTATGAAAATTCAGCAACGTCTGAAATCAAGGGTCAGGATAAGAGAGTTTTAAAGATGATTTTTGGGAAAGAGTCGACTTTTAACAATGTATTAGATGTGCCAAAATCAGCAAGAATCTAGTGTTAGGGTCATTTCTAAATGAACATGACTTTCTTGTAGTGTTCGAGTCAGACAAAGTTATTTTTGTCTAAAAGTAAAATATTTGTTGACAACGATTATGTATTTGATGGGCTATTTAAGCTCAATGTAATTGTTATCAAACTGAAAATGAATAAAATTAATTCTTTTTCTTACTTGCTTGAGTCTTTCAATTTATGACATAGTAGACTAAAATATGTTAATTATGATACTTTACGTAGATTAATTATCTTGAATTATATACTCGGATTTCATATTAACTCTAAACATAGTTGTGAAGCTTGCGTTGATACAAAATTGACAAGGTCATTATTTTAATCTATTTAAAGAAATACAGAATCACTTGCTTTAATTCGTAGTGACGTATGTGATTTAAAATTTATACAAACAAATACTTCGTTACTTCTGTAGATGATAGCAATAAAATATTGTCATGTGTTTATTTGACAAAAGTAAGGATGAAATTATAGAGAAATTTGTATTCTATAAGAATGATGCGCAAACGCTACCTTGTCAATTTGTTCTAAAAAAAATCATTCTCTATAAGAAATTTGTGCTCAAGTGCACCAATGCCGAATCGAAATCGGTTACTTAGCTGGATCCACATTTTCCCTTTGTATCCTGTATTTTTTATTTTTTTTCACCAATTCACCTTCCATCTTTTGAAACTCATGAAACTCCAATGGTTATAGTTATTTTCATAAAATATTAATGGTTGGTTAATAAATGAATTTAACTCACCCACTCATAGAGCTGAGCCTATAATAGAGCTCGATTTTTTCTTTGTTCCACACACAAAATTCCATTCTTATATGTTTGCATATAATTTATAGTTCTTGTCTGCTCGAAATTTTTCTACTTTATGTCAAAAGTCTTGATAATAGTTCTTATCAATTTCAATTCATCGGAGTAGAAACTGAAGCGCTAGATTTTGCTAGTTTTTCTGTTCTATCTTGGGAGGCAGAATTTTAAACGAAACCTCAAGCACTTATGTGAGGGAACAAATTTATTTTAAGGATACTATGTAATACATAGGCCCCAGTTTGCAATTATGTTCTCTCATTAGCAATCCCCACAATTCTTAATTTCATATTTTGTTCTTTTTTTAATCTATAAAATTTTATTATTATATTTGTTGACCTTAAAAAATAGTTCCACGCGTGGCCAACAGAATAAGTTTTCGTGTATGCTCCTCCTTGAACACTGTAGCAAACCGTTAGTCACTCATGCCCTTTTTCGATGGGGATGGAAGCGGCCACGAGGACTCCGACGATCAAGTCAGTACTTCAGTATTTCAGTCAATCGGAAAGTGGTTCCCAACGGTAAAGTGATCACAGGGTTGTGATTGAGAGTATGTGTGAATATAGTGAAAGACTCTTTTTTGTTAAAAAGACTAGAATGCCTAGATTTGAATGGGAACCCCCTATTCTTATCAGTGTGGGGGTATTTATACTAGAGAAGGGAAGGGGAGAATCGTTGGATGGGGGGACACGCGACTTTAGATCTCGGATGTGTCGTCCTTTCATAGGCGTCAATCTATAGGTTGACGGGCATTAAATGATTTCTAACATAGCAACTAAGTTGAATGTTTGTAGCCTGCCTCACGTCCCATCAATCAGTCATGGACTTGACTTTGGAGAGATCTCATAAAAGATCTTGGTAGAGGTGTGGTGAGGCGGATTGTAAACAGTAATGAATGCGGAGTATGGGCCATTTCCTCCACCGTGAATGGCAGATGAGTTCGACTCTCTTACCACGTGGGCAACAACGTTTCAGTTCGGAGTCATGGAATCAATTCATCTGATGCGAATCCAGTTCATCCGTCACATGGCAACACCAAATCAGTTCGTCTAGCACGTGACAAATGAGGTGGATGGTCGAGGTGGAGGGCCTCTGAATGCCCATAACAATATTCTTCAATTTGTGGCTAACAGAAGGACCGATGGATAGGGGTTTATGCGTTTGCATCACCTAACATCAAAACAATTGTGATTTCGTTGTACTATCCAATTTTATATGGTTTGAGGTCTCTTTGATGAGCATAATGCTAAGTCTTTGTTTGACCTCCATTATAATAAGAATTTGGAAAAAATGTATTTTGGAATAGTAAGTTTTTAGAGAATGTGTGGTTAAAATAGAATGAAAAGTTTTAGGTTTACTTAGAATATTATTTTATTGGAGAATGTACAATTGATAAAAAGATAGAGAGAAAATTATCTTCAACCTTGAAAATTTACTTCCTACGGAAAGAAAATGTTAAAAAAATCACTTTGGTTGCCACAAGTTCTCTCAACCTACAAAGGAGAAGGATGTTGGTTGTATTAGCAAGAGAGAGAAGAAGAAACAGCCATGGAGGAAATCTCTCCCAATTTTCCGTGCATTATCTCTCTGTCTCTCTCTTACTCTACACTCTGCACAATACACTCACCCACACACAAAACTGCTGCAAGCGAAATGGATATATAGCGAATGTTTAGGTCACCTCCAATTAGGCCAAACACTCATCTCTCTAAATGGGCTAAACACATTAATTGGACCATCAATTAAAAGCCCCAACTTACCACAACTTGGACCCTCCAAAAGTGTAGGGTTACGAGTAACATTAACTTAATTAACTTCAAGCATTGATGGCATGAGCCGTCGCTGGCCACCAAGGGCTGTCCACCTAGATATTCCTCCGCCTGTTGATTACGATTTCGGCCTCCGTTTCTCTGTACTCTTTCTGGTTTGGCCTTAAAACACAGAAATAGGTCCGGTCAGAAAATGAAAAAACTAGATAGTTTCCAGCTTCATTTCGGTCGATTCTGATAGATTTTAGTCAAAAAAATCACAAATTTCTGCTCTGATACCATTTGTTGTTAAAATCCAAGAGAGATCTTGAATTCGGGCTAAAAAAAACCATCAAACAAAAATCACCTGACTCAAACTCGACCCAAAACTTGCAAAACACTTTAGTTGCCACAAGTTCTGTCCACCACACAAAAGGGAAGGATGGTGGTAGCATTAGCAAAAGTAAGAAGAAAAAGAAGAAGAAGCAACAATGGTGGAAATCTTGCCCAATCTCCCTGCCAAACCAAACCGATTGCCGCCTCCCTCCCCACACTCTTGCACAATACACTCACCCACACACAATACCACTATAGGAGAAAATAGATATATGGTGAAGGATTAATCCCCAAGTACAGGGGCTCAAATTACAGGGCTATTACAGGCCTCTCAATGTAGCAGTGGGCCCCACTTGTTTAAAAAATTGAAAAAAATGCCACCCCCACCACCCCAATGTGTCTTGCCTGTGAAACTATCCACCTCCTCCCCCCCTGTACTTGTAGCAATGCCCTATGGTGAATGTTTAGGTCACCTCCAATTGAGCTAGTGGTGTCAAATGAGCCGAGCGGCTCGTCGGCTCGCCCGCTCGGCTCGTACTGTTCACTCACAAGAGCCACTCGGGCTCGTCAAAAAACGAGCCCGAGCACGAGCCGAGCGGGCTGGTGGGCTAGACGAGCCGAGTCAGATCAGCTCGTCACTATTCACGAACGGCTCGCCGAGCCGCTCGTGAGACGAGCCCAATATTGAAAAAAATAAAAAATAAAAAAAAAATGATTTGGTGACCAGAACGGTCACTGATTTTTCACTGACCGTTCCGGTCACTTGGTGACCAAACGGTCACTTATTTTTGAAAAAAAAAAATTTTTTTTCTACTTTTCTTCAATTCTTCTCCTATAAATACCCAACCCATTACAACATTTTTTTCCCACCAAACTTTCATTCTATACTCTCTACTCTACAATTTACAAATCATTATCAACAATATCATTCATTTATTCTATAATTCTCTTTTACATTTTTTTACATTATTATCTTCATTTTACAACTCATTTTATACACTAGCCACTAGTACATAATCTTCATTCACTTCTCATTTCTACATTCTATTTCAACAATTCACAAATGGATTCACGAGCATTTGTTGAAAACTTGTTCGGTATGGAAGGCGAAACACCTACCCAAAATCAATTTGGGAATGAATTTGCCGGTCTCAATGAACTACCAATTCCAGAAGACATTGAAGATTTCGACGTTCGTGAAGCCTATCCAATTGATTTGGATGACGTTGATGTTGATTCTAGTATTCCTATTGATTTGGAACAAGATGAAGAACCTGCATTAAATATTCCCGATGCAAGAGGGAAGAGAAAGGGGAAGAAGCAGGCAAAATGTTGGGACCATTTCAAATTGGTTAACACTGGTCATGTGATCGATGGACTTCCAGAAACGAAAGCAGTATGTAAATACTATCAACAACGACTGGCATGGCAAAAATGCATTGGAACCACTCACCTCAACCGTCATTACAAAGCATGTGCGGCCAAACATGGGTTTCTTGAACGTGGACAAACGCAACTACAGTTTGGTACTAGTAGAGCCAGTGCTACTACTGCGCCACTTTCTACGTGGATGTATTCGGAGGAGGAAGCACGAAAGGGAATGGTGAAGTTCGTTGCCACGGCGGAGCTGCTACTAGCAATAGTGGACAACGAACATTTCGTAAACTACGTCAAACAATATCTTCAACCAAGGTACGTTGTGGTAAGTCGAAATACTCTTCGTTCTAATACAATTGAATATTTTCTTAATGCAAAGCAATTATTGATTGGGGATTTAGAAAAATATGGGGGTGTAATATCTTTAACTTCGGATTTATGGGAAGAGATTAATAAGAGAGGTTATATAGCTGCAACTGCACACTATATAGACCCACTTTGGGTTATGCATAAAAAAATTATTGCTTTTAAAATTGTTGAGTATCCTCATAAAGCTAACACTATATTTAATGCAATTATGTTAATAATTAAAGAATATAAATGCGAGAGTAAAATTCGTTCTTTTACTTTTGACAATGCTTCTATAAATAAAGTAGTTATCGATAAATTGCATAAAGTACTTTAACCCGATTTTGGTGGTTATTTATTCCATATTCGATGTGTGTGCCATATTTTTAATTTAATTGTACAAGACGGTTTAAAACATGTGAAGGACGAAATTAGTCGAATTAGGAATGCACTTACGTATATCACGATTACACCTATTAGAAAACAAGCAATTGAAGAATTTTGTGAACAAGTTGGGAACTCTAATACAAAAACTTTTATTACTGACGTAGGTCATAGGTGGAATTCAACTTACTTATTATTAAAATCTTGTGAAGGTTTTGAACTGTTTATTATTGAATTTTATAATAGTAGGCATATTAGAGACGAAGACGATGATATTTTAAATGAATCCGATTGGAATACAGTTTTTAAAATTAAGAAATTTTTGGAAAGTTTTTATACGTCTACAAATATATTGTCTGGTGTTTATTATCCAACTAGTTGCATGGTTCTTGAACGTCTTTATATAACTGTTAGGGCTTTTAATAGATATCAAAATGACCCTGATTTTCATGCGGTTATATATGATATGGAATTAAAATTTAGAAAATATTGGGAAGAATTACCTATATTATTTCCTTTAGCATGCGTCATGGACCTCCGATATAATTTATCGGGTACTAAATTTATAATTGACCAAATTTCAAATGCTTTAACTTTTAATATGTCTATTACTTATAGGAATTTGGAATAAACGTTAACTGAAATATATGAATTATATGCTTCAAGAATAGGTACACAAGTTACTCGTGTACCTACTCCTCCTCTCACTAATATAAACGATGACGACGCTGAAGTAATTAATTTATTAGAAAACATAGACTCAATTAGATATGATTCAACTGCATATGCATATGGTTCCTCTAGTAATAGTGGTATGTGTTCCACTGCATGTACTCAAACTTCGAGTAGTAGTCCAAATGCGTTGCCATCTGAATTAATTGATTACTTTCGTTATACTATGTCTAATAACAAATCAGTTAAGAAAAGTTCAGAAGATGTAATCGAATTCTGGCGAAATAATGAACGTCGATGGCCAATTGTTTCTGCAATTGCAAAAGATCTACTAACACCTCCGGTTAGCACTGTAGCTTCGGAGTATGCTTTTAGTGCAGGGAAGATGGTTCTCTCTGATATTTGAAGTCGACTAAAAGAAGATATTTTGGAAGCGTTAATGTGCGTGAAGGATTGGGAAGACGCTAATTATCGAATTCAACATAAATATGCCGAAATTGCATGTAATCAAATAAGTGATATTTAATTTCAATACATTCATTACAAAATTTTATTTTCATACATTTATAATTTTTTTTAAAAATTGTACACGTAAAAAGTTTTTCGTGTACAATTTTAACTCCGCCTACACGAAATTGAAGTAGCCGGTCCCAAACCCGGATAAAGGAGGAGGGTTTATCTTTTTTTTTTTTTAATAAATGTATATTTACTATTTTAAAAATTATAAATGTTTTGACGAGCCCCGATAAATGTTTTGAAAAATATATATTAAAAAAAAATAGACTTGTAGTACTAATAGCGTTATTTAAAAAAAATAAAAAATAAAAGGCGAGTCGGCGAGCCGAGCTTGCCGAGTCGCTCGCTTTGGGCGAGCTCGGGCACGAGCCGAGCTCAAGCTCGGCTCGTTGCCAACGAGCCACAAGCTCGCACGAGCCGAGCTCGTGCTCGACAATGGGCCGAGCCAGCTCGACTCGACCCATTGACACCACTAAATTGAGCTAAACACTCATCTCTCCAAATGGGCCAAACACATTAATTGAACTACCAACTAAAAGCCCCAACTTACCACAATTTGGACCCTCCAAAAGCGTAGGGCCACAAGCGACATTAACTTAATTAAGCTGCTTTAAGAGATCCAAGTTGTTTTCGAGTCGAACCTTTACTTTGGTGTCGATAAAATTCCTGACATCGATTTTTCATTATCGCTCCGATGTATTGGATATTAAAACCAAACAGTAAACAAGCAGATTGGTTACCTCTTCTTGGGCAATCATGGCAACGCTTAGACTTGATATAAATGAAATAATGTTCCTTTTAAGGTAAGGTGCTCTCCCCAATTTTCTGTATTCAACTCGATATTTTAACACCCACTTTCTTCTCATAATAGCCCGTGTTTTCTTTCCACAAATTGTGCTGCTAATACAGGAATCCTCTTTACCTTCTGGTGTCATTTGTAACATATTTGCTTAGGAAAGCCATATGAGTACAGATAGACATTCCAGTGTAGTTTCGTAATGGCACTGTGAGTAAAAATTCATTCTTCATTTGCAATGACTGTATCTACAATCTAATTTTTGACTCCTTTTACAGCTTTAAGAGCTTATTTCTCTCACAACAAGAGTCATGAATCTTGTTAGACGACTTGCTGCTGAAAGTGAAGCGAGTTTGGAGCATATACCTCCTCCGCTGCTTGCTTCCCTGACTTTCAGAAATCAAATGCAAAAATCTGACTCTTTAGCAAGTTCAATACTAGATTCATCTATCTCAACTGAAACCGGTGTTGAATATATAAGTCCTCAACCTAACAGATGAGAGTAACAAATCCTGAACAAGAGGAAACATCATGTTTCGGAACATATGATGTAAAATGTGCTTTTTTCTTTAATAGCCTTAATTTTTTTGGGTTCTTCAAGTTAATAACCAAAACTATGTTTTCTAATAATAGAAGGATGAAAACGACTTAAATAATAGTTTGATGACCAAATTGAAGTCCTGAAAGAGATGAAGGATCAAATTGGTTTTAAGCAATAGATGAAGGACTGAATTGAATTAATGTATAGATGGATATCCAAATTGAAATTCATGAAAAGTGGAATGATGAAATTGAAGTTTAAGAAAAGGGTATGGACGAAATTGTAATTAAAGTATAGCTGGCTTTCCAAATTGAACGGAGTCCTTAATCTTATGAAGAACAACAATTGAGCCCAAAAATTTAGTGAATGCAAACTTCAATTGAGTGCTCCAACTTACATTACACTTCAATTGAGTCCTCCAAATATCTGTTATCTTCAATTCAATCATTCAAGTTTCTTTAAACTTCATTTGAATCCCACAACTATTGTATAACTTCAAAGAAGGTCTCAATCTTTACAAGACCCACAATTAAGCCCTCCAATTTAACGAAAAGATTCAATGTAGTCCCCACACTTCCTAGAAACTTCAATCGAGTACTCCAATTTACATTGTAATTCAATGAAGTCCTCCAAATTACTGTTATCTTCAATTTAATCCTTCAAATTACTTTAAACTTCAATTGAGTCCCCAAAATCTTAAGGGACTTTAATGGAGTACTCAATCTTTTCGAGACCCACAATTAAGCTCACTAAATTACTGAAACGTTCCATGTAGTCCCCAAACTTCCTTGAACCTTCAATTGAGTCCTCTAAATTACTTTTATCTTCAATTTAATACTTCGAGTTACTTTAAACCTCAATCGAGTCCCTTAAATCTTGCAGAACTTCAATGGAGTCCCCAATCTTTTCATGTAACTACTGTTTTCTTCAAATTAAATAACATTTAAAACAAATAACTATTGCAATGAAATATAATAAAAACTTTAATTTTGGAAATATTTAGTATCATCAAGATTTATGATTCTATTCTTCATCAAAAGTTTTCCCACTAAACTACTCATCGTCAACTTTCTTATTTTGAGATGCATGTGCGATAGGGTCCGTGGTTGCTTTGGGTATAAATACAATTAGTATGCATTTTACGTGATTTTGTAACGATGTTTTAACTAATAAAAACTACTTAATCTCCTTAAATGCTTATAATCTAGGTCATCAAGCCAACTTTCATCAATTCGAGACGTCTTAAGTAACAAGTAATGCCTTCAAGCAAATTTTTAATTGAAATTAGTTGAACTAGTGTACAAAATTCATGAAGATGATTGTCAATTAAATAAGTCTATTCTTTTTAGACCATGTGTATGTGTGTGTACATATACACACACATTGAGTTATTTAACATTATTATTATTAGGTGTATAGCTCCCTTGTGAACGAAGTATATCTTTTTTAAAATAAAAAAAAAATCTTTTCCAATCGCGGAATAATTTTTGAACATCAATGCTTGTACATTATTTCGCGCAAACAAATTTAATTACTTAACTACAACGAAAATAAATTATTGATTGAATTGAACAGGAAATATTAATTTAAATGAAAATGAGAATGAAAAGGCAAAGCATAGAGCGTGGCTACAATAACAACAATACTAATGTATTCATCGACCAGAATGAGCTTCAAAATTTGTATCGGATCTCATTGCAACAATTCCGCACTTGTGACACCTCATCCTACGAGCCTTTCATCATTGGCCACGTGATCAATAGCTAAGAAACCGCTTTAGACTCAAACTCTACATCACTTGCTTACCTGGCCTAATCGAGGCCATCAAAGAGGAAGCCAAAGTTATACCTTTACCTCAACCAAGGCGCTATGTTGCGAACGAACCTTCATGGTCGAGTTGAGGTACCACGATTTACTGCAGCTTAGTTTCGAAGCGATGAGCCTTTGATTCTACAAGGCATCCTTCTAGTTTCGCCTCATTTAAGAGATCATTCTTACAATTGATTGACATGATCTCTGTGAGCAAACGATTCTCACTCTACTTTTTCAAATATCAGACCTAGATTATATGATGACCATTTTTCAGAATCATTAAATGCCTCTTGAACCTAAGATCATAGAAGTGATGCCTATAAAGATGATGTGTCAGTCATTACGATGAGGCCATGTGTCCTTCAACCAACGGTAACCACTTCACCTTTTCAACTATATAAGCTCACGCTTAGTGCTATTTTACACTTTCAATTTGCAACTTAGCTTGGTATTTTTCTTTCTTGAACTTGGTGCACGCACACACCCTTGTGGCTCATTTCTTCTATTCATCCCATATCCATTATACACATCTTCTAATGATTTGCTCAAGTGTGCAGGAATCTTAAACGTAGACATGAATGAAGTTGAGATTTGTTGGTCACGCTGTCCATCCAAAAATTGAGGTCAACATATTGGTGTCATATGTGGAAAACCACACTTCAACCACAAGCCAACCCCATGAGGAAAGTTTATAAAAAAAAACATCAACTTCTCATTTGAAAAGTATTTTGTTCTAGAAGACTGAAAAAGTTAATGTTTTGGAGAAAAAATTCTAATTGTTCTTCATTTTCAGCCTTTTAATCTCAAAAAGTTCACAAAAGGCAAAGTGTTTTAAGTTTTTCTTGAAGAAAGAACAAACGTCGAAGAAAAATCTGCTCAAGAAATCCCCTTTTGAAGAAAGGAGAGGTCTTACCAACATGAATGCTAGTGAAAGAGACATAAATCCACGAAGAGTATTGAGGGAGATCCCTAAAGAAGATGCCCCTCTTGGTCGAGCCAACCATCAACGATCCCATCATTGAAGAAGTGGCTAGAGAGGTGGCAACTATGACAACATGAGGAGCATAATAGAGCAAAACTCCACCATGCAATTCCTCTTCCAACAAATGCAAACATAAGTGAGTAAGCCTATTTCCCCAAGTATACATCAACCAGGTTTCTTCCATGGTTTTCAAGGCTTATGGAGGAACCAACTAGAAAAAAGAAGAGGTGCAAAGTGATAGACCTCAATTTTAGAGGAGTGAAAGAGATGTCTCTTCATTGAAAGGGAAATAGGGGAAGACATATTCCAAAATCTCCCCAGCAATCCAATCTACAAATGATCTTTCGGTAGAGAAGTTCCTCCCGTTTATGAACTGGTTTGGGAGCCTAGAATTAGGTCTCAGGATAAAGTATTCAAATATAGGACACACGAACAATGCTTAAAAATATGCCACAGAATGAGCCCCAACCTAGAAATAGTCGGGAGAAGAGAACTATCGAAGTAGTGTCAAGGGAGCAATCCACAATTCCAACCCAACTATCGCTTCGGTACCAAGCAGATGAGTAGGATTGGAATGGGCTAATTAGGTCTTTTGAGATAGATGATGACGATGAGAACCTTCTATTATCTTAAAGCATCAAGGAAACCATGTCCCTGTCAGCTTTGTATTTTCAAAATGGCACAATACAAAGGGAGAGGCAATCTAGAGGAGCACTTCAACAATTATAAGACCCAAATGTGTTTTAGAGAGTCCTCACCAGCACTGAAGTACATGGTTTTCCAACTAATCCTCGTTGTACGAACAAAGAGGTGGCACAACGAGTTCTGTCCCGAAAGTATTAAAAGAAGGCTTGAGAAGCCTCGGTCCAACACCTCCACGACGTGGGCAAGCTAATTTACTACGAGAACATCTTCGATGCAGAAGCTCTCTCTGCTCTAAAAGGTTCAACATGAATTTCCCTATTTTGGAGGGATATTCCGTCAAGAACCCTAGCACCTATGATCAATTGGTATAGTTGATGAGGACTGAAATCACTAATAAAGTGATGATCGATCACAAGAACTA
The DNA here is from genome assembly GCA_035079005.1 of Fraxinus americana. Lineage (NCBI taxonomy): Eukaryota > Viridiplantae > Streptophyta > Magnoliopsida > Lamiales > Oleaceae > Fraxinus > Fraxinus americana. Next base: position 16,544,924 of record CM068717.1, on the reverse strand, counting down.
TAATGCAAGCATAGAGATAGATGTCTATCTTACGACCCAGTATTCCAGTAATGGCACCAACATGAACAACATATCGTCCCCACCTTGGGCCAGGCCTATGGCCCACTACACTAAATGTTACGCTGCCTCGTCTTGTCCTAGTAGTTATGGACACAAAAGGGCCAGAACAACATGCATACTACGAAGTCAGGGATAATAAGCACCATGGACTTCTAAGAATGCAATGCCCTATTGCAATTGCTATTGAATATATAGCCATAGCACCAATTATTGTTGAAACATAGCAAATGTCATAGAGGAAAACAATCCCCATGTAATTAAGAGAGGAGATCACCCCTAACAAGGAATATGTCCCCATTAAGGTAACATGCATAGCCTAGTTAGGAAGAGACGAGGCAATCCCCTAAGAACCTCTCTCCCCGACATAGGCAATAAGAGGAAAGAGAACCTAGGCCCAAGAATGGGCAAAGGAAAACAAGAGACCCCTAGCGAAGATAAAAAATACTCCAATCTGGGAGATAGATGCAATCTTTAAGAGGTCTTATACAGGTAGGCAGTCCAAAAATGCTCAAAGAAATTATGTTAAGGAGGCGAGAGACCTCCAATGTATAGCTACATAGTGAATGACCGACTATTTAGGCCTCTAGAAAATCTTGGGCCTTATCATTTTTTGCCAAGTTAGCATGCCTTTTCTGCTCGATAGAGGACTCTTCTAGTTGTTCAAAATTATAATTGGAGTTGAAATTGGAGGAATTGTTGGAAAGACGAATGGAGTATTTGCTGATAAAGGGGTTGAAATCATAGCAGAAGGCTCTCCAGAAAGGATGGGTGGCCGAGGTGCCTTAATGGCCACTGTAAGTTCAAGAAGAGGCGCATTCATCGTTTTCTTAATGAGGGACTACTACAGCTCATTAAGGACATCATGTTAAGGCATCTCCTTGCTCGCCTTCTTTAACTGATATTTCTGCCGCTTGTAAGCAAATGTTGAGGTCTTCAATTCCATTGCCATTGCCACACTTCGACGAATGGACGACATGTTAGGTCAAAGGACCTTCTTCTTATCACCGTTTTCTACAATAAGAGTAAAGTTTTAGCACAAAAAAACATAGTGAAAAGGGATAGATGGACCGAAGCGAATAAGCAACAATTACCTTTGTGATCCACCATGTAGTTACAAACAAAGTGAAGGTTCTTCTCGATTAACTCGAAGTAATGACGAACTATGTGAGAAAGTTGGTAAATGATGCGGATAATGTCCCAGTCAGCCTCAAACAATTCACAACGAAGAAGGGAGCCTGCAAACAAAGCAATATACATTAAGTTATCATAAAAGAAGAAGATGCCACACTTTAGCATCGAGAATCTCCTTCAATACCCCTACCTGCCAATGTCCAGAACCATGACTCCTTCCATCCCTTCATGAAACTCGATAGCCCCATCATTAAAGGGGAATGTGCTCTCGATGCAATGAGATAATACAGCCCATGCAGGTATCTTTCCTAGAGGGCTGATATATCGTATGAAAAATGCTAAAGGACATGTCCTCGCCCAGGGCCATCTCACGCTAGAGCCTCCACAATCCAACAATTTGGCTCCAACCATTAGAGTTTAATTTGGTGGGAGCTAGGCCGTAGGATCAATGGACTAAACGAAAGAATGTGTGAACCGGTAAATGAAGCCCGACCTTTAATATTGCCTCAGTGAACGGCCACCGAATACCACCATCAAATAAATGGAATCTCCTTCACGACCCACTACCTTCGATGCAACATACCACCATGACGATCGAGGAATCCACTTCTTTGCAACGACACCACCATATTTGGTGGGTTGACCACCAACCATTAGAGTTTAATTTGGTGGGAGCTAGGCCGTAGGATCAATGGACTAAACGAAAGAATGTGTGAACCGGTAAACGAAGCCCGACCTTTAATATGGCCTCAGTGAACGGCCACCGAATACCACCATCAAATAAATGGAATCTCCTTCACGACCCACTACCTTCGATGCAACATACCACCATGACGATCGAGGAATCCACTTCTTTGCAACGACACCACCATATTTGGTGGGTTGACCACTGGGGCACACCACTCTTGTCACCATGAGAATGTGCCAAATTTCACCTTGCATTCAGGATCCAATTGTATTCATCCATCCTACATTTGCATTTAGGCTTTATTTATTTATTTATTTATTTTTTTGTTGATGTTGTTGTGGGGTTTTGTGGGTGGGTGGGGGGGGGGGGTGAACAGTAAATATGTTGTCTGTAAGATAGGTGGCATAGTTTTCCTTTATATTTGGATCCATAACAAACAATTTTCTCAAAAATATTTAGCGCACAACGTTAATACTCAAATAACTTTTTTTTTTCCTTTTTAGTTATTGTCAAAACTGTCTACTCTTCTACATGAAAGACGCTTTGAATGCATAATTTCATCATTTCATTTAACTTTTGAGGGCATATATCATAATGCTGTTATTATAATAGTTTTCTATCGAACATGAATATGTGATAAGAAAGTTACACCAAAGAAGGTTCAAAAAGTTGTCATTTAAATATGAATCGCTTGTCGTTAAACCATAACCATTAAAGGATTAAAATTGAGAAACCAAAAAGAAAAGTAAAAAAGAGAGAGAGAAAAAAAAAAACCATATCTTTTGATGGATATGCATCTTCTATCGTGGAATTGCACCATCACTCTCTTTATGACGATTGAGAAAAGATAGAAAAGGCTGAAACTTTGATAAAATTATAGATTGCATGAGGGTAAACACGTAGATTTAGGGTGGAAAGTGAGCATTTCTTTTCAACATACTTTCCAAACGAGTCAATGCTCTTACGTTTATTTCTACGTGCTGGGCTCTAATCTGTTATTATCTCTTAACACGTTTCTTATGATGGACACACAAATGTCTGCTTTTGAACGAAATCAATGTTTTTATTTTAATCGCCTATTTTAGAATATATATATAATCAATCTGAATTCGAAATTATTTAATATCTCAATATTATACTATAGAAATTACGAAAATTCTACAAGAATACCATTTTTTTTGGGCATAAAAACACGTATCGGAACCTACTTTTTAAGAAAATGTGACGTGAGTATATCACATTTTCCATTCCCATATTTTTATGCAAAATAAGTACTTATTTTGGGTATAATAATAAATTTACGAAATCTCATTTTAATAGAAAGTTCAAATGTGATCTCAGGACAGAAAAACTCTACCATCTACGAAAGATGATAATGAGCATGATTAAGGAGAATGAAGTGTAGCTAGGGATGTAAATGAGCAGTCGGGCTAGCCCGGGTGCGTCTCGGGTCAGCCGAGCCAAAGTTCGATCGAAAAACTGAGACTTGGCTCAGGCTTTAGGCTCCGGCCTTATCGAGCCAATTCGAGTTGAGCCAACTTGGTATTTATTTATTTATTTTTACAAGCGACTGCTTGGAGCTGCATGCTGCTTCAAGGTAGCCACTTAGTTTACGGTTTGCGTTTGGAATATTTATCATAGGTTTGGGCATTTATGGAAATGTCTTGTTTTGCTACTGCTAGGCATGCATCCCTTAGACCCTTACACCTATATGTATTTGCTTGAATTAATAGCAGAAAACTCCCTAAAAACGTTTCCATTTGCGATATACCTCATATCTATTGAAAATCACAGTAAACCCCCTTATTTGAAACATTTTGTGCGAAACCCTCTTTGTTGTCAAAATTCGTTAGATTTTCCGTTAAAAAATAGTAAAACAATGCCAAAATTAAAAAGAAAAAATTGTAATTTCAGTGCCAAAACTTTTATTTTTTTTACAAATTAAATCCAAATGTTTTAAATGTGTCACTCATAATCTCAAATCTTTAAAACTTTATATTTTACCATATTCCATCTACCCCACTTCATCTTCTTCCATATGTGCTTCAGCATTAGTAAGCCATTGCCCATCATACCAACCAAGCCCAGGAGCGTCTTTCTATCTGAGCCACACTTCATTTTCTTTTTCGAGCCCAGTCTCATCGCAATATGCTACTAATGTCATTAATACTGTTGATCCTAATTCTCTTCTCCCATGGCTTAAAAATTTGTCTTCTGGCTCGCCACATATGCATCCCTGGAGGTTCAATTAGTGCTCCTATCACCCAGCCATTGAGCTCACCTACTGTACACCTAGAATGAACGCCAACTGGGATAATCTGACAACTGATTCAGCCAAGGGAGGCCAACATTATTCCTTCCTTCCCTCGTCTACTCCAAGGAGTCCTGGTCATCAAACTCCACCCGATTCAGGATGGCTTTCTAGTGTTCAAACTCCCAATGATGGACCTTCTTCTCCTACATTCAAACCCCTAATGATGGACCTACATTCAAACTTCCAATAATTTATTGTATTTTAATTTAATTGGTTTTTATGTTTAAAAAAAAAAGTAAAAAATATTATTTTTGGGAAGAAGACGAAGAGGGTTAGAACGGGGTAGGTTGAAAAATAAAGTTTTAAAGATTTTGGATTGTGGGTGGCACGTATAAAATATCTGGATTTAATTTCTAAAAAAATAAAAGTTTGGATACTGAAATTGCAATTATTTCTTTTTAATTTTGACATTTTTTACTATTTTTAACGAAAAATCTGATGGATGTTGACTGCATAGGGGTTTTTTGCACCAAATATTTCAAATATTTGGATTTTCTGCGATTTTCATAGATAGGGGATATATCGCAAATAGAAACGTTTTTAGGGGGGTTTTCTACTATTAATCTTATTTGCTTTGTCTTGAATTAATGAGATGTAAAAAAAAAGTTTTAATCTTGCTTTTTACTACTTTACCTCTTATCCATTTGTTTTATTCTTATATGGATATAAAGTCATGTAATTTGAGTGGGGTCGAGAATTGAACAGCCGAGCTTCAGACATGGGTCGGCCCATGTGGCTCACCGGCTTGGGTTCTAGCTGTCATTTGAAAAAGATGCTCAACTCGAGCCTTGGCTCGATTCCATCGAGTTGCGAGCCAAGCCGGTTCGAACTTTTACAGGCCGAACTGCGAGCCGATGAATTGAACTGACATTCCTAAGTGTAGCTGATTTTAACTATGTGAAATTGATGGTCCCGCTTAAACGATGGAGCATAATTCCATGCAAATTATTTTCTAATTCTTTCCTAAAGAAAAATCAACATTAAATTATGTATTAAAATAAGGAATTTAGTATGTCACTTTTTTCTAGTGGGAAAATGCATGGCCTGCTTGCATAACTGAATAACAGAATTAACAAAGGAATGTTTTGTTCTTTCTATTTTTTTTCCCATTCTGCTTGAGTGCTTCGACTTTTTCCGTACCTCCATTTTTGTTCTTCTACCTCACTTCTTCTGCAAGTTAATTACTAAAGTTCCACGTGTGTATGACATGCTCTAACAAAAAGAGGAAGATTTTGAGTAGAATATATTGAGGATTTTTTCCCCATTTTTTCCTAATCAAGAAACAAAGAAACTAATAAAATGGACCAAATTGGAGCGTACACATGTAATTATTTTTTGATAATTGCATTTCTTGTTTACATAGTGAGCTGTAGAGTTTCTGAGGGTTCGAGTATTGGAGTGAATTGGGGTACAATGGCAACACATCAGTTGCCGCCAGAAAGTGTAGTACAGATGATGAAAGATAATGGGTTCGGCAAGGTTAAGCTGTTCGAGGCAGATGATAAGATTCTGCAAGCATTGGCTGGGACTGATATTGAAGTTATGATTGCAATACCCAATTACATGTTGGAGCAGATGAGCCAGGACCCGGACGCTGCCGCTTCTTGGGTCGAAGCCAATCTCACTGCTTATTCATACTCTGGAGGAGTCAATATCAGGTTGAGTTATTAACAATTTTAACGCCATTTCTTGATAATATTGGAAATTTTTGTTGGGTCTCTTTTGGCTGTGTGTCTATGTCCTCTGTTTGCATACACACTGAACAGCTGAACTTCAAATTCGACTCGGGTGGGCTTAATTAGTTTTTCTTGGAATTATTTCAACGTATTAGCTATTGGGTCAATTCGAAAAACTGTGGTAACTTATGATCCTAAGCAGAAAGCAAATTTTCTGATACTGGGTTGGAGAAGATCGAACTATATAAATTGAAGGAAAGATTGAAAATAGCTTTTAACCGAAGTAGAAATATTACGTGCGTGTTTAGCGTGCAGTATTTGGTAGCACTAGATTGTGCAATAAACAAATTTTTAGCATATTTTTTTTACTAGTGATAAATTATGTGCCAAGTAGAGTGCAATTATATGGTTTTCCTGTTCTTTCTAACTACAGCTTCATAACAATCAATACAATTTTGCAGGTATGTTGCTGTGGGTAATGAACCTTTTCTCACTACCTATAATGGCACCTACTTACACACCACACTACCAGCCCTTAAAAACATACAGGAAGCCATTAACCATGCTGGGCTGGGGTCACAAGTGAAAGCAACAGTCCCCTTCAATGCCGATATTTACAACTCTCCAGACTCAAATCAAGTTCCCTCTGCTGGTGAATTCAGACCCGAAATACGTGATCTCACAATTGAAATAGTCCAATATCTATTTTCAAATGATGCGCCATTTGTTGTTAACATCTATCCTTTCTTAAGTCTCTATGGAAATGTTTACTTTCCATTAGACTTTGCCTTTTTTGATGGATCAAACAAACCAATTAGAGATGGTGATTTTCTTTACAGCAATGTATTTGATGCAAATTTTGACACTCTTGTTTCGTCTTTATCAAAGGCGGGGTACCCTGACATGAAGATCACAATTGGAGAAGTAGGCTGGCCAACTGATGGTGATAAGCATGCCAATACCCAATATGCTAAGAGATTTAATCAAGGAATGATTCAGCATGCTTTAAGTGGAAAAGGAACCCCTGCTAGGAAAGGTAAAATCGATGTTTACTTGTTTAGCCTCATTGATGAGGATGCCAAAAGTATTGCTCCTGGTAGTTTTGAGAGGCATTGGGGGATTTTCGAATTTGATGGGAAGCCAAAATACGAATTGGATTTGTCGGGTTTGCAAGAAAATAAGGGCCTAGTTGCAGTAGATGGTGTTAGATATTTGCACAAAAGATGGTGTGTTTTGAACCCACACGTCAACGAATTGGAAGACTTGGCAAGAAATATTGATTATGCTTGTAGCTTATCAGATTGCACTGCTCTGGGCTATGGTTCTTCCTGTAATAATCTGAGTGTCCAAGGGAATGCTTCCTATGCTTTTAACATGTATTATCAATTTAACAACCAAAATGATTGGGACTGTGATTTCTCAGGCTTGGCTATGATCACAGATGAGGATCCTTCAGATGATAAGTGTAGGTTTCCAGTGATGATTGCTTATGGTCATTCAGTTGTGCTGCTGCATATGAAACTAGTAAACATTTTACTTGCCATTCTTGAGGGATGCATAGTATTTTTGCTTCTAGTCTCTTAGTATGGTGGATATCAAGGCTGTGGATATTAATTTTTGTTTTGAACAGATTAACAGGGTACATGATTCTGAAGTTCCTTTTTTAAGTGATTTCTTGTTTTCTTCTTGCCACTTAGACATCTATGACTGTGATATACAAAATTTAGGCTTGTTTTTCTTTTTCTCCACTTGTTATCAATCTTTGTCTGTTGTTATTTAGAGAAGCAGTAAGAATATGTTAGACTTCTTGATACATTTCAATTGGACAAAGTTTTGAACTTAATGTGCGTGTACAGTCCTTGCACGACAGCAGCATCCCGTCTGTTTACTGAACTTTCTTTTATATTTATACGTACTTAAGTTCAAAAGAATTGCTTATCTAAGACTTGAGAGTATCCAAGAGCGAAAGAAGATGCATTCGATGTACTTCCTTTGCTAAATAACATTCAATTGTTAGAGTGTTACAAGTTAATCAGAGACTGCTTAGTACTGATAAGATCTTCTGAAGTTTGTGATAATGTGCAGCTTGAGGCGAGTTTTGAAACTTTTATTGTTTCATGAACACCATGAAAGCAGAGAAACTAATGTCAAAAGAGATATAGGGAGATGTGGTGGCCGATTTGGAGACAATGGTCAAGTAATCGCTTTGAATTTGTGACGGTAATTTGAAATAGTCTGTTTGCATGACTGCTTTGTATTTAGAGAGAACTAGGAGTGGCGGCAAATTTGGTGTTGCAAAGACTTGTCTTGTCACTTTGCAAATTCTATGAAACTACGGTGTGCTACACACCAATTTGGAGTATGGTGATATTTTAGGATTTCCCATTGGCACACTGCAATATCTTGCGCATTTGACATGTCCCTAGATTCATTGTGGACGTCACCCTTCTTCATGCTTCTTCAAGTCGAACATCCACCTAACTATGACATCTTGGGTTAGGCCATTCTTGAGTTACTTGGCCATTTATGTCTTGTTATATTTGATTAGCTTGAGGTCCAATTGTCCTATGACGCTAGAACTTTAGTTCGATCTCCACAATTGACTAACCCCATCACAATACTACCTAACTAATTATTAGTTGATGAATAGTTATGTTTAGATATGTTCAAATTTTAGATCTTTACTCTGACGACTTGTCTCCCCATGTTGTGTCGCCAGTAATGTCATCATGCTCTGAGTACGTGTGTAATATTTGTACCCAAAACTACCTAGAAAAATTATTTTCAGGTTAAACATTATACAAGGTGATGAAGATGTGTGCCGTTCAATCACAATTAAGCTTTATTGTGGTGGAAGGATTGTGAGGCAATAAGGCAGACACGTGCCATTTGAAATTCTTTTTAGACAATCTTTTATGAACATGAGGTGGCTCCTACTAGGAACAAGAAAGCATTCGAGCATGTCATTGCGGACCTATGTTAGAAAGCCATGAACTCAAAGTTATAACCTAAATACTCTGCAATGTTTGCAACTGTAAGATCAGATATTGCTACAGTAAATAAACAAGACAGAGATTTTGTGTTTGAGTAAGTTTGAATACCTTACCCTTTGAATGACTTGTATATTTATAGATTTACAGTATAAACAAAATTCAGCTTTACGAGAAAGTCTAACGAACTCGGCCATTATCCTATCCGTAATATCAGTTATCCTAATATACAGTAACACCCCCTGCAAATCGGTGGGAATCCTGCAAATCATTAGTTTGGACCTCAAGAACTGAAACCATGAGGCTGTGGGGCCTTTAGTAAACACATCAGAAAGTTGGTCTTCAATAGAAATATGACAGACCTGAACATCTTTATTTTCCAACCTTTTCTCTGAATAATTAATGATCCACTTCAATATGCTTTGTCCTAGCATAAAAAACTGGGTTTGAAGGTAAAGAAATTGAACATATGTTGTCACACCAAATCACAAGAAATTTAGGTAGAGAAATCCCCAATTAGTGTAGAAGCATACATATCCAATAGAGTTCAGCAGTGGCAAGAGCCAGTGACCGATATTCAGCTTCTGTAAGAACGAGAGACAATATTTTACATTTTAACACTCCATGAAACCAAGTTTTTGCCCAGAAAAATGCCATACCCACTGCTACTACGGCTGTCATTCGAATTTCTTGCCCAGTTTGAGTTGCAAAAAGCATTTAAATCTATCGTTGAGGGAGTGTAATAGAGACCATAGTCCACTGTCCCTTTAAGATACTGAAGAACACGCTTTAGAGTTGTCCCATGTCCTTCACTTGGATAATGCATGAATTGACATGGTTGGTTGATGACATAAGAGATATCTATTCTTGAAATAGTACAACATTGAAGTGCATCAAATCACGGCATGCCTGAACTCCTAGGAAGTAACTCAAATTTTCGAGGTCCTTGAGCCGAAATTGACTTCCTAGTGCAGCAATAAACTGAGTAATACCCGTTGTATATGTTCCTGTCACAATGATATCATCTACATAAACAAGAACAAATATTTATAAGTTATTCCTGCGATAAATAAATAAAGATGAATCAACAAAAGATTCAAGGAAACCATATTAAAGTTGTTCGTTTTAAGAGTCTTCGAAACCATGCTCTCGGAGCTTGTTTATGCCTATAGAGAGATTTATGAAGCCTGCTGACAAAATTAGGTTGGGACCCATCAAGAAATCCTCTTGACTGCTCCATGACCACCTCCTCATCCAATATGCCATTGGGATTTTGATTTTGATCTAAAACTCTTTTAAGAGAGCCCTTAACATTTTTGATTTTGTGTATGGAGGAGTGTATTGAAAACTTAACAAAACATGAATTGTATACCGGTTAATGCATAGCTTACCAGGTTTTACAAGCATAAAATATAAGAAAAACATATGAATTTATGCATATACTCTGCTGTCCTTGAAGAATAGATCAGAGGAGAAAGGAGCTTTGAGTTCTACATTGTTAAAGATGGTTTTTCTATAAGAAATCTTTCATTTATTTCCACATATTTTTCTCTTACAAATTAGCTCTATTTATAGCCAAACTTACTAGATATTCTACAAGATATTTAGAGATATTTCTACCTCTTGACTATCCTTTTGCAAATAGTAGCTTTCAAATTTACTACTAGAACTTACTTTACTTGTAGAATGGTTTACTACTTTGTGTTGTACTAGTTATAATCTAGTCTAACTTAACATCAACTTAGTTAGACATTTCAACTAAACTAGCTACAAACTAGATTACAATAAAAATACAATTCTTCATGTGACAACAAAATGTCACAATTCCAACACTCCCCCATGACATTTTGGTTGGAACCTTCAAATCATTTCTTCTTCATGCTTCAGCCATGATTGCAATTTGTGATTCTTTGCTTTCCATTTGATTTGACTCTTTTTGTTGCTACTCTTCAACATAGTTATCAACACTTTTAGCCAAAGATCAACCACATACAAAGAAATCCTCCCTTTGCATCATCAGATTTTTTTAGCACCTTCAACTGCTATTTTTCTTTAAATTTCTTCCCTTCTGATTTTGTGACTGCAAGTCTTGAAGTCTTTGTTTTTTATTTGATCCAAGCTCCCATGGTAGCAATTCTTCTTTCATAGTTGATCAACTTTCTTTAGCATAGAATCAACCTTACTCAAAGAACTTTCTCTTCTTGCATCTTCTCATCAGATTTTTAAGGACTGCTGCTGATTCTTTTTCTTCAATCAAACTGGATTGACTACAAGTTTTGAAGTTTTTATTTTCTATTTGTTCAAGGCCTTTTTCGGTTGCAATCCTATATCATAGGTGTCAACTCTTTCTACCTAAGATCAACCTCATCCAAAAACTTTATCTTGCATCTTTCCTTTCATCATTATCAGCATCTTCTTTTTCATTTTTCACAGCAACTAAAGGTTCTTCTGGTTTTCTCAGACTTCAGCATCAGAATTTTTCGCAAACTAGTTCACTCCTTTTTCTCAGCCACTTTCATTACCATCTGAGACATTCATTTCCCAGGTTTTGCTGCTGATTTTTGAGCTTTCCAGGTTTGTCTTTCATCATGTTTTCTGGCACCTTCTTAAAGGTCATTTGAAGTTCCCTCTTCATGGTAATTCCCTTCAGATTTTGTTGAAGTCTGCAGCTGATTTCATAATACTGGTTTTGCTTCATTTCTTCAGTAACTTTTTCATTTTTTTAATCATTACCAGCATCTTCTTTTCAGCTTAACAACAACTTCATCTGAGAGAGTCATTCCTAGGTTTTCTGATTTTTATTGAGAAGAAGAGGTTTACAGTAGAATTTTGAAATTACTGGTTATACATTGATCTTACCGAATTCACCTCTTACTTACCGTTTTTACAGTTAATCAAAGAGATTGAATTTACCGGATTTTAATCAAGCATACCGTTTTGACAATGAGCATACCGGATTTTAAAGTTTCATACCGGATTTACAAGTTTTTCAAATTGAATTGAACTTACCGGATTTGAACTAACTTACCGGATTTGAAGATAACTCACCGTTTTTGAAGCTTACTGGTATCGTTCAAGCCATACCGGATTTACAAAGAACTTACCATATATGCAAGACTCGTACCGTTTTTACATTGAACATACCGTATTTTCAAGGGTTCTACTGATTTTGAAAGAAAATAGGGCACTTACCGGATTTGCACACAAGTCACCATATTTGCAATACTCTCGCCGTATATACAATGAACTCACCGGATTTGACAGAGCAAGCTCTGTTTTTGCTCTGTTTTTTAGCCTTTTTCAACACTTTTTCAGCTGATTTTCTTCAATTGTTTGATGCTAATGATTTAGTTTTTCAGCTCTAATCTTCAAAGATTAGTTTTTCAACTCTAAATCCTTACAAAAAACACACCAGATTTAACCCCTTCTCAACTTCATTTTCCACCAGATTTCTCTGTTTTTTTCAGCTATTCCCAGTTTATTTCAGCTTCTTAACTTCTTCTTCTTCTTTTTTCAACCTTAGGCCCCTTTCCAAGATCATTTATGTTATGATACCATGTTGAGATTTTGACTTTGATCTAAAACTCTTTTAAGAGAGCCCTTAAGATCTTTGATTTTGTATATGGAGGAGTGTATTGAAGACTTAATAAAACATGAATTGTATACCGGTTAATGCATAGCTTGCCGGGTTTTTACAAGCATAAAACATAAGAAAAACATATGAATTTATGCATATACTCTGCTGTCCTTAAAGAACAGATCAGAGGAGGAAGGAGTTTTGAGTTCTACATTATTAAAGATGATTTTTCTATAACAAATCCTTCATTTATTCCCACATATTTTTCTCTTACAAATTGGCTCTATTTATAGCCAAACTTACTAGATATTCTACAAGATATTTAGAGATATTTTCTACCTCTTGACTATCATTTTGCAAGTAGTAGCTTTCAACTTTGCTACTAGAACTTACTTTACTTGTAGAATGGTTTACTACTTTGTGTTGTACTAGTTATAATCTAGTCTAACTTAACATCAACTTAGTTAGACATTTCAACTAAACGAGCTACAAACTAGATTACAATAAAAATACAATTCTTCATGTGACAACAAAATGTCACAACTCCAACAAATAGGCTTTTGAAACATGCAATAGCACAATAGGCCAATGAAAATTGATTGCCAAGGCTAGAATTAAATGAATAGTTGAAGGTTTAATTACTGGCGAGAATATCTCGTGATAATCCACACCATCACGTTGATCAAAGCCTTTGGCACCAAAGGTGTCTTGTACCTCACAATGCTGCCATCCATTTTTTTTTCCCATTTGTTACAAGTGACGGTCTTATGAAGTGGTCATGGACATAAGGACCATGTACCTTTGGCAATTAACTCACGTCCAACAACATTGCGCCATTTAGAGCTAGACACAGCCAGCATGAAGCAACTAGGTTCATGTTCATGATAAATAGTGGACAACACACAAAGAGGGTGTTTGGTGGAGAAAAAACATTTGAAGCCACGGAATTGTTTGGGCTTAAGTTTTTCTGTTTTTGAGTCTGGTTACCAACTGTTTAACTGGCTGTGTCTGAGATAAGATTATAGTATTAGGACCAGGAGATGGTAAGATAAGATTTTAGAGTTCAGGTTCCTCACATGATGTTATGAATTTTTTATTTGGTATATTGATGGTAGGCTCGACTGTTGGAGTCATCTTGAATATGTGATGATTCCATGTTGGTTGAAGATCTAGGTGAAGGTTGCAGCTAAGCAAAAGGGTCTAAAAATAATTGCAAATGAATAGGTGGTGGTAATTTGAATTGAGAAACTTTACAGATAACAACAGAATCCTATTTCGTCGTGGTGTCTGAAACCATATCAGTTGCTGAAAAAGAGTTCTCGTAACAAATGACATTTCAAGAGATATAAACTCTACCATTGGTTAGGTCCAAAAATCTATATCATTTTTGTTATCCTGAATATCCTATGAAGACACTTTTTTTTTTTTTACCTAGGGACAAATTTATAAAATGCAAAGAAATGAGATAGATTGTTTAGAACCTTGGTTGGGAGCTATTTATCATATAAACTGATTTTAGGAATGAGTCAACCCAATAACTTGTTGGCAGATGTGATTTTGCAAGAAGAGTTAGTCCCATTTCTCTTATATGTCGATGCTCTCTCTGCAATGCTATTTTGTGGAGAGAAACATGGACGAGTTAGATGATGATATATTCCATTCGTGTTTAAAAACTATTAAATTTATTCGAGAGAAATTCTCCTCCATTATCTGGAAATTTTTAATCTTGCAAGAGAAGTTTTCGATAACAGTTTTACTTTTCTTGAAAAATTCAAATACATCATATTTATGAGCCATGGGATACAACCACGGAAACGTGAAAAATCATCTATAAAAATAACATAAAAAGACATATCCACCAACTGAAATTATAAAAGCCTATGGATCTTGAGTCTGACATGTGGAGTTCTCATAGGGAACCTATTTGGCCTTTCCTAGAGGATAGGGACTCATGAAAGGCAGTCTTACTAATTGAAGGAATTGCAAGGAAGATATCCTGACAAAAATAAACTATGTAAGACAAGGTCGAAGGGTTTGCCTAAACGATCATGCCAACCTTACTTAGTTGTGTTTGATCCTAATTTGGTTGCAAAGCAATGCAATTTTTTGGAGAAGCTCTTGTTGCCAATATAGACCATTCTCAGCTCGACCTCAGAACAATATTCTGTTGGTCTAATTCTATTTCACCAAAAAAAAAAAAAAAAGACTACTAGTCAGTATAAAATAACAATTATTATTCGTACAAAATTTGTTGATAGAGAGTATTAGCAAAAGCATCATGACAATGTTAAATGTTTGTCATGTGAAAGGTATAGTCATCAACTAAAAGGGAAGTGTATCCAGTATGTTGAATTGATAAAACCTGTGCCTTTGCCCACTCTGATTGTGTCTACTCCAAACGGTTGCTGAATAGTAAAATTTGCTATATTAGTGGTTATGTGTGAATTAGCCCCACTGTCATCATACCATATTTGATGATCAAAAGCTGCATTAGAATCTGCTGCCATGGTTGCGAGTTCAACAGGAGAAATTCAACATTGATATACATAACTGAATTGTTCATAGAAGTCTAGTGCAGTATGATTTGGTTTGCCACAAATTTGACAGAGAGACCTGTTAGATGATGCACCTTGCGAGCGAGGAGGATGCTGTGGGGACCTCGACTATTACTACCAACAGAAGCACGTTGTACTGGTTGTCTGAAATTAAATTTATACCTAGCCATCGTGGTTTCTTGGGATAATTTGGCATTTTATTCTTCGTGGCAACAAAGGTATAGCGAGTACAAAATTCTGATTCTGATTGTCAAGCAGGGCTTGAAAGCTGAGTAGTTCAGCTTGAAAATCTTCCAAGGCAAGATCACAGTCCAGTGTGGCAAAAGTATAGGAGGAAATAAATGGTGTAAAACTCACTTTAAGGCCTCCGAGTAATTGACCGATCAGGTCTTGATAATCAATAGGTTTCCCAGCTGCACCAAGTTGGTCAGAGGGACATTTAGCTCTGTTAGGTTTTTAGTTATATTGGCAATTCTTTAGATAAAAGGATTATTGTAAAAGAATATGATTGTTGCCAAAGAGCTCTTAAAGCCAAGGAGTTTTTTTGAGGGTTGTACATGAATTATGAGTCTTTGTGTTCGATTATGGAACAAGAAGAAAAAGCTGCCGGATTTACGCTACCGTGTCGCCTAGCTGATGCTCGATCATCCAAAACAGAATCATTGTCGTTAAGCTCAAGCTCGAGCTACGCACTTCTCGCTCGCCTGTTGCTAGCTTGGCGCTCGAGCGACGGTATTGTTCGAGAAATCCTAATTTGCGTTTTTCAAGGGTTTTATTTGTCATATACTACCTCTACTCCTCCTATTATAAATACACAATGCTCAGTACCCATTTTGGGTGGTTGATCATTGTTTTACATCTTCATAACATCACTCCAAGATCCAAAAACACATCCAACAATTTCGATTAACCTTTTGATTCTTGAGATCAATCAACCACAAGTTTGGGAAAAACATTGAATTTTATATAATCCAAAACACATACCTCCTAGATATCATTAGGAATGCATTTCCTTAATAGTTTTCAGAGGTTGCTGAAGTTTGAGGGAGGTTAGACCAAAAGCACAAGAAGAGTATACGAACGAGGTGTTCTTGATGTTGCACAAGAGATGGCCAATTCCAGAAAATCGGGAGCAGATGTGAGTGCAGCACGTTCCAGCGGGTCTTGGAGATTGTGGGAATTAAATCAGTGAGTCTAGTGGGTTTTCTAGACTTGATCGTGCAGTAAATTCTTATTGTCTATAGTGGAAATTACTGACTTGGTCCTGGAGTTTTTACCCAGTTAAGGGTTTTCTATGTCATCAAATCTTATGTTATTTACTGCTTTAATTGTTTATTGCGACAATTCATGATAATTTGACTTCATTGACTAAATATCTAGAACAATTAAAAAATGATTTGTTGCTTTTATTTGATAAGTTTAATTCCGCGTTATTTAACTATTAGGTGATTTTATGATTGAACTAGTAACTTACAAGCTTCATCAATATAAACTAGTGCATGTTTTGTTACGTTGAGAAAGAGTTTGAAGTTGTCTCTTGATTAGAGCAATCCATGAACGTGAGTATTCCCACCTATCACGCGGGTGACCCGGGTTCGATCCCCTGCAATGGCGCCAAAAACTTGTTCGCGTGAAACCCGCAAGCGTACGGGGTCGTTGTAGAAGTAATAATATTTGTGAATTAAGAGTATCATACCCATGAGAAATAAGGTCTAATTTGTAGTTCAATAGCTACTATTAAATTCGAAATGTGGTAATATCAAAAAAATAGATGATTTGTATGTAATCTATATTAATCATAAACTAACAAAACAAATAAATTGTTTATCTAATATGTAAATGTTTGTATTGAAATTGTGAATCCCTCTATTGTCATTTATTTCAATTCTTAATTCGTAATCTAGTAAATTCATGCATTCAAAACAATCGATAATCCACTTTTATTCAATATTCTTTTCCAAGATATATTAAACCTATGTTAACACGACCCGATCCTATTCCTAATCCGAATTCATATGAAAAACATGCATTGAATCACATGATTTATCACACATGATTGCACATGCCATAAATATTATTCATAATACCTATTGTTCATGTGTTGATTTTGCCGCGTTCTAGACTTGTTGTGAGTGTTCCTACACTACAACAAGTAACTTACTATCTAATTAGTGACCAATCAATCAAATAGTTCAATGGGAATGCAAAATCAATCAAAAAAAATCAAGAAGTACTAAATTAATTGTCTTGAATTAAAACAAATAAGTAATAAGGTTCATCATTCATCCAATACAATGAAAAACTAGCCTAATATTCTTATAATTAAATTACATAAGAATAATTGGAAAAATATCGCCTGAAAATAAGAAAGATGGAAGAAGTATGAAAAATCCACGTTCATGATGTGAATCTTGAATCCGGATGAAGAATCTTCAATATCCTATGCAATTCGCCTTGATTCCACGTTGTTAGTCATGTTCTTCGCCTCCAAAATATGTATAATATAGAGATTTTTAGGTCTAGGGAGGTTCTCCATATGTATTTGGCTGTCCTCTCTTTATAGGAGCCGAAAATTGGTTGAAAATCACGTCCAAATTGGTTTCCAAAAGAGTTCTAATCGAATAAGGAAAGTTGCCTTCGCGCGTGGATTTTTTGTCTTCATAGCATTCCGTATTTTAGTCATAACTTTCTCTTCTGATATCCAATTGATACGATTCAAAGTGCGTTGAAAATATAACTCAAAGGGCTACAATTTGATTGAAATAGAGTTTTTCCAATTCGGACGTTTACGATACCAAAAGGGGTCTCAATATTCGGCTAAAAATCTGGAATATATTTTGGGCGATTGAAAATTGATTTTGATAATACTTTGATCATGTTCCATTCCTTTTTGAATTCTAATTCCATCCAATTATCTCCTAACAATCTTCAAAATATTTTCATGAGTATTTGTAATTTGATTCTCGAACTTTGGATTTTATCATTTTTCGCTATCTTTGCATTCTTTTCTCCAATTTTCATCAAATATTGAGTTTTACCTATAAGATGCAATATAACATAATTTAGGTCGTATTTTACCAAAAAGACAACAAAATTCTATAGTTTCAAACCCCGAATAAGTGTAGAAAATACACTCATCACATGGATCCAACTTTTAACACAATTGTCCTTCCAGAACCACGTTGCATAATCTTGATTAAGTTCATTTCGAATAGTTTGTTTAGGAACCTTTTTTTTCCCATCAACATAACTAACAAGATCATGGCTATTAAGGAAGATCATAAACTACATGCTCCATGCCATGATATTAGGAGCAGTAAGCTTCTCAGTAACAAGTTGAGAAGTAGTACGGAAGGTTTGGTATTGGTATGAAATGTTATCAATGTCATTGGAAGTAGAAGACATTTCGATAAATCTTGAATAGGTGCGGAAGCTTGATTGGTAAACGAATCAGGAACTTGTACATGCACTAAAACACCTGATGCCCATATGGTGGGAGTTTATCCATGAGAACAAGAGATGAAAATGAGGAAAAGGTAAAATCTTCAAGGGTTATAACTAAAAAGGAGGTATCAGTGATGCAAAAACCTTCCGCAAGTAGCCATGCTTAAATCTATTTTGGGGTCTCTTATTTATTGCAAAAACGGGGGCTAAGGTCTACAAACTGCAAATCTCCGCTTATGAACTTATTCAAGCTCAAAGTCATATATGATTTTGATTTAAATATAGACAAGAATATCGAGGCCTAGGAGTGTTCGCTAAGAAAGTACAAACCGCAAGTGCACAGATGACGTTAAAGTAATAAAGTGAACTTTTTGAGTTCGAGTTATCGATCCCAGGAGGAATGTTTACTTTCGATTACACAATCTTAATCAATTTAATTTAACAATAAAAACGAACACACAATAAAATTATGATTTTGGAAAATAAGGAATATCAACTAAAAATCTACAAAATAAAAAAACATAAACACTTGAAAATTTTGGAGGAAAACGTGGTTGTGATTTATGGTTTTGCTTAACCATCGCCTAATTAATTTTTCCTCAAATCAATTAACAAATTACTCATTTATGATATTAAACCAGATTTTTCAATTTTAGTTAATTACCACTTTCGAGCAAAAATCAATCACAATTGATTGGTTTAACCTACTATATCTCTATGTTGATGGGTATATCTTTATCCCCTTCACAAACTTAAGGTTTCTACAAGGGTAATTGGCGCAAAACGTCCCTACCTTTGAGGGGTTTTGTGCAAAACATCCTTACGTTTCATTTTGTGGCGCAGAACGTCCATACATTTCACATTTTTGGTGCAAAATGTCATTTTCCTCAATTTTTGACAGTTTTACCCTTCTATTCAAATAAAACAAAAGAAAAGAAAAATACACAATAAATTGCAATCTTACTCCTAGACTTTTCTGAAAATACAAATGAGTCCAAAACTTATAAAAATATTAAATTTTACAATTAACACATTAAATTTAAATAAATAAATAGGAAAAAAAACCAAAAACTCTCTCTCTCTCTCTCTCTCTCTCTCTCTCTCTCTCTCTCTCTCTCTTCCTCCCCAACAACCGTGGCTACCGGCACCGTCGTCGCAGCCAACGTGTCGACGTCCTCTGCCATCACTGTAAATCACCACCATCGTAAATCACCACCACCTCAACTTCCGCCAATGTGTTGGCACCACCACCGTAAACCAAAAATGGAACATTCAAACCCAAAATCTCCACCACCGTGTAAAAAATGAAAAATCACATTCAAACTCATAAATTTATCTCTCCGTTTGCCTCAATCGTTGCTGCTCTCTCCAAAATCGAACCTAAAATCACTGCTATTATCGAGATAATGTTCATGGTGGTCAATTTGTACACAGTCGATCAGATTTGAGACTGGCAAATCGAGTTAGAAGTGAAGGTGGAGTTTCAGTGTCGATACGAAGTTAGAAGTGAAGGTGCGGAGCTAAAATGAGATGAAGAGGATGCTTTCGTGGTGGGACTTGATCTAGTTTGGCATGGGTGGGTGCTGTCATTGGTGCTGGAACTTGGGAGGCCAATGGAGAAGGGTTGGGCTGCGCAGCTGGTGGATTTTCGTGGGTTGTTGTAGTTCAATTAAGGGCATTATCAGTTGAATTGAAGCCATGGCTAGGATCTTCTGGATGAAGGTAACCCGCCAATGGTGGTGCCCGACTATGGGTAGTGGCGGAGGTGGTGTTGCTGCTGGTTTTCAGGTGCACTAGTTGCTGTTTTTGGATGGAAATTTCGGTCCGGTTGTGAGAAGCATGGCAGCGGCGGAGGTGGATATGGTGGTGGAAGGCGGCAGCGGCGGCGTTGTGGTGGCCGTAGGTGGGATGGTTGATGTATATTTCTGGATTTTGGTTTGGGGTGGGTTTGGGTGGAGGAGATGAATAGTTCATGGGGAGGAAGAGAGAGAGAGAAAGAGTTTTTGGTTTTTTTTTTTTCCTATTTATTTATTTAAATTTAACGTGTTAATTGTAAAATTTAATATTTTTATAAGTTTTGGACTCATTTGTATTTTTAGAAAAGTCTAGGAGTAAGATTGCAATTTATTGTGTATTTTTCTTTTCTTTTGTTTTTTTTTTATTTGAATAGAAGGGTAAAATTGTCAAAAAATGAGGAAAATAACGTTTTGCACCAAAAATGTGAAAGGTAAGGACGTTCTGCACCAAAAAATGAAACGTAAGGACGTTTTGCACAAAATCCGTCAAAGGTAGGGACGTTTTGCGCCAATTACCCTTTCTATTATTTGATCTAAAATACACAATCTTCTCTCGAACGATGTACAAATCACCAAACACAATCATTCATTGGCTACATAAATGAAAATACATGAAATAAAATAGTAAAAACATATAAAAATTAGCAACTTAACATCAAAGAGCAAATATTAAAATTAATTAAAGCTAAGTTAATGTCAACCATAAATTCCAACAAAAATACTTAGCCCATTTTATATATATGATAACAAAGGAAATATTTCATACAATACATTGCAAATATGGCAAAATAATGGAGAAAATACAAGAGAAGAGATAGAACCCCCTTTAGTTGATTTTTGAAAATGATTAAACCCTTGTTCTCAATTTTCCCCAGAACTTCTCAAATTTCTTTATTGAATCTCCTTGTGCTCTAGATTGTATCCTCAAAATAGAAAGAAAAATAGAAAGAAAATAAAAAAAGAAATGAAATGAAAGGAAAAAATAAAGTGAAAAGAAAAAAAGGAGAAGGAAGAGAAAAGAAGAAGAAGACTATGGAGAATTTTAAATGATTGGCTTAATTTTTTGCTTTTAAAAGCCCTAAAAATTTGCCCAAAATATTGCCAAACAACCCTTAGAATTATGAAAAACACAAAAAAGGGTCCTAGCCGGAGAGGGGCCCAGTGGCAAATCTATAAATGGGCTGCAAGTGGGCACCTAGGTGCTACCCCCTTTTGTCAACAATTTGCATTTCAGGTCCTCCAATATTTTCACATTAGGTCCCTCAACTATGATTTTGTACAATTTGATCCTTAGCTTTAGATTTGTCTTTTGAACAAGCCCTTCATAAATTGCAACCTAAAGTCCTTGCATTTTTGGAACTTGTGCACTTTGGTCCCTGACTTCATAATTTTGTACTTTTTTGTCCATTTTTCTTCTTTTTGTCTTATTCTCTTTTCATTTGGAGTTTATGACCCACAAAAGCCAAAATTACCTAATTGTGAGTCAATATCCACTCTTTTCCTTAATAAGCATATTCAGGTATTAAATAAGTGTGTAAAAAATACACTTATCAAGGAGGATTAAGGACAACAATATATATATATATATATATACAGAAATGATCTAATGAGCACCGGTGCTCATTTTATCCTAAGCACCGATGAGTTGGCACATTAATTCATTGGTGGATAAAGATTTTGTGAGTTCCAATCCACCAATGAATTAATGTGCCAACTCATTGGTGTTTAGGATAAGATGAGCACCGGTGCTCATTAGATTATTTCTGTATATATATATATATATATATATATATATTTTTTTTTTTTTTTTAATTTTAATTTAGGTAGATGGTATCCTACTCACTAAAAATAATGTAGAGCAATTATATATCATCGGTAAAATTATAACTATGAGAATAGTTTGATACGAAGGACTTAAATGGTGCTCCTCTATTTTATAGCCATTATAAAGAGAAATTGAGGAAAATGATGTTTTGAATAGTGATATTTTGGAGAATGTGTGGTTAAAAAATATGAAATTTTTTAAGTTTACATGCAAAATATTTTATTATATGAACGTGTAATTAAAAATTAATATGAGAAAAAAGATTTTTGTTTTAATGGGAGTCAAACGAGAGCTTATAGTTTTTTGCTGGATAAAAAGAACAAGGATATAACCTTGTCTTAAACTTCATATACAAGTAATATATCCATTAAGTTTTTGATAAAATATTCCAAGAAAGGGTAATATCTTCCACAGCCATCATTCATTTCAAGTAGTCCCTTGAGATTTCCCAACTAGAAGAGTATATCACATTTAAATTATTTTTTCTCATTCTTTGAAACTCGAAAAGATTCACTTCAAGGCAAAAAAAAAATTTGCTAGCACTTACAGTTGCGTCTCTTAGAAGATGTAGACACCAAAATTATAAAAGGCTGCCGCGTCAAGTGTTCGAATATTGAAATTTGGATTTGGCCATTAGGTAAGTACAAATGTACAAGTAGCCTTCCACCCTATACCCTTGGAGGCATAACCTGCGATTTACCTTTTTCACCAAGGTTCAGGGCAGGGCAGGTGGGGGCCACTAAGGATGCGGCTCATCCTTTATAAAAGGCACGCGATCACTTATACAATATTTAATTCATGCATAGGTGAGCTATGCAAACCAATTCAAATCTTTTTAATTTGTTTTAAGCCAAACTTTTTATTATTCCCTTAAGCCAAACTTTTTGAAAAGTAGTGTTATTTTTCATCTTAACAGAAATCACTACGCGGTGAAGTTAAATTTGCAGAATTTTTAAATCTTTTTCAGTGAAATGTGGAGTGTTGAAAATGTATTTCAGTGGAGTTTTACTATACAGAGCTTGTTTGAGCCCCATTTTATTTGAAGAATATATTTTTAAATAGTAAATCGATGGAGAATGTGTGATTAAAGAATAAGAAAAAAATTTTATTTTCGTGTAATATTATTTTATTGAAAAATATGTGATTGAAAATAAGAGAAAGAATAATATATTTAGAAAATAATGTAGAACAAAAGCATAAAGTATTAAAATAAATAATGATATCCTAAAAGTACAAAAATGTAAATTCTCATGAAATCTTTGTGCATAAATCGTGTTGACACCATTGCTGTCAAGATTTCATAACTCCAAATTATAAGTTCGTTTTGGGTAATTTTTACACACACACACAATTTGATAATGCAACTGTGCACATCTTTGGAGGAGTAATGTTATTTGTATATCATAGTTTACAGATTAATTTATAGAATAATTATGTGAATTATAATAATTGACTTTTTTTTCTCATTCTCCGTTTTTTGTTTTTCTCTATCTTTCAGTCATCATTATGTAAATCATGATATATATACACATCATTACTCAACTTTGGAGTATCCATACAAACTTCGTAGGCGTTGTACTCGATTCAATAAGATCAACCCTAATTGGACGTTTTACCATATAATGTTCATTTTTTTTTTTTTATAATGAAGAATTGTATTAATGAGAGAATCAAAGATTACATACGACTGTCAAGCCAAATAGCTTACTTGACCCTTGTTTGAAAGTGATTTTTTGAAAATAATTTTTTTATTTTTTATTTATTTTTAATCACACATTTTTTCAAAAAAAAAAAAATCTTTTTTCATGTTTCTTCATAAATTATCTTGATTTTTAAACTACAAATTCTTCAAAATAAAATAAAATAATAAATCACTTTTGAAAAATCTCTCCCAGACAAACATTGGCTCTGTTTGAGAAGCACCATTTTCCTTCCTTGGAAAATATTCACATTTCCCACAAAGTAGCTGTTTGATGACCAAAATTGGCCCTAGAAATCATTTTGCCAGTCGTCACTCCACGCACCAATTTTCCTTCAGTTTTTGTGGATTTTTATTTTCCAACTTTGCTTTTTTTTTTTTTTTGGCAATTGGAACAATATCTAGACCCAATGGTAGAAAAAAATATCACTTTAATGGACAATTTTCATAAAAAACGAAGACAAACGGACACCAAATTTTCAACATTTTCCTTGAAAAATTATATCAATCAAATACAATTAATTACAATTCCCAGCAAAATAATTTTTAGGCAAATCAACTCCCTATAAAATATTTTCTTTCCACCCATTTTCCACATTTGCTATCAAACGGACCTTTAAATCTTGGATTCAAGGATCATTGCTATAGCCAAATTTGGGAAAAAAGTCTGAAAATTATTTCCGACTATTCTAAAGTTGGAAAGTCCTCAATTACCGTAATACATGTCAAAATATGTTAAATTAGTTACTTTAAGGCTAAAACTAATTTTTTTTATTTATTTCTGCTTAGGTCCCTAAAAATTTTTATCACGAAACCACGGAACATAGCCCCTATTGCTATTTGGTAGAGATTAAAATCTAAACATTAATCTAAGTTAAATTCTCCAATTAATTTTAACCAAATATTTCTGAAGACCTAAAACTTTTTTAACCACACATTTCATCAAATTTTATTAAGATCTATTAAAAATCTAATTTTAATTCCCACCAAACAAGAGCATAAACTATAAATTCCGGGTGCTATAAAACTAACCCATTTTCTACCACACTTTGAAATTTACTATATTCATATCAATATTATTAATAATATTCTTTTTATCATTATTACTACAATTTTCCTTATTCTTCTCCCTTTAAATTTGGTCAAGAATTTTTTACTTTGTCACCAAATTTATTTTTTCGAAGTTTAATTTTATTATTCAGAATTTTTTTTTGCCAATTCCAATATATTAAAGGCATTAATGCTTGTGAAATTAATAGGGTTGGACAAAACTTCTGAACCAAATTGGAACGAAACCGAGCAGTTCTTCTTAAGTTAAATACCTGAACGGGTATCAGAATCGAGAACTGGCGGGTTTGGTTAGATTTTCGGTTCTAGACAAATAATCGATTCTCCCTAAAAAAAATTTAATATTAAATAAGCCAAATTATTTTAATTTTTTCTTGTTTCATTTGTCAACTAATGAATTGAATCCAAAATATCATATTCCCGTTTCAGGCCAAAATCAACTTTGTAATTCAAATTTCAAAGATTCAAAATTGAGTAACCTAATTTTTTTTCAATCATTCTGCTGTTTCTCGAATAATCGAAGTTGGGCTACTGCACCTCTCATCATCTTATCCTTTTCTATCATATTCGTTGAATTTTCTCCACTTTGATCAAGGAAATTTATATACACTGGTGAATGGACATTATTAGAAAACTTGTTATTTATATAGTTTTAAATTAAACTACGTTATATTGTAAGTGTTAATACAACACGAGTTAAAATTGAATATATCATTAGTTGAATTAATGTAGTATTATTGTAAATGTTAAAAAATTTAATTATGGTACGGAATCGAATGAAACTGAATTGAACGGGTACGGTTCTATAATTAAATTTAGACCCGATGGTTCCAATTAATAAATACTCAAAAATTATGATCCAGTTCTCTCTATAATCAAACCAAATTGAATCGAATCGAATCGGATCATGTCCAACACTAGACATTAGGCCCACTATCGCCAAAAAAAAAAAAAAAAAGATTGCAATCACTTATTTTATTCTAAAAATAAGGTATTTTTGTTTTTAAAAACACTTTAACATTTTCATTATATAATTTTATTTTATTTGAATCTTTTTAATTGGGATAATGTATAATTATTTTTTAAATTCAAATTACACAAAATTGAATTAACTTATATTTTTAATATTATTTGGAAGAGAAACCAATGTTACTTTTACGTTTTTTCATCCTTATTGTGTGCGATGAAGAATATCACTTATCGTCTTCACAAAGTTTCGTATAATGGATCACACATTACACAATATAATGCACACATTATAGGGGAAAATTAATTTCATTGGGATCACACATGTGAAATGCAGATGTCATAATTGCTGAATTTCATTTTTACATCACACATAGTATCGTACGTGAATTACAGATGTCACTATTGATGTATTTTGCATACCACATTGGAAGCGGTATTCCAAATGCTTTCCTTCTTTTCAATAATTATGCTACACAAACAGGCTCAATGACAAGTTAAAAAATAAGGGAGGACACGTATCGACATAAGATTGGACAGTTTAAAAAAACACCCAAACAGGTGTTACCAAGTCAGTCTGTCCATTTTTTGCCTGTCGTTGAGGCTGTTCAAGCATCATTATTCTTTTTCCAATCATGCGTAGATTGTTGATTGTCAGCGGAAGACAAATGACTCCTTATTGTTACATGTAAAATAGTGGTTGTTATCGCAGAACGCGTGAAATAATTTATGAATTCGTGGAGCCACAATTTATTCGTTCCTTATATTTTGAGGCATTAAAATGTGGACATATTAAATACTTGATCCTATTTTTGGAAATGAACATGACGAGGGTGAAAATCAATTATCATTTGATAACCACATGTTACATTCTTATCTTATATAAATCAATTATTATCTATTAGATCTGGGGCTAGATAAAAAATACTCGCTATTGACGTGACAAGAGAATCTTACTTATAGTTATCTGTAACAGTCATATATTTAGAAAATCATACATATGAGTCTCTTTACCACATCAACAATAGAAATTTTTTTTATCTATATTATCTACTTTCATATAAAAATAATGAATAATGACTAGAATTTTGAAAATTTTCTCAAACTTTATATATTTCTAATGGTGGTGACAAATGAGCTTGTCAACTCTGGTGGCCCATGATTCGACTCAAAAAAAGCTCGAGTCGAGTAGCTTGAAGCTCGTTTGTACGAGCCCATGCTCGCTTGAAGTCTAAAAATTGAGATTTGGCTTGAGTTCGGGCCAGCCCGTGAGTTGCACGAGCCCAAATACGGGTCGGCCCATATGTAGACTCATACACCTAACTTTTATGCCTGTTTTATTTTGTAAATTAATAACCACTTAGTTTGTAAAATTCAAAAACTTGCATAATTATTTTTTAAATTAATTTTGTAGTTTGTAAATTAACGATTAATTTTTCGCATATTTGAGTAAAAAGATCAAAAAGGTCGACAAGATGCAAGCCAAAGCCCGGTCAAGCCCCATTTTTTAGGTTGGCTCAACTCGAACCCAAAAAGCTGAAGCCTTTTTTTTTAACAAGTCGACACCGAGCCCCGAGGTTGGGTTCGCAAGCCATCTCGACTCAACTCGCTGTCACCACTATTTTAGAAATGTAATATTAAAATATGACACTTGTTGTAAATATAGTAGTATTTACAAAAGACTTTTATACATTTACAACTCTAGTCATTATGACTATTATATCCCTTGTAGTCGTAATTATTCCCTATAAATATGATGCTTTGGTTTTTGATAAAACACACGAATTTATTGGCTTCTCTCTTTTGTTCTCCATAGTTTATAACATCTTATCAACATGATTCTCTCAAAATCAAAGTGAATTAGTTAGAATATAATAATTTTTTTGTCACGTGTACCAAAATTAATTTTGTAAAATGTGATTTTTTTCATCAATTCATGTATCCAATTCATGTCTATAATTGGTTTCTTTAATTGAGTAAAAAATCATGTTGTAATTTTATTGTTTTGAAATCTAATGAAGTTACATGTGATTGTTGGGAAATTATTTAATTTCCCGTGATGGACCAACATATGTAATTAACTGTGTATAAATGCTATCTTAAAGTTAAGCCCAAAATTAAAGTGATCTAATAAGGAATTAAGTAATTGGGTTTTAAGCATCTAATTAAAGTGTGGGCCGGACTATATGTGTAGAGACCGGATCCATTAGGGTTTGTATTTGACGATAGGCCGAATACATATGGAAATATATAAAGGGTTATGGTCCCCAATTCATGTGTGATTTTCTCATTCTTTGTGGCATCCCATCAACACAAGAATACAAGAGAAAGCATATGAAGAGGAAGATCCATAAAACCCACAATCAGGAATTAAGATAGAGATTTGAAGCAACTAAACTGAAGATTTACAGATCTAGATTCAAGATTCATTAATCAAGTCAGAAATCAATTGATTAAGGTATGTTCCGCGTTAATTCAGTTTCTTGATGGTTTGACATGAAGGTCTTGGCAAGATCATAAAGTTCGAGATTTAATAAAGTTCTAACAAGTGGTATCAGAGCCTATTCATGTTAAATCATTGGGAATCAAGTATTTTTAATTTGGTTCTTGTATATTTTTATGGTTTTCAAATTTAATAATTTTGGATTTAGATTTATTAAATTTGAAAATTATTCGGTTAATTTTAAAGATTTTCAGAATTTCGGTTTAAAAAAAAAAAAAAATTTTTAGGGCGGTGCCGGTAAACATCTCGCGCCTTATTTATAGACAAGTAAACAGCTATGATAGCGATCTTGGAAATTCTTCATTGGCAGTGAAGTCCATATTCTTGTTCGACGTAACAACGCTCATTATTCTTGAACGACAACGTCAGCGTGTTCGACGTCGAACGAGAACGTATTCGAGCTGCTGCAGCAGCTGGGTGGCCGGGGACGGATGCCCCGACCACATGTGGCCTGGCGGCGCCGTTAGGGTTGGGTTTGAATGGCCCATGTTAAATTTTGGATTTTAGGGTTTGGGTGAATTTTTGGGGGCGGGGGCTTCTGTTGAAAATTTGAAATTTTGAGGTCCTTGGTTGCAATTTCAAATTAGGGTTTTATTTTAAAGTTTTAGCCCCTTAAGTTTAAGGTTTTGGTGTCTCAGCCCCCTAAGGTTATAAATTCATCCAATTGGGCCTTTAAAGTTACGGGGTTTAATAATTCAGTCCCTCAAGTTTCAAAAAATTAATTATTTTTGAACCATTAAAGTTTTTAATTTTAATGTTTAAGCCCTTGCAGTTTGCAACTTTGGTTATTTAGCCCCTAAAGTTTAAAGTTCATTCGAGTTGGGCCTTAAGGTTATGGGTTTTGATAATTCAGCCACTGGAGTTTTAAAATTAATTATTTTTTGGGTCATTTAAAGTGCTGATTTTGCAATTAAAGCCTCGAAGTTTCTGATTTTGTTCTAATTGACCCCAAAGGTTTTAAATGTTTAAAATTTGGCCCCTAAAGTTTTGAATAATTAATTTTTGACTTCTAAAGTTTTTCAATAACTAATTTTTGGATCCTTAAAGTTTTGAATAATTAATTTTTGACTCAAAAAGTTTTCAATAATTAATTATTGAGCCCTAAAGTTCTGGATTATTATTTCTGGGTCCCTAAAGTTCTGTATTATTAACCCCAGGCCCCTAAAGTTTCAAAATAACATAAAAGAATTAAGGATTAACAATTATAATTCAAATTTTGGTATTTTTTTGGATTACTAATTTTTCTAAATAAATTGATTGAAGTAACATGTCACCAAAGTGACCTCTCTTGCCTAGATTAATTTATTTGGAATATTAGAAATGTTGTGTGTACGTAATTCATGCGGGTATTGACCGGTCCAAAGGAAGGTTAATATTTGGCCGAATTATTTACATACCTGTGGTAATAAATATGTGACAATTATAAGGTTTTATTTTATGTGAACAGTAAATCAGTACAAAGATAGGTTTATTGTTTGACATAGTTTATTGTCAATATTTGATTACTACACCAAGAGTACCACTTACAAGTTGATATTTCTGTCCAAAGACTAAATATCAATGTTGTGCTCGGTCTCTTGTGATGGGGTTTACCATTATTTGAATTGATTAGTTGTTTAATACGGACTCCTATGTGAACATGTAGATTAAGTATTAGTTCTCTATTCAGTTAATCCATCAACTTCCACAATATCTGCCAGCATCAACTCCATTCCTGTGCTAATTGGAACCAACTATTAAGGACTGGAAAGATAACGTTATGATCGTTCTTGGCTGCATGAACTTAGACTTTGCGTTAAGGACCGAACAACCTGCTGCACTTACGAATAAAAGTTCTATTGATGAAAACAAGGACTTTAATAAGTGGGATTGTTCAAATCGCATGAGTCTTATGATCATGAAGCGTAGTATTCCAGAATCATTCAGGAGCGCTGTGTCCGATAAGGTAACTACTGCCAATAAATTTCTTGCTGAAATTGAAGAAACGCTTTGCAAAGAGCGATAAGGCTGAAACTAGTACGCTTTTAGGATACTTAGTTTCACTAAGGCATAAAATCAAAGGAAATATTCGGGAGTACATTATGGAGATGTCTCATATTGCTTCAAACTTAAAGGCTCTAAAGCTTGAGCTATCTGATGATTTGCTCATGCATCTGGTTTTAATTTCTATTCTTGCACAATTCAAGGTCAGTTATAACTGTCAAAGGGATAAATGGACTCTAAATGAGCTCATTTCATACTGTGTGCAAGAAGAAGAAAGGACTGAAAGTGCTCACTTGGCTAGTACCTCTAAGGACAAGTTAAAGAAAAAAAGAATAAGAAAGATGCATTCGGTTCGGTTCAAAATTAACAGCAAAATAAATTTAGTTGTAAATTTTGTGAAAATCTGGGATATATAAAGCGAGATTGTGCTAAATGCTACGCTTGGTGTGTAAAGAAAAGTACATTTCTCACTATTGGTTTGTTTTGAGGTAAATTTAATGTCAATACCAAGACACACTTGGTGGATAAATTTCGGTACCACCACTTACATAAGTGTGTTTATGCGGGGTTGTCTGAGCTGCCAAAGCCAATTGATGCTGAAAGATTCATCTATTCGGGGCGATGGCAAATCAGTTAAGGTTGAGGCTTTACGGAATTTAGGTTATCATTAAAGACTGATTATTATTTGAATTTGAAAGAGACATTTACGGTACCGTCCTTTTGGATGGAATTTGGCTTCTATTTCTACATTGGACAACTATGGTTACTCTTGTTCAATTAGAAATAGCCAGTTTGATCTTTTTCTTAATTCAAATATTGTGGGTGTCAGTTCTTTATTCGGTTACGATAACCTATATGTGTTTAATACGGTTGTCTCTTATAAAGAAACCTTGTATATGGATTCACGTGATATTGAACATAAATTAACCAATGAGAATTCTGCTTTGTTATGGCACAAGCGATAAGGCCACATCTCTCAAAAGAGAATGGAAAGATTTGTGTCAGAAAGAATTCTTGATTCCCTTGATATTTTCAAACTTAAGTAAATTAAGGGAAAAACAAACAAACATAAGGAGATTAGGTGCCAATAGGACTTCAGATGTCTTAGAACTAATTTATACGGATATCTATGGATCATTCCCTTCGGCTTCTTGGAATGGTCAACAGTCATTTATTTAGTTCATAGACGATTTTTTCTCAATATGGCTACCTATATTTCATCTATGAGAAATCCCAAACACTGGACATGTTCAAGGCATACAAGACTGAGTTCGAAAATCGACTCAGTAAAAGAATTTAACAAGTCAAATCTTACCATAGTGGTGAATACCATGAAAGATATGACGAATCATGAGAACAATGTCCAAGACCTTTTGCAATATTCCTAAAGAAATGTGGAATTTACCCACAGTACATCAGGATCCTCCTAGGTTTAAAGCACTAAAGACTGCAGCTTAAAGTCTCAACAAAGTTTCAAGTAAAGTAATTGTTAAGGGGTTACAAATTTTTAAAAAAAAGGTCCCACTATCAGGTCAATTTTCGAAACGGGAAATGTTCAATTTCTTGAGGATGTAGAGTTTGTGAGGGGAGATAAGGTTATAAGGTTATGATTTGTCTTGGATGAAGAATATTTATACATTCCTTCTGTTGCAATTGACAATGATTTGGTTTAGGGACAAATTCTTGCTCCAGATCTTGTTCAAGAAGCAATTTCGAATCAAGACAATATTATAAAATCTCCCATACACAATCAATAGATTGTTCCAGAAAAACAAATTCAACAACCTCAAGAACAAATGTCATTAAGGAAATCCACTATAAAAGAAGAAAGAAAATTCTTGATAACTTTATAGTCTTTCTCCAAGAAAATAAGGATGACATGAATTGACGAAAGAATGACTTATCAATCAACTTTCATCAAGCCATGCAAATGAATAATTCTAAAGAGTGGATTGATGCCATGCATAAAGAGATTTTTCTTCGGTTTCTATGAAAACTCTTTTAGGACAATTATGGCTTCTGTGACATATTTTGGTCTTAAGTTGCATTAGATGGTTTACAAATTAAAGAAATCCATCTGTGGGCTTAAGCTGGTTTCCCGAATAGGTATCACAATTTTATCAAATAATTATCTCATTTGGTTTCGAGATACATTCAATTGATGATTGTGGATATCACAAGTTCAGTGGGAGTAAGCAAATCTTTGTGATGCATCTTTTGTATTAAGGATATAGATACACAAGAATTGTTCTTGGTGTATTTTTGGGTAATCACAAAAGAGTTGTATCAATAAGGTTCTTAAAAGAATTGTAATACAGATATGAAAATCAAGTAATACCCCTACAATTAAAGGAGACAACTTTAGTCTCAATTAATGCCCCAATGATAAATTTAAATATAAAGGATATACATCAGATTCTCTATACTTTGGCAATTGAGAATTTAATGTATACTCGGGATAGCACACATCCGGATATAGTATTCTTTGTTGAAATGCTAGGCAGATATTTAATTTACTTGCGATGGAAATTCGGAAAGCAGCCATCAGGTTATTCGGTATCTATAGAGAACAAAGGATTACATGATCACATTCAGGAAAATCAGACCAATTGGAGATCGTTGGATATTCTGATTTTGATTATGGAATTTGACTGTAAAATATTGTCACTAGGCTGCATATTTTGGATGGAAATGAAAGACCACTTAAGTTATTTTGTGACAATAACAGTCTTGTATTCCAATAGGAACATGATGATGTCAAAGTTTATAAACATTGAGTTCCTAATTGTTAAGGAATGAATTCAGAGTGGTCATGTTTCTATAAAGCATACAAGGACAAACTCTATAAATATGGATCCATTTACTAAATGGCTACCACCCGAGGTCTTTCATGAGCATGGTGCTCACATAGGTGTTGCATCTTTTTGATGATATGCCAGTTTAGTGGGAGTTTGTATTTTGGATGTTGTCTTTTGACACATAATTTCGGTTGTGCACATTCAGTTCATTTCAGAAATAAAGTATTCAGTTCAGTTCCACTCTGATTAAAGTTTATGGTTAATCTCATAAGGTATTAAGGAATAAGGTAAAACCAGTTGGAAATAGGCATGTTTAGATTACATTACATGTAATTTCCATGCTACACATCCACACTTGATCTATGTCATTTGATTGTATTGATGTACGTGACCATTGATGGGTTTAGTTATGTTACTTATAACGAAGACCGTTTTGATCCTATGTTGATATAATCAATGGACGAGATTGTTCGGAGATGCTTTTGGTTATGATAACAAAAGTTTTGAGCTCATAAGGTTATACACATTTATAAGGTAGCATATGTGGCCCAAGTGGGAGATTGTTGGGAAATTATTTAATTTCCCGTGATGGACCAACATATGTAATTAACTGTGTATAAATGCTATCTTAAAGTTAAGCCCAAAATTAAAGTGATCTAATAAGGAATTAAGTAATTGGGCTTTAAGCATCTAATTAAAGTGTGGGCCGGACTATATGTGTAGAGACCGGATCCATTAGGGTTTGTATTTGACGATGGGCCGAATACATATGGAAATATATAAAGGGTTATGGTCCCCAATTCATGTGTGATTTTCTCATTCTTTGTGGCATCCTATCAACACAAGAATACAAGAGAAAGCATATGAAGAGGAAGATCCATAAAACCCATAATCAGGAATTAAGATGGAGATTTGAAGCAACTAAACTGAAGATTTACAGATCCAGATTCAAGATTCATTAATCAAGTCAGAAATCAATTGATTAAGGTACGTTCCGCGTTAATTCATTTTCTTGATAATTTTACATGAAGGTCTTGACAAGATCATAAAGTTCAAATTTTAATAAAGTTCTAACGGTGATTTCGTACAGAAAACATAATCATGACTTATTGACTTATGTTGTTATTTGCATGTCGGCTATCTCACCTTTGCTTTCCCCAGATCTAAAGTTTGAACAGTGATGCCTGCAAGATCCAAAGGTAAGAAAAAAAAAATTGTAATTGTGTGTAACGATCTCATATTTTTTGCACGTGTAGCTATGTATGCTAAATTTCCTTTCAATAATTGTTTAATTATGGCATACATACTTTATCAAAATTAAGACATGCATGTTATGTAAAGTAACGATTATATCTTATTATTTTCCTTTATTTTATCGTTCAATTAATTATTATGTTCCTATTATAAAATAATGTTGCTCTTGAAATAATACACTCTCGAAGAGCATAATTAAGTAAAATTTAATATAAATTATACTTTTACTCTTGAAAAGTAAATTTTTATACAATTTATTATTTCAAATAGTAATATGTTATTGATCTTGAAGAGCATGACACTCTGATTTCAATATTCCAAAAGAATACTATTAGTAGATTCGTCTAGTACAAATATTTTGTTGCTCATAAAATAATGCAACGTTATAATTAATATTCCAGAAAAATATTAATTGCTCATGAAGAGTATGAATTATAATTTTCATTATTTCAGAAAAATATTGATAGATTTCTATGTAAAATCACGAATTAAATTACCCGATTTCTTTACATGTCCATTCTTTTGCATGCGTATTTATATAGGACAATGCTACTTGTACATTAGCATGTACATAAGGGTGTACATAATGTGAGTGGAGGTGTGGCCTACGTTACAGTGTCGTGGGCTCCACCACAGTCACATTATGTACATGCTTATGTACACGGTAATGTACAAGTAGATTAATCCATTTATATATTGATGTTCTAGTTAAATTTTACTTGTTCTAGAAGAGAATAATAAATACGATCTAACGTAAATTACATTTTTACTCTTGGATAGTAAATCATTGTATAATTTATTATAATAATATGTGATTACTTCCGGAGAGCGTGAATTGTAATTTTTAATATTTCAAAAAAATATTGACATATTATTTTTGAAGAAACAATAATAAAATACAATTTACTCTCGGGATAGCACATATTTCAAAAAAATATATAATTTTGAATTAGTGTTTATCCGTTAAGGAAAACATATAAATAATGTCATGTTGACATTGATTAATTCGAACACTTAATCGATTATTATATGATTATACAATATTTAATCATATTTTTCTAAATTAATTGTATTTTATTTTATTGTGAAGTTACTCAAATGGAAAACACCACAAAATTCGAGATGAATTGTCAAAATATCAGTTTATTTGATTGTGCAAATGGGCATACTATTTTTCAAGACAAAAAATATTTTTGTCACTTAAAATTAATGCAAAATAATATTAATAAATATATCGGATGAATCAAATATCGTTGAAAGCACTAGAAGAACTTATATTAATTTATGAAATAATACAAAATTATATATTAATAATACACTTTATTCTAACAAATTCAGAAGAAATTTGCTTAATTTTAAAATATTCATTAATAAGATGAAGCAAAAAAATAAAAATAAAAATAATATATATATATATATATATATATATATATATATATATATATATATATATATATATATATATATAATGTCTTTGTATTTCTTTTGTATTTGGCAAGAAGTAGATAAAATAAAAATTACTGGCACTCCGTTTTAGCATACTACACATTCATAAAAGTGATTAAGCCCATGTTTGCAACACATTCTTTAAAAATATATTTTTTCAAAACTCATTTTCAACCACACATTTTTCAATAAAATAGTATTTTTCATCACATCAATAACTTTTCATTAATTTTTAACCCCATATTTCCCATCATATCATTATTTAAAATACATTCATTCATCAATAATACCCATCAAACACACCCTGAATAAATGTTATCACAAATCCATAGTTCGTTGATCCTGTAGTGACTCTATATACTGAGGAAGAATTGTGTTATTATTTGGGAATCAACAGTGCAGATATTTGCAGAATTGGATAGCCTATACCATTGTGATAAAATGTTGATATCTCTTCGTGTCGTGGTTCGATCGTCATGAAATTTGGACAGGATGTTCATAACTCATTTTTCTTCAAATCCAACAATTTCTATCAAAATCCAGCGTTTAATTTGTGAGAAATAACTGCGTGAACAGTTGTAAGTTTTTAAGTACTATAATTTTTTTAAAAACAATTATCTTTGAAGATATGAGATTTGTCAACTATTCAAGGCTTACTAAAGTTTTCAAATTCAAGCAAGTATATTCTTTAAAAGTATTTCCACTTCCATTATGTATTATATTAGTTGAATATTTTGATTTTACTTGTGCTCGTGAAGAAGTACAACTAGAAATTATATTTGTATTAAATGAATATGGTGGTGTTATTCTAGAAGGAAACACGACAACCTTATATAAATGTTCCACAAAGAATATTATCTGCTCCTGAAGAGCACGTCGTTATAATATATTATTTGAGAAAAAAAATAATAAATATTAGTATTCTTGAAGAATACTGCATTGTAAGAAATATAAATTATACATATTAATATTTTAGAAGAATATTATGATTAATTTAAATGTATTTATGAATATCGTTCTATTACTTTTAAATAATCATAACTAGGTATATATCAATATTCTAAAAGTATATTGTTATGATATTATAGAAGAGTCAATACTGCGTTATATGGAAATAAAATCTTACTATTGAAAATAATTTATTTTCTACTAAATTAAAGAGAAACAAGCTAAATTTTTAAAATGTGTGATACAAACGAAAGAAAAACGATATCGAACTAGAATTTCAATTTGATTTTATTGTTTGGCATTATCAGTTGGACCATCACTAGATCAACAATGATGCAAAATCAAAATTCATTCAACGAAGAATCAGAAGATTTTTCAATTAAATAAATTTCTATATGTTATTTATTCCCTTTATCGAAAACTAATCATTAAACATTACTAGCTAAAATAGAGATTGAGTTCCCTATATTTCTGAAAATAAATTAAGATGATAAATGGAGCCCCATCATCAACTACATTCACTGTCTAAGTATTATTTTTATATAACAGATTTGATACATATACTAGAAGATTGTATGATGTTCACAACCTCAAGTTTGTGAAATACAACTCAAATTTTAAATTGTGAGCATAATTTTCAGATCATACAATTAAGACGGTGTGTCTTATTAATACCAATGATCCTAAATCTCAACTTTTTAATAAATATTAGTTGAGATGTTGATAAAATGTTTAACATTATTGCTTGTTAAACGTCTCCATTTTTGTTTAGAGAATGGCATTATGCATCATGTCAATATCCTAGTTCTCCCTGCTATAATTAGCTTATGGTTAGAGCCTAATTTTTTCAACTAATTATTTTGATAGTGTAGTATATTCAAAATTGATCCACTACAATGCACTGAGATGAAAAGTAAAGAATGCTGAGAATAAATGCGCAGTTTGAACATATATCCCAAAAGGATGATATTTTATAACACAATAAAAATGATTGTCAATTTAATTGTGCAATTCTCAACATTGGATGGAGGAATATTTAGAAGTTGGAAATAACGTACAAATGCATCATTATCCTCACAAAAGATAATTGACCCAAAAGTTCTAAAAGTAATTTTTTAGATACATTTACTAATCAAAGAAATTAATAGCGTCTCTCAACTTTAAATGTTCCAACACGAATTGATGTCCTATGAGGACAATTCATTAGCATTATATTTAATATATTTATAGTACGTCTAAAGCGTGATAATATTCGATTCTAATACAAAAATCTTCAAGCGAAAATTGAGAAATTAGCAAAAATGATCACATTAAGGATACATATACTCTTGATGAGTATTTAAACATAACAAATTATAAAACTTCAGAACAGGTTAAGGTACCTGATATGTTGAAAATTAAGATATCTCAATAGATTAAATCATTATAGAAAAAAATATAATCGAAGAGAAAAAGTTGTTGAAATGACACGATCATATTAAAATTGAATTTAAGTTTCTCTAGTAAAATTGAACTTACTAGAGAAACCTAAAGTTTTTGGATCTACAATCTGAACACCTAAAGGTATATGCTTATGCGACATAAAAATGAAAAAAATAAAGTGATAATATGAAATGCACAACTCTTTACATAATGAATTTTGCAAAAACTTGTATAAATAGATAAGTTATCATGTGGTGAATACAATAACAAGCCTCTATGTTGTTATCGTGAAAATACTTGAAATTTGATATCCTTACAACAAATGTGATTATAGTCAACTTATTTTATATAAACTTAATACTATCCTTGAAGGATTTAATATGCTTGAATCATAATTCAAGTGATACTATCATGAGAGCCAGCAAATATGCGTTGTACTCTTTTTTCCCTTGACCAAGGTTTTGTCACATTAGGTTTTCTTGACAAGATTTTTAATAAAACAACTTTTTATAGCATACTCAAAATAATAAACGTACTATTTTTCCTTCATTACGATTTTTTCACAGAGTTTTTCCTAATAAAGTTTCAATTGGGCATATTCTTTGTATAATAAATGCCTATAACATATAAAACATTTACCTTCAAAATAATACTTTTATATGTATGAAACTCCTGAGTTCAGTAGATATCAACAATAGCTATTTTTTGAATTATTATGTCACTATAGTCATCAAGTTTTGTTTCACTGAATTTTCTTGAAAACGTTGATGTACAAGATATCAATATTGAAAATATTGACATACAAGACATGGATCGCTTGATAGAAAATTTGAAATCATGATAGTAGCTGTAATCTTTTTCCTTCGATCAAGTTTTATCTAATTTGATTTTCTTGACAAGGTTTTAATGAGACAACATTTTATCACTCCAAATTATTTGTACTATTTTTTCATTTGTTGACATTTTTGTCCAATCGAGTTTTTGCCAAATAATATTTCTATGAAATAGTTATTGTGTGAATAATCATTCAATTAAGATTGTTGTAAATATAGTAGTATTTATGAATGACTTTTATAGTAGTCATTATGACCGTTATATTCCTTATAGCCCTAATTTTTTTTAATAAATATGGGGCTTTGGTTCTTAATAAAATACACAAGTTTGTTGGCTTCTCTATTTTTCTCTCTAGTTTGTAACAATAATTGTAAATTTTCCCATTTAGCGCGTGTTTGGTAACCATTTTTATCATAAAAATACATTTTTCCTGTCAAATCAGTGGGACCCGCCTGTGATTATGCACTAACTGCATGAATTCCAATTTACCGTGCTACCCTTACTATAGTTAATAATGCATTTTGAATAAGTGCTCATTGGTCATTTTAGTCCCTGATTGGTCAAAAAAGTCTGTCCCCCACCCTGCCACTTGTACTGCATACCCTGCCAATGAAACTGTATAACGTCTATAATTTTTCTACAATTTGGATGAAAATGGTTACCAAATGCAGGCTTAATCTTTCAAATTTCTACCAAACAAGCCTATCCAATACATTACACATTGCCCCAAAACCATACACTGCACATGCTTCAGTAGGGGTGTCGACAAGCTGGCCGAGCCGGCTTGCAAGTCGAAACTCGAGTAAAAATGGTTCGAATTTTTTTTTACTCAAGCCGAGCTCAGCTAAAAAAAATTAGGCTTGACCAGAGCTTTCGGCTCGGGCCTTAGAGAGTCGGGCCATCTTTTTTTTTTTTTTTTTTTTAAATTTGAGACAAATCTAACATTTAAAAAAAATTAATTTGTGCAATTTATACGAATTATAAATTAAATAAAAGTTAAAAATCTCATCATTTTTTCGTGCTTATGACAGGCTACAATCAATATATGCGGAGTTAAAATTATATATAAATAAAATATTTCGTGCACAATTTTTCTTAAAACAAATAAATTTAAAAATACGTATTTTTTAAAGTTAAAATTGATTGAAGTAATTAATATGAAACCCAAAATTTTTACCTCATATTCATTAAAATAATAATAATAATAAATCCGTTTTGACCAAATTTGAATTTTAAGTTTGAAATTTGAATACAGCTATTACTTGTCACATAGCAGCTACATACGTACTTGTAACTAGCTGCCTTGTACTAGGTGATATAATTTTATCTTTTTTTAATGTTTTGCAAGCAGTCGTTTTTATTTATTATTATTATTATTATTATTATTTTTTAGGCTGGACTCTTTATAAGTAGAAAATGGCTCGTAACGCGAGCTGACCCATGTGGCTTGTCGAGCCATATGGGTTGGCTCGAGCCGCACTCCAAAATGTGGCTCAACTCTAGCCTCGACTTGATTCTTCCGAGCTAAGAGCCAAGTCGGCTCCAATTTTTTGATGACCAAGTCATGGGCCGTTCGAGGTGACGAACCAAATTGGAAACCCTATGCTTTAGAGACAATCCTAAAAAAATAATAAAATTAAGGTAGTGGCCACTTTATTTGACTTGGTTTCCAATAAAACGTGGTAGGACCCGGTTACAATAATGGCGAAAAGGTAGTCATTGTATGTATCCCAACTGTAGCATTCAAAAGGAACAAGACGAAACAAACCTTTTCAGTGTACACAGTGGCCGCTGGGCTCCACCTTCTTTTCTGTGAGGCTGTGTTTCCTTTTCTCTTGGCCCCCAATCCTGCAGTTATCCACTTCTTCCACTTGTTCTTCTACACAATAATGCTACTTCACCATAGGGGTTGCCACGATTGGTAACAGAATGAGGTGGAAAATGGAGGAAAAGTGAAAAGAAAAATTAAAGAACATGGGTTATAAATTGAAACCGGGTCCGGGTCAAGCCCAACTAAAATCCATCTATTGTAAAAAAGCGGGAAAACCCATTTCATTAGACCATTTTCGCGCACTGAATTCAATTGGAAACTGTTCTGCCACTTCGGTCTACGACGAAGAACGGGGAGAACGCTACCCTTCTGCCACCAACTGGAATCCATATTAGTCGGCCACTCCGGTCTTCGACGAAGAACGGGCACAATTTCATACCTAAAAGAAACAATCTTTGAAGATGACAGAAAAATGTATTCTTATGCATTATTTAATTTTTTTCCAGGTCATGAGCTGTTTAATTTTATTGCTATGGGTATGGGCTAAGCTTCGCCTCTGTTGTTGTTTGCAAAACATGAAAGCAACTGATTTTCCCTCATTTGATAAAGCTTTTATGTATACAATTTTCCCTCATTTTTAGTACAGATTAGTTGAGTTTGGGGCTTTGTTCTGAGATCAATTGAGGGTTTATTTTATTTTTATTTGTTTTGTTTCAATTAAAGTTATGGCATACTACATTCAAACTGTCACAACTTTTTCTAGTTCTAGGATAAGCTTAAGTTCTATATTTATATTTATCCTTTTTAGCAATAATTGGTCATTGTTATATATTTATACAATAAATATAATATGTGAAAGAAATAATTAATTAAGATGAAGTGCTCAACTGGTAAAAAGTGTGAAATTTGTGTGGGATGTCAGGTGTTCGAGCCACGCTTCACGCACTATATTAAAAAGTCTTTGATTGGATTTTGGGGCCTTGGGCTCTTGAGTTTTATTGATTCTAATAAAATAATTATTATTTTTTTAATCATTTTCGGAATTATTTAATGGGTCAACTAACCAGTAGAATATGACAGTTTTAACTGCCCAATATTAGTACTCATTACCATTGGCCATTACATCTGCAACTTAATACTAGATCATGGTGGAAGAAGTTACATCTCTTTCTGCCTATATAAACACACTTTTGGGTATTAGAAAATAACAAGAAAAACGAGATTATATATTTCTATACAATACAAATATTGTTCTTAATTTTACAAATTTCTGGAGTACACTTGAGAGTTTTGAAAACCTTTTGTGATTGATGCACAATTGGTTTATTTGATCGTTGTATCCTGGAGGTGATTGTCCACGGAGGTAGCAGCAGTTATTGACAGACAATTTCGTTTTAGGACATCGTGCTGTCACGAGACTCGATCTATTGATAAGTTTTTCTGCACTTTACTGTTATTTTATCCGTGTTTCGAACAAGCTGGA
Organism: Fraxinus americana; assembly: GCA_035079005.1. Lineage (NCBI taxonomy): Eukaryota > Viridiplantae > Streptophyta > Magnoliopsida > Lamiales > Oleaceae > Fraxinus > Fraxinus americana. The sequence continues at coordinate 16,502,693 of CM068717.1, read as the reverse complement.
TAAATCTTCAGCTGCTACATTCGCCACATTACTAGAACTTGATACACGGCTCGTTTGACCCACTTCATCAACCCACTCCCAAAATCCTCTCATGGTAATCTGGGATTCAACCACATTAATTAACGAGCTGTGCTACACTCACAGAAAACCCATTTACAGAACACTTACAGACACACACATGCACGGGGTGGGTGGTTTTATTTTTTCAATTTAAAATTCAATGGGGCCCACCCCATTGTGTCACTTCTGGTTTTCCTCTGTAAGTGTACAGTTCTGTACACTCAGAAAAATCCTAGTTTCAACTAACTATTAATATGATGAAAAAACTACTGACATAAATACATAACAGATTTTTACGTCAAATGGTTTCCCATTCTATAATATCCAGTTTCCACCAAAACAAGAACATGTGTACAATGACATATCTCATAACAAAATTATATACTTTCCATTATACCTCTATTCATTGCATGACATTCAAACGAAAGCCGTATAAAACTGTAATCTACCTTCGCTTCAACAAATGAAATTATTTAAGGACAAAATTATATACAAATCCAATAGATTGGAAATATCTTAAATAGATTCACACCTAATTTTTCTACGGATCCTGTGGGTGAAGATGGGTGGTTGCGGCTTCGACACAATAGGCAGCGGGCGAACTTCTCAAAAAATTGTGTTCTACGTTGTGGAGAACATGGATTCCATCGCGGTCAACGGTTTCTGTACTACAGATGGAGAAGATGAGTGAAATTTCGCCAGATGGAGAAGATGGGTGAAGTTGCGCCCTAGAGAGGATTCGAGGTTTTGTTGGAAAATGGGGAAAATTTTTAGGGCCCTGTTTGTTTCTGATTCTCAAATCAATTCTCATTTTCAACCACACATTCTTCAATAAAATAATATTTTCCATCACATCAATACTTTTTTTTTCTTTTTCAACCACACATTTCCCATCATATTACTATTCAAAATCAATTCTTCCCCCAAAAATCCCTACCAAACAGGCTCTAGGTCAATTAGACGTGAATCGGGTTCATATGGTGGGGTGAAACGGGTTTAAATTATTGGGTCGGTTTTGATGTTGTCAAAATGATTTTGAAATTCAAAGCTAAACCAGACAAAAAGAACAGCTGGCGTCCACATCATCCTGTCAAAGGGCGTGTCAACGGCTTCTGCTACCATAGCGGAACCGTCTTCTACATGAGTTTTGCTATGGGTACATAGCAAAACACATAAAGTTTGACATAATGGCCATGTGGCCACACACAATTGGGGGGGCGCCTGGACCCACAGGGTGGACCCAAGTGCTCCCCCAATTGTGTGTGGCCACATGGCCATTATGTCAAACTCTATGGATAGCATTATGTACCCATAGCAAAATTCCTTCTACATTACTAGTTATTCATTCAATTTTCTTCCATCAAAAAAAAAAAAAAAACTATTCATTCAATTTTGATTACCCTTCAAAAAGGCCAGTTAGTCCCTCAGGTTTGGAGGGCTGGCTTATGCAAAGAACAATTATCATTAAACTAGAACGTGTGATTTTCTGAAAAAATTCCAATTTAACTTGAATTTTAATCTCTCATCACAAGATGAATGTTTGCCAGGATGATTAGGAAAATTAAGAAATAGACAAAATTGGCATCATATTAAATTTTTGCCGTCCAGATTCCAGCTGCAAAGGGTCAAAAGCAAGCATTTAATAATCCTAACTGCAAAAGATCTTCCTCCTCCATCAACTGATACTACCCATAAATACAAAGAGTCGTGTCTAAATTTGCTTTGCTTTCTCTTTGAAACCAAAACAGCCAAAAAGAAACTTTTTTCTCTTAAAATAAAGAAAAAAATCTACACCATTAAAATATGAAAGCTGGAGTAAAAGTACATATGAGGACACCTATTCTTGAAAGAACCATCTTGATTTATTTGATGCAAATCAATATTTTCAATAGAGTATGTAAAGATATATAGATTGTTAAAACAATAAAAGCTCAAAAAAGAGCCAATAAAAAAAAGTAGCGTAGGATGAAGCAGTAGTGGAGCCAAGTTTTTCGCATACTGGAATAAAAAATATTGGAAGGACAAAGTATGTATGTATTATGTATGAATTATACCATTTGTACATCTTTTTTTGTCCCTTTTGTTGACACACGAGGTTTTGTAAAAAAATCATTGGCTACAAATATTGTTTTTTGTTTAAATAGTTCAATGATAGAATGTTACTTGTCATTATGTCAAGGAAGGTGTAACCCAAGATATACACCAAACATGGTTGATTATGGATATATTATCCATGTCCTTCGTCCGAGTTGAGTTTCAAATGAAGCATGCTTGATAAGATAGGTGTATAGAGAGTTTGAATTTTTCTAACCCATTTATTATGTGATCAGATTAGTTAACTATAGGATTAAATTTTGGCTTGCAGTTATTGTTGTGGTTTAACCCAAATTCTAATGGATGTTGAAATCTACATTGGAGTAGTTTTGAAGAGATCAAAATTATGGACTTGAGGAAAAAGTCGCCGCATTTTCGTTAGCTTGACGCTAGCTGGATGCTCGCGCGAGCCAGGCGGCAACCCGAGACTTGGTCGCTCGCCTAGCACTGCCATGTCGCTCGAGCGATGGGGCTATCGCTTGAGCGACAGGCTTATCTGGCTCATACCCATTTTCGTTTTTGACGCGATTTTGAACTCATATTTTTCTACAACTTATTCTCTAGGGCTTATATATATATATATGACACGACTTGTATTGAAATTAAAAATAACAGAGAGAGATTCATACAACATTTTGAAAGTTTTAGATTTTAATTGAGTGCATTGAGATTTTGTAAACACTATTGTTATATATTATATGGATTTCTCCTCCTCTGCCCATGATTTTTCCCGTATTGGGTTTCCACGTAAATCTTGGTGTTTATTTCATTATCGTCGTTATCTTGCAATCTAAATTCATAACAAGTGGTATCAGAGTGAGGTTAATTGTTCCGCATGGCAATAATGAAGTATGATATTTTGTTGCTGGATAGAAACACGAGATTTACCTTATGACAAGTGAAGATGAGAGCGGTTCTAGCACAGATGGATTTGGAGGAAGCCTTGTTTGGGTTTGATAAGATGCCTGCTACCTAGACACATGATGAAAAGCAACGTAAGGATCGAAAAACCCAATCTCAAATTCATCTACATCTTTCAAATCAAATTCTTCAGGATGTTCTAAAGGAGAGAAGTGTTGCTGCGTTGTGGTTAAAGTTGGAGTAACTTTACATGACAAAGAGCTTGACCAGCAAGCTACACTTGAAATAATGCTTGTATTCTTACCGGGTGTCTGAAGGTACGTCATTGGATAATCACTTAACTATGTTCAAAGAAATCGTGGCCAATTTGGAGACATTGGAAGTTAAGTATGACGAGGAGGACTTGGCGTTGATGTTGTTGTGTTCTTTTCCGCCATCATATGTGATTTTTAGAGATACTATTCTCTATAGTCAGGATACTCTCACCGTGAAAGATGTCTATGATACTTTACTATCTAAGGAGAATATGGGGCAACTTGCTGGAGGATCTAAGAATAATGTTGAAGGCTTGGTTGTGGGTGGAAGAAATAAAGATAGGAATTTTGGCATAAATATAAGGAGCATATCGAAATCTAGACATGCTAAGAAGACATGTCACTATTGTAAGAAGAATTGTCATATTAGAGCTGATTGATATGCCTTGAAGAACAAAAATAAAGTTGCAGGTGCTACTGAGAAATGGAAGCAACCTGTTAATACAGCGGAGGCTGATGTTGTAGAAGATGGGCAAAATGAAAGAGAGTTTCTTGTGATTTCTGACATAGATTCTAAACCCTATGAGGAATGGGTTCTTGACTCGACTTGTACTTTTCATATGTGTCCCAACAAGGACTGATTTTCAACTTTTGAAGAAGTTTCGGGAGGTGCAGTTATTATAGGAAACAACGCGCCTTACAAAACTGTCGGAGTTGGTACAATCAGAATTAGAATGTTCGATGTGGCTATCAGAACACTTACAAATGTGAGACTAGAGGTGGGCGTGGGTTGGGTTGGGTCGATTTTTTACCCAACCCAATATGGTCGGTTTAATAAAAAGTCAAACAAACCCAACCCATTTATGTGTTCTAACCCAACCCAACCCAATCAAGTTTCTGTCGGGCTGGGTTGGATTGGTTGGTTTGGACATTAAAAATTATAAAAGTATGTTCTAATTATAAAAACCTATCAACCACATGAAATGCATAGATAAAAAAAGCTAAAGAAAAAAATAGAGACATCTTGTACCTGTAATTAAAACTGCATTTGTTTTCAAATCAAAGATTAACAAGAAATGGAAAAGATTAATAAAAATCCACTACAATAACTTTTTAATAGCATAATCACAAGTTAAATTATAAACTTGGAATAATCATAAATATTCAGTACAACTTCATCAAGATTTTAAAGTACAAACGTTCTAAAAGATTTTCACCGAAAAATTTTAGTAATTAAGAAATTTACAAAAAAAATACTTTCCCAATTCTTGGTGAGAAAATAAGAGAGGCAGTGACAAGCGGAGTTGGACTGTGGGAGCGAGAGAGGAGGAAGAAGATTATTAGGTTAGGATCGTGTAATTTTGTTTTGTAACTTGTTTGTCCCGTAACTTTTGCTTTTTGGAATGGAGTTGCATCTTCTTTTTAAAACTAAGTGGGTCGGGTTAAATCGATTTTCTTGAAATAACCCGCGACCCGACCTGCATTCTTCCCCCAAAATCCAACCCAACTATAAAATTAAAAAAAAAAACCGACCCAATGGAGTCAGTTTGGGCAATTTAGGCGGTTGGTTGGGGTTTGCCCATCCCTATGTGAGGCATATTCCAGAATTGAAGCGGAATCTCATATCTTTGAGTGCACTTGATTCAAAGGATTATAGATACAATAGTGAATGTAGAGTTTTGAAAGTGAGCTAGGTGCTCTTGTTGTCATGAAGGGACATAAAAGCTCTACACAATTGTACATTTTACATGGTTCCAAAGTAATTGAGATGCAACAATTTCTACTTCTTCTTTAACAGATGATGAAATTACAAAACTTTGGCATATGCGGGTGTGGCTCGGGCATATGAATGAGAATGGAATGACAGAACTAAGTCGAAGAGGACTTATTGATGGGTAGAAGACTAGCAAAATAAATTTTTGTGAGCAACATGTCTTTGGGAAATAGAAGAGAGTCAGATTCACGAAAGGAAAACATAATACGAAGGAAACACTTGAATATCCATTCAAGTCTTTGGGGACTGGCTATGGTACCATCAAAAGGAGGTCATTATTACTTGTTGACAGTGATTGATAATTTCTCCAAGAAAGTTTGGGTATTCTTCTTGAAGAGAAAAGTAATGCGTTTGGAACCTTCAAGGAATGGAAAATATTGATAGAAAAGCATACCAGAAGCAGGTAAAACGTTTGCGCACAGATAACGAGTTGGACTTTTATTCAGATGAATTCAATAGTTTCTACAGGGCTGAAGGCATCTTTAGATACTTGACAGTGCCTGAAACTCCTCAACAGAATAATGTGGCAGAACAGATGAATAGAACTTTGATGGAAAATGTTCGTTGTACACTTTCAAATTTTGGGTTGCCTAAGACCTTTTGAGCTAAAACTGCTACTACAGCTTATTTTCTAATAATTTGCTCACCATTAGCTGCCATTGATAAAAAGACACCAAAAGATGTATGGTCTGATAAACTTCTTGTTATTTTGATTTGAAGATTTTGGGTATCCTGCTTATTCTCATGTGGATAATGGGAAGTTGGAGTCTACAAAGTGCATATTTCTTGGGTATAAATCAGGTGTGAAGTAGTATAAATTAGGGTTTTCTGACACGAGAAATGTGGTTGTTAGTAAAGATGTAGTATTTGATGAATTTGTTATGGTTCATGGTTCACCTCTTGGGGATTCTGATAAAACTGAGGGGCAGAATCATTCAATTCAGGTGGAGTTGGAGTTGGAAATTGATTTAGATGAACAATAGAGGGTTACAAAACAGTCCATATAGATCAGTCCAGTTCGGGGTGACATATAGTAATATCTTGCCTACTTTGCCTACACCACCAGCACCACAGTTCTTAATATCTAAGGATAGACCTCGCAGACATATTAAACCTCTACAGAACTATGGCGAATCAGATTTGGTAGCTTATGTATTGGGTGTGATTGAAGATATTGATTCCATTGAGGAGCCTGCTACATATTCAGAGGCAGTCGTAGTAATTCTAGCAAATGGATCATTGCTATGTAGGAGAGGATGGCGTCATTGAGCAAAAATAACACTTGGGACTTAGTGAAATTGCCTAGAGGTAAAAAGGTTGTTACCTGCAAATGGGTGTTCAAAAGAAAAAAAGGCACGTCGGGGATTGAAGATACTAGATACAAGGTTAGATTGGTGGCAAATGGCTACAGTCAGATTCCAGGTGTTGACTTCATAGATGTGTTTTTACACTTGTGAAGCATAGTTCCATTCGGGCTTTACTTGGAGTGGTGGCGAAGAATGACTTGGAGTTTGAGCAGATGGATGTCAAGACAGCATTCTTACATAGAGAATTTGAGGAGAACATCTACATGTAACAACCAGAGGGGTTCACTGTGGGAAAGAAGATCGTGTGTGCTTATTGAAGAAGTCCTTGTATAGACTAAAGTAGTCATCTAGACAGTGGTATAAGATATTTGATTCATTCATGACTACCACGATTTCTTCAGATATAATTATGATAGTTGTGTGTACATCAAAAAGGAAGATAGTGGATCGACTACATATTTGTTATTATATGTTGATGATATGCTCATAGCAGCCAAAGATAGAGCATATGTCAAAAAAGTAATGTTTTAACTCAGCAATGAGTTTGATATGAAGGATTTGGATACAGCATAGAAGATTCCTGGTATGAAAATCTTAAGGGATAAAAAGGCTGGAAGATTGTATTTGAGTCAGAAGGGGGTACATTGAGAAGGTGCTTGAAAGATTCAATATGGTGAATGCAAAGGTTGTCAGTACTCTTTTGCCTGCTCACTTTAAATTATCATCTAACTTGTGTCCTCAGTTAGATTAAGGCATTGATTATATGTCTCTGGTTCCTTATTTCAGTGCAGTTGGTTTGCTTATGTATACTATGGTTTGTACAAAACCTGATTAGGCACATGTGGTCAGCAGATATATGGTAAATATTGGCAAGGAACATTGAAAAGCAATGCAGTGGATATTCAGATACTTGAGGGGTTCTTCTAATGCTTGTTTGTATTTTGGTAGAAATTTAGATAGAGTGATTGGGTATGTTGATTCAGCTTATGTAAAGGATCTTGATAAAAAGAGATCACTTAAAATGTATGTGTTTACCCTTAGAGGCTGTGCTATCAGTTGAAAAGTTATTTTGCAAAATACAATAACTTGTCTACAACAGAAGTGGTATGTAAGGAGGCTATATGGCTCAGAGGATTGATTGGTGAAATCAGTGAAGACTTGCAGATATCTATAGTATTCCGTGATAGTCATAGTGCAATTTTTTTGACTAAGGATCGATGTTTCGCGAGAGGATTAAGCACATTGATGTGATGTATCATTTTATACATGATGTAATTGCTCGTTGTGATATTGTAGTGAACAAAGTTGATACCAATGATAATCTTGTTGATATGATGACAAAACCACTTCAGTTTGAACATTGCTTGAATTTAGTGGGTATTTGTCATTGATTTAGTCCATTGGGGCTTGTTTGGAAGATGATGAGTTTTGTTTATTGATGGAGTCGTGACTTGGAATACCTTATGTTGAAATTTGGTTCAAGGTGGAGATTTATTATGATTTGACCTAAATTCTAGTGGGTAATTGAATGGTATTGAAGATATCAAAATTATGGACCAGAGGAACAAGCCGACGCATTTTCACTAGATTGGCGCTAGTTGGACGCTTGAGCAAGCCCAGTAAAAATAACCCGAGACTTGGTCGATCGCCTGACGCTACTGTCTCTCGAGCAACAAGCTTATCCGGTCCAAGCCAGTTTTCGCTTTTTACGCGGTTTTGGACTCCTTTTTTTCTACAACTTGTTCTCTAGGACTTATATATATATATATATATATATATATATATATATATATATATATATATATATATATATACAGAAATGATCTAATGAGCACCGGTGCTCATCTTATCCTAAGCACCGATGAGTTGGCACATTAATTCATTGGTGGATAAAGATTTTGTGAGTTCCAATCCACCAATGAATTAATGTGCCAACTCATCGGTGTTTAGGATAAGATGAGCACCGGTGCTCATTAGATCATTTCTGTATATATATATATATGTATATATATATATATATATATATGTATATATATATGTGTATATATATATATATATATGACATGACTTGTATAGAAATTAAAAACAGCAGAGAGAGATTCACACAATATCTTGAAAGTTTTAGATTTCAATTGAGTACATTGATATCTTGTAAACACAATTGCTATTGATCATAGTGGATTTCTCCACCTTTGACCGTGATTTTTTTCCCCGTATGGGCTTCCACGTAAATCTTTGTATTTATTTTCTTCTTGTTTATGTCATTATCTTGCGATCCAAATTTATAACAGTTATCTTTGATTCTAATGAGCCATGTGGTTTTTATTCTAAGTTGTCTTGTACACATATATTAATTAGGTTTGGTGATCGGCATTTATTTTCACATATTTCAATAAATTATAAATATTTATTTTCAATATTTTATTTGGTGACAGATTAACTTAAATAATTATTTGGCATGAAATTGAGCAGAAAATATAGAGACTTTCCTATCATGTGTCAAATATTTACCCTTGACCAAACACTGTTAACATCGAAGTTGATATACTCTTAACAGTAACGCAATTTGGTTATTTTCTGTTTGGCTTCCGGGTTGTTTTCTATATAAAAGAGACCAAAGAGTGCCATTAAACAGCACTGGGAAAAGTAATTATAGCTTCTCTATTTGGACCTTTAACCTCTTAGCTAAAATATATTTGCCTCCTCCTCTTCTTCTGCTTTCAAATAAAAGTGAAACATGGTCATACAAAATTTGTCCACGGCTATGAATGCCAAAATCATGGGATCAGGTAAAGAAACACTAGTTTTGGCACATGGGTTCGGAGCAGACCAGTCCATTTGGGACAAAATATTGCCTTATTTGGCTGATCGTTACCAAGTTGTAGTCTTCGACTGGTGTTTTTCTGGTGCGGTGAAAGATCCCGACCTCTATGATGCTGCCAAATACTCTACTTACGATGCTTTTGCTGATGACTTAATTTGTCTTTTGGAAGAGATGAAGGTGAAATCCTCAGCGTTTGTTGGACACTCCATGTCTGGTATGATTGGATGCATTACTTCAATAAAAAGACCTGATCTCTTCCACAAGCTCATACTAGTTGCAACCTCTCCTAGGTAATGGTTCAAATTATCTAATTTCCCATACATGGACAGTTGTTAAGGATATTCAGATATTATTCTCTTATGGTAATATTAGTAATTTAGGAGGATCGAGTCTTTATATATGCTATTCTCATGTAATTTTATGGAAGTCAATTTTTTGCTCAGATCTAGCTACGGCTTAATAATCCCTTTATTGTTGGTACCTGTTCTTTCTTTAATTAGAAGTTAAACTTACCCCGTCCAGAGATGGGGAGTACAAGTTCTTTTGTCGGCCAGTTCGCCAAACTTGGTTATTATTAGTGATCGTTGCCATTTTCATTGGAAATAAGGAGAAGAAATGAGTTAGATTTGATAAGTTGAACATGAAATTGACTATGATTGTAGAAGAGTCAGCTGTCTCGTTTAATTCGTCCAATCTTGCTCACCAGATATGCCATTTAAGTTATTCTAAAGACATGTTATGGTATAGAAATTTGATCCTTGTTTCTCTTCAAATTTCTTTTGTTTCTCATGTGAGCACATTTGATCGTGCTTAAAAGCGGTCGACAGTTGCTAATTGCTATGTTGTTAAATGTCTTCAAGTAACAAATGACTTCATCGGTAACATGTAGTATTGAACTTAAATATTATTATGACAATTTTTTCCTCTACAAACAAGTTTTGCAATATACTCTCTCTCTCTCTCTCTCTCTCTCTCTCTCTCTCATCGTCGGAGGGAATGTCCGTTGACAAATTATATTCTCATTTACTTGATACCTTCTATGTCCTTTTATAACAGTTAAATCACATTTAAGAGTGGATTTTTATTTTCCACTATTCATAAGTTGGTAACATAATGCCTACCTCATATACAGGTTTATAAACTTAGAAGACTATGAAGGCGGCTTTGAACTATCAGGTGTTGAGCAGATATTCTCAAGTATTGAATCCAACTACGAGGAATGGACTTCAAGCTTTGCTGCTCTTGTAGTCGATCCAATTGATCCTGGATCTGTTGAAAAGTTTGAGAAATCTTTGAAACGAATGAGACCTGAAGTTGCACTCACCTTGTCTAAAACTGTTTTCTTGATGGATTACCGGGACATGCTTGAGAAAGTAACAACCCCGTGTTATATCATTCAAACAAGAAATGACATTGTTGTTCCAAACTCTGTGCCTAAATACATGCAGAACAAAATCAAGGGTGAAAGCAAGGTGGAGATTATCGACACCACAGGTCATTTTCCTCAATTAACTGCGCATCACGAGTTCATGGAAGTGATTGATGCATTCTTGGCAGATAAATAACAATCAACTCTTCCAGATTCTGTTTTCTTTGTCTTAAAGTTATGCAAGTTTTCTTTTTTTTATTTGTACAATTAAGCTATTTGGACATGGTGTTGATGTTGTGGATTGGAATGCATGTGATTGTTCCTTAGGTTTGCTACAGAACATCTCTAGTTTTGTTTCTTTCCTTGTTTGTTTTGGATGCATGATGTCCCCTTCTTGCATATATTAACGGTTTTAGACTGTGAGTCCCTGTTTGGGCTCCATTTTGTCAGAAACTCTATTTTTTCAAAATTCATTTTCAACCACACATTCTCCCTTAAATAACTTTATACGTAAACTCAAAAATTTTCCTTATTTTTTAACTACCACATTCTCGAAAAACTCATTATTCCAGAACACATTTTCTTCCAAAAATGGGGTCAGACATAGGCTAAATTTGAGATGACTCAATTGAATTCTGCATAGCTAAGTTAAAGTATGTCTCGAGGGCTTACAAGTGTTGACAGTCTCTCCTTATGAGGGTAAATTGTAAAGGATATAGTCAGTCACTAGTCGTGATAAATAACGTTACTCCCATCTTATAACAACAGTAATGCTATATATTCATCTTTAATTTTGATTATCTATGGGCATGTTACCCCATTATTTAATGTAGCCAATTTTGAGGGGCTTAGTCTAATTAAAAGCATTACTTGGATGGTATAATTTTTTTTGGCTAAATAGTTGAAGAGATGAATTGGAACAAGTCTTCAAAGTGCTTATGTTGAAAAAGCTTTAAATGTGTCTTTATTAAGTGGAAAGGAATCTACGTTGAAACATGAAAGAAAGTATATAAATTATTGCACTTCTTTAAGATGTAATTTGGTGAAATCCCCAACTATACCCTAGGTTAGCCTTTGCTAGAAGCTAGGACCCAAAACTATCGACAAAACAGTCCTGGTGGTGCCAATGAACTGGTTTGGTACTTGACCCGAGCCTACGCATTTTGCAAAGGGTGCATTAGATGATTTAAAGGAGTATTTTGGATGTATACATTGTCACGGGAAGTGTTGTCATAATTTTTAACCACAATCGGACCATCGATCCAATTAAGATCGATAAATTACAAAAATACATCCCATTCCTTTTCAAAAGTTCTTGAAATCTCCCCCTCTAGTTTATTTTTCGTAAATGATTGTCCCTATCCTTCATGGTGTGGTACTTGGCTTGAGCCTGAGCCTCTCATAGAGGGCGAGTAAGATGCTTAAGAGGTGCACTTTGGGTGTAATCATTGTCATAGGTATCTATAGAGGTGTCAATCAGGGTGGTTCGGGCCGGGTCAGCCCATCAACATATGAGCCCGGTAACAGCTCGCATGAAAAAAGCCTGCCCGCTACGGGTTCCGGGTCAGTTTCGGGTCGGCCCACAAATTTTGGACTGCAACCCATGTCCGTCCGCTGACCCATCCGGGTCGAGCCCATGCAGGTCACGAGTCGCGGTTTGTTCCGATTTGATTCGTATTATTGTATAAATAAAATTATAAAAATATAGAATTTTTCATATTTATAGCAAAAAATATTTTTTTTGTTAAATGTAAACTAATAATTGAATAAAATGATAAATTCATATTTATACCAAAAAATGTTTACATAGAATTCAAATTTAATGTTACGTGAATTATTTATAACTTTACTAAGTTAAATTTAATTTAAACAAATAACAACTAAATACATTTCTGATTACTATTTTCAAATATTTATAGTATAAGTACATTCCAATCAGGTTGGCACCTACTTTTATTATAATTTATAGTTTAAGTACATCACAACTAGGTTGGCTCTCTTCCCTCATTTTTTTCAAATTTTTTTAAACTTTTTTTTTTCATTGGCCAGTGGGTTAACCGCGGCCCGTGAATGTGCAACCCTCGGGTCACAGCTCCTTGACCCGTGAACCACCTGTTCAGGTCACGGGTCGGCCCACGATCCCGGGTCAATCTGGGCCTGTTTTCACGAATTTGGTCAGCCTGTCCGTCTTGACACCTCTAGGTATCTAAAAGTTTTTAGAAATGGAATCGTTGTACCCTAATTTTCGAAACCCAATGTGATCATTGCTCAATCAAGATCAACAAATTTAAAACGCTGACTGTTACAAAACGTCACTTCCCTTTTCAAAGACTAGTTAAATCTCATGTTTTTTTTTTTCCGTAACTGATTCTCCCCATCACTAAAAAACAAACATATATTTCACCATTTGCTTTGTGTAATTCGAAAATTATTATTATAACTTAATATTTTAACTATATATTCTTTTATTGAGATATATTTTTTATTTAGGTGATATCAATAATTTTAGCTTAAAGAAATAAAAGAATGACAAAGTGAAGCATCCCAGGATGTCCAAAGACTAGGCCACGCAACAGAATGGTTAGATGGGAACTACTGCAAATGCTACAAGTGTTAACATCGTGCAAAATGTTGGCGGAACGGCTAAATATAAGTGTGGGTGAAAGGGTTGTTGTATATCGTGTAAATGTTATGCTCTAAATCCAATCAACTTTGGATATAAACACTTTAAATATATATAATTGATGCATATGTATGGCAATATCTATTATTTAAGTGAATTAATATTCTAATAAATTAAATAATAGAATCCATAGATTCAAGTCTTGGTAATTTGTTAATTACAAGGAGTTGTGATTGTGAGATACAAATTACATATGATCGAATCTTAAATCGTCAGTGGTCAAAGTAATAATGAGATACGGATATCGTTATTACGGATAGATCATCGCGTGTGACATTCTTACTTGTGAAGTAAGTAGCTGATCTAACAACATAAAGTGTGGTGACACGTAAATGAACACGTGGATGTTTTGTTATAGAATAAAACATTGGAAACCCGCTGGGAGATTCCACATGGATAACTATTTGAGTGTTAGTGGTTAATCTCTAACGATCGGTAGTGGAATTGGTTATTTGACTTGAGGTCATCATAGTACCTTATACGAGGACAGTCATCTTTTGGTGGTGTTGGATGTTGCTCTGTCAAGGGTCGCTAATACAGTATCGTTCGGGTATGCCAAGAATCATATGAACGTTGTAAATGATCGATACAGAATTAGTCACTCTTAGATATTAAGAGATTATGATCTACATTTTATCCAATTAAGTTGATAATGAAATCCTTGACCAAGGTGAACTCATAAGTCGAAAAAGAATTTTCAACTTACATTAACTTAAAAGTGTGATAAAAGATATGATCAATAATTGAGATTGACACATATCCATATCTCATCATTAATCGGATCATATTGACGAAATGATTATAATTTCACGGTAAACGAACAAGTTTGGTTTGTCACATCACGTGGCATTTCCATCACATGTATTGTCTTGACACATTACTAAATGTCAATTTAGGACGACGAATGTGAATTAGTGATAAATTAGAAGGGGTGTTTTAATTTATCGATTTTGATTAGATCAAAATAATAATTCACGTCGTTAGATATCGTGATCGGGAACCTAATGTGTCACACACAAAACAGAACCAGAAGAATGAGATTTACCAATTAATTAATTGACAAGTGTTGAATAAATAATTAATTGGATTGCTTATTAATCAGCCCGAATTAATTAATTAGATTAATTAATTCATGGATCGAATTTAATTAATTTGATTAATTAAATATCGGATCGAGTTAAGTTTAGAGATGGGTCAAGCCCACTTGGGCTTATATTAATAAGTTGCCAGGGTTTGTAAATTGTAGAGAATTTTCATTATTCTTGCTAGTACAAGAAAATAAACCTTAGCCGTCATTCTTGTTCTCTGTGTGGATCACTATTGAAGGTTGGACAATTGGAGAGCTTGGATTGCAGATCGTGATCATTGGAGTTCGAAAATCAGTAAAGAAGTTTGCAGAATTCATCATAGGTATTATTCTCATCGCAATTTCTATCAAACACATTGCAAATCCTTGGTGAGAATTGAAAATTATTTTATTTTCGCTGTGCATAATTAAGTAAATTCCCAACAGTGGTATCAGAGCCTACTTTGTATTTGTTAGAAATTGTTTTGTATGATTGAACAATTAAAAGTTGATTGTTTATATTTGTTTCTTGAATCTAGCAGTTTAAAAAATTATTTTTCATCTTCAAAAATCTGTTTTGAAAAGGAAAATACTTTTTTCGTCCAAAAAAAATTTGGAAAAGCAACCGTCACTGCCGGCCGTGGTGACAAAACCTGTGCGTCGCCCGGGATGAGAAGCGGCGGCGACTGTCGCTGCTATTGCAGCAGCCCTCGCTGTCATTGCAAGTTGCAGCGGCGAGCGCCGCTACTTGAAAATCGCAGGCGCTGTAGCCCCAGCGGTAGCTCGAACGAGCTACTGCGGGCTGCGGGACACTGTCGGTTGACACCGGTAGTTCCCTCCTCAGTAGGCACGTGAAGAGATGGGGCATTTTCCATTTTAGGGTTTTTTCATAAACCAGGTGATTGAGGTGGAGGCGGGGGCCTCTGATGCAATTTTTGAAATTGCAGGCCCCCACTCGCAATTATGATTTAAGGATCAGTTTGCAATTTTTTTGAAAGGGGCTTGTCATGCAATTAATATAATTGAAGGGCTTGCTTTTAATTTGAAACTTGGGTCAAGTTGCAATACTCAAAAGGAGTTTTGAATTTAAATATTAAAATTGTTTTTAAATTAGATTTTAAAATGATTTGACCCTAAAATTTCAATTTTGACCCGATTAAAATTTTATTTAAAAATTGATGACTTTTATATTTTCGTTAAAATTGGATTTTAACTTAAATATTAAATTTTGATCCTCAATTGAATTTTATTTTATTTAGAAGTTTTATCCTAAATTAAAATGTTAATTCAATTAAATTGGAGTTGGAGTTGGACTCTAATATAACATTTAATTAAAATTTGATTTTAATTAAACCATCCACCTTAGTATATTAATAAAATTAGAGTTAGACTCTAATTTGACATTTAATTGAAATTTGATTTTAATTAAATTGTCTCACCCTAAATTTTTCTTGAAATTAGAGTTGGACTCTAATTTGGTATTTAATTAAATAAGTTCACCCTAATATCTCGATACTAGAGTTTGACTCTTATTTTATATTTAAATTCAACCATATTAATTCGATTATAATTAGAGTTGGACTCTAATTTGATATTTGATTAAAATTTGATTTTAATTAAATTATCCCATCCTAAAATTTTATTGGAATTAGAGTTGGACTCTAATTTGGTATTTGATTAAAATTTGATTTCAATTAAATAAGTCCGCTAATTAAATTAATTAATTAATTTGATTAATTCATTATTTAATTGTTCCAATCCATTTGTCTAAATTAGTTTAGACGACTTTAATTGTTAGAAACTTGAAACATGTTTGCATATAATATTAGATATTATATAAGAAAGCATTTATATGATGAATGTTTTATTAGTGGATGATTATGGACTCGACCATGTGGATGTGTTGAATGGTTAGTTTTATTCTTATTGTTTTATGGGCCGCGAGCTCTTAATTTATTCGGACCCGTGAGTCCGTTATTATTGTTATTATTTTGGGTCGCTGGCCCAATTATTTAAGCCTACGTGCCAATTAGTATATGATATATGTTGCAGATGGACTAATTGAAGATGCAAGAAGAGGTGGAAACCATAGAGATTGAGTATTGTATGATTCAATGTTATACCCCCTAAGAACTGACTAACTAATCTTCCTTATGGCTCGGGAAGACTAGATAGTAAAGTCTATAATCATCCACACTATTATATGTATATTTATTTGCATGCTAGATGTATAATAAAATATATATAATTATTACGATGAGACCTTTGCATGCAAAAACCCCTCATTAAAAATATTAAGTCAATTTGTTATTCGCCTTTCATCATTATAGTGAAAAACGAGAGTCCTAAATTGATCTTAGCTTGTTGAGTACACTAAGGCTAGTCTATTAGGGATATGTTTGACACTATGAAATATTAGATATTTCTGAATGATGGGTTTGGCTTAACTAATATTCATCTTTTGTTGAGTACACTTAAAAAGATAAATTTTAAAGGCATGTTAAAATATTAAGTCATATTTATATTCGCCTTCCATAATTATAGTGAAAAACGAGAGTGTTAAATCGATTTTAGCTTGTTGAGTACACTCAAGGTTAGTCTATTAGGGATATGTTTGACACTATGATATATTAGATATTTCTGAATGATGGGTTTGACTTAACTAATATTTATCTCTTGTTGAGTACACTCAAGGAGATAAATTTTAGAGACATGTTAAGCTAACACATAAGATGTGTGAAGATAAAGAGTAGTCGGCTTAATGATTTGGGAGTTGTATGGAGATACAATTGATAATAGTATCTACCCAAATGTTTTATTAGGGCTTGTTGAGTACACTTAAGGTCTTAATATAACAAATGGGATCCCAACCCACGGCAATCAAGTATGGATTCCATAAATTTATGTGAGAGGATCATAAATTTGAGTTAAACAATGGGAGCAAAATTAATTTAATAAAAGATCATGTTAAATTAATTCATGCATTATATATATTATTTATTTACTTTTCGTCGTTCATATTTATTGAATCATGAGTAACCATTTGTATTTGAGGGGCATACTGAATGCCAACAATCAAACGAAATTTTCTTAATTGACACCGCAATATGAGAATTGTTCTCAAGCATGAGAAAATTGGTTGTGTTCTTAAGTAGCCCTTTCTAAAGACACATGTTGATGACTTGACAAAGGAAGCGGTGGCTGCTATAATAAACACAGTGATGACGATAGTACTGCAACATGTGTGATGTTTGCGACTATGTCATCTGAGTTACAAAACAACATAAAAGTATAGATGTTAACACATGATTTTTCATCTCAATGTATTGAATGATGAACAATCACATGTGGAAAGATATGATATTTCCTATCAACTATACTGGTGCATAATGGCAGAAGAATCTTCAGTCAGTGCTTGTGTGCTGAAGATGCTGTTTGAGAAGTTGTCTCGATTGCGTTCAGTCATGATCAGTCATGAACAATGAACTAAGTATAGACTTGGTTTTGCAATCTCTGTAAGAGAGTTATTCATAACTAATTATGAATTTAACATGAATAAACTCGAAGAACGCTCATTGAGTTGTTGAACATGCTTAAAACTGTTAAGTCCAACATCTATGTTTGTAGTGGACAAATCTTAGTCATAGATTTCGATAGAGAAGTCCAAAGGATGCTTTAGGAAAGCAACGAAGATGACTAAAACAGTTAAAGCGAATAAGGACAATACCAAATCTGATGATCCTTATTATCATTTTGGAATGATGGGTCATTGGAAATGAAATTGCAAGGCTTATATCTACTTCATTAGTTTCATGGATATTAGATACTAGATATAGATCTCATATTTGTATAAATATGCAGAACCTAAATAAAAGTAGATCGCTGCAAAAGAAAGAAATTGACCTACATGTTGAAAATGAGCAAAAATTGTTGCATTGTCTGTAGAAGCATATTTCTTGCCATTGCATTTATGTTTGATATTAGAATTAGAGAAATGTTAATTTTGTTCTCACCGTTACTAAGAGCATTAAATAAATTTCATATTTTGACATGAATTATTTTAATGTTAAGGACAATTGTTGTTCCTTTTTATCTTGATAAGATCTTAATGGTTATGGTAAATTACAAAATTACATTTATATTCTAAATATTGAGTATTCTATAATGAATATAGAAATTGAAAGACATAAAAATGATAATCTGAATAACACATATATCTGGTATTGCGGATTCGGTCACATAAATGAGAATGCAATTCCAAACTTACATGAAAATATATACTTGGGTCAAATGATTTTGAATCATTTGACAAATGCGAATCATGTCTGTAAGACACAGTGACCAAATCTTCTTTTACTTGAAAATGAAAAAGATTTACACAATTATTAAGTCTAATACATAATGATATATGTAGACCCATATCAATTAATGTCAGGTGAAATTTATTTTATCTCATCACATTTACTAATGATCATTTCAGAAATGATCATGTATATTTGATGAAATTCAAGTATGAAACTCTTGAAATGTTCAGGGGATTCAAGTTAGAAATAGAGAAACAAATAGGTAAATATATTCTTACACTAAGACTTGATCGAGGTAAAAAATATCTAAAATGGAGAATTTTAGATTATCTAAAAGAGAATGAGATTTTCACGCAGTGGATTCCTCCACATACATTGCAACATAATGGTGCATCTGAAATGAGGAATCGTATATTATTAGATATAGTGCAATTAAGAACAAGCCATGCAAGCATTCAAAAATTGTTTTGATGTCATGCACTGATTGCCACGCGCTGCGCACTAAATCGTGTCTCATCTAAATCGGTTGACAAAACTTCATACGAGTTATGGAAATGCCCAACTTATCTCATATGAAAGTTTGGGCTGTGATGCTTATGTGAAGCATATTGGATCGGATAAGTTTGAGACTAGATCCGATAAATACATATTTGTGGATATCCAAGAGACAATTGGATATCAATTCTATAATCCCGTTGAGAAGAAGATGTTCATCTCAAGGCATGTCGTACTCCTAGAGAAAGTGTTTATTCTAGGAGAGACAGTGGGAATAGAATAAATCTTGAAGGAGTCCAAGAGTCTATGGATATAATTAATCGAATAGATGAACCTGAGTCTTATCCCACACCAGCTGAGGGACATACTCTTAATCGGGAAGTTGAGACTTCTTAGGACACGTTAGCTCCATGTAAATCTTGTAGGATCATTCGACCTCCTAGAAGGTACGAATCCATGATTACCAATAAGATATTACTGATCAAGGATAATGAACCTACTAATTACGCATAAATAAAGTCAAGTGTTAACTTAAAGAGATGGCAAGATGCCATAGAAATTCGAGATGGACTTGATGTATGTAACCAATGTTTGGACCTTGGTCGACCTGCCTAATGGATTAGAACTTGTAAATGAGTTTACAAGAAAATGTCAATATGGATTGGAACAAGTCTCTTGGAGCTGAAATCTTTAATTTGATGAGAAAGTCAAAATGTTTGATTTTATCAAAATGAAGAGGAATTGTATGTTTACAAGAAGATAGTGGGAACATTGTCGCATTCCTGATATTATATGTATGAGACATATTATAGGAAACGACATCTCTATATTTCAATTGTTGAAATTATGGTTGTTAAATACTTCACTGTAATAGATATGAGAGAAGCAAGTTGATCTATAGAGATAGATCTAAATGATTAGTTAACTCATCTCAATCTATATAGATAAAATCTCGAGAAAATTTTATATGGAGAAAATGAACTGAGAGTTCATGGATAGACTGATGCTAACTTCTAGTCAGACTAAAATAATAGCATATCTCAAATAGGATATTGGTTTACTCTTAAGCGGTGTGTTAGAAAAGTTCCAAATAGGAAATAACCATTGATTCAATAATGAAAGCCTTATACACCACTGCTTTACAAAGCAACAAAAGTTGTGGTCTGGATCAAGAAGTTCATTAATGAATTTAGAGTAGTTCTTAACATTGTTGATCACACGCTTCTGCATTGTGATAACAATGGAGCCATCGTGAAAGCGATGGAATTAAGGTCTCATCGATGATCTAAACATGTGTTGAGGCGACATTATCTCATCGGAAAGATAATACAATGAAATGACGTAAAGAAATAACGAATTCCCATAAGTTTTTAAATTGCAAATCCACTGACAAAGAGTTGTCGTGGGATTAACATGATCATCATGTAGACTCTTATGGTATAAGATACATAAGTGATATGATCTAGTGCAAGTGGGAGTTTGTAAGTGTTATGCTCTAGGTCCAATCAACTTTGGATATAAACACTTTAAATATATATAATTGATGCATATGTATGGCAATATATATTATTTAATTGAATTAATATTCTAATAAATTAAATAATAGAATCCGTAGATTCAAGTCTTGGTGATTTGTTAATTACAATGAGTTGTGATTGTGAGATACAAATTACATATGATCGAATCTTAAATCGTCCGTGGTCGAAGTAATAATGAGATACGGATATTGTTATTACGGATAGATCATCGCGTGTGGCATTCTTACTTGTGAAGTAAGTAACTGATCTCACAAGATAAAGTGTGGTGACACTTGAATGAACACATGGATGTTTTGTTATAGAACAAAACATTGGAAACCCGCTGGGAGATTCCACATGGATAATTATCTGAGTGTTAGTGGTTAATCTCTAACGATCGGTAGTGAAATTGGTCCTTTGACTTGAAATCATCATAATACCTTATACGAGGACAGTCATCTTTTGGTGGTGTTGGATGTTGCTCTATCAAGGGTCGCTAATACAGCATCGTTCGTGTATGTCAAGAATCATATGAAGGTTGTGAATGATCGATAGAGAATTCGTCACTCTTAGATAGTAAGAGATTATGATCTACATTTTATCCAATTAAGTTGATAATGAAATCTTTGGCCAATGTGAACTCATAAGTCGAAAAAGAGTTTTCAATTTACATTAACTTAAAAGTGGGATAAAAGATATGATCAATAATTGAGATTGACACATATCTATATCTCATCATTGATCGGATCATATTGACGAAAGGATTATAATTTCACGGTAAACGAACAAGTTTGGTTTGTCACATCACGTGACATTTTTCATCACATGTATTATTGTCTTGACACATTGCTAGATGTCAATCTGGGACGACGAATGTGAATTAGTGATAAATTAAAAGGGGTGTTTTAATTTATCGATTTTGATTAGATCAAAATAATAATTCACGTCATTAGATATCGTGATCGGGAACCTAATGTGTCACACAGAAAAGAGAATCAGAAGAATGTGATTTACCAATTAATTAATTGACAAGTGTTAAATAAATAATTAATTGGATTGCTTATTAATCGGTCCGAATTAATTAATTGGATTAATTAATTCATGGACCGGATTTAATTAATTTGATTAATCAAATATCGGATCGAGTTAAGTTTAGAGATGGGTCAAGCCCACTTGAGCTTATATTAATAAGCTGTCAGGGTTTGTAAATTGTAGAGAATTTTCATTATTCTTACTAGCACAAGAAAAGAAACATTAGCCATCATTCTTGTTCTCTGTGTGGGTCACCATTGGAAGCTGGACAATCGGACTGTCTGGATTGCAGATCGTGATCATTGGAATTCGAGAATCAGTAAAGAAGTTTGCAGAATTCATCATAGGTATTATCCTCATCGCAGTTTCTATCTAAACACATTGCAGATCTTTGGTGGTAATTGAAAATTGTTTTATTTCTGCTGTGCATGATTAAGTAAATTCCCAACATATCGTACAAACAACAAGTAAATTTTAATCCACATGAGTGTGTAAACAATATAACAAGGTGATTGGAAATGTAGTATGAAAACTACAAATGAAAACAAAGGGCAGTCAGGAAATAAAGAAGAAGAAGAAGGAGAACAATCCGAGGCAAGTTATTTTTTTTCTTTCCTTAAGACAAAATTTACCCGCAACAGTGCACAGGTTCACGGCACTTGTCTCTCAAGATACAATAGATTCAACTTGTGGTAGAAGTACTTCGAACCACAAGTTACGATGAACTTTTGACGGAGTTTCTCTTTCCAAAAAAGAAAATGGTTTTGAATGAATTTGAAAGCGAATTGCAAGAGTTTTTATGCAATACTTAATACAAATATGGTATGGGATACCTAATGGACGTCCAAAAGGTCCTATATATAGAAGATTAGGGGTTGTGAATGAAGTGCTGTGCCCAAACTCAACAACTCTTGCCAAAGGTCGCACCATTCACTGCCACTAGCCTGTCGCCATCGCCTCGCTCGAGCGATAAAAACAATGACTTCCTCGCTAGCCTATCGCTTGAGCGATAGTCCAGCGTCAGGCGAGCGACACACTTAGACAAATATCCGGCAGTTTTTTCTATTTTCTTCCCAATTTTGGACCGCAATTTCTCACTCATCCGGAAATGATTTTGAGATTCCAGATATACCAAACGATCTACTCGGCGAGTAGAACAACTTGATCTATTTACATTTGTAAATTGACCATCGGATTAAGTTCGAATATTTGGTCGAAAAGTTGACACGAAAGTCACTTTTTCAAATTTTTGGTTTTGACACTTAACCAAATTTTCAATCTTCTAAATTAATTTCCAACACAAAATATTGTAATGAAAACAAGGATGCTTAGAAGAAAAACCTCGAATGCTAAAAACTGGTGAGTTGACATGGGAGTTACTTGGAAAATCTGTGCAACTAAGGGCCTCTCTACTGAATACGGAAACTAAATCATGATGCTCCAACATCGTCTAAGATCGAATGGAACAGAAAAGTTAATTTGTAAACATGGGAAGCCAAAAGTACTATTTTGAAGAAATTTACGACGCAAAGTATACTTTTCAATATATTTGATTAGTACTCCATATATGTGTTGGGATCTGATACATGTTCCTTAATTCCCTCATAGTTTCATTTTCGGAGAAATATTAAGATGACAAACATAAAATAAATGGATAAAAACAATGCATAAATATACCAACTCTCAAAGGTTAAAAAATCATCATATAAATATTTGTTACAATAATGTACTATTTCTCGTTTATCCAAACTCTCAAATGTCATAAGAAGATTTTGTGCAGAACATGAAGAGAACGAGAAAAAAAAAATCCTTAGATGTGAACTTCTTTATCGTGTACAACAAAAAGAACGAGAGCACGTCAAATTATAGGGAAACTTGATCATTGACAGGGGCGGATCGGGCACTTGGCTGTAACCCATTGCCGCCAACATCCAAGTCCAATAAAATTAGTATAAATTAATGGAAATTTGTTTTAATTTTAGTGTACAGCCCACCAACAATTAATATCACTTGGCAAGCCCAACCCAATTCTTGAAACTAATTTTTTGTTTTAATTTTTGGCCCAATTTTTAAATCTCACTTTCTTAAATTTTAGTCCAAATCCATCCCAAGCTCATTTGATTCCTCTCTTTTCTTCTTTCTTCAAAATTCAACTCTCATTCCTCATTTGAAATTTTTGAAAACCAAATTGACAGGGGTGTCCTCAACTCTAATTTTAATAGATTTCTTAATAATTATAAATTTTCATGGATTTTATGGAATTCAATAAAATTTAACAGATTTCATAAGATTTGAATGAATTTCTATTTTGTAGATTTCAATAGATTTTCATGGATTCGTAGACTTTTCTATTAAAATTAAAATTCCACCATACTATTTCAAGTGTATTTTTCTTTGTGAACCAAATTATGTCAGGACGAGCAATTTTATGCATATTATGTCGAAATATGCAAATTATAATGGTTAATCAAGTCCATCTACACTAGATCTAAATTGCTTTTGAAATGTCACTTCTGTCCCATCTCCCGCGAAAACAACTTTATTCGTAAGATGATGAGACATTAGATACTAAAGGGCCAAGTTATCTGACACTGAAAAAACCAAATTATTGTTTATTAAAATAAACTCAAAGTTGTCATCTAAAAGCAAAAAAAATTGTAAACTTGTCTAAACAGAATTCAAATTTCATTACTCCTCGTTCACAACATCTACCCACATATTTGAAGCTATATTTGTTCCCCATTCATTTGCATGCTCTCTTTGTTGCTCTTGAGTTTCAACAATATTTTCATCCTCTTCAATTACTGGTAATGATGATGTAGACGAATCTTCACTATCTGATTCAACAGGAAATTCATCAGAATGACACTCTCTGCGAAGAAAAATGCAGTAGAGAATGGCATGAGAATCTGTGAAGGGAAGAATACACAAATAAGGTGTTTACTTTTACACATTTCAAAAATGCCAAAACATGTTCTAAATTTCAAAAATCAGGTTTCTTTAAAATTTTAATTATGAAATAATAATTATTAAATTAATTTATAATTAATATTTAATTCAACTATAAAATAATTAACCCACCCCCACCTCCACCACCCCTACCTCCACCACCCCTATAACTCCGGGACTATTCCGACGACCGTTCCGATCACCACTCTTTTTCGGTGACTGTTCCGACGACTTTTCCGATTCCGGCGAATATGTTAAGGTCACAGATCTATACGATTTTGTTACAATTTAAAATTTTTTAGGTCACAACTTAAAATTTTAAAAGTCACAATTTATTAATCGGTCACAAATCACAAAATTTATAAGTCACAACACTTATTTCGATCACAATTTATCAATTTATTGGTCACAATTAATAATTTTTAGGTCACAAATTAATAATTTTTAGGTCACAATTAATAATTTTTTGAGTCACAAGAGTGTTTCTTAGTCACAATTTATTATTATTGGTCACACATCAACGAATTTATTGGTCACAATTTGTGACCACCACCATCACAACACCACCATCGTCATCACCAACACCACCACGTCCCAGCAACAAAAATCCACATTCCAATGCCGACATTTTTACCACCACACCTTCACCGCCACCGCCACGACACAGCATCACCGTCAAAAAAATCAACTGCACATCCACCTCCACCGCACCACAAAGCACCCACCGCCGCACAACTCACGCCACTACCTCCACCACACACAGCAGCACATCACCGCCGCACCCACCACCGCACAACTCACGCCACCACCTCCACCGCACACAGCAGCACATCACCGTCGCACCCACCGCCGCACAACTCGCGCCACCACCGCCACCGCACACAGCAGCACATCACCGCCGCACCCATCATCGCACAACTCCGTACACAGCAACACACCATTCACCGCACCACCACCGCACAACTCCCACCACCGCAAAGCACATCTCCACCACCGAATCGTCATCACCACACCACTCAAAAAATAAAAATAAAAAGGGAGAAGAAAGTAGCAAATCGCAGTGGGGCTACAGATCGCGAGCGGGGCTTCCGTGTGCAGTGGATGACTGTGCTTCAGATCGCGAGCGGGGCTTCAGATCGCAGCAGATGGCACCAGATCGCGAGCGGGGCTTCAGATCTGGATCGCCTTCGTCGGAGTGGAGAGGGAGAAGAAATTAGAAAGAGAGAGAGATACCTGTTGACAGAGACGGGGAGGAGAGAACGGCGGTGGGGAGGGGAGGAAAGAACAGCGGTGGGCAGGAGGAGCGAACGGCGGTGGGCAGTGGAGGAGAGAAAGGCGTTGGATCGGGAGGAGAGAATGGCGTTTGAGAGGTTAATTGAATTTTAGGGTTGGTTTGTTTATTTTAATTGGGATGAAAATAATATAATTAATATTAAATTAAATATGAAAAACCTGATTTATGAAAAGTTAAACTTAATATATGGTTTATGAAAATGGAAATCTAAAGGTAGGGCTGGCTGTAATTTCTTCATCTGGGAAATTTTGAGAGTTGGATATATAATTGTTACAAATTTTTGGTATTTATATTTATGGCTTGAAATCTTTTAAAATCTATTAAAATCCATCAAATTATTGAAATCATTCTAAATCAAGTAGCTATTGATGATACCTAAATTTCTCAAGAATCTATTGAAATATAAGTTGAGAACACCTAAATTTTTAACATTTTATAAAAATCTAAATTGAGGACACCTAAATTTTGGTGAATTATATTTTAATCTGAGTTGAGGACACCTCAATTTATATAAAGTTTTAAAATTCATTAAACTCTCGTTTGAGGACACCCCCCCTGAAATTTTCAAATTCTTTGAACCTTAAATTTTTCATATCCATGGTCCACCCATCATCGGAGCCATCGATTGCCTATTGTCGATTGTCAACCACAAATCACAACTATTGACGAAATATACACGCGAATAAATTTTGGAAACAAACTGTATGTACGATTGTTTCTGCTTTATGAAACTTCTATTTTAAATGTCGTTCTTCCCGTCCCTCATGAAAGATATCCTTTTGTGAATTTTTTTTTCTATTTTTACATTGTCACAGAAACTCGTTATTGCGTAATATAGTTAAAATAATTCTAGGTTTTCATTTCTTTGTGAAAATAAAAAAATTTAGGCAAGAAATTCTGGAACTTATTTCTTTTGCGTGATGAGTAGGCTACTGATGTCAAATCAAGTTTGTTACAATATGAATGAATTTAAATTGGAAAGAAAAATGGAGGGATATGAATTTATGATTTGGGATATGAATTTATGATTTCTTATAATAGATATGAATGTATGATTAGGGAATGAAGATTTTAAGTTCTAAGCTGTTACAATACGAATGAATTCATAATTATGGTTTTTTCAATTTATTTTTATGAAATATTGTTATATTGAAGTGTTTTGGTTTTATGTTTTTTAGTTTTAGATTTTAATATGGAAGAAAATCGACATTCTGCCAAGAAAGAATAACCTTGTTATCTTTCTTTTCAATGAGCTAAAAATCTAAATGTATAAATGTAATGGGTAATATTATATTACGATATTTTTTGTTATATATGAATTTTATTCGTAGATTAAATTTTTAAAATATTTTTGCCCCTGTAACCTTGATTTCTGGCTCCGTCACCCTGATCATTGATGAATTGTTTGACCTAATTTTGCTCCCAAAGTCTCGGAAGACCAAAAGGTCCACAAAAAGGAAATTTACTGAAAGGGAAGAAATTACCTTTGGCTATTTTGGACTTTCCATTCTAGAGTGGAGAAAAATTACAAAGATATTCAATTAAGTGGAAAAGCTTGCAATTAACGTCCCTTTTGTCAACCAAGGCCTAAAGGCCAAGAATTGACTCAGTTAAGCAAGTTTTTTAAATAAATTGGTGATGGCCATGTTGGTTTTGGCCTTAAAAAAATGTAACAAAGAATTTTTATTTTTTAACAGCCAAATTTACGATCTATTTGTATTTTCCAAAGGCAACTTAAAATTTTAAATCTAAATCGGAGAAAGCATGTAACAAATCATGTTACTGTTGTTGCAAAGCTTTCAAGCTTTTAACCCTACCAAGACTATAAGTTCACCGTTAAGGACTCATTTGATATTGCTTCTGATAAGTCAAAACGAGCTTTTGAAATCCAAAAAGGACTTTTGGACCCGTTTAACTAATTTTATGAAAGTGATTATTCTAATTATAAGAGTTTTTTTTTTTTAAAGTTGGTCTCATGGGATTTCCTCAAAAAGTACTTCAGAAATAAGTAGAAATTGGTTTTCAAATACAAATTAACGCATCTTTTTCAAAAAGTTCTTTTGTAGGAAGCAAAATAAAAAAAATTATGCCAAACGGGGCCCTAATTCTTCCCCTTCATCGGGTTAAGTTGAGTTGTGGTACCCCAATCAAATAAGTCAATTTTACTTTAAGAAAGAATGCTATTTTCTAGAGGTTTTTCCCAAAAACTCTAGGCATCACCAACTCCATAATCTTATATTTTCCACCTTTAACGGGCCTTTAAATAGGCCTAGGTAACATATATGATTGATTTTATTTCACATTGACACCCAAAGTAAAATATTTATTGCAACTTGGTCCCAACCTTATTTTGATATTTATAGTACCTAAGGTTGTCTCCTTCAAATATATTCATACTTACGGAGCACATTTCGTAACACTTATGTTGTAGAAAGATGCTGAATGTACAGTCTTTTTGCACATTAAATTTGACAGCTCTTTCACATTTGTGTGGGGCCCTCAATTGTGGACCTCACTCCCATGTGAAAGGGCTATGAAAAGATATGTTTAAAAAGGCTGCAAGTGTAGCATCTCTATGTTGTAATGTTGCTAAATTTTATTGAATATTTGGAGGTCAGGTCGAATTGTAAAATAGATTACACAGAACAAAAAACGTGAATGATAATAAAATTATAAAAAGGTCTTGAACGGGTATTGATTGAATTTCGTTCAACTGAACGTCAGAATTATTGAATTCACCAAATAACGAAAAAAAAACCTGTAATATCATTATCTGCGTTAAAAGAAAACTCCACAGTTCAAATGGCTTCATGATGTGCAGATGAAAAGGCTGGTTGACAATTGTGATTCAGATTGCAAGCATAGACAATGATGAATGCCCACAATTAACTGCCACCAACGGTCATAATCAATCTTGTACAGACATATATTGTGATCAAAATAAGATCCCGTTAAATATGGTGATTTTCTCAAAAGAATGCATTGCTACTTTTTATGAAAATTTTATTAAATTAAAGCATGACTTTTCAGAAGCTTTTAATTTTAAATGGCGTATAAAGCCTGAAGTGTAAGTTTTTTTCCTTCAAGATATGTGTTGACAATGACCATTCCTCTCTTCCCATTAATTACGGTTCTTTTTCAGTCTTTCTGGTGTAATCACGAGATGAATACGGAAGGCGAAGGCCCACTGAAAATAATGAGCGCACCATCAAATTCAGTATTCAAGATTGGTCGACAATCAAAACCCTAGTATGATTTCGACTTAAAAAACACTCAAATAAGAACATCAATACATGGAAATAAATAAGTCGGTTTATCCCATAGCCAACTTGTACAGTTGTTTCGTGCATGCATCCTATGTTGTCAAATAGTGCAGGAGTATGATTGAAATGGAATAGGCAAGACGAGCAGGCATGGAGTGAATTGTTGAACTTAATTCTAGGTGATGTCAGGTATATTATACTAGAATTATGAGTTATAGCTTTTGGATTAAGTAGTGATAATAACGTTATCAATTGGTAATAAAGTTGAAAGTCTCATCTTTGAGGCAATGTTGGAACATCTCGAGTGAGTAGATAATATATGAACAGGCTTGAAACAGGACGTGAAACCAAGGAGAGTGGATTTGAAGTGAATTTCTCATATTTTATTATGTATAATATAAGATGGACATCAACTATACAATTTTTGGGCAAAGTCATGAAAACACCTTACATCATCAACTTCGCCCATAAAACTGCATAGCTAGTGCCTCCACATCCAAGGGCAAAGTCACCTTAAGTCCAGGCATTTGTCTGCATTAAGTTTTGGGCTCAATGAAATATTGTGAAATTAAAGAGAGACTCATTGACTAGCAAGAAATAAGGGTTTTAAGTTGTTAAGTCCAAATTATAATTAGCAATTTCCAAATTTGTAATTGACGATTTCCTTAGTCAAAATCAAGCCCTTGTTAAGTTGTATTATGAGTTCATCGAGTTGTAATCAAAGTCAAAATGGGTTTATTGAGTTCTAATTAAAGTCAAAATAATTGGAATTAGTAGTATAGGTCTTGAAGGAGTTCAAGATAGCCAAAAAGTTTGCATATGATCGTTGGAATGCAATTAGAAGTTAAAGAAGTATAAAAGTGTTGCATAAATCATGCTCCAAATTCTCATCCACAAATTGCGACGTATTTTTCATGTAGAAAATATTGAAATTTAGAGAATGCTCTAGAATAATTGTAGTTATTTGAGTTAGCTTTCCACACAGTTTGAATCGCCTCATTCGAATATTGGGAGAGAAAGTTACGACGAAAATACTGATGACTACTCAAATGTCGCTCGCTTGATGCTAGCTTGGCACTCGAGCGACGGGTAGACATCCATAATCCTATTTGCTTTAAAACACATGATTTTCATCCATATTTCATCCCAAACATTTTCCCTATATATATCCTACCCTATGAAGGGTCAAAAGTGTGTTGAATCAGATTTATTCCATAGAGATTTATTCTTTGAAGATCCAAAATATTCATTGATTCCAAAATTCTACCACCACATATTACTTGATCCATAAATTCTTCCAAAACATATTTTGATGATCATGCCATATTGTTCCAGATTCACCAAACCACCTAATTCACTAGAGATAAACGATACCAGGGATTGAGAGTTAGTGTGAGGAGCACACAGTCCAGTCGAGGAAGGCCAAAGTGATATACCAGGAGTTGAGGTTTGGTGTGAGAAGTACACAGTCCAATAGGATGAAGGGTGACTACAGGAAAAGAAGTTCAAAGGGGACTAA
Organism: Fraxinus americana; assembly: GCA_035079005.1. Classification (NCBI taxonomy): domain Eukaryota; kingdom Viridiplantae; phylum Streptophyta; class Magnoliopsida; order Lamiales; family Oleaceae; genus Fraxinus; species Fraxinus americana. The sequence continues at coordinate 16,472,028 of CM068717.1, read as the reverse complement.
GGATTAGACGGGTCAGAACCATATTATAAGTTTAATCGCTTATAGTGAATTGTTGACTGACAAAGTGTCCGAAATATTTGATCATTTGCGAATGGTTTTCTCCATGATCATATCATCGGTGTTATTTACTACTTTATATTTACAAACTGTTGTATTCAAATATAAGATAAATTGACTTGGATCACATAATCATCTAGAAACAATTAAAAAGTGGTTTGTTATTTTTAATTGTGTAATTCTGCAAATTAGGTTCTAAATATTCGGCTAATTTAAAACTCTCAAGTGTTATCAGAGTTTAACTTCGATCCTTGACCCAATTTTGTCTAGATGAGTTAATCACATTCTGATAATGGATCCGACGATGTTTGGGATTCATAAAAGGCTTATAACTAGCTGTATAAGGAGTGTCTTAAGATGAAAAAGGTGACTAGCTCTACCTGAAATTAGATGAACTATAGTTAGAAAAGGAGAGTCTTGTGTGAAACTTGAAGAATCTAGTAGTAGATTGAATGAGTTAAGGGTTGAGAAAAAATTCTTAGATGTTAATGTTAAATCTCCTAAGAGCGATGTCGAGAAATTTAATGTCCAACTTCAATCTTTTGCTAATGGTTCTAACAAACTTAAAAACATATTAGAATTGCAAAAATCAGCTCAAAATAGAGGATATGTGGGATTTAAAGAGACAAATTCTCATATTGCTTCTTTTAAAAACAAGTTTGTACCTCTCCCAATAAATTCCAATATTCAACCAACACATAGTACTTGATCGTTAAAGTCTTCCAAAAAATATTTTGTTGATCAAGCCATATTGTTCCACATTTAACCACATATCAAAATATATAAGACCATTTGATCAAACACTAAACCACCTAATCCATCGGAGATAAACGGTACCAAAGATCGGAAGCTGGTGCAGAAACACTCAGTCCATGAAGGTTAAGGTAATATACCAGAGGTCGGGAGTTAGTGTGAGGAGCACGTAGTCCTGTAGGATCAAAAGTGACTACAGGAAAAGAAGATCTGAGGGGACTGAGGTTTAGTTAGGGTATGAACCATACTATAAATCTCATCGTTTATAGTGGATTATTGATTCGCAAAATGCCCGGAGTTTTTGATCATTTACGAAGGGTTTTCTTAGTGATCATTATTGGTGTTCATTTCCGTATCGCTTTTGATATATTGTGGAATTCAAACATATGATTAATTGGATTGTTTGACATAAACATCTAAAAATAATTAAAAAGTGATATTTTGCTTTTAATTTCTTATTTCCGCTGCGTTGGGGTCTAAAACATAAATAAATCCACCAATTTGAAACTTTCAAATGGTATGACCACGTGTCACGTGTCTCGATCAAGACTTAATTTCCAAACTTTGTACATGTCTCAATCAAGCCTAGGTTTATACCACGTGTCGCCATTGTGATAAGTTAGAACACATAAGACTTAGGTGTTGCAAACTCTTGAGTAAGACCAACTTTGTATTTGCCTCTAACAAACATGAAAGTGTAAGAGCTCTAGGACAAAAATCATATGTACAAAGTAGGCTTCCCCCACCTAAAATTCAAAATTTGAAACCTAGGATTACTCCTAAATTCATTCCTAGATGTCATAATTGTGGTGTTTTAGGTAACACTAGACCAAAGCATCATACATTAGACCAAAGTATCATAAGTTCTTGTTAGGAACAACAATCAAGATCTAACTACTAATGTTAGCTTCTTGACTGATCAAGTGAGTCACTTGACTAAATTGATTACTCAATTGACTAAGATTACAACTTTTTCTAAGAAGATTTGGGTCAAGAAGATTGAACTCACAAGCCTAAGTGATGTTGATAATTGTAATATTCCTCATGTTGCCCTTTATGGTAAGAGTATTTGTGTGCCTTATTAATTGGGCATTTAGTTGCATGATATTGCATGTTTAATTCATGATATTGCCTTATTTAATTTACATGATATTGCATGTTTCGGTGTTACACATGTTTTATTATGTTGTTTTATTTAACTTAGTTATATGATCTTGGGTTTGTTAGTTTCCTCTTTCTTTCAAATGGTGTTGTGGTTTTCATGTGTTTCAAGAAATAGGTTGACCAAGTATTAAAGAAAATTTTTGAAAGTTTATTTTTGGGTAGTTTTGAACTTTTTGTCTTTGAAATAAAAGATTTTGTCACGGAATATCAAAGGGAAAGATCATTGAGTCCAAGTCATAATTAGCAATTTTCCAATTTGTAATTGGCAGTTTCATTAGTCAAAATCAAGTTCTTACTGAATTGTATTAAGAATTTATCGAGTTGTAATCAAAATCAAAATATGAGTTATTGAGTTCTAATTAAAGTCAACAGAGTAGGAATTGATAATATAGGTCTTGAAGCCAAGATGTCCAAAAGATCATATACAATCATTGGAATGCAATTATAAGTTAAATAAATGTATAAGTATTGCTCAATTCATGCTCCAAACTCTCAACCACAAGTTGTGATGAATTTTTCATGTAGAAGGCATTCGAATTTGGAGAATGCTATTCTAGAAGAATTGTAACCATTTGAGTTAGCTTTCCACACAATTTGAATCACATCTATCGAACATTGGGAGAGAAAGTTACGATGAAAATACTGACGATTATTCAGTTGTCGCTCGCTTGACGCTAGCTTAGCGATCAAGCAACATGTTGATGTCCAGAATCCTATTTGCTTTAAAACACATGATTTTCAACCCTATTTCATTTCAAACACTTTCCCCTATATATATCCTACCTTATGAACATTCCAAAGTGTGTTGAATCAGATTTATTTCATAGAGATCAATTCTTTGATGATCTAAAACATTCATTGATTACAGGATTCAACCACCACATATTACTTGATCTACAAATTTTTGCAAAACATATTTTGTTGAACGGGTCATATTGTTCCACATTAAACCACAAATCAAAATACAAGAGATCTTTTGATCAAACACCAAACCACATAATCTACTGAAGATAAACGATACCAAGGATCGGGAGCAGTGCAAAAACACGGAGTCTAGAAGGGTTAAGGTAATATACTAGGTGTTGGGAGCTGTTGTGAGGAGCAGTAAGTCCAGTCCAAAGGAGCCAAGGTAATATACCAGGCGTCTGGATTTGATGTGAGGAGCACGCAGTACACTAGGATCAAAGGGGATGGCTATAAGGAAAAAAAAAGGTAAGAGGGAATTAAGGCTAGTCGAGTCTGAACCATACTGTAAGTCTAATCGTATAATAGATTATTGACCGGCAAAGCGTCCGGAAATTTTTATCATTTTCAAAGGATTTTCTCCGTGATAATCTCAGTGTTATTTACTGCTTTATATTTATAAACCGTTATATTCAATATAGGATAAATTGACTTGGTTGACCTAATCATCTAGAAACAATTAGAAAGTAACTCATTACTTTTAATTGTGTAATTTCACACATTATGGTCAAAATATTCGACTAATTTAAAACTTTCATAAGTAATAATAGATTCATTTCAATTATAATGAAAAGATATAGTATGTTCTAGCAATGTTTAGTGCTTATTCTCATAATTTGTTTCAAATGCTTATGTTCGTGAATTATAATTAAGTTGCAATTTTGAACATGGCTCGTGATATTAAGAGCCTATTTGAATCCCATATTTTTTTTATGAAAATACATTTTGGAATAGTATTTTGTTGGAGAATTTGTGGTTAATAAATAAGGAAATTTTTTGAATTTGCTTGTAATATTAACTTATTTAAAAATATGTTGTTGAAAATAAAAGAAATGAACATATTTAGTCTAGGAAAGTTTATTGTGCATCTCATTTTAACGCAAGCATAAACCCATTGATGATGTATGCATGATGGATGTTATATATAGGACAAAAACTTATGAGATTCACCCAACTTAAGAATTAAGATAACAATAAAAATGATGGAAATACTATAAGAATAAATGATCGCTAAAGTTTTGAATAATTACGACAACAGTCACTATAGTTATTATCTTATGATATTACTCTTTCAAATTTTTAACTGTTATACTAATGATCATTGAAAAATTAATATTAAAATCCTCCCTGACACCATTAAGTGCCACCTTGTGATCAAACGACGTTATGTATTATGTCAGGAAATTTAAGGAGTTAGGAATTGAGGATTGAACATTTTCAAATGAGAAAACATAATACGTCTATAGCTTTAATCAAATTTTTGGACTTAAATCATAAAAGTAAAATCTCGTTGTTTTTTAACAACGATTTATTATGATCTGGTTCAAATGATGAAGTTTAGTAACACATTGGCACTTAAACGGTGTCTTGTATGATTTAAAGTTAATATTTTCAATTAGTGATAAGTAGTGTGATTATTATCACAAAAATAAAATAAAATAAAATAAAATTAAGTATCTGTTGACGTAATTACTCTAAACTTGATTACCATTATGTATTCCATACTACTCTACAACCTTGCTTTTTTCAGCTGCACCTATCGTCGTGTGCGACCCTCATCGCTGACGAGAGGTTAGAGAGAGGGTGAGGGAAGAAAGAATAGAGAGGTAGGAGGTTTAGAGAGAGAGAAGGGGGAGAGATAATTAGGATTTGGAATTGAAATTGTATATGGTAGATTAATTAATTTTTGAATTATTATATTTAGTAAATATATTTATCTTATATACATATTAATTAATTAGAAAAACTCTAATCTTTGAATTAATAAACATAATCTATGATTTATGAATTGAGATTTTCAAATCTCTTGATCCCTGTAATTTCCACCTCCAGCACTTCCTCAATTTGTTAGGTGAGTTTGCTCTTTCTATTAGGGCCTTGGCCCATTACTGTTGTACAGTCTTGAATTGCAATGAAATGATTATAATATATAAACTGAAATTCTGAAGGTACCCTTTTACACCACTTAGAGGTGTCAAGACGGACGGGCCGGCCATGACCCGTGAAAATCGGCCCGGGAAAATCGGGACCGCGGGCCGACCCGTGCGGGCGGTTCACGGGCCAAGGAGGTGTAACCCGCGGGCTTCGCGGGTTGCACTCCCACGGGCCGCGGTTAACCCGCGACCCGTAAAAAAAAAAAAAAACAAAAATTAAAAAAATGGCGGGGGGGGAAGAGAGCTAAACAAAAAAATTTGAAAAAATAAAAATAAAAAAATTCAAAAAAATTCAATTTTTTTTAAAAATAAATATTACTTACTAGAATTATATATATATATATATATATATACGTACTCTTTTTTTTATTCTCATTCTTCTACTAATTTTCAACCACACATTCATCAATAAAATAATATTTTCCATCACATCAATAACTTTTCCTTCATTTTCAACCACAAAAGTGGTTAAAAAAAAGGCTCCAATCATTTGATTCCTTGATAATGGTTACCAAACGGTGCCTAAATTTTCTAACGGTAATATCATCCCCTTCATCGATAAATTCCAATTTATTCTTACATTTATTTTTACAATACCCTCTCATTAGTTATTATACATTTATACTTCATAGTTCATACTTGTTACTACCTTACTACAATTACAATTATTCAATTGCAAATATCATTATCATCTTGATTATATTTCTTTCTTCTCGGTTCTCACTAGTCATTACTAAATTTTTTAATCCTACTATATTATGGATTCTCGCGATTCTCCTTCTCAAAATCTTATTTTCAATGATAGTTGCTCTCCATATGGGTCAAATCGAAAAAATTCTATATTTTTATAATTTTATTTATACAATCATACGGGCCAAACCGGAACGAACCGCGACCCGCGCGACCCGTGACCCGCATGGGCTCGACCCGGATGGGTCAGCGGGCGGGCCTCGGTTGTAGTCCAAAATTGTGGGCCGACCCGTAACCGGCCCGGAACCCGCAGCGGGTGGGCTTTTTTTCACGCGGGCCGTTACCGGGCTCACATGTTGGCTGGCCGACCCGGCCCGGACCACCCGGATTGACACCTCTAACACCACTAATGTCTATGTAGAATTGAATGAGAGTAAGCAATTTGTTTGGCAAATTTACAATATGTACTTTGTAGATAACATTTTTTACCCTTTACATATACCGTCCGCGTTATGAAAGTTTACAGTCATATACTGCTTTTTACTAAGTGGTGACCTTACTTTGTTTTCTGAGAACCTGGTTTCTCCCTTGTTTATTGGAGGAGATTTTAATTCTATATTAAATTAAGTGGAGAAGGATGAAGGTAATTCACCTAATAGAAGGTCTATGGAAGACTTCAATAATATGCTAATTAATTGTGGTGTGGATGAAAATATTATTAGAGGCAACAATTATACCTGGACTAATGGTAGGATATGGGAGAAATTAGACAGAATTCTGATTAATGCTCAGTGGCTGAATGAATATAATGGCTTCGAGGCTGAAATGTTAAACAGGGACACATCTGATCACCGTCCCTTCTTGATGAAGTGCAAGACTCAACAAATCAATGTGAAGACCTCCTTCAGATTCCAAGCACTGTGGTATCAAAATGATAATTTACTTGATACTATAAAAAGATGCTGGGAAACTCCACTTTGTCCTTACTCTAGAGGACTATTTGGATTTTACTTCGAACTGAAAAGACTCAAGATTACTCTTAAGAAGTGGAATAAAGATACTTTTGGTAATATCTTCGTTGATATTGCTAAGGCTGAAGAAGAGGCGCTTAAGAAAGAAATTATCTATGACAGATCTAAATCCCCTAATGATAGAATGGAAGTAAATGAGGCGTACGCCAAACTCAATGGATTGCTTTCTAAGGAAGAAGCCTTCTGGAAACAAAAGGCAGGGATTAAATGGCTTAAAGAAGGAGATAAAGATTTTAAGTTCTTTCATGCTTGGGTCAGGAAAAAATGGGCTAAGAATAGCATTAGCTTGATATCCAGCGATGGAGTTGAACTGAAGGAGCCCAGGGACATACAAAAATCTGCTGTGGAATATTTTGAGAAGATTTTAACCAGAGAACCTACTGAAGGAGGTGATAGAATACTGGATAACATCTCTAAGTTGGTGTCCCAAAATGAAAATGACATGCTTAACAGGGCACCAGACATCGATGAAATTAAGGAAGCTGTTTACTACATTAACAAATATAGTGCAGCTGATCCAGATGGATTCTCTAGCCTATTCTACCAACATTGTTGGGACATCATCAAACATGATTTGTTAGATGCTGTTATGGATTTCTTTAATGGCGGGGTAATACCAACAGGAATTACATCCACCTCTATTACCCTTATTCCTAAAAAAACTGAGGCTATGGAGTGGAAAGATTTTAGACCCATTAGCTTGTACAATGTGGTCAACAAAATCCTTACTGAGGTTCTCTCTTCTAGACTCAATAAAGTTCCGCCTAATATAATCTCTAAATCTTAAAGCGGATTCACTCCAGGAAGGGATATAAGAGATAACATTCTTCTGGCTCAGGAACTTATTCAGAATATTGACAGGAAGACTCGAGGAGGAAATGTGGTTCTTAAACTAGACATGGCTAAGGCGTATGATAGGGTTGACTGGGAGTTCCTTTATAAGGTGATGGAGAAGTTTGGTTTTAATCAACTATGGATTGATAAAATCAAAGGGAGTATTAATAATTGTAGCTTCTCTATCTTGATTAATGGAGAGCTCATAGGTTATTTTAAATCAACTAGAGGGCTGAGATAAGGAGATCCCATTTCACCCTCTTTATTCATCATTTTGGCTGAGTGTTTGTCTAGGGGACTGGATAATCTCTTCTCTAGGAATGAAGATCTACATTTCAGATATGGAGGTGCTATCCCAGTTTCACATCTCGCATTTGCTGATGACATTGTCATATTTACCAACGGCCAAAAACCATCTTTGAATAAAATAATGAGGTTCATCATTCTTTACACTGTAAACTCTGGTCAGGCTATAAACTGCAATAAAAGTTCATTTACCACAAAAAAGAAGATCCACAGAATAATGATCGTTGAGAATACTGGCTTTCAAAACCAGCCCTTGCCTATGATTTACCTTGGTGTTCCTCTGTATAAAGGGCATAAGAAAGCAGTCTTGTTTGAGGATATGATAAATAAAATCAAAAGAAGATTACTGGGATGGGAGCATAGATGGTTGTCTGCTAATGGTAGGCTTATTCTTATTAAAAATGTGTTGAGTTCTATGCCAATACATCTTTTACAAATCCTTGACCCTCCAAAATGCATCATTAACAAAATTTCCAAAATGTTTAGTGGTTTCATCTGGGGGGAATCTAGCCAGAGCAAGAAAATTCATTGGGCTTCGTGGGAATATATTTGCTATACAGTTGAAGAATGGGGTATTGGCTGTAACTCTCTCTCTCTCTCTCTGATCTGAACTTAGCCTATGACTGCAAACTATGGTGGAAGTTTGGGGAACAAAAATCACTATGGAGTCAAGTATTGCAAGCTATATACTGTAGGTTCAGTCATGCTTGTGTTGTCAATCACAACACTCAAGATTCTGGGCTGTAGAAAAGAATGATTAAAGCCAGAAACTTAGTAGAACCACATATTGCCTGGAGAATTGGAGAAGGCAAAGTGAATTTTAAGCATGATGCCTGGCTTAAGACGGGTGTTATACAAGGAAGGCTAAAACAGAATATTCCTCAAGAGAAGCTTGTTATGGACTTCAGGTATAACAATGAATGGGACATTACCACTCTGAACAACATTCTTCCAGCTGATGTTGTTAATGAAATTATGAAGATCCCGATTAACAATTTACCTGATAAGATATTCTGGAAACCCAATGCATCAAGTGTCTTCACCATCTCATCTTGCATTAATCTTTTCAGGCAGAGTAAAACAAGACAAATGGCGTATAAACAAATCTGGGATAAGAATATTCCTCAAAAAATTGCTTTTCTAGGATGGAGGCTCTAGCATAATTGGTTACCTGTTGATGAAATCATCCAGAATAAATTTGGAATACAATTAGCATCCAAATGTCAATGTTGCAGCATTTCTAAAAGTATCAATCATGTATTTTTGGATAGTCGAGTTGCAAAGGAGGTCTGGGATTATTTCTGCAGGGTCATGAATGTTCAACATATCAGATGTGGCCACCCAAGAGTAATGCTTATGCACTAGTTTCTGCAGAAGAAAGCAAACTCTGGTGAGATCAGAAATATTGTCCCTCTGGTTATTATTTGGTTTCTTTGGATAGCCAGAAACAATGCCAAACACAAACGCTATCCTATAAAGGCTGACAGGATTATCAAGCAAGTATATGCCCTGATCAACGCACTTCATAGGGCAGGGAGGATCAAACAGATTGGGAGTAGCAAGTGTAATAAACCAATAGCTGTCAGGTGGAATAAACATGAATTAGGATAGCATAAACTTAATACAGATGGGGCACTGAAATCGAATTCACTGGCTTCAGGTGGAGGAATACTGAGGAATAACATGGGAAATGCAACTTGGGAATTTTATGAGTACTATGGAGAATGCTCTATCTTGGAAGCTGAACTTAGAGTTATAGAAACAGGGCTGTCCGTGGGTCGGTTCGGTTCTGAAGAGACCCGAACCGACCCAAAACTTTCGGATATTTAATAAATGGACCCGTCGGGTCCAAATATAATTATGGAACCGTTCGGGTTCGGTTCCGTTCGGTTCGGGTCGGTTCGGTTCCGTTCGGTTCCGTACCATAATTAAAATTTTTAATATTTACAGCAACACTACATAAATACAACTAATGACATTTTATTCGTAACTTTTACAAATTAACGTAACCCAATTCAAAAACATATAAATAACTAGCCGTCCAATAGGATTAATTCAATGCATACAAATACTAAAAAGTAGATATTAATATTACAGCAATACTACATAAAGTATATTCATTTGTTTCAAATTAAAATGGGCTAATGGGTTTTAAAAATGATTTGGGTTTTAAAATTAAAATTATGAAATAATCTGATTTATTTAATTAATTTGCTAATTTGTTTAAAAAAAATAAAATAATTTAATTAATTCAATATAAAAAATAAAAAAATTATTTAGTTTCGGTTCTTATTCGATTCTTCGGTTCTTGGTCTAGACCCGAGACTCGACCCAAACCCATCGGTTCTCGATTCAGGTACCCGTTCGGGTATTTAATTTATGAAGAACCGCTCGATTCGGTTCGGTTCGGGTCGGGACTTTTGGACACCCCTAATAGAAACGGGATTGCAATTGTGCTTGACACATGGAATTAGGAAAGTCTAGGTATAGACTGATTCAAAGGCGGCACTTACCTTGATTAAACAAAACAATGGTACATGGGGTGCAATATATCCTGCAATCCATTAGATGACATCTGGAGAAAATGGAGAATAAAATTACCCATACTTGGAGGGAAGGTAACCAAGCAGCCGACTGGTTTGCATCCAAAGGTCAGAGTGAAAGGAAGTATAAATGGTTAGAAGCTAGCAAATCAAATGGTAGAATCAAAGGAATTGTGAAACTTGATAAAATTAGTTTGGAGATTATCATATTAGTTCCTAATTAGACCTTGTATATTGTTTCTAGATTAGTTTCTTGCATTTTAAGTCCAAATTAGCTCAGTGCAAGTATTGTAATTCATCGGTAGCTTTGTAGAGGTATTTTTGTAATTTTTTTGGAGGTAAGGTACATTAGTCTCCCTCCTTGCATTGTTTTTGAATTTTCATTAATAAAATCATATCATACGGCTTGGATTTTCAAGCTAGGATATTTTACCCAAAAAAAAAAAGTGGTGACAAAAAAAAAATTGCTCCTTTACTAATATATGAAAATATAAATAAGGTCGTTCAGATACATGAGCATAGCCAGCACCCATGATTGCATTTTATTTATTTATTTTGCATTTTACATTTTCTATACATGCAATACAAATCATTTTAAAGAACACAAAAGTCGAATAGAAAATGAAGTACATAAAAAGAAGGCCTGTAAAGTGCTTTAAGTTCAACGAATCGGCTCCAATTGCTTGCAAGACAAAGAAAAGAATAAAAGAAAGGAAGAATAAGAGAAGCCAAACCAAAATAGATTATTCATGTTTTGGTTTTAAATGAAAAGGTGTGAACTTTAAATTAACAAATAATAGATAAGAAAATAATTTTTGCATATGTGTTGACCAATTCTAGATAGGCCGTCCAACTAGATGATACGATTAGATTCATTATGAAAATCACGTTTCATCAACTAAATTATGTGAGCAAGTAGAGGATATATAAAATGTTCTCCCGATATTTCACTAAGGGCCTATTTGATATGCCATTTTTTTCCATGGAAAATGAAATTTCATTTTCCACTTTTGCTATGTTAGATAGCTAAAATTTTCCGTGAAAAATATTTTCCTCCCACCCCACACATGGGTCATTTTTCCATATTTTTCTTGAATTGGTTTTCCCACCACATTGGCGGGAAAATAGTTTTCAACTTTTATTTATTTATTTATTTTTGGCAATGAAAACAAATTCTATGGACAATTGTAAAAAAAAAAAAAATATATATCTTTAATGAACAATTTCTATGGAAAACAAGATCAAACGAATACCAAAAAATTCAAAATTTCAACATTTTTCTGTTGGAAAATTATATCAATCAAACACAATTCCGAAGAAAACAATTCAATTCTCTATAATTCATTTTTTTTTCCGCCCAAATTTCACTCTTACAATATTCAAACAGACCTTAAGTAACTTTTGAAAACAGGAATGGGCAAAATGAACCAAGTCTAGGCAACCTTTCGACATCAAAAGTGCTTTGCATGAAAAATAAAGTTTTGGTCAAACATGGAAAAGTGACGACAAAATGCAGATCGTACGAAAGGGGAAAAGAAGCAAACGTAGTCATTAAGCGTTAACTACTTTCACGTATTAAGTACTTAATCCAGTAAATTTTGCATTTGAGTCTCTTAAACACTTTACTAATTCAATCTTCGAAGCTAATAAGATGAACCTCGCATCAGAGTTAAATTCATTAGTACAAGAAATATTCTAATTGTCGATTACAAAAGCATCTACCTTAATAAATAAAGAAGTCCACAAAGGAAAAGCATTTCATTTCTAAGCCTCAAGAAGTTTTTCGTACGTTCAATATTCCAATAAAAAATGTGATACGAAAAGGGCAACATTTGTTTTCATACAAACAAGTTCTTGACAATTCAATCGCCAAGAATTTATTTTCATGCAAATTCCATGTTCGCAATTAAACACACCCTAGAGGGTTATTCATCGGAAATTTTTTCATGGAAAATGGTATTTTTCCATCCAAATTCCAACTTTTGGAAGAAAAACATGCCACCCTCGAGAAGTTTCTCGTACGTTCGATATTCCTATAAAAAATATGTGGTACAAAAAAGGGCCAACATTCGTTTCTTGTTTAAATAAAATAAGCCCAAGAATTATGACCAAAAAAAAAAAAAGCAGAAGAATATAAAATGGTCGGTCTGCAATCCAATTTATACAGCGAAACAAACCGAAAGTCGTATGATTTTAGGACCAAATATATAAAGGGTAAAGCCATTTGTACCCTCCCCCTTACACTCTACATTACCCGACCCCACCGCCCCCCTCACAATGAGGTGGGGCCCGAGGTGAATTAAATAATCCGTGGCCCCCCCCCGCCCCCCCTTGTGAGGGGGGAGTGTGGGGTCGGGTAATGTAAAAGGTAAGGGGAAAGGTACCTCTAGCATGATTCATATATAAAAGGTCTATGTCTATCTATTGTAAGGTTGGTTCCAGCTGTGTGTGAGTAAGCATTTAGCAACAAAGAATAAAAACAAAGGCAGACTACGTCGTCATCTATTGGGAAGAAAAGCATCTTATCTGAAGGAAGGAAGGAAGGAAGGAGGAATTCCAGTAGGTGACTTTATCAAATTTATTACTTATTATTAATCACTCAATATTTAATAATCTCATTCCCCTAATTATAAGTGATACTGCATTAAAATAATTTCTAGTCTAGAGTTGGATCCCACCATCTACTTTTAATTGCATCGTGAGTCACGTTTTTCCAAAAGGACTTCTAACAACAATTTAAAGACCAGCCAAACATGTTCTAATTCTTAAAAATAGTTATTTATAAGAATTGAAATAAATAAGATATTGTTGTTTATTTTTAACCTAAGTAACTTTTTCAGCATAACGTAAGAAAAAATAATTCATCCCAATATATTTGGAAACAAAAAAAAATTACTTAAAAGTTGTTTTTATTAAACCTATCCATATACATAAAACTGTAAATCAAGGTAAATATAATAATATTAAGAGTGTGTTAGATGGATATTATTGAGCAAAAAATGTATTTTAAATAGCAGCATGATGGGAAATATTAGGGTTGGACAAAACTCTCGAATTGAACTGAACCGAACCAGACTCGAACAAAACCGAGCGGTTCTTCCTAAATTAAATACTCTAACAGGTATCTAAATCGAGAATCGAGAGTTTTGGTTCGGTTCTCGGTTCCAAACCTAGAACCGAAAAATCGAATAAAAACTTAATCTCCCTAATTTTTTAGTTTTTATCTTGAATAAGTTAAATTATTTTATTTTTTTGTAAATGAATTTGATAATTAATTAATTTAACTCAAACCTAAAATATGATTTTACTATTTTCAATTTTCAGCCAAACTCAACTTAATCAAATTGACCTTAAATTTGACATAATCTCTTATTCTACTGTTGTTGTTTCTGCCGTTTTATTATTGTGAACTCGCCATCTTCATTTTCTTGTGATTTTAACAGTCAAATCTATGAAGAACTCAACAAAGAAATGTATAGAAGATATCATCAGTTTGGACTCGTTATTTTGTAAGAGTTAAGATTGAACATATTATAGTCGAATTAATGTAGCGTTGTTGTAAATATTAAAAAATTAATTATTGTACGGAATCCGGGAACCGAATAAAACTGAACCAAACTGAACTAAACCAAATGTAACCGAACCCGAACAATTCCATAATTAAATTTGGACCGATGATTCCACTTACTAAATACTCGAAAATTTCGGTTCGACCAGAACCGAACCGAATCGAACCATGTCCAGCCCTAGGAAATATGTGATTAAAAAATAAGAAAAAAGTTATTTATGTGATGTAAAATATTATTTAATTGAAAAATATGCGATTGAAAACGAGTTTTTAAAAAATGTATTTTTAGAGAATATGTGTCAAACAGGGGCTAAGAATAAAATATACGCTCTTTACATTTCAAAACTAGTAAAAAATGAATCGCTTTCGAAAGAAAAAAAAAATGATGATAGCAAACCTTTGGAACTAGGGTGCTCATCTTCTAAATCATTAGATGGAAAAAAAGAAAAAAGAAAAGGTGTGGGATTTTTTTTAAAATACTAAATGTAGCAATCGTAATTCTTTACAAAAGCGCTTAGTATGCATTTTTTTAAACTCTGAGAACAATCCGCCACTATCAGGTCTTGTTGAATTTAAATCCCTAAGGGCCAGTTTGGGAGTTTTTTTCACCGATTTTGGATGGCACCGTTTACGAGGTATTGAAAAAATCAGTGCTTACTAATTTTTTTTTAGCACCGATTTTGATGGTTGAAAAATCACCCAAAATTGGTGTAGTGTAATTTTGAGCAGTTCTCTCAATCCACCAAATCAGCAGGTTTGGTCGTTTCTCATATTTTTGTTCTAATTTTACCCTATAAAATAATTATTTTCAATCAATATAATTTGTTCAAAACTAAATTGTAAGTAAAAATATATTAACTAAAAAATTATATTGTAATTAAAAATTACTTATAATTACAAAATCACTTTTATGTAAAAAAAAATTGTAATAAAATAAAAATACTACTAATAAGACAATATTCACTTATCAAATATAAAAAAAGTTACTTATAAGTAAAAAAATTCACTTAAAGTTATTTAAAAGTATATAATTTACTTATAATTGTAAAATTTACTTACAAGGAAAAAAATATTAACTTAAAATTTTAATTAATTTTTAAAATTAAATATTAACTTATATGTAAAAAAATTATCTATAAGTAAAATATTATTTATGAGTAAAAAAATTCATATAAAAGAAAATTTTACTAAGGGATATATACGTAGTTTTATTCTTTCAAAAAACTTTTAGTATCGGTGAATAATATAGTCCCAACATATGTTGAAAATTTTTAAAAACTGCTACTAAAACCACTCAAAAATTGATCCGCTCATAAACGTTCAAAATTGATATTTTAAAAAACACTCATAACTGGTTCGGCGAAACTCCCAAACAGGCCCCAAGAATATCTACAAAAGACTCTCTATTTATAAAGATCAACTTATGCATAATAGAAAGTATATTTAAATCTAGTGAGTAAATTTATTTATGCACTCCAACAATCTCTCTATTTTAGCATTTTTATTTTGTTTTTCAATGAACATTTATTGATTTATTCTCATCTCTTATTAAAATAATAAATTTTCTACTTGTACAGAAAAATTCATAGAGAAAAAATACAGATACAACACCATGTGAATTAAATATTGTCAAAAAAATGGGGCTCATCTATTTGTGTGTATTCTGTATGTTTTTTGTGTATTTTTTTTGTACGCAGACTCTCTCTTAAAATATTTTTTTCATGTGTTAATGGTTAATCAATTCAAATGTAATTTAAATTGTTGAGTATTGAAATTCGAAACTTATTAAATGCAATCATTATTAATTAAAAATAGATAATGAGTTTGACTCTTTAAATTTGAATAGTCAAAACCTCTCTTTATTTATAAAAAAAAAATAGAGAGTATTTAGGAACTTATTTTTAAATATTAACCCTCTAAAATATAGAGTATTTTGTGTTTAGAGAGTCTCTTGAAATACTCTAATGATTCTCAAGCATGTTATTCATATTTTTAGCTTGTCATTTTTTAAAACATATTTTGGGAAGAATTGAACCCGAATCGAAATCGATGGTTTGTCGCCATTTCTCCGTTTCAATTATTATGTAGATCTAAATTGTTCCATTTATAAAATTTTCGAAGTGTAATTGGTAATTTCGATATTGAAATACTCAGACCGATTGAACCAACGTCCATAACCAAGTTTTTTTCAATCAACTTATTTCTACTTTAGAGCTTTTTCACTTGAGTTCACTTTTCTAAGTATGATTAATATCTTAAGTATTTTTCCTGCATCCAAATTTAATTTATATTAGATTGAACTATAAAACCTTTGTAACTTTTAAAGTATGTTAACTAAAGTTGGAGATTTTTTTTTTTTTAACTTTTATAAAACTTTACAAATTTTATAAAAAAAATTCTTGATAACGAAAAATTAAAGATTTACATTTTGAAACCAAGTTAGTAGAATACTTAAATATATAAATAAATTTCACATTTAATTACTTATATCTGAATGTTTAGAAACCTTGTTTGTACGTGGTAAACCTATATTACTAATTTCTATTAGAAACACAATTAGTAGCCAAAGAGTTAAAAATGTTGTGAAAGGATAAGATCGTTTATTTGATATTAAGGAACTGAAATTAGAATTTTAAAGTTGTTAATATTAGGATAACTTTTTAGTATACAATTTCGAAATTCGAAAATAACAAAGTGAACATAAAAAGGATAAAAACTTCGAAGTATAAATAATTTGAGGTGTTTTTGACACTGTAAAAAAAATTTGCTCGAAAACAAATTTAGCCCCTGTTTGGTGACTATTCTTTTAGAAAAAAAGTTGTAAATAGTATTTTTAGGAAAAATGTGTAGTTAAAAAGTATTGAAATTTTTTTTTGTTTACGTGTAGAATATTTCATTGTATGACTGTGTGGTTGATAATGATCATATAGAAAAAAGAGTTTAAAAAAATAAGAATCAAACAATGACTTTATGATCTTTTTTTTTTTATTTCATGCTTCACATTCTACTTGTATGAATTTGTATAATCTTTGCTCAATGTCGTACTTATGATCTCAACTTTTTTTTATCGTACTCTTATAATCAATCTTTCATTATTTAGCACATCTCTTCTCATATGACGATTTTCGTCCAAAAAAATTGTTAGAATCTATATATATATATATATAAAAAAAACTTGCAACCGCGCATTCTCTACATTTTCAGGCACACGACTACCAATGTTCACCTCACCCATACCATATTCATCCACATCAAATACAGGGATGTAGCAACCTTCAGTGGTAATTTTACTCCCTTCATTACAAGCACTACTTTCTGGGACCTCAAGCACTAGTTCTTGGAATGGTTCTCGAGATAATGCTATTGTCTGGCTAGGCACACTACATAAATCTCATGCAACATGTGTCCTTCAAAGTCCTTTAACATCTCCCTCACGTCTGATTCACAATGCAACCTCTTCAAAGCACTACCAAAATTCCCTTTCTGCATATTGTAGTAAAATTCTAAGGAGCCACAGTCTCCACAAACAAACTCAAGAGCCTCGAACCAATCCCTATTGAAGTAATCAGCCCTCACAAAGACCACAAACATCGCAGTACCATGTTCATACTTGACATATTCGGTTTATCGAAGAACACACCACCAACGTATATAGCCATTTTGAAGTAGTTTGTATATCCGACTGAATGATAATGTTAACAAGAGTTATTACAAAAATTACTTCAAGACCCACAACAAATAACATACACACACTTTTTACAACAAAATTCTTACAAACCACGTAAACAATTTGAACAAAAATGCTTCATTTCTTAAACTGCAAAACATAGTAACTTACCATACACAAGAGCTTCTTTAAACCCTTTGACTTTTGGACCCTCCATTCTCGATAATCACAATCAATTTGTAAACATACAAAATATACTACTAATTTCAATACCCAATTCCACAATTTCACATATTTCATGCACGCGTGTTTTAAAAATAAGTACCTGCTTCTACGACTAACCGTCGCACCTTTGCTGAAGAATGGTAGTTGTTGGAACTTTGAAAGTGTTCAGGAAAACCTCTAGTGTCGTGGGTGAAGATGGAACTAATCGTACAACGTGGGTTAGCAACCGAAAGAATCTTAGCCTTTGTATCTCTTTGTCTTGCACAAAACCTCCTATTGGTTTTTGGTGGGTTTTATTAAAAATGAAAATATGCATTGTTGCATTTGCCCTTCCTTATTTATCCATTTTTCCCATTTTTTATGGAATTTAATGGCAAAGTAGATTGATGACATGGGTGTTTTTCGCACAAAACGTTTGAAATGTGATGGTTTTCTGCAATTTCCAATAGGTAATGGGTATATCGCACATGTAAACATATACATGGAGTATTCTGCTATTAATCCATAAAATAAATATAAAAGACTAAAAAGGAAAAGCTTTCGGTAATTCACAATCTCTTTTACCAAAAAATCGTAACAACTTAGAAGTGATAAAAGAGAATTTGTTATAATTACTAGCTTCTTTCTTGAAATTACGGGGCAAATGGAAAATAGGCCCCCATTTGTATAAATAATAAAAGTTTCATGGATTATTCTACTTGTATATTAAATGTGACATCAATGGTTACATAATGCACCAACTACATAATGCCTCTTGTGCATTATGTAACCCTTGATATATATATATATATATATATATATATATATATATATATATATATATATATATATATATATATATATATATAGCAAAGCCCAAGTTTCATTGTGCTTCTGGTTGTTGCTATTTTCGTTAACTTAATCCCAATATTTATAGAAAGAGAAAAATATATTTTTGTTTTAAACTAGAGAGAAAATAAAGGAAAATAGAGAGAAGTTAATAAATTTGTGTGTATTTTATTGAGAATCAAAACTCCACGTTTATAAGAAAGAATTAAAGCTGCAATGGATACAATAGTCATAATAATTAAGATTGTAGGGGTATAATGATCATTCACTAATAAACAGATAATTTACAACACTCTCGCCTTGAATAAAACATTACAAAATATTTGCCTCATTAAAACTTTGTCAAGAAAATTCAATGGGACAAAACTTGAGCTAAGGAAAAAGAGTGTAGTTGCCCCCTCTAATTTCAATAAATGAAAATTCTTGCATCAAGTCATTCATGTCTGGTACGTCAATATTTTCAATATTGCAATTCTGATAAAGCATGCTTCGTGTTATCTTTAGTCAGCATGATGATCTGTTTAAAAAATAGATCATTTCATTGATCTCTTCGGAAGTCGTAAACAATTTGGAATAAATAAGAACATCATTTTGAGGGTAAATATCTAGTAAGTTATTGGCATCATTACACAAAGAATATGATTCTATAAAACCTTATTAGGAAAAATTCTAATGAAGTAAAATGAGTACATTACAAAAGTTGCCTTATTAAAATCATGGTCAAAAAAATTGAGTGAGACAAAACCATGGTCAAGAAAAAAAGAGTACAACGCGTATTTACTTCCCCTCATGATGATATCACTTGAATTATATAATTCATATATAAAATCCTTCAAGAGTAGCATTAAAATCATATAAGATAAGTTGGTTATAAGCACATTTATTAAATGCATATCAAATTTCATGCATTGCCTGCTAACAAGATAGAGGCTTGTGATCATACGACACGTGATAATATCCATTTATACAAATCTTTACAAAATTCATTATGCTAAGAATCGTACATTACATATTACGACTTTAATTTTTTTATTTTCATTTCATATAAATATAAAACTTTAGGTGTTCGGACTGTAGATATAAAAATTTCATGTTTTTCTAGTAAATTCAATTTTACTAAGATCGCGTCTATTTATATGGCCAATCATTTTTCTACCGATATGCTTTGACGAATTTATTTCGATATCCTTATCTTATATAATATGAAGTAGTACACTATACACAAAAATATTTTCGACAACCTTTTGGATTTTATAATTAGTTATGTTTATTCGTTATCTAAGAATATATGCCTCGTAAATGAGATATTTGTTATATGCTTAATTTCGTTTGGAGATTTTTTTAGAGTTGAACGTATTCACGCTTCATGCAAGCCTATATATACATATATCAGATAGAATGTTAACGAATTGTTCTCGAATGATATCAATTCGAGTTGGAGAATTTAAAATTGGTGTGTGTGATACAGTTAATATCTTTGATTAGTGAATGAATTTAAATGAATTATCATTCGAACTTTTGGATCAAATTATATTTGCAAGAATCTATATAATATAATGATACATTATGTATATTATTTTCAATTTCTTATTTTCTCCCCTCAATCAAATTGACAATCGGAAAATTACATTATAATATATTAACTGTTTGGACTTGAGATATTGTATATTGGTTCAAATTACATATTTATTCCCAACATTCTTTATTTTCTATTTCAGTACATTATGGTGGATCAATTGGAAATATATTGTACTATGAAGATAGTTATATAATCTAAAAATTATGCTCATAATATAAATTCAAACAAGTAATATTGCAAACTTCGGGTTGCAAATACTATGCAATCATTTAGTAGATGTAACATATCTATTATATATAAATAATATTTATATGATCAACATAGAGGGTGATGGGACCCCATATATCACCTAATTAATTTTCAAGATTGTAAAATTTTAATTCCAACATTAGCTAGTGATGGTCAATGACCAATTTATGATATAGAGAACAAATATTATATGTGAATTCGTTAGATTAAAGAATCTCGTGGTTCTTCATTAAATATTCATTTGAATCCTTATTTTACGCCAGTGTTGATCCAGTAATGGTTCAATTGGACATTAGAGTTATCGTTCTAGTTTAATACAATGTTTATTTTAATTAAACTAATGTTAGTACTGTGTACCAATCATAAAAAAACCGTTGAAACTTTGTAGGTTTCTCTATATTTGGTGGAGAATAAATTATTAACAATAGTAAGAGTCCTTCCATATCAATAATATTAACTCTTATGAAGATTTCATAGAATTCTCATAAAATATAAAATCAAATTTCGTTTGATATTCAGGAATAACAAAATAATTAAACACATCAATTAATGGTTTGTTTGAATGCCATTTTTTCCAAAAAAAAAAAAATGTATCTTGTGATAGTGTTATAATGGAGAATATATGGTTAAAAATAAGAAAAAAATTTGGATTTGCATGTAAAATTATTTTATTGAAAAATGTGCGGTTGAAATATGATCAAATCACTGTTCAAGAATACATTTTAGTGAAAAAATTGGGCTCAAACAATTGCTAAATATGTAAAAATTATGCCCCCATTTGTCTCGTTTTAAAACAAAATTCTTTAATTTTCATACTAATTTTCAACCACACATTTACACAACAAAATATTTTGCATGTAAATCCAAATTTTTTTCCTACTTTTTAGCCACATATTCTTTTTAAAAAAAACACTATTCAAAAATCTTTTTTTTTAAAAATATTGGTAATCAAACATGGGCTATATATTTTATGTTCAAATCTATTATAACATGCAAATCGAATACAAGAATTGAATATGCACAATGTAACGATTATAGTCCATACATAGCAATCGATTAAAGAAAACGTGACAGTTTATCAAATGGAATTGATAGGTGGATGTGTGCGCTAGAATAATTATTTAGAGGGTGTTTGATGAGAATTAAAATTAGTTTTTTAGTAAATTGTAATATAAGTTTTTGAAATGTGTGGTTGCAAAGTTGTGGGATCCATAAAAGATGTGGTTAATATTGATTGTTTGACTTTGACTTAAATTAAAATCAGATTTTAATCTGGGCAAAACATGGGTTAGTAATCATGCTATTTGTATAATTGAGACAATATGCAAATCTTATACTAAATAACCAATTTAAAATATTTTGGTTCTTGGTCACATATGGATTCTCACGAATGGACCGTCGAATTTTAATTATAACCGTTGGATTTGAATAACAATGTGTTATGAATATGCTGTTCAAATTTCACGACGAACGGACCACGAAACGTTAATATATCAACATTTTGATCACATCTTTGCAGGCTGCCCAGATTATGCGAATTTCCATACTGGTTTTGAAATAATAATACAACTCTTTCATAATATATGAAGTTACCTTTTCACGAATGTAAATCAAAAATTGTTTTAGAATATTAATTCATACTTTTATTTCAAAAACAACAACAAAATATTATTTAGAAGTTTAAGGTATATAAGGTTTATGCTTATTCAAAAGTATTAACGTAATATTTTTATAGAACATTGTTTAAATAGAATCATGTTTCAACAAAAAAACATTGTATAGACTTCGTCTAGAATATAATATGTACATATATTATACTTTACCAAGAATAACAATACAACTGTATTTTTAAATATTATTATTGCGTAATTTTGTGTTTTTTTAAGAGCAACAAATTAACCCAAATAAAACATTCATTTTCAAATAATTCTACAATATTTTTATGAAATATTGATTTAGATTGTTTCTTCTTCAAAAATAATAATATAATATTCTTCTGGAATATTGTATTGAAATATTGGGCGAAAAATATTAAATTCAAACCAATATTTATTTAATCATAAATTGGTATAGTCAAATCGGTATGACCAGATCGAATAATTATACCACTTTGTTATGCAATTCAAAGTTAAGAGAATGCTAACATTTTCTTTTAGCTTGATAATAAGAGTTTCTTTGTAAACTCAATTGACTAGAATTTTTTGATTTTCTTTAATTGAAGAAAAATTTGTTTTTCTTATCTCAACTGACTATATGTTTGTGAGTAGAAAAATCAATAAATTTTGCTAACTTAGTTGGTTAGAGTATCGTGCTGATAACGTGTTATACATTAAAGAGAAAATAGAGAAAAGTAAAGAGAAGTCAATGGATTTGTATGTATTTCATGAGAATCAAAACTATATATTTATATGGAAGAATTATGGCCACAAATGATACAATAGTCATAATAATTAGGACTGTAGGAATATAATGATAATTCACTAATAAACATATAATTTACAACAGTTTTCGCTTCATTTTCTATCTTGGAATTTTCACTTCATCTGTCTCATAAAGATAAACCTGCTTTTCATTTTCATATGACCAAAATTATAGAAAATGTTGCTCATTGAGAGTATGGTTGGTTTCTTTACCCTTGTTTGGTAGGAATTATAATTTAAATTTTAATTCAAGTCAAAAGTTAAAGTCAATAATTAATTTTAATCACATATTTTATGGGTCTTACACATTTTCAACCGCACATTTCATCAACTTTGATCAAAATCTACAAAAAATTTGAAATTAAAAATCCACCAAACAAGGGCTTAAATTTTAAATATATCTCTATTTAATATGCATTGTTTTTAACAAATATAAAATATTTTCATTTAAATAATTTTTTAATGTATAGGTATATTAGAAAAAATATATAAGTAAAATTATATTTTTAACTATATTAATTGTATTTTTTAAATCTGTGTGACATAGAAGCATATTTATCTTTATGAGACTGAGAATGTAGCCCTTGTTTGATTCCTTTTATTTTACTTTAATTTATTTCTCATATCCATTTTCAATCACACATTTGCATAATAAAATATTTTACAAGTAAATTTTAAATTTTCTCTTCAACCATGCTATAGGTACAGGAATTCTACAGAACAGACACAACCAAAGGCGGGAGCAACATTTTTTTCCAATATTTAATACATGGGCCCGCATCATGGGACTGGGTATTTAGAGCTTGTTTGGGAGAGATTTTTGGAGGAAGAATTGATTTTGAATAGTGATATGATGAGAAATGTGTGGTTGAAAAAGAAGAAAAAATTATTGATGTGATGGAAAATATTATTTTATTGAAAAATGTGTGGTTGAAAATGAGAATTGATTTACTGTAGAAAAATTTAATTCCTCCCAAACAGGGCCTTAAATTTCTGTTCAATTTCTGTATAAATTTCCCTGTACTTTTATCATTTTTCTTTTTTTCTTACTTTCCACCGAACAGGGCGTAATAAAGGAGTACAACGTCTACAATAGTAAAGGGAAACATACAATACGAGTCCGTGGTTCAAATGAATTAAAACCCTACATTGAAATTGGGTGGGACCCGTTAGTCATATGAATTTTGGGTCATTTGGTGGAGGGCCCCCCACCAGCGTCGGTACTGCCGACGAAACAGGAAAACCGTGAAAATTCAACCCGAAATTTGCGAGGTTGTCGGACCCCACCCCGCTCATTTATTCCCACTACGATCCTTTTTTTACTCTTAATTTCCCATTGAGAGTAAGAATAGTGCTAGACTTATGACCGTTACTGATTAAGCCCTTGTTTGATTCCATTTTCGGGATAAAATATATCACGAAATAGTGATTTTTTCAAGAATACGTGATTAAAAAGTAAGCCTTCGTTTGGTAACCATTTTTCTACAAAAAATGCATTCTTTGTGTCAAATCACACCTTTTTTGTGTCTCTTTCCAGCCATAGACCCCACTTGATGTGAAAGAAAAAATGTATTATTTGAAGAAAGAATGGCTCCTAAACGAAACCTAAATAGTTTTTTTGAAATGCTTATATAGTTATTTTATTAAACAATGTGTGGTTCAAAATGAGTATAGAACAAATGGGGCTCAAACAAGGGGTAAGAGATTGTTTTGAGCATCATTTTTTGACAAAAAATGCGTTTTAAAATAATGATTTGACGAAGAATATGTGATTCAAAAATAAGAATTTTTTTTGGGTTTGAATGTAATATTTTTATATCAAAAAATATGTTATCGAGAATAAGAGAGAGAAAAATGTATTTTTAAAATAACGGGAACCAAACAAGGGCTAATTATGATTATTCAAAAAAAAAATTGAAATTCATGTCATTATCACCTAGACAAATACTAATCAATCATGGTGATAATTAACATTTGTTTATTAAGAGCTTGTTTGAGAGAGATTTTTGGGGAAAGAATTGATTTTGAATAGTGATATGATGGGAAATGTGTAGTTGAAAAAGAAGAAAAAATTATTGATGCGATGGAAAATATTATTTTATTGAAAAATGTGTGGTTGAAAATGAGAATTGATTTACTGTAAAAAAATTTAATCTCTCCCAAACAGAACCTTAAGTCATCCCCACAAATGGAGCTAGCAATTAGTGGCCATTGCAAAGTTTGACCCAGTGGTAGTTGTGGAAGTTACAAAAGGCCCCATTTACCTGTCATCAAATAAATGTTTATTTCATTAGCTTTTCCTTCATCAACAACATATTCATTTGTGGTATTGAATCAGTCCTTACATGTTTCATATATCATATCAGATTGTATGAAGATATTTGATCAATGTTTGATAAAATTACTATCAGGAATAAATAAATTAATAATAATGATATTTATCTAGACGATCGATCCTTAGCCGTTTAGATGTAATTTTCTATTCTAAATGTTCAATCACCAGTTAAATGACACATGAACGATCTACATAAATAACATTATTCTCAAATTAATCTGAAATTATATTCACATTGCATTTTTTTTTTATAAATATATCACATTTTAATTATATTAAAGGTCATTAGTCTTTGCCCTTCTTTGATAGGCTTTTTTTTTTTTGCAATAATGAATTTTTAAATAGTAAATTTTTCAAGAACGTGTGGTTAAAATATAGGAAAAAGTTTCAAATTTACGTAAATAATATTTTATTACGAGAATGAATGATTGAAAATAAGTATTTAGTGTTCCATGAAGGGAAAAAGGTCGAGGAGGTGGTGACAATAGGAGAGTTGGATTGGGTTCATCGGCGATTGAAGAAGATAAGAGTACATTTCTATTAAAAATGTGATAAACGAAAAATGTTTGTGCCTTACAAAATCCAGCCCAAAAAAGTTAACAAAATATTAAAAATATTTATACCTACTTTTTAATTTTTCTCAAACAAGCACATAATGCAGCAATTTAACTATAAATTGTTAACTACAATGATTACTAGTTGCATGACACTTAGAATCTTAAAATAGCTAAATGAGTGGCTATTACTAACTTGCAATGAAAAAGTATTAGGCTAAAATAATGTAACATATTTAACCCATACATTATTAAATTTTTTTAACAAATTTAAGAGAGAGGATGAGAGAATCATGTGCGAGAAGAGAGATTAAGCCATTGTTTGATTTTAATTTTATTAGAAGTAATTTTGTTGAAAAAAATATTATTTTGAAGAATGTAAGATTAAGAGTAAGAAAATGTTCTGAATCCACGCACAAAATTATTTTTAAAAGACTGATTAAAATTAATTTGAGAAAAAATAATTTTAAAAAATAAAAATTAAATAAGGCTAGAAACTGATTCATGAATAAATTTAGAGGGGCATAAGAATAAGTAAAATATACAGAAAATGCAGCCACAGAAATGCACCAGAATAGACACAATAGGGGGTAGCGATGGCAACGGGGCACGGGCCGGGCCGGGCCCGTTCCCTCCCCTCCCCCCTCCTTTTTTAATTTTCAGTTAAAAAATTTTAAATTTTAAAATCCAAAACAAATAATGCTCAAACTAATTATATCAATATCCAAAGCAAGCACTCGAAACCAAAAAAAAAAATGTTCAAAACAATTTTATTTATTTTTTATTCTTCACGTGGCAGGTCCAAAACAAATAATGCTCAAACTAATTATATCAATATCCAAAGCAAGCACTCGAAACCAAAAAAAAAAATGTTCAAAACAATTTTATTTATTTTTTATTCTTCACGTGGCAGGTTCGAGGTGGGGTATCACCCCCCCCCCCCCCCCCCCCGGCGAGGGGAGGGGGAATGTCATCTCTAAATAGGGGGATGAGTGGTTTTTTTCTCAATATTTTACTCACATGGGGCTCACCCCCATGTGAGTATCCGTATTTTTTCTATAAGAATTTTTTCTGTACATGAGGAAAAATTCAAAATATAAAGATTGAAGTTCGAGGAGCGTCACTGCGTGGGTCACATGCTATTTTATCCTAGTTGTGCATAGTTCTTACCGAAATTATATTTGACTTCTTATGTATTGAGCAATTACAAGTCTAAGGGTATATTCAAGACTCTTTACATATAAAATACTATCTATTTTAAAGAGTCAACTCTTAAAATTACACTCTAAAATACTATTTAAATTAACATTTTAGAATGGAGAGTGGGTTTGACTTTTCAAATTTAAAGAGTCAAACATACTCTCTCTAATTAAATCACTCAAAGTATTTCAATTTTCAATTTAAAAAAATAATATAATAATCTGTAGGAAAGTCAGTGAAAACAAAAGATAGAAAAATTAATAAATATTTTTTTTGAAGTAATAAATATAAAGAGTATGCTGGAGTACTTAAAAATTTTTAATCTTTAAATTTATAGAGGTTCTTCAAATTGTAAAATGTGTTTTTTTTTGGATATTAGAGAGTCTCCCGACGATGCTCTAAGCAATCTGATATGTTTACTAATTATAAGTTTAGTAATGGTTGGTTATTTTTGTACATTCTTTGTACTACATTTTTTATGGCCTATTTTAAATATATGGACATAAATGGATCCCTATTGCACACACCATTTAAGATGTTGATAACAACATTACATGATATTTGTTATTGACTTATCCGAATTGAATTATGTTAGGTACCACAAGAGCTGTCTGCCTCTTTAAAGTTAACCTACCATATGTCCATACTTTGATAAAGCTCTTATTTGGTATAATTTAAAATATTGATAAAAACTTAAAATCTAAGTTAAACGATTAATTTCAACACATTTTTATAGTACTCACGACTTTTATCCAAATATGGACAAAATGTCGTTTTTGTCCTTGAAGATTATAAAACTTCACAAATTTTGAAATTTCTACATTGTTTTGAGTTTATGTATAATTTATTTCGTTACGAAAAATTATAGAGATAATTTGGTGACGCTAACACGAATTTTGTCTGCACTTCAAGTAATAATAAACAAAACCTTAAATACCCCTTTCAAACATATTTAAACTAGTAACCATGAAGGAAATTGGGTGTGTTAGACAATGAGAGAGAGACAAGACAAACATGTCTTTAATTATTTTATTTTAAACAATCATGTTACATGTACATTCTCCTTCTTTACCTTAAGTTTGATACTTTTTCACATGACATTCATCGAAACTATTGATTTCTACAACATCCTATCACATCACTGTCTAAATATTAACAAATAGGAGAAATTTCAAGGACGGTGTAAACATCCATGTATGCATAGCTTAATTCTATTTTAAACATGTTCTAGACTACATTTATACATTAAGAAATTTAGGATACGTTTGATTTGTTGTTTTCAAACTGTTTTTAATTTTCAATTTTGTAAAACACAAAAAACGTATTTGGTTTGGTATTTTCGAAAACGTGTTTTCAAAAACAAGGATAAATTTATAACATAAAATTCAAAGCGCATTTTTGACGTTTGAGTATTTTCAGTGAAAATTCTGAAAACACTCGAAACATAGGGGTTTAAATAAGGGTTAATTTCACAAATGGTCACTGAAGTTACCTGAAAATTTCAAAACGGTCACTGAAGTTTCAAAATTTCAGAAACGGCCACTGAAGTTTGAAATTTCTTTCAAAACGGTCACTGAATTTTCAGATTTTTTGGCCAAGTTTGAGGCAATTTTACGGCAACTTCCGACCACCAAAACCGCCGATTTCGGATACCATTGGAAAGCCCACGATATCCTCTTCAATTACCACAAAAAATCTCCCCAAAATTCCAAGTGATTCGGCCGGAATAAAGTCACGAAGTCGGCAACTGAAAATTGTAAAAATCTGCCAAGATTTTCAGATTTTTTGGGCAAGTTTGATTCAATTTTTCGGCAACATCCGACCACCAAAATTGTCGATTTCGGATACCGCTAGAAAGCCCACAATGTCCTCTTTAATTACCATAAAAAATCTCCCTATAATTCCAAGGGATTCGGCCGAAATAAACCTACGAAGTCAACTACCAAAAAAGTCCAAAAATCTGCCCAGTTTGGGGAGCTGAATTCGTGGGTTTATTCCGGCCGAATCACTTGTAGTTTTGGGGAGATTTTTGGTGGTAATTGAAGAGGACATTGTGGGCTTTTCAACGGTATCCGAAATCGAAGGTTTTGGTGGTTGGAAGTTGCTGAAAAATTGCCTCAAACATGCCCAAAAAATCTGAAAATCTGGGCAGATTTTCACAATTTTCGGTTGCCGACTTCGTGGCTTTATTCCGACCAAATCACTTGGAGTTTTGGAGAGATTTTTTGTGGTAATTGAAGAGGATATCGTGGGCTTTCCAACGGTATCCGAAATCGGCGGTTTTGGTGGTCGGAAGTTGTCGTAAAATTGCCTCAAACTTGGCCAAAAAAATCTAAAAATTCAGTGACCGTTTTGAAAGAAAATTCAAACTTCAGTGGCCGTTTCTGAAATTTTGAAACTTCAGTGACCGTTTTGAAATTTTCAGGTAATTTCAGTGACCATTTGTGAAATTAACCCTTTAAATAAAATTTTGTTTAAGTGAACATAGATTAAAATATTCTTAGTTCACTTCATTAATTTTTATTTTTACTCTATATGTTTTAAACTAATTTTTATTTTACTTTTGTAGCGAGAAAAAATATTGTAAAATTCATAAACTTTAAAATGTACTATTTACATGATACTATATTAATATATAAATTTTTTTTATTAAATAATCAAATTTCATTGAATAAAATATCATAAAACAATTTTTCAAAACTTCACACCAAATGTGTTTTCTAGTTTTCTGTGATTCAAAAATAATTTTTTAAAATAACAAACTAAAATCGTTTTTAGACATCTTAAAACAGACATTCAAAATAAAAAAACTAAAAATTAACTCAAATTTGAAACACAAACTAAATTGGCCCTTATCTTTTCCGTTTAGGAGTTTAATATAGCTCATCTCGAAGTCCATTTTACTGATTAACAATATATTTTGACCAATATAATTGATTTAGCCCATGTTTGGATTCCATTAAAATTAAATTTTAAGAAAAAATGTGTTTTAGAATAATGATTTTTTTTTTTTTTTTTGTTGAGAATGTGTGATTTAAAATTACGGAAAAATTCTTTATTTATGTGTAATATTATTTTATTGTAGAATGTATGATTTAAAATAAAAAAAGAGAAAAATATATATTATTACAAAAATGGAGCGGGTTTAGAATGTCATGGGCTTAAATGAGAATGTCAGTTTTAATTTTAAATTATATTATTGAAAATAACTTTTTTTTTTCACCCTTGAAAACCTTTTATAGATTAAATAATGTTACTTGTATATAATAAAGTTACATAATGGTCTACACATAGATGCTGTGTCAAAAAGAGGGTGGAAAATGTTCTTTTTTTTAATTTAATTGAAGAAAGTCTGACCCAAATTATGTCTTATCATATCATATGTATTTAAATCATTATGTACATGTAACACAATCGTTATAAAAATTTTTTCTTTGAAACATTTAAGACCCGTTTCGTTTGTATTTCAATTTTCAATTTTGAGATCATTTTCAATTTTAAGATTATTAAAAACGTGTTGGTTTGTCATTCTGAAAAATTGTTTCTAAAAAAAAAAAAAGGTTTGATTTGGAATTTTGAGAAATTTTTTTTGATGATATTTTATTGTATAAAATTGATTACTTAGTAAAATATAACAATTTTATATTAATATATTATAAAGTAATATACATTTTAAAGTTGGTAAATTTTACATTTTTTTGTAACAAAAGTAAAACAAACAACAGTTTTAGTTGCAAAATATAGAAAATAAAAAATAAAAATAAAATTTAATGATACCATAAGTGGCACAAATAAAAGGTTTGAGTCAAGTCTATTACTAAATTGAAAAGTTTGGTATCGTGACCGTAATTCACCCTTTTTTATTTTTTAGAATTTATCAAATTTTTATTTTGAACTTGACTTTTTAGAATTTTACATATTTTTTTAATGATTTTTAATTTTCAGAATTTTATGTAAGTAGAATTTTATTTAAATGTTTATTTCCCATATTTTTAGTGTTTCAAAAACGCGTTTTGAGTTATATGCTGTAACTTAACTTAGTTTTAGAAAATGCATTTTCGAAAATATCAGATCAAACGAGTTTCGGGTGTTTTTCAAAATAAAAAATAAAATGAAAACAGTTTTAAAAAAGCAAACGATTCACCCCTATCCCATGTGGACGCTCCTAAGTTGACGCGAAGTCGTCAATAAATAGGATAGCGAGGAAAATTGCAAACGCATAAATAAATGGACTAATGCTGCTTAAATTTCGCATTACGTTACTGCCCATTTCATTAATAATTCTAGAAAGTTGACAAGACAACGGTTTCTTTTGATTAGACCTCTAACCCAATAAATTAATTTTTTAAACATAACCCCACACTCCGCCTGCCTTAAAGATTCTGGCATCTAACCCACCCTAAACGCCAAATAATTTCACCACCGCTGACTTGGTCCTTGTTTGGCTGCATCGGATTTTGTTCAATTTTCACTTATTTTTATACAAAAGGGTTGGTTTATTCACAACTTAATTAAAATAATTTGCCGCGTCCCTTCCGTTGAAAACAGAAAGGGTTTTCGGTGGTCACAATTAAGATTAGCTGGGGGGAGCGCGTTGAATGTTAATGCAATTAGTTAAAAAATAAAAAAATAATAGAAAATGAAGACATCCTTATTGTGAAGAGAGAGAAAGTGACACTTTCAGGAGAGAGAAAGTAAGAGAATCTGGTGGGCTTCGAGCTGTGATTTAGCTGTCCCTTTTTTCATGTTTATTTCTCCTTTTCTCTCACAAAACTCCACCCCACCTCTTCATCTCTCTCTCTCTTCAAAAGACCTTCACCACCACCCACAAATCTCAAAACCCACATCCCAAAATTCCCATTTTCAGATCTCTCTCGCTCTTCTTCATCTCACATTTTCAAATCAAGCATTGAAGGAGAAGAAAAACCCATAAAAAAAAGAAAGAATTTGAGCTTCAGATGTCTGCTGTGAGATGAAGGAAAAGAATAGTTGCATTGTATATTTTCAATTCGTTCTTTTACTTTTGCTACCTTTGTTTTCATCTCCAGGAGTTTGTTATGCTCATGTAACCCACCACACAGTCAGCAGCAATGGACCTCTCACTAATGCTGAAGCTCACTATATCAAGCAAAGGCAGCTTTTGTACTACAGAGATGAGTTTGGGGATAGAGGCGAGAATGTGACGGTTGACCCTTCACTTGTGTTCGAAAATTCAAGGCTGAGAAATGCGTACATTGCATTACAAGCATTGAAACAGGCTATTCTTTCAGATCCCCAAAATTTAACTGCTAATTGGGTCGGATCTGGTGTCTGTAACTATACTGGAGTATTCTGTGCTCGCGCACCAGACAACCGTACTATTCGTACAGTTGCTAGCATTGATCTCAACCATGGTGACATTGCTGGGTATCTCCCTGAAGAACTTGGCTTACTCACAGATCTGGCCGTTTTTCACATCAACTCCAACAGGTTTTGCGGTACCCTGCCGAAAAAATTCAAGAACTTGAAGATACTCTTTGAATTGGACATAAGCAATAACAGGTTTGCTGGGAAATTCCCTTATGTTGTGCTAAGTTTGCCCAAGTTGATATATTTAGATATACGATTTAATGAATTTGAAGGAACTGTGCCTTCTGAACTGTTTGACAAACCTTTGGATGCCATCTTCATCAATCACAACAGATTTGCCTTTGAATTGCCTGATAATTTTGGCAATTCTCCGGTATCTGTGATTGTATTGGCTAACAACAAGTTCCATGGTTGCGTTCCTGCTAGTCTTGGTAACATGAGCAATTTGAATGAGATTATACTGATGAACAATGGATTGAGGTCATGTTTGCCACCAGAGATTGGGCTTTTGAAGAATTTGACGGTGTTTGATGTGAGTTATAATCAGTTGATGGGGCCTTTGCCAGATAGTATTGGAGGAATGGTGAGTTTGGAGCAGTTAAATGTGGCTCATAATTTGCTTACAGGGAGTATTCCACAGAGTATATGTCAATTGCCAAGGCTGGAGAATTTTACGTACTCGTATAACTTCTTTACTGGTGAGCCTCCGGTGTGTTTGGCGCTGCCGGAATTTGATGATCAACGGAATTGCTTGCCCAATAGGCCGGCTCAAAGGTCTGCTGCTCAATGTCAAATGTTCTTGTCTAAGAGAATTCATTGTGGTGCTTTTAAGTGTCATCGGTTTATTCCAACTTTGCCATCACCTCCACCGCCTTCACCGCCAATGCCGGTGCCTTCACCGCCTCCTGCCCCAGTGTTTATACCTGCACCGGTCTCCAATCCCCCTCCTCCTCCGCCATCTCCTTCACCTCCGCCTCCGGTTTCCTCTCCACCACCACCTTCACCTCCCCCGCCTGTATACTCACCTCCACCTCCCCCTCCCCCTCCACCACCTGTTTACTCTCCTCCCCCTCCACCATCGCCCCCTCCACCCGTTTATTCGCCTCCTCCCCCTCCTCCATCGCCACCTCCACCTCCACCACCTGTTTATTCGCCTCCTCCCCCTCCTCCATCGCCACCTCCACCTCCACCACCTGTTTATTCGCCGCCTCCCCCTCCTCCATCGCCACCTCCACCGGTTTATTCGCCTCCTCCCCCTCCTCCATCACCTCCACCACCTCCACCACCTCCTCCATCCCCTATTCCTTATTGCGTACGGTCTCCACCACCACCGCCGCCGCCGCCGCCTCCAACTCCACATTCCCCACCACCTCCACTTTCGCATTCCCCGCCACCAGCTCCCTACTATTATAGCTCACCACCTCCTCCGTCAATGCAGTCACCACCACCTCCACCACCTGTATACATCTATGCATCACCGCCTCCTCCAGTACACTCTCCACCTCCCCCAACTAATTCACCACCTCCTCCAGTGCACTCCCCGCCTCCACCTTCACCGCCACCCTGTATAGAACCCCCACCTCCACCTCCACCTCCCTGTATAGAACCCCCACCTGAAGAGCAGCCACCTCCACCACCACCTTATGTTTACAAGCCCCCACCATCACCTTCACCTCCCCCGCCTTATCGCTACAATTCTCCGACCCCACCATCATCATCCCCACCACCGCCTGTGTACCACCATTCTCCTCCCCCACCACCATCACCGTCACCACCACCACCAGCTCCAGTATATGAAGGGCCATTACCCCCAGTCTTTGGGGTTTCATATGCATCTCCTCCACCACCACCGTTCTATTGATTCTTTGGAGAGTTTTTCTCTAATCCATCATCTTCGAAACACAATCCATGCCTACAAATGATTCCATCAGTATCCATTGCTGCTATTATTTCGTCACCTTTCACATCTCTGTGACTCATCCTCCGTCTTGAAATTCTCATCGCCCAGATGACAAAAATGAAAGATCAAAGT
The DNA here is from genome assembly GCA_035079005.1 of Fraxinus americana. Lineage (NCBI taxonomy): Eukaryota > Viridiplantae > Streptophyta > Magnoliopsida > Lamiales > Oleaceae > Fraxinus > Fraxinus americana. The sequence continues at coordinate 16,437,747 of CM068717.1, read as the reverse complement.
AGATATAAAATTAAATTGATGTTGAATCCGAGAAGAGAGGAGATAAAAAGGAGAAATTTGGTCTCTCCCTTTATTTAATTTGAATTGTTATGGATAAACTTGAGTTGTGAAAATAAAGTGGCAGGCAAAGAGAGGAGTAGGTTTGCAGGAAGTTTATGTATAGAGACCATAATCTGGGCGCTTGAAGAAAACAGTAATGGCTGCTGCTGCTTCTTCTAAGTTGTGAACTTCATTGTGATCTCTGTTTCATATCATACTTTTGTTTCATTTTATAGTATAATGATAAAACATTTACTTGTATTGATTTTTCATATTCAGATCATTCCTTAAACTTCTTTATGCTTGTGTAAATGTACTCATCTTCTTCTGTTCATCCCACGTACGTACTGCAGAAGCTGGCTGGAGATCATTGATCTTATTCAATGATACAATAAATAATATTATAGTTATGCTTTCTTCTTCAATTCTGTTAAATCTACGTCTTCATCTTCATCTCCAGTGCTTTAATTGTTATGAATTTGATTCCAAAATATGGCTATCACCAGTTATTGCATGGAATGGAATGACGATGGGTGGTTGACCCTCGTGGGATTGGGACATGGAAGATAACATCAAAATCACCATTAATTGGATCTCTCTCTCTCTCTCAGTAGTGTTTATAAATTACATTGATCACTCAACAACTAATGTAGATAAAAATTAGAGTACTGGTTTTGTTAAAATCAAATTTTTAGTAGATTTTAATGAATGTTGTTAAATTAATTGTTAATTTTGAGTTAAGTTTTATCAATTTTTTTGGGGATGTAATGACATTTTGACCTTGTGTGTCACATTAGTCTAGCGTCTTGGTAACTGGAGTTTGAGCTGTTTTTACTCCAAGAAAGGGGAAATTTGATGATCTTGATTCGTAAGAAATATTTTCAACAAAAATGACTAGTAAATGAAATGAAATAAAATGAAAATTCAAAAAGATCTCTTCTTCGACCAAAGAGTAGTAAAGAAGGAAAGTGATTATTTTCATTTTCTTGGGATTTCTTCTAATTCAAGTTTTTGTCAAAACTTTGCTTAATTCCTAGCATGCTGTATGGTTAGGGCACATGCCCCCCTTTTACCAACAAAGATGTACAGTTAGTTCATCAAACAAGTAAAAAGAGAGTGTTAAGGTAAATTCATTTAGATATTTCCCCTCTAGAAGTTTTATGCACATTGAAGATGCATTACTGTGTGAAGGAAGCACTCCGCTACCAGAAACAAAACTTCCATGAAACATTACAGTCCTATTAAGAATCAAGAATTGTCTGAATTTGAATGCAAAGATCCATAAGTAGATTGATATATAGCATGAAGAATATGATAATCTTTTCAGGAGATATTAGATGAATCCATTTCTGGGATCTGTATTAAAGTGCAGTAGTTATACAACTGTGATTCTAGGACCAAAACTGCATTAGTGGGAAAAATATTGCTCAGCGTCTGTTCGATATTAGTGGCATTCTTTGAACTGGTCTCCATGAATGGAATGCCAATTTCATCTGCTAAAGCCTAGCCTTAGCTGTACCATATGACACAAGTTCAGTTATCAGCCAGGTCACACTTATTTCCAACCAGAATCTTGTTTATATTTTCGCTGGCACGGCAATCAATTTCACGTAACCATTGCTTCACTTTGTTAAAGCTTTCTTGGTCAGTTACTATTATGCCCCTGTTTGATGGCCATTATTTGCAAAAACAAAGTTTTGAATAGTGAATTTTTGGAGAATATGCGGTTAAAAAGTAGGAAATTTTTTAGATGTAAGTACATAATATTTTACCGTGTGAATGTGTGGTTGAAAATGAATACGTAGAATAAAAAGTTTTGAAATAATGGTTGTCAAACAGGAATGCCATGTGCCCCACGATAGTAGCTGCTTGTTATTGTTCTGAAACGTTCGTGTCCATCAGTATCCCAGATCCGAAGTTTTATCGTCTTTCCATCTTGCTCCAGAGTGTATATTTGTGCTCATGTGACTTTCCAGTAATGAAGCTTCAGAAAATCTCAGGAGAAGACATCGCTTGCCAACAAATATGATATATATGAGGAGGAGAACCCAGCAACGGGCAGAAACCAAAATGGCAAGCAAAATAATCCTATCATCCAACCCGAGGCCAGTGAGCCCCAGCATCGAAGCACTGAAATGGATCAAGTTATAATGGTGGTCAAAGAGTCATATCTAGACATTGCAAAATGATGTAATTACATCTATGCGTACCTGGAAATTTGAACAGACAATGAAAAATTCAACATCCAAGGTTAAAACATGTAATATGAAACTTTTCAGTGTCAGAATTTCAGCAGTTCAGGTCCCAAATGGAATTTTAAGGCCTTAAATTTTTTTCCCTTTCAGTATTTTTTGAAATTGGAACAAATGGTGCACAGAAACTGGGTGTAATGATAATGGTGAACAATTTGTTCTCTCGCAAATATACAAGTTTTACACACTTTGACGTGTTAAGAAATATTACAAGATATACCATAGTCAGTATTCGCACCAGTAGCAAGTCAGTTGAATAACTTACTCCAACTCTGAAGAAGGTTTCAATTAACAAAAAATGATAAGGAACCTAATATTTGGTTAGATCTCACAGCATATAACATTTGCAGATTTCTTCCTCGAGGTTTTCAAATACTGATTTCTGAATAATTAAGAAGTAACTTGAAATGTCACTCTGTTCATGTCATCATGTTGAGAATTTTATTTCATCTTTGTTAACTCCATATATGGAGAAAAAGAAGACAAGTGCTAATGTAGAAGAAATAATCAAAAACCTCTCTCATATTCATGGAAGACTCAAGCTGAGAAGAGGATCAAGAAAATGTACTTTAGAGTATCTCGTGGAACCTAAGCAATCGACTGACAAACATTCATTGTCAAACTAAGGAATGCCATTATAGTCTTTTTCCCCAAAATTTATGTTTTATCAGGTTTTTATGTGATAGTAGATCAAAGAGAAGTATGATCGAGACTAATTAGAAAGAAGGATAATGTAAGCACGCCGTGTATCATTTTAAAGCTTATTCTTGAACCTTGAAGTGGTTCTAGATTTACGAATCTAAACGAACAGCAGCTAAAATCAAGATATGTAGTTTTGAACTATCATCATATAAAGAAATCAATATCAAAACCCTAAATGATACAAGGTTTCTACAAACTAAGCATATCCAGATTATTCAAGTAATATTTTTCAAAACAACATCGATAAACATTGGATTGAAAGGTACAAACAAGAAAAGGAAACTGGTGATATTGCAGAAGAATACCTCTTCTCTTCAGAAGGCAGATAACCATACCAGGATAAAACATTCCAGTTATTGATGGAATCGACAAAAACTGCCTAGACTATATATGTAGAAAGGAGTATGATTCTAATATCTTGGAAGTCTTCGACCATCACAAAATATTTCACATCAAGGTGCACGTGAGAATTCTGCAGAAGATCTCATAAGCACGTATATGCTGAGAAGTTGACAGTAGTATGAGAACAACCAACTACATAATCTTGAATTTCCTCTTCTTCAGGGATGATGAGATAAGAATGTGAGCAACATTTAGTGAGGAGGATAGCACTATCGAAAAGCAGAAATTTGCTTCCTGCATTATTGTGCATTTTGAGAAACATATATCCTGCACGATCAAGTAGCAAAGAGTTGGAGTTGTAAGCCAAACTATAGCCCCAAATACAGCTTCATCGATAACTCACCTCCTCTTGTGAAAACAAATTGCTCACGAACTTAGATGGAAAAAGAAAGATAAAAAGCAGCCCACAGAGTGAAAATCACCCACAATGCAACTCCTAGAATCTATTTTTGCGTATAAAACCCAAAAGCCATAACCAATGGCTTTATGCTTCCTTAAAATAAGTGGTTCAAACCCTGAGTTCTCAACCTCTAGGAATAGCAAGAAAGCAGCAGATATCAGCTGGAAAGAGGGAAAGTCTTAAACTTTTAGGTCTATCCTAGACTCCATAACAAGTCATCAATACCAAAAAGGGGTTCAGAAAACGCAAAGGCCTGCAATGACTGGGCGGCGCCATTACGTTTGTTAGACACATATCAAACACTGGTCATGCACAGCATTATTGAACATAGAACATATATAATTTTTCATCAAATTTGAGATAATATGATTTCATACAACGTAAAAGGGGATGTTCTGCAAAGAAACAACAATAAATCGAAGCATGGTCTGGATAACTCTTTAACAGCAGAATGATATTAAACAAACTATTACATAGAGCTGGACATGATATGGTTCAATTCTAAAAATAATCGAATTGGACCCGAATTTTTCGATATTTGGAACCTTCAGGTCCAAATTTAATTATGGAATCCATTCGATTCCTGGGTTTCATACCATAACTAAAATTTTTAATATTTACAACAATACTACATTAATTCAACTAATAATATGTTCAATCTTAGCTCTTACAAAATAACGTAATTTAATTTAAAATTATACAAATAACAAGTTGTCTAATAATATTCATTAAATAATGTATACAAATTATCAAAAAGTAAATAATAAAATATTGGTGATTTCATCTCATTGATTTGCTCCAAGCCTTCAAATCTAGAAAAATCATATTTTGGGTTTGAGCTAAATTAATTAGTTTGCAAATAAAATAGGAAAAATGATATTTTTGGGTTCAATTAATTAGTTGACAATTTTTTTTAGAAATATTAAAATAATTTGGCTTAACTTGTATAAAAAACTAGGGAGATTCGATTCTTATTCAATTTTTCACCAAACTCATCGATTCTCGATTAAAATACCCGATCGGGTATTTAACTTAAGAAGAATCGTTCACATCAGTTCGATCAAATTCGGCCTAGTATTACATGAAGAGCACAAGGGGTTTTTTTGTTGCCTTTTTTTCTTTGATTTAGTTTTTTAATATGAAAACCTAGTGAATCTTAATTCTACAACTTAAGATGCATGCATTTATGAGCAAAAAGTTCCATTAAAATTCAATCAATGAGAAAAAAATTTGGAATTTATTCCGAATATTCTTGTGTACCTCAATCACCTTGCAGAATGTGCGTTTGAGAAACTTTTGTGGAGATGTGATATGAAGTTGGGTATGATTATTAGAAGTTTACTTTTGTAGAAATCGATTCCAACACAATCTCAAATTATTACATATGCTGTGCAGTTTTCTCGGTACGTAGTTAAGTATGATTTAACGAAGAGTAGTCGAAACTTCTATATATTGATCCGATGACAAATCGAGAGAGTTGAATCCCCCCCTATATCTATATTTGGATATCAGGGATTTGTCTTTCAACACTTCACTTTCAAGTTTAACTCCCTCTCCGCTGGAATTAAGATAATAAAAGGAAATACAGGTTCAAAGTTACCCTAAGATAGAGGTATGAAATTATTGAAATGAATCCATATTGAAGAAAGTAATACATGGCAGTGTAAGTTTATTTAAGTCATACAAGAATCCACGAAATCCACCAAAAAAACAGACACGTTGTCTCGACAAACTTTCCTGCAAACTACATTAACAAGAAATTTCCAAATGAAGTTTTATCATATAAACTATGACAATATTCTAACTACACTACCCAGCAAAAATTTCTCAGATGGGTTCCAAAAGACACCAACTTCATATTCCATTTTGAACCTTCTGGTGGGGTTGATATAGCTGCTGAGGTAACAATTTATACAGAAGATTAAAAGAATTAGACACTTATACTGAAGAGTTCATTATTAGTACTACATAGTATTGTCTAATAAATTATATCAAACATACGCTGTGAATAAATGTGTTATGTGGAGCGAGCTGCCCGTCAGCTTGCTCGCCCCACAAACAAGTCAATCCGCGAGTGCAAGCCAAGCAGTGGAATTATCAGCTCGCACGAGTTGGTTCACAATCGATAAGCTCGCAAACGATTGGCTCATACAAATTGGCACATGAGTTGAACAAACTAGACTCACGAGCTCGTTGGCTCACCATTACCTCGCGAGACAACTCGTCATCGACTTGCAAGTCGAGGTTAGGAGAGCCACTAGGCTAGCTGAGAAGTCTGCATGGCTGCGCTTTGTAGACATGAAGACTGTGTTGATACCAACCTTCAACATGCAGGGTGCCATCAACTCTTGAAATTTGAGAAGAATTCAGAACATATAAATATGGACAAGTGATAAATCAATTTCACCATATTGCAGCATTCTCTACAATCTCCTAATTCTGTCATCTCTTTAACAAAATATTTTTGTAATTATTACACAATTTTTTCTTTGTTTCCAAATATTTTTTCGATTCCAGCTTTCCTTAGTTGTTTTTATTCCCAAATTTTCTACTGTAAGGACAAAAATCTCAAACGGAAGCATAAACCAGATTCACAAAGAATACTGAATACATCAAGAAATCGATCATTTATTCAACATAGGGCTCAGAATACATCGTACCCGTTTGTACATTGAAACAGCCACAAGAAAACACCAAAAACCCCCTAATCTACTTCCACTATAGCTACTCAATAGACCGAAGACACACAGCCACAATCAACCCTGAAATACTCTCTCTCGAAGAACCACAGAGGCAACAATCACTAAGATTGAAGATAAAAACCAAAGGTTTTAATCATATACAAAGAATCACAAAGAAATGAGAAGAGCAAAGCGAAATCACAAAGAACAGGAAACATCAGAAGCTTCCCAAACACAGAAGAGAAAACCGAAATGACCAAATCCTCTCCAGATAGACGGTTTAGCTGGTATATATATATATCCATTAGATTCAGCCATTGATTAGCCATGGAATCAACGGCCTGGAGCAACACAAGTGGCAAGATAAGTGGGCTGGTTTCTTGGGCTGGTTTCAATGAGTTATAGGGCAATGACAAGATTATTCCAGTAATGGGCCAAGCCCAATTCATCATTGTCCCAAATGTTGAAATGCAAATGTCACAAATGGCATCACAATCCAACATCTACAATATTCATTATGGGTTACACTTGATTCATAAAACCCGATGAGGATGTTAACCAATTTTTTGTTTCAATACTCTTGTTTACGATTTTTCTCAAGCCTACGATCTTTCCAATACATAAAATAACCGAACCGACAATCTTGAGCATGATGACGAGTTGGAAGAAGCAATCTTTATAAAGAGACGAAAGAATAAAAAAACTCATAAGCCTACTTTTGAATATTGAAAACACTTCACAAAAAGAAAATAATTGAGAATGTGGAGCATATTGTAAATACTCTGGAAAAGAATTCATTTGGAAACAAAAATTGACACTATCCAAACATTACAAAAATTGTCGTGTTCCTATTGGGGTTGTCAGAATTTGGTTTACGCAAAGAGGGACTTTCTGGAGCAGTTACTGTAAACTGAGGTAATAACCCAGAAAAAATGAAGGAAGGCGGGATAATGTTCGTAATCTATGTTGAGTTTCCTCAACCATGTGTACTCAGACGAAATTCATGCAAACATGTCTTCACTGAGGAATAAATCAACTATTAGAGGTATGCCTCGTAATGATGCTATAAATTTATATGGTAATTTTAAAATTTTTTAGCAAATCACAAATTATTGATGATTTAAAAATTTTTGGTAGTGTCATTTCATTTATTTTCTATAGTGGATCGGGAAAAACCGTAAAGGATATATTTTTTCCGCAACCCATTACATAAATAAGCTTTGGACATGCATATATAAATATTACATTAAAGGTGATTAAATTTTCACACAACACACAAAGTATTTTCAATATTTTAATGTGTGCGCTACGATAATTGGCGGAGTGGGTGAACGTAGTCGTGAAGGAAATGAAAGAATCTGGAAATTTTTGTTGAGAAAATAAAATCTATAATTTCACTTTTGACTATGCTAATATTAACACTAATGTTATTGAAAAATTGAGTAACCAGCTTTTACAATTTCGTTGTATTTGTCATACTTTAAATTTGATTGTGCAAATGAAATAAGACGTATGATTCGATTTAAGTACGACTATTGTAGGAAGTTCATCATCTTTCGATTTTCCTTCAAGTACTAGTACTTGTATCACGCAAAACAAAATTCTCGTAGATTTAGCTAGATATTTTTCATACTTTAGTGATGGTTTTGTGAGGAAAAATACTAGAGATAGATTTCCAATTGCAAATTTCTCCTATTTATCTCAAAATTGTCTTGCAATATTTCCAGGTTAACAACATATTTTATTTTTCTATAGTATCAAAGAGTAGTTTGAGATTGTAGCCAAAATAAAATGAGTGTGTTTTTGCTCGTTTGATATTAATGACGTTGAAATGACATAAAGCCAAAGTAATGACAAAAAGGACTTCTTTATTGATACTAATGAGACAGTAATGACAAAAAGGACTCCTATATTGATACTAATGGGACAGAAATTAGAGTTATGTATTGTATTTATGAAACAACATTAGCAGGAAACATGTGATGGGAATTTAGTAAACAATGATGCCTTTAACCACATTCTTCCACGCCAATCTCCTAAAAGTTCCCAAAAAAATAAAAAAAAAAAAAAATAATAATAAAAAAAAAAAATATATATATATATATATGTTTGCCGACAGAACAAAAGTCAAAAGTAGTATAACGAAGATTCCTCCCTAATTTGTCATTGATAATGGACATTTTTTTTTTGGTAATAATATTATTTAGCATCGGTGGTGTTAGAATACCAGTTTAGTTTATCACACTTTATGGATTCAATTAAATAAATCATGTGACAATGCATTTAAATAAATCATTTATTGCCACACAATTACGACATAAACTGATATTTGACACTAATGATGCTGAATAACATCACTTTTAGGTTGTCGGGCATATCATCCTTTGTGGAATGCAGGAACACATGTACAACATAATTTTAGAATTTTATTTATTTATTGCAATATCGTTAACTTACTTCCACAGACTGTAAGAAAATCTATTGACAATCAAATGTCCACCTATAAGGTGGCACTACAAAGAATCATTTACTCGATATAAGTGTGGGTTATTTACTCGTAGAAATTCCATGGATAAATCATGTATCATTATGAACGAAATTTTCTTGGTTAAATTACATACTTTTTACTGCGAATATGAAGCTAATTTTGTTATGTTTTAGAAGAAAGAAATCTCTAAAAATTTATCAAATATCAAAATGAAGTACTACAAAAGAATTAAACATACGAAAAAGGAAAGTATTGTCAAAACCAGGGGCGGACTCAGCAAACTATCCCAGCTCGGGCGGACGTTGACCGGTTAACGTCGACTCGTAAGAGTGAAGTCGTTTATTAATATTTAATTTCATAATCTTAAAAATTATTCAATATATATATAAACGCACTAAATAGCGGAACCCGTAAGATCACAGAAAGAATTGAAGTTACTTACAAGGAAACTGGGAGTAACAAGAGATTTGGGTAGCAGTTTGGCAATAAGGATTCTGCTTGGTGATTGAGAGAATCAGGTACTGCACGTAAAAAAACACTGCTGGTTACCTAAATGCTAAAATTTAATCATCCACATAAGCAAAATCAAATGAAAAAATAACATTAAATGCTGCAAATGAACTAAAATGCCCATTATTTCCATTTGAATTCGAAGCATGTTATTGAGCATAAATTCTGATATTACCCGCTAAATTTGGTGATGAAGATGAAGTTCCATCCTTGTTGGAATTACTGGAAGACAATGGGTAGCAGGGGATGAACACTGCTATCTTTTCCCTCTCAATCCTGCATAAATAGTCCTAAATTTTTAGTGCAAGCAATACTCACGCCAAAAGCCAATTGTCGTTTCAGTAGCAAGTAGCAAGACAATGTACATAACTATAATATCCAGACTCCAATTAAATAGCGGTATATATGTTCAAATTACTGAAAAGGAAAATGAAAAATCAATTAACCTTGCTTTGCAGCCAATCGGGCCAAAATCATCAAGAACTATATCGAGCTAGTCCAGAACTTTAGGCTTTAACAAGCTTCTGGCTTCAACAAACAGGAAATAAACACGACAATCGGCATCAACATTCAACAATATGCTACCAAAATATACTCGAAACAAGTAACGTAGATTTTACAAATACAAAAAATGAGCAGGTCACAGACAGACTCACGTCACTCACCAGTCGCAACGCACGCACCGACCATCGCAGTCGCAGAGACTGAGTTCGTAGTTCGCATTCGCAGCCGCAAGGCAGCAGCCAACATGAGGGTTTGCTTGATTCAGCTGTGTTTGGAACGTATTTGGCATGAGAATTGGGATAGTGGTAAATGGTTTAATGGGCTTGGACCTGTTAATTGATTTTGAAATTAAGATTTGGGCCTAATTTTTTTTGAAAAAGAGGCCCAATCAAGAGGACCAAAACTTTAAAACTAAAAAACCACCCAATTTGAAAACCTGCTCAACTTATTCAGTTCTTCCACCCGGCGCCTCTCTGCAATTCAACTGTTCAAGCTTCCGACGCCAGGAGAAAATTGAAGCTCCCGGCAGATCCAGCACGGGCGGCCGCCCCCCGTCACCCGGTGGTGGGTCCGTCTCTGGTCAAAACACACTAACACTTGGATAGATTTGACAAATTTATAAATAGTGTACAAATTGGTCAAATTTGATTGAATAAAGCTGAAACTACAAGAAATTTCAACGGAATAAAAATAGGATTGGCCTGTTTTTTTCCTTCCAATGCAAATTCGCCAAGTGTTTTTCCCGTCAAAATTCTGTTGAAATTCCCTGTACTTGCAGCATTGCTCAATTTATTTTTCAATCACATATTCCGATAAACTCACAAATACTACACACTTAGATTCTTTCTATTTATAAATTCTTCCCAAATAGGGGGAGTTGTTCCATTAAAATCCCAAATAACAAATACCTTATGTCCTATTGCTACCAAATACCAAAAGGATTTTAATGTCAAAATTCACTAAAATTTTGGTACATTAATTAATTTGATACATCAAAATTCCAAATAACATATTCCACAAGTCCTACATCATGTCGTGATAGAAGGAATTGATAGTTTGTAAATATAATTTGCACTTCTACTTGCAATTCAACCCGTTTAAGCTATAGATTGAGATATTCAATCCTTACATTGTTTTCTTTTATCGCATCTTATGCACTAGTCAGCCCCGACTTCAAACTATTCACATATTCAGTAATAAGCTCACGGTCAAATGTCGAGCATGTAGGTGAAGTAGGTATGCCAAGAACATGCAAAACAGGTCGAGGATCGAACCCATAATGGACTATTGACAACATATTTCCATGCACCAGGATTAAACAAAGGCTGAAACTTGGACTTGATAAAAGTATTATACTCATCCCATAAAAAGGTAAATTCCATCTTATCAAAATTCACTTTCTATAAAAATTCTAAATTATACGAACTCTAATTGTACTTGGGACAATCTCTTTCAGATTTTTTGTCGACAAAATCTATTTCAGATTTTTTATCGACAAGCTTTCTATGCATGTGTTTCGTCCTGATGAAAAGCTCTAATTGAGACATGGACTGATCCATATCCTTGTCCTCAAATATACAACACATTACCCATAGTTAGTTAAACCATAAATAAATTTTAAAATTCAAAATTGAATATAAATCGAGAGAAAAAAAAATATCAATCCACTCTTGGTAGTCACAAAGGACACTGAATCGACAATGTGCTTCTTCATTTCACCATCCTCTCATTTTGCGAGACGGTTTCTCAAGGCAATCTTGGTATTGGTTTTTCATTTATCAGCGACCCAATAATTTACAAGACTATACTAATGCTCTATCCTTATCTAATGTAGATCATGTCCTTTCCAATTGGCACAAGTATCAGACTGGCTTTTACGCTTTGCTCGATCACGAGGATCATTAATCATGTTTTTATATCTATCATATGTTGTCTTCTTCGACATTTTGTACACCTTGACAGTATTTGACGTGATCCCGCGAATTTGTCCTTACAAATTAATAATATAAAAATTCACTATAGTCTTAAAGTATCTATATTAACAACTATTAAAAAAATATGCTCCAGAAACAGTCTCTTATGAATTGTGGCAACGAGCAAAGCGTGGGAGTAGGGGCTATCACAAATGCTTTCATGGTGACACTGATGTCATATGGCACAAAGGTTTCAACGAAACTGCATAAATAACTTAAAAACCGATAATATAAAGACTCACATCCACATAGCTCAAAAATAAATGTCACTCATTTGAAAACTAGTAAAAACGCCAGCTAGAAGCATTTTTTACACCAAATGTGTATTTCATGACAAATGTAAATTGATTTCAAATTCATATATGCCAAGAAAATGATGTAGGACAATTAGCTTTGGAGTTTGAAGAAGAGATTGATAGAAATTGGTTAAAAGAGCTACTGCTCCGAAGAAATGGGCATAACTTTTAGCTCGGGTGTCAGATTTTCTATTATAATATGTTTTCGGAAAGGTCTTTTAGTGCTCCATACCGTCCCAACCTGGGGTACCCCGGTTGACAGCGTTTCCATCCTCAAATTCGTTGTTTAAGGCACGTTGGCGGGCGGTTGAAGTTTTATCGGGTTTTTTTTTTTTTGCTTTTTTAGTTGTTTTGATTTAGTGGATGTCTATTTTGATCGTTTTGCTTAAATTAGGATTCTCGGAGACTATTTCAAGACTCTTTGTTATCAGAATAAAGCATATTTGTTTGGTTTGTTATTATTTTCTGGTGGATTTCAGTTTTTACGAGTTTAGAGTTTGCACTAGTAAACCTTTGAACTTTCGTTCTGCGTCAGAAAAAGAAAGAACTATTGGGAATTATGAAAAATCGAACAACAAAATACTTCTAACTTTCAAGGAAACTAGTGATTGTACATTTTATAATAATTGAACGTAGTTCACATAAGTATATGATGCGAAATTTTTAAATAATAAAGTTTGATAATAAAATAATATTATTATTGGATTGCCACTCGTTTTTTTTTTTTTTTAAATTGGATATAGTAAATAATTAACAATGTTGACTAATGCTTCGCCTTCCACATTTTACTTCTTTTATTTTGGATTCACTTATTTTTGAGTAATTCCTTTGTTCTGCTTATTTTTCTATAGAGACAAGGACATACTCGCATAATCTAAGCACAACTTAATGTAGAAATTGTAAACTTTAATCATTAATAATGATTAAAAAACATGAGAAAAAGATTGACACAAAAATTTCAAAGTAATTATATTGGAAAGTAAAGTTTTTTTTTTTTTTACCATTACTTTAATCATGTCACGATTGGAGCACTAAATCTCCCTTCCCACCTTGTGGTCTCTAAAGTGCACCAACCTTGAATTACTAATGTTGGAATTCTTCCGATCCACACTCTTTTAAGCCTAACTCAATTATAAAGTGAAAATCATAGCTATTTTCAATAATATTTACGAGATTGGATGCGTAAAAAAAAAAAAAATGGAATAAAAAAAATTATTTGGGCCCAATGATCAACCAAAAATAAAAATAAAATACAGATGGGTCAAATTCCATTTACGCGTTAATTGTACTGATACTCACTAAACTTCGACCTCAACTATGTACAATTAGGTTATTGAACTTCAGTTAATGGTAATTAAGCCATCGAACTTCAATTTTACAGCAATTGAGTCTCAATTAGTGAAACAACAAAGAACATACTGACGCGGCCTTACACGTGAACTTCATCGTCACGTCATCACCAGCTTAAAACCTCTAATACTCGATGCTATACTCTATAGCCCATTTTGTCATGTGATAAAATATCTTATTTTAAGTTGGAGATGACGCGACGATTAAGTCCATGTGGAAGGCTATATCGGCAAATGTTTGAACTAACACCATCTTAGCAAGTTTCATTAAGTTCTTTAATATCGCAGTAATTAATGGAGTGACAAAATTGCTTTTAAATTGAAGTCTAGTAACTTAGGCCCTGTTTGTTTCTCCTTTTTTTGCCCATTTTAGAAGAATTAGGACTGTTGCACAGTGCCACAGCTACCATTGTTGACTTGTTTCTTTCTTGGTGGGCCCCCACAACTTTGAATATAACAGTAACAATTCTCATTTTCATGCTGAAATGATGAGAAGCAAACAGACGCTTAATTGTTGTTGGGAACAAATTTGGTAAATGACAGTACAAATAATCCCCTTTTGGCACATCTTTGAAATTGAATGTTTCTACCTAGAAGGATTAGATCGAATACTATATATATCAATCTTAACTTTTGAGCTGGAACAAACAAACACCAAGAAACATCTAGTGAATTTTGTCAAAAGGTCAACATTTAGCATTATTCTGCGGACAATCAAATACTTTATATTTGTTATCGAGGACTTTTGCATGTTAATTCTTGGCACTTTTTGAATAACCATATGATATTTACATTTGCTTGTCCATTTCCACGATAGCCGAGTTAAGACAAACGGTGGTGATTGTCTATAACTATGATTTTATTTTTTGTTGGCTAGTGATTAAAGTTTAGTATGATCTCTATATGTTTTTATTTATTCGAATATACATTAAACCTATGTTTGATTTTGCTAAAAAATAGATTTTAGTAAAATTTGATCAAATATATGGTTGAAAAGAAAAAAAATTATATTTTTCATAAAATAAATTGTTAACTTTGACTTAATTTTTTTATCATTTTTTCAAGTCAAATCAAACAATGACTAAATATAGAGCCTAAATAGATGCACATATAGGACCTCGTTTAGAAGTCTTATATTGTCCACTTGAAAAGAATCTTATTTACAATTTTCACATTTGGATAGAACTGTAAGTAAGGTTCTCCTGTTATATCATCAAGTTGACAGTCTTATTCTGCCCACTATGGACATGAGAACAATTTCGCATACTTCAAACAAGGAACCTCAAAAACCTAAGCAATTTTTTTTTTCTTTCTTTCTTTTAATCGGGCCACCTTGTAGGTGGAATATTTTTTCATAGTAAAAGAAAAGGTAACATAAGCTTAAGAGGGGACAAGTCACGAACTCCCATCAATAAAATTATGGTCGATTGGGGGCCAATCGACCATAAAGAGTAAAGTACGATAGAACCTTGTGTTGTATAATCACATTGTAAGCTGTTGAAGCAACATTTAAGAAAATAAATATGTTCTCCTCTTCAATAACTTAAAATTTTAAATTATATAGTTAACCAAGCACAAGAGATATGCAAAAGATTCAATGCTTGACATTTGTCTTTTTTTTTTTAAGAAAAAAGAATTTGACCTTAACGGGGGCATATTGAAGATAATGTCATCTGTCTAATAGTTTAAATTTTTAGAGAGTAGTGAAAACTATCGATAGTTGTCATACGTGACATACACATGTCATTTTTTGTTATTTGATGCATTAATGTAGTAGTTTTTTTTATTGTTTCATGTATCAAATAATACACTATGATGTGTATGCCACGTATGACAAATATCGATAATTCTCACTATGAATATCATTTTTCAATTTTATATGAGATGGTGAATATGAGGCAATTCTATTATTTTAAGAAACTTTTGATTCAAATGAAGTATGAAGTAATCTTATGGCCTTTATGGGTTAGCTTGCGACTTTACTTTTACTTTCCGTAAATGGTTTTTTGTTTGGGAAAAGCTACATTGTATCAGTTTATTCTAGAACAAATCACATCGATAAAAATTACTCAAACGAGTCCAGAAACACCTTCTAAGTTCCATGCCATGGATGCCTTAAATGTCAAAGTATCTCGATTGAATAATCCAACCCCACCTTAACGAATTATTGGATTGAAGGTCCAAAGCAATATCAAGAAATTTTCCTATATAAGTCAACAATTGTCTTTCGGCGTAGAAACCAATCAATGTTCCACAGAATCAAAGCAAAAATGATAACATTTTAAACACAATCAATAGTTGAATATAATTAATAACAATTATGAATTAATAATGGTGGTTTAGTGTTACTTATTTTGCTTCAAGTGGCATGCGCATATTGATGGCAGAGGGGAGCATAGTAGGTCAAAAGTGGAGTCAAATTAAGAGCCTAATTAACAAATAATATTAATTAATTAAACACAAATATTAATATATTAAAAAAAAGTACAAAAAAAAAAAACATATAAAAATAATTTTTCAAATTTCAGTGGAGCCCACTGACCCCACCTACCTCCACTGGAGCGGACCCTCAACTATGAAGGAATATGCTATTTGTATATTCAAAGTGTACATTAATGTTGACATTGCGTAAATGGTAGAAATCTGTGTCATTAATTGTTTTAAGTATTGTTGAATCAATGGCGAAATTGTGAGTCATCTCACACACTATCAAAAAATTGTCAATATTAATGTAAATGTAGCTGGACTGCAATTATAAATCTTCTACGCATAAAGGAGAGCGATCATACTAGAGGTGTCAAGACGGAAGGGTAGGCCAGACCCGTGAAAATCGATCCGGATCGACCCGGGACAGAGGGCCGACCCGTGACCCGAGCGGGCGGTTCACGGGTCAAGGAGGTGTGACCCCCGGGTTTCGCGGGTTGTGCCTTCATGGGCCGCGGTTAACCCGCTAACCCGTGAAAAAAAAATTTAATTTGAAATATATAATTTTTGAACAAATATATAAAAGTAAATAATTGAAATGGGGATATACAAATATTAAAATATATAATTTTTGAACAGCTAAATTATAGTTAAGATTTAAGTAGGTGTCAACCTAATTGGAATGTACTTATACTATAAATATTTGATAATAGTAATTAGAAATGCATTTAATTGTTATTTGTTTAAGTTAAATTTAACTTTGTAAAGTTATAAATAATTCATGTAATATTAAATTTAAATTCTATGTAAACATTTCTTGGTATAAATATGAATTTATCATTTTATTCAATTTTTATTTTACAATTAACAAAAAAAATATTTTTTACTATAAATATAAAAAATTATATATTTTTATAATTTTATTTATACAATAATACAGGCCAAATCGAAACAAACCGCGACCTGTGACCCGCATGGGCTCGATCCGGATGGGTCAACGGGTGAGTTTGGGTTGTAATCCAAAATTTGTGGCCCAACTCGGAACAGACGCGGAACCCGTAACGGGTGGACTTTTTTTCACGCGGGCCGTTATCGGGCTCATACGTTGGCAGGCCGACCCGGTTCGGACCACCTGGATTGACACCTCTAGATCATACTATATGTACATTAACTTTTATATTAAATCCCTGTTTGGTAGAAATTAAAAAATAGATTTTAATTTAAGTCAAAATGAACAACTAATTTTAATTATACAATTTATGGGACCTACAACTTTTCGACTATATATTTGATCAATTTTTATCAAAATCTACTAAAAATCTGATTTTGATCCGTACTACACAAGGGCTAAGTTTGACATCCTTTGACATGAAATCCATCGTAGCCATTAATTTTTACAACACACTTTCGCATTATTGGTTAGATTTTCAGTGAGAATGACAACAAGAACGTAGCTTAATTAAAAAGAGAATGATGCATTGTTAATTTGAGAAATATATATTACTCTGTAGAAATAGAGATAGAATAGAGGCTCCGGCGGGAAAAAGAAGCACAAACAGTAGTAAAAGCAACCACCCCACCAAACAGAAACACTGCACCAAAAGTAAAAGCAACCACCCCACCACACCCCACACCCTATACATTATTACATATTTGTATACGGAGTCGTAGTATTTAACATGGAAACACAAAAGTGAAAAGGTAAAATATACAGAATAATCTCTCTTCTTGAACTTGGCTACCGATAAAGTAAGAACGAGAGAGCCCTTTTTCAACAAGATTAATTCTTGGATTCATCTGGACTACTCTTCATCTTCTCATCAGGTATTTTTATCATGATCCGCAATGTAATTTCGTCCATTTTTGCACACCCATTTGAGCTATGAAACTTCCGGATATTCTTTCTTGAAAATTACTCCAACTTTGTTCTTGATAGAAACTAAATATATATTTTGTTTCGGTCCAGATTTGTGTAGAATTTACAACGGAATTGTATGTGGTGTGTTCATAATAATATGATTCACAGATGAAGGGGTAAAGTTGAGAGAAGAGGGCTGCATATAATGAAAGGGAATAAATGATTTTTGCTTTGATAAAAAGAAAATGAGATACATAATGTGGAAGCAACGGATATTTTGGTATGTTTGGTAGATAAGTAACATGCTTCCAAAAAGAGCCGTTTATTTCTATGTTCATTCAATCATCACGTGCACACCTCGTGTGTTTCTGTTGAGTGCTACCAGAAGAAATTGTTTCTTCAATCAGAAAAATGCTTTTAAGTTCACATTTATCCATGATGCGCCCAAAGATCTGAATAAATAAACATATTGAGAAGTGATGGCCAGTGTAAATTGAAAGTCCCATTTTAATTTTGAGTCATAACTTAAAAGTAATTGCAGTTAACCTGAGGGGGAATCACAAATTCTCATTTTACGACGGCCTGCAGGGATTAATACCTCCTGTGCTTATTTCTTAACATTCAACATTGTGTTTGCATAGGTGAAGAGGAATTAGAAACTTGAATACCAATTGCTGTGTGCTCTATGAAATTTCCGAATTCAGAAGGAGCAATGGAGAGCACAACCAACAGCACCAAGATTAGATATTCCACGATCATAAACGGTTCCTGGTTTGATCAATTTCGCAATGGCTCGAATCCTTGGATGGCTAGATATGCCTACAGCTTGATGTTTCTCATTACAAATTTGCTTGCTTGGGCTGTTCGCGATTATGGACACAGTGCCTTAACAGAAATGAAGCGTAAGACTTCTTCATACCTATAAAATTTATATATGTTTCTCATTTACTGCTCAAGAGAAATCACGATTCATTATTAAGGGTCTATAGTCAGATAGTATTTACTTTTTATGTAAATTTTTCACCATATGCTGAGATGAGACTATATGATCGAGCTACAGAACATGCGGTGTTCTTAACATGTTGTGTGTGCAGGACTAAAAGAATGTGAAGGGGGAAAAGACTGCTTGGGTGCAGAAGGAGTTCTGAGAGTTAGCTTGGGATGTTTCGTATCCTTATAATGCCGCACAACCCTCTTTTTTTCCTGACAATGATAGGAAAAAGCTGGAGTTTTTCCCATAAAGTTATAAGAACTGATGAGATCCTCTTAATTTATATTTGCTTAGTTAAATTTCTGTTGAAACAATTAAATTAACATAGAAATCCAGTAGAGAACTCCCTTCAGGGAATAATGATAGGAAAGGTGCGTCCTTAATCTATTTCCTCAAACGGAAATAGTGGGGCGAAAAAGTTTTGCTTTCTATTAATCCCAGTCTAAATCTTAAACAAGATGCCAAATGAAGATATGAGTAACTACACTTTTTTTTTTCCTTCTCAATAACAAGATTCACCAAACATTCCAATGACTAGGTAAATTGATGTAAGCCTTGACATTATACGTAGACTTTCTATTTTGCAATGTTTCTCTCTACGGCTGGCACTTCAAAGCTAGATGATCGTAGAGAATGTTGGCACTCTGGATGGTGGTCTGCCAAGATTGCGATTAAGGTCGCGCTGATCATATTATCCTTTCTTGTCCCTACGGAGTTCATTTCACTATATGGTTTGTTTACTTCTACTGACAACTTAATTTTACTTTTGTTGGAGCAAATTTGAATTGCAAATCATGAACCTAATGCATTATAATATGGCAGGGCAGCTTGCGCATTTTGGTGCTGGGTATGACTAATTCTTCTGATATCTATTCGTCCATAATCATGAATTGAGTTCTTTTTCTCTCTCTGTTTTGTTACTTAAAGACTGTTACTGTACTGTGAGTTTCTTCAAAATTGAAAAGTTAGCTTCTTCTTCAGTTATCTGAATTTATCTCATCCTCTAAATATATTATATTTTTATAATCCTTTGGCAGGGTGTTTTTAGTAATTCAACTAATAAGCATCATCAGTTTCATTACATGGTTGAATGATTGTTGCCAGTCCGAGAAATATGCTGACAGATGGTACGTGCCTCACTCAAAGAATTCATTAACAAATCTCCTCTGCTTATCAGTATCAACAGAGTACAATGAATGATTCTGTTTGACACATTAAATTATTATTAATCTGTGTTTTGTGGCTTTGAAGACAGTCCCACATATAATAGGAATTGAGCTTTTGATTTCCTATATATAATATGATTAGTTTGAATCCCACATTTAAGTGGAAACTAGAAGTCAAGCCCCCTTGGTATGTGATTCATCCCAGGCTTTAAGTTAGTCATTGACTATCTTGTGGTGAGGCTTTGGGATCCTCCAGAGCCTCACTAGTTGGATTATGGTTTGATTACTTTATACTCTTTTGTATAAATCCCTTACTATGTGTTTTATAGGGAGTTCAGGAATTAGTATGTGGTACTCTTTTGTTTTGTTGCCTATGGTTAGTGAAGTTCATTTTTCTACATGTGGAAGTAGGCCAAGCGCCGAACCATGTGAATGCCTAGTGTTCGCTCTCTATTGCTTCCTCAATCTTGGGACTTCAACACAGCAATCAATTACCCTCGTGATTATACAAGGATGTCGAGTTTAGGTCATTCTTATATCATTTTGTTTCTTACTATTCGTAAATAATGGAGAGATTTTTGTGCAGCCATATTCATGTGATGCTACTTGCAACAGCAGCTTATGTTGTATGCATACTTGGGATAATTCTGATGTACATATGGTACACGCCGCAGCCTTCTTGCCTTCTCAACATTTTTTTCATCACTTGGACTCTTGTACTTCTCCAACTTATGACCAGTGTCTCTCTTCACGCAAAAGTAAGTTCATTTTTGCACTTTATGTGTCAGTTCATTTTTGCACAATATATCTTAATCTAAAATAATTACATACTTCCGAAACAGGTAAATGCTGGCTTCGTGACTCCAGGATTTATGGGGCTTTATCTGGTGTTCCTCTGCTGGTCTGCCATCAGAAGGCATGCTATTCAATTTGTGACCTTTTAACGACTTCAATTATAGTAGCTTCTCAGTCTCAAACTCCCTGCATTACACTGTAGAATCAAAAGTATTAGTAAGAGCTTGTTTGACAACAATTTTGGTAGAAAAAAAAAGTTTTGAATAGCGATTTTTAAGGGAATGTGTGGTTAAAAAGTAGGGAAAAGTTTTGGTATATGTGTAGAATATTTTGTGTGAATGTGCGGTTGAAAATGGTTCTGTAGCAAACATAAAATAAATTAAAGAGCGTCAAAGAGACACTAATTGAGAATGGGGTTGGTGTGTAGAGCTAGAAATTAAGATAACGCCTGCATCTAAAATACAAAGTTTCAAGTACCTTGTATGATCATTGTAGGAAACTTTCGTACAGATATGGATACACTATGTCCCGTATTCATGTAATCCCATATCCAATGAAAGCACTGTATATGGTTTCTTCGAAGAGAGGTGTACGGATTATTCACATATCTTGTCGGATTCATGAGGATAGGAATAAGGCTTTTTACTAAAATGAACAATGTTAAAAAAAGGTAGTACGAAAACATTCTGGTACAGAGATATTTCCTTGCCAATTGGGTGGTGGGGGTGGATTTTATGTTGTTCCTCATTTCCCTCTTTTCTCGAGTTTTTTATTTTCTTGTTCATGATTAAGCTGTTCTGACTTGATGTCTAACTTCTGTGTTTGCAGCGAACCACCCGAAGAGAAATGCATTCAAAGAGCAGGAACTGCAACAAAAAGAGATTGGCTAACCATCATAGTAATTCTTGGACATTAAAAATATGCCATTATTTGAAGTATTTGCTCTTTCTCCATAACTAAGGCAATTTTATTTGATTTTGTTAGAGTTTTGTTGTTGCTGTTCTTGCAATGGTGATCGCAACATTCTCAACCGGTATCGATTCTCAATGCTTTCAGGTTTTTACCTTTGCTACACTCATTTTGCTCTCACCTTGAGTACGTTGTTTTCAAAATTTTCATTCGACAACAAATTGTGCAGTTCAGGAAGAAGGAGATACGAGAAGAAGATGATGTTCCTTATGGTTATGGATTCTTTCATTTCGTTTTTGCCACAGGAGCCATGTACTTTGCAATGCTCTTAATTGGTTGGAATACTCATCATACTATGAAAAAGTAAGTATTTTCGCAATGCCATTCTTATTTCACCTTAAGTACCAAAAGTCTCTCCAAAAAGAGTATTTTTCAAGTTTATGCAATACATGTCCCAACTACTTAAGTTGACTCAACGCAGGTGGACAATTGATGTCGGTTGGACCAGTACTTGGGTGAAGATAGTGAATGAGTGGCTAGGAGCCTGCATTTACAGTAAGTAGTTTCAGCTTTTTTCCAATCTCAGCTTGTTTACATTATGGACGGACTTGTATGCTTTGTTTTGCCCTCACCTCACTTCCTACAATTGTTTTATAAACTAAGACTTTTGGTAATGCAGTATGGATGCTCGTGGCTCCAATCATTTTGAAAAGCAGACAAGCAGAATCACCAACACCTTAACTGTTAAGCTCCAGGAAATTTTATTTTCTAGAATTTGCTCCATACAAATTGAGTGGCTTGCTCTTGCTCTGGCAAGGAAAACCTCCTATTGGATTTGGGACTCGAGATCGAACACGACTATCCAGCATTCTTTGTAGTGCTTATAATTTGGAGCAAAAAGGAGAAAAGAAAAACAGAAAGTCTTGATACATGTAAATGATATAGTCAAGGTGTCATTAGCAATGCATCCTTTTAATGATAGTAGCTTTTACTTTCTTAACATATTTAAATCGAATGATTTTGAGAATTATCTTACTCAGAGGGTTGATACACCTTTATTTGTATATTAGATAATGAAAGTAGAATAGGGATGAAAACGTAGCGGAACTATGAAGAGGAGACTGCTGTAAATATTGAAAAAAAATTTGGACGTATTACTTCGATTTCAAAAGTACAACAAAACGATAGAGAAACACCAAGCAAATTTAAGCCCTTGTTTGAGCTCTATTTTTTGAAAAAAAAAATATATATATATACATTCTTGAATAGTGTTTTGACTCTATTTTAATCACATATTTTTCAATAAAATAATATTACAAGTAAATTTAAAAAATTTCCTTATTTTTAATCACACATTTCCCATCAAATACTTTAATCAAAAATGCATTTTTTAAGCAAAAATGGTGCTTAAGACTTGTAACCATCAACACTTTAGTCAAATATAACAAATTTACATCTTACCAACGCAAATAGTAACAGGAGTAACATTTTGCTAATTCAATTTGCAAATATCCCCTAAAAAAATCTGCTACAACATTGCCATAAGGATAAAGATTAAGATGCTATTACATATTGAACTTTCCAAGTCGAGAACAACTTAATCTCTATGAATAATGCTATCTAGTACCGGTGGTGTTGAATATCAATCTATGTGTCAGCATATCATAAGTCCTATTAAGAATTATGCTACTCAACTACTTTGGATTACCCGACCCCACCTTTTCCCTCACATGGAGGTCGATTCCCACATCCAATAAATGCATGGGACCCAACCCCCATGTGAGGGAGGGGGTAGGCCCGAGTAACCCAAAGTGTAATTCAAAGGGTACATGTAGCAAGACCCTCCTATTAAATGGGTCGTAATTTCTTGTATTTAATTAAACTTGTAATTTAATGCACGCCTAAACTGGTATTTAATAGCTATCGAATTGTATTAGTATAGGGTTATTTAAGTCATTTTAAATTTTTCATTCAATTATGTTAATTAGAGCTTGTTTGGGAGGGATTAAAATCAGATTAAAATTGAAAATATAGTCGTTAGAGTTCACTTTTATTAGACGGGTGGGACCCAATAACGACTATATTTTCAATTTTAATTGGATTTTAATCATTCCCAAACAAGCTATTAGAAGTCTCTATGTATATTACATATGCTAGTTCTGTCATTCTTCAATTCTCAATTCAGTTGAATAACAAATCATTTTTTTCCCGCCACTTTTCTTCTCTCATTCTAGAGTCTTCTTATTACATTTCGTCATGGTATCAGAGAACTGAAGCTTCCCTACAATGGCGAAAGATTCCAGTGTTCAGGAGGAGGTTCAAAGCCAATTCGATCATGTTAATTCCTTCATTGAGTCATCAGCTGAAGATGCGATTGCTGGAGTTTCTCTGGTTAATCGATTGATAAATTATCCGAGCAGTCCAATTACCTTCATTATGGTGACAACGCAGGGATGCAACTCATTTCAGTCATGCATGGAGGAGGTGCAATCATGTAGTTTCTTCTTGGATCATCAATTCAATTCCAAAAGAACTTTATCCAAGTGTGATGCACAAGGACTCTGCAAGAGACTTCTAAATTGAGCTTCGGGATCGTTACAGTCAAGGTAATGGTCTTCGTATCTATGAATTAAAGAAGCAGAATGCTTTGATTTCACAAGCCAACAGTTCAGTTAGTTCCTACTTCAATAGGCTCAAATGGCTTTGGAAAGAATTGGACAATTATAGACCTGGTGCTAACAATACTAGTTATAAATGTGAAGATCAGATGATGTAATTTCTCATGGGGCTAGACGAACACTTTGCTGGTGTCAGAAGTCGAATTTTGCAAATGGATCCTTTACCTTCATTGAATAAGGTATTTGCACTAATTTTACAAGACGAGAGGCAGAAAGGTTGTTGCCAAGAGACAACAGAACCTTGATGCAGCAGCTTTTACCAGCAAGATGGTACAAAAATCCTTTAGTAATCAGAGGCCTAGTTCAATTAATCAGTCTCAGAAGAAGGAAAGGCCAATATGAAGTTATTGTGGCATGTTTGGGCATATTAAAGTCAAATGTTACAAATTGATAGGTTATCCTCCTGGCCACAAGTTTGGTAAAGGCAAACCTCCAGTTGCTAATGCTGTCGGACAAGCACATCATGGTGATAACTCAGAAATACTGAACTCTTTATCACATCTCACAATTACTCCAAGCAAATTTTGTCTATGTTGATGCCACAGTTGCAAGGCCAACTCTCAACCTGCAATCAATAGCCTCAAGATGTATCATCTTCTTCACCCTCAGTACCTGATTCTTTTGCATTCTCATGTAACCATATCCATTTCAGTATTTCTCCAATAGCATATAAATGGATCATAGATACAGGGGCTTCAGAACATATGGTCTACTCCATTAAACATTTAACCACTGTGACTATTGTTAGTGCATCTGTAAGGCTACCTAATGGTGATAGTGTTGCATTTACGCATGTTGGGACAGTGAAGTTATCTGCCACATTGCTTTTGACAAATGTGCTTGATGTGCCGTGTTTTAAGTTCAACTTAATATCTGCCAGTAAATTAACACTTCAGCATAATTGCTGCCTGATATTTTTGCATAATTCTTGTTTTATTCAGGATCTTTCAACATGGAAGACGATTGGGGTAGGAAAACTTGAGCATGGACTATATCATTTTCAACAATGTAATCTTCAACTCAATGCTCAGTCTTCACACCAATATCATCAACTCAAAACACATTCTGATATCTCTCACATCAGGGACTCTGTTGTTTACTTCAATACTAATTTAGTCCCAGTTTCTCTTTGGAATGTAATAAATCCGATCATGCTTGTAATTCCATTAGCGACGCTGATGTCAAAACTGATATTGATGTTTGGCATTGTCGTTTGGGACATGTACCTATTTCCAAACTATCACTTTTACTTAAATCTGTTCCTAATATTACTGTCAACAAAGACCTGCACTGCACTATTTGTCCCACGGCCAAGCAACATAGGTTGCCTTTTCCATGTAGTGACACAAAAGCTACACAAATGTTTGAACTTATTCACAATGATATCTGTAGATCACGCTTTGTTCCTTCCTTAGATGGTTCTAAATATTTCCTAGCTATTTTTGATGACTATAGCCGAGTGACATGGACATATCTCATGCGAGACAAATCTCAAACCAGAACTCTCGTTCAATCATTTTATCATCCCATTCAAACTCATTTTCAATGCATTATAAAGACTCTCAAGTCTGATAATGGTTTAGAATTGCACATGAATGATTTCAATCTCTCCAAAAGAAGCCTACACCAGTTGAGCTGTGTTGAAACACCACAACAAAATAGTGTGGTTGAGAGGAAACATTAGCACATACTCAACATAGCTAGAGCCATTGAATTCCAAGCCAATTTGCCTCATCATTTTTGGGGAGATTGCATCTTAACTGCTACACGCATTATAAGTAGAACACCTACCAAATTACTTGCTGATAAATCTCCTTATGAAATGCTTTATCATACCATACCGTCCTATAGTCATCTTAAGGTATTTGGATGTCTTTGTTATGCCTCAACTCTGAAAAGACATCGAACCAAGTTTGACCTCAGGGCTATACCCTGTAGTTTCATTGGCTGCCCTTATGGCATGAAAGCATATAAGCTGTACAATCTTAAAACCAATACAGTTTTGTCTCCATAGATGTTTCTTTCCATGAGAATATATTTCTTTTTCATCATCCCTCCTTCCTTGCTTGTTTTTCTAAGTCTAATATTGTTCCTCAACTTGATTATGTTATTTTTCCAACACATTCTCATCACTGTACTGATTTTTTTTTCCAACATCAGAACCCAATTTTCATATTCTTTCATCTTCAAACACTTCAAATATATCAAGTCCTCACGATCCAACTTCATGTCCACCTGCAGTATCTTCCTTACCCGCAGTACTTCCTCTCCATCTCATAATCCAACTCCAACTCCATCTCCACCTGCGACGTCTTCCTCACCTTATATTGTACCTACACGAAAATCCAGTAGACCAAAACGTGTTCCTTCCTATCTACAAGATTATCATTGTAGTTTGATGTCTCAATTGCCAGTTCCTCAACCAGATTCTGTGGTGAGGGGTTCTGAATTTGGCAAGCAAATATCCTATTAAGGATTACTTGGGTTATGGTTTGTTATCTCTTGCTGAAAGAAGTTACACATTGGCTTTATCTACTATTTATGAGCCACGTTCGTTTACTGAGGCATCTAAGCATCCCGAGTTGGTTAAAGCTATGGATTCTCAATATCAGACACTTGTTTCCAACAATACTTGGCAAGTTAGTGTGTTGCCTGAACACAAGACTCCAGTGGCTTATAAATGGTTCTTCAAGGTAAAGTTCAATAAAGATAGAACAGAGGACATGAAGAAGGCTCGTCTTGTAGCCAGATGTTTCACTCAACAAGCTGGCTTGAATTATGAAGAAACGTTTTCTCCTCTTGCAAAATTGGTTACAATAAAAACACTTTTGGCAGTTGCAACTCAAAAACAGTGGCATCTTCATCAATTAGATATCAATAATGCTTTCCTCCATTGTGAGTTAGATGAGGAAGTGTATATGTTAATGCCTTCAGGTTATAAGCAGTAGGGGGAGCATGGTGAAGCTGGTTTGCAAATTAAACAAGTCTATTTATGGACTCAAGCAAGCTTCGAGGCAATGGAACATGAAGCTAACTTCATACATTCTTTCACAAGATTTCAAGTGCGGGAAAAATGATTTTGTTATTCAACTGAATTAAGAAAAGAAGAATGACATAACCAACATATATATACACATAGACTTCTAACTAACATAACCAAATGTAAAATGACTTAAATGACCCTATACTAATACAATTCAATAGAAAACAACAAAAATGAACCCATCCTACATATTTGCTCAACACTAGAATGAATAAAAATAAATAGATGAGGTATCGTTTTGGTAAAGTGCGACCATAGTACTTTTTGAGATAACTTTTCTTGAGCTTACTGACTTGCTGGTAAGGTTGAACAATGAAATTGTCAAACCATAAAATCGAATCAAAATCGTTTTTTCGAAATTATCGGTTTGGATCCATGTGGATCCATTAAAGTGTTGGTTTTGAATTAGACCAAACTATTTTGAAGTGGTTTGGTTTATATTTCAATTTTTGCAAACTGATTACAAAAAAAATCTGAAAATAAATTAATTTAAATTTTATCCAACTCAATTAAAAGTAAGAAAAAAAAAATCACATATACCATAATAAAATAAAAAATTCCAAAAAGTACTACAATTTTTAATTAATATCTAAAATACTGTTATAAAATAATGAGATAATTATTGATGATTATTTAGTATTATCATGATACATAGATAAGTTTTATCTAGTCTATAAGATTCATTTCATTCCAATTATAACTCTTATTTTGAATCCTAAAAATTTGGGACATTGGTTCTCGATAAAACACATTTGAGTTTTGACTCTTATATTTTTTTTTCTCTTCTTGTTATATTATTTTTATTTTAGAACATGTTATCAGCAAGAACACTTTTATCTAATTACTATTTTTTCTTAAAAAAATTAGCGATCAAAACTCTCTGCACCAAAGTTTTTACCCAATTTAACGTTGTGCTTTTTTTAATATTACACATCTCAGCACCCAAATTCTCAATTCTGCACTCAATTAGAATATTCCATGTCTTGCACTTGATAAGTACGAGTTTTTACACTTACTCGGACCATTAATTTAGATATTTGTGAGTTTTTATTATCAACTTATTACTTAATTTAGTTATTTTTATTTTGTAGGTGAAAACTCAAGTTTGAATGATGATTGGAAGGAAAAATTAGCAAAAAGAACCAAAGACGCAAAAAAAAAAATTCAAAGTTTGGTGACCAAGATTCACTTTTTGGAAGTTGGAGGACCAACGTGCAATATTCTGAAAATTTGCTACAAAATTGAACAGCCAAAATCAGTTTTTGGCAGAGAGCTTGGCGCCTAGACGCCACTGTAGCTGCCTTAGACCGATTTTGTTATCTTTCCAAAGTTGAGGGCTTGGGTTGCAATTAATCTTTAGGTTTGAATTAAAAACATTGACCAGCCCCTTTTTTTCTTCAGCAAGCACCAGAAACACGTCCAGCAGCGTCTTCTTCCCTGTTTGGTTTCCTTTCCAATTTTCTTTACTTTCTCTTTCCTTCCTTCTTCTTCCTTTAATTTCTTTTGGTATTTTTGGACAAAGATTCGAGCAAGTGTTGATGGAATAACTTGGAGAAGGAGACCCATTGATATTTTCTTTATCAATAAATTTTCCTTTTCCCTAGTTTATTTTCATTAATGAGTTGTAAGGATTTAATTGTTATTTTTGAATATTTAATGGGTAACTAAACATATTTGTGATTGAGGGTAATTTCAAACCCGAGTTATGATTTTCAATTAATTCGTGCTTTCTAGTTTCATTGATTAATGTGTTTAATTCATTGTGTTAAATGTTGATTTTGTTCTTCTTGATTATTTAGGTGTACAACTAAATGATTGAGTTGTTTCAATTAATGCTATTTTGGGATTTATAGTACGCAATAGCTATTTATTCTAAAATCTTGTGGCAATTACATTTCAATGGATTATGAGGAATTGTCAATTGATTGTATGTGGATTAACACCTAAGTAAGTAAACCGAATTTGAGAGTTTGCCCTTAATTCAATTCATCTCTTTTGTCGTAATGCTTTTGTTAAATTAAATTTAGAGAGCTTATTTTAAGTTGTTTAATGAATAGGGTTGAGTAAAGAGCTTGTTTTATTTAACTAACATGTAAGGAGAGATTGAGATAATTGAGCTCGTAATTATCCTCGAATTGTTGTTAATCTAGAGAACAAAAATTTGTTGTGGTAATTGATATGAAAATCATTCTCGTGGTAACGAAATACCCCCCGATCACATCTTCACATCTTTGATTTAAAAACTACTTTGTTTATTTCCAAATTCAAGTCTTTACTATTTTGAATTTATTGCTTTCTTCAGTTCAATAAACCAAACCCCCAATTTAATCACTTTAGTATATAATTGTTAAATTTAATTTCTAGTGTGCAATTGATTAAATTGAAACAATCCTCTGTGGGAAATGACCATTACTTGCCATATTACTATTTAAGACGACACGTTTAAGTTAAGTAAGGAAAATTAATTGGTACTCATTTTGAGCGTATCAGCACTCAATTTTGAAAATCCCCTATGTCTGTCGTATACTTGAATATTATGACGAAATTTGCCTGTATGTCTTGTAACATAATAATTTCTTTCCTCCATTAAAATTTAGTTGCATAAGGTTTGTGTAGAAAAAAACTAATCTGGAAGTATTGAATTTCTTTGCATCTCATTATACACTTCAATTTTTAAAAGAAATGCTTTATAATAGTTTTAATTGCATATTAAATTAAAGTAAACATTATCTTGTGATTATGTGATGGAACTAATGATATAGATTATTATCTTTGTATAAAAAAATATGTGATTATATAAATTGATTAAATGTTATTTAATGGTATTGATATATATAATTTGTTATTGTTCTATCACAACGTGATTAAATTTTCTTTTATGTTCGTTTATAAAATTTAAATTGATCAGATTGTTACTTCTAAAGAAGCATAACTCTGCAAATAATTAATATTCTACTATGAGACATACTCATGAAGAGTTAATATTTTTAAATAATAGTTTATCGGTGCTCCGAAGTAGCACAACATTGTTAATATTCTAAAAGAATATTAATTGTTCTAGAAGAGCATGATATTACAATGTCAATATTCCAAAAGAATATTGATCGATTTCTGGGTAAAAACACGAATTATAATTTTCAATATTTTAAAAGAATATTGATATATTGCTTTTGAAGAAGCAAATATATGGCTCATGAAGAGCTAATTTTTCGAAATAATAGTTCATTATTGTTTCTAAAATTTCACAAGATTATAATTAATACTCCAAAAGAATATTACTTGATCTTGAAGAGTATGGATTATAATTTTCAATATTTCAGAAGAATATTGATATATTGTTCTTGAAGAAGTAATTGGTAAAATATAATGTGCTCTCAAAGTAGCACATTGTAATTTCCATCGATATTCTAACTAGATTTCACTTGCTATTGAAGAGCATAATGACATAAAATTCAATATAAATTATGTTTTTACTCTTGAAGAGTAAATCCTTACATAATTTATTATTCTAAACAATAATATATTATTACTCATAAGGAGCACAATATTATTGTTATTCTGGAATGAAGTACATTCAAACATTTGAATATTCCAAAAGAATATTGCAGAATTGTTTGAATCAATTAATACAAATCAATATTCTTGAAAAATATTGTGTTTCTCTAAAAGTACAATTTCATATTTATTAATATTCTTGAAAAATCTTATGTGGTTATTTTTTGAAGAATCATAATTTAAACATTTCAATGTTAATATTGTATTGATCCTGAAGAATTGTAATTTTAATTAAATTGCTTCTAAAAAAATAGTTTATTTATATTAATATCCCTAAATGATATTATTTTGAGACTCCAGAAGAATTTATATTGTGTGATATGAAGGGATAAATTTACTATTGTTAGTAATTTAATCTCCGTTAAATAATAAGGAAATCTACGAAGTTTGTAATAGTGTTTCTCAATTGGTAAATTATATTAAACTTTAGTGACCATTTTGATAAATATTTTTTCGAACCAGAATCTGAATAACTCTTATATTTACATGTCCAGTTAGACTATTACTGGATCAATAATGATGCAAAATTGAGAATTCAAACATTCATTGAAAAATCAGAAGTTTCTTCAATACAATGAATTCCTATATTATATTTGTTCTATTTATTGAAAATTGATTATCACTAGTTAAAATAGGGATTAAATTCCTTATATTTCTGAAAATTAATTAGGGTGATACATTGGGCTCCATCACTTTCCATGTTAACCATCTAGATATTATTTGTATTTAATAGATTTGATACATATATTATATGATTGCATGGTGTTCACAACCCGAAATTTGCAAAATTAGTGCTCAAATTTGAAACTATGACCATAATTTTTAGATTATACAATCAAGATGGTGTGGTTTGTTAATATTAGTGATCCTAAATATCAACATTTTTAAGTGTTAGTTGAGATGTCGATAAATGGTTTAACACTATTACTTGTTAACGCCTCCAACTAATTTAATTGAGAACAAAATATTTCTCATTTCTGTTTAGAAAAAGCTATTATGCATCATATCAACATCATATTTCTCCCTGTTATAATTGACTTATAATCAAAGCCTGATTTTTTCATCTAATTGTTTTGATAGTGTGGTATATGCAAAGTTAATCCACAACAATGCACTAAGATGAAAAGTAAAGAATGTCAAGAATAAATGTGTGGTTTGAACCCTAATACAAAACGGGTGATATTTTATAACACAATAAAAATGATTATCAATTTGATTGGACAATTCTCTCAGCAATAGAGGGATGAATTAAGATGTTGAAAATAATGTACAAACGTATTATTATCTAAATTCTCGCAAAAAATAATTTGAACTAGAAGTCCGAAAGATAATTTATTTATTTGCATTTTACTAAGCAAAGAGATTAAAAATATCTCACACATCAACTTTAAATACTCCAACTCAAATTAATGTTCCAGATGACAATTAGTAAATATGATACTTGATGGCACGTTTGAAGCGTGATAATATTCAATTCTAATATAAAAAATCTCCAAACGAAAATAAAGCAATTAACAAATATAGTTATATTAAGGAGACATATACTCTTGATGAATATTTAAATATAACAAATTATAAAGCCCCGGAAGAGATTCAAATACTTGATATATTAAAAATTGAGATATTTTCAATAAGTTATGTCATTATGGAAAAAGAAATAAAATTGAAAATAGAAAAGAAAAAGTAGCCGATGGCACTTTTATAATAATGTACTGCATCATATTATGAACAGCGAGGAATTGAAATAAATTCATTGAAACATATTGATCAAAGATTAGCAAAATAAAATGATGAGGGCTGTAAGCAAAAACCGCCAAACCGGAAAACCGAACCGAAACCGCAATTTCGAAACCGGCGGTTTGGTGCCACGTGGACCCGTCAACGAAATGGTTTTGAACCAAACCAAACCGGTCAAAAACGGTTTGGTTTAGGTTTGAGAATTTTAATTATGGTTTGAAACCAAACCGGACCGGCGAAAAATATATAAAATAAAAAAATAAAAAATTGATTTTTTTTGAAAATTTATCCAAAATTTCAATTTTGTAAAATTGAATAATTTTGTCATTTTGTAGGTATTTTTGTCAATTTCTAATTTTCTATTAATTATTAAGATTTATGACCCGCCCAAGCCTAATTATATATAAAAAAGGCCCAAATTTGAAAGAAGTAGCACTAAACAGCTCAACCCAAGTCCATATACTCACAAGTCACAACCCTAATCTTCCAATTTCCATTTCTCTCACTCGCAACTCGCTGGTGGCAGCCTCGCTCCTGCGGCGCTTCCTAGTTTCCCCCAAATCGTCAACGCCCTCGAAATCTCTAACCTCCCAGTCGTCGGTAGTGTACATTCGCCGGTATTATTAGACTATTTCAGGTTCTTGCATATTTATTTGATCGTGAGTAAGGCTTAAAATTGAAATTTTGTCACTTTCTAGTTGAAATTTGTTTACATATTTATTTATTCGGGCTATCAGATGCACAAAAGACATTTGTTTACATATGAGAGAATATGTATAATTCCGTATTAAATTGCAGAAGATGAAGGTGGATATATATAGTGGAATGGGGGAGAAAAAATATTTGCAGCTTGTCTTTTGGAAGCCATTATTAGATGAATCCGTGTCTTAATTCTTTTTTTTTTTTCCAATTTGCTAATTAAAATTTTTTTTGTGTATGAAGGACAAAATTGATCATGAGTTATGTGGCTTCTTGAGTATGTGAATGTTTCTTCCTTTTGCTAGTTCTGTGAGTTCTGTGACAAAATTTGATGTTTCTTGAGTTCTGTGACAAAATTAATTCGTTTATTCCTTTTACTAGTTGAAAAGGGACATTATTATGTTTTTTTGGACCTTATATTTATTTTGGTGGACTTGTATTGTATCTTTATCGTAAAGTATTATTTTAAAACGTCAAAAGGGCGAATAAAAAACTATGTTTTAGTTTTTTGTGATTTTACTTTTATTTTGTTGGTATTTAAATTTATAGTAAATATATTTAGTTTGTTTTAGATTTATTTCTAGTAAGATATAAATATATATTGAATTAATATCATAAAAGTAGATACTAGATAGGAAAAAAATATACGCGAAACTGGCGGTTTAAAACCGGACCAAACCGTTAGGTTTAGGTTTGAGTTTTTTTCAAACCGGTCAAAACGGTTTGGTTTAGGTTTGAGCTTTTCTCAAACCGGTCCAAACGGTTTGGTTTGAAAATTTGTCAAAAATCGCAAAAACCGGACCGCTTACACCCCTAGATGCGACCATACTAAAATTGAATTTATT
Source organism: Fraxinus americana (assembly GCA_035079005.1). Taxonomy (NCBI): domain Eukaryota; kingdom Viridiplantae; phylum Streptophyta; class Magnoliopsida; order Lamiales; family Oleaceae; genus Fraxinus; species Fraxinus americana. The sequence continues at coordinate 16,403,451 of CM068717.1, read as the reverse complement.
AAAAAACCCCGAAATTTTTGGACACTATCCTAGTAAAATTAAACTTACTAAAGAAACTTGAAATTTTTGGATTTACATTCTAAACACCTAAAGGTATATACTTATGCAAAATGAAAATGAAAAAATTAAAGTCGTAATTTGAAATGTACGACTCTTTATATAATGAATTTCGCAAAAATTTGTATAAATAGATAAATTATCATGTGGTGGATATAATCATAAGTCTCTATTTTAATAGCGTAACAATGCATGAAATTTGATATGCATGTAATAAATGTGATTATAAACAATTTATCTTGTATGATTTTCATAATATTTTTGAAGGATTTTATGCACGAAGCATATAATTCAAATGCTATTATCATGAGGGGAAAATACGCATTGTACTCTTTTTTCTTGATCAATGTTTTATCTCATTGAGTTTTCGTGTCAAAGTTTTTAATGAAGCAAATTTTGTGGTGTATTTAAAAGAATAATGTACTATTTTTTCATCATTAAGATTTTTCCTACAGTGTTTTTCTTAATATGGTTTTAACGAGACATTCTTTGTGTGATAAATGTCCATAACATACAATACATTTACCCTTAAAATAATACTATGATATGTATGAAACTCTCGAAGGGATCGACAATAGTTATTTTTCGAATCATCATGTTACAATAGCCATCAAAGATCGATAAATATATCGTATAAATACGGTGTTATTTGAAATCTATACAAGACAACATGAGACATATTTCACCATAAATTATAATATTGAAGACTTTGATATACAAGACAATGATGAATTGATACAAGAATTGAAATTAGTGGAGTAGCTGTACTCATTTCCTTAAGTTTTCTGGCAAATTTTTAATGAAGCAACATTTTATTACTCCAAATTATTTGTAATCTTTTTTCATTTGTTGATATTTTTTACATCGAATTTTTGCAAACAATGTTTCAATAAGATAGTTGTTATACAAATAATCATCAAAGGTGAAGTGTTGTTAAATAATAAGATGATTATTGATGATTATTTAGCACTATCATGATAAATAAATCTTATCTAGTCTAGAAGATCTATTTCATTCAATTATAACTCTTATTTTGAACCCTATAAATATGGGGTATTGGTTCTCAATAAAACACAATTGAATTTTGACTCTTATATTTTCTTCTCTTATTGCTATGTTTCTTTTATTTTATAATAACTAATGTATAATACATATAATTATGTTATATATATGTTTCCCTTAAATCACTCCCATAAGGCAATTGTAATCGAAAAAATTGAACACGCCACATCTTGTGCTGCAATTAATTCCTCTCCAAATCTAGATTTTAATTCAAAAATCTCAATGGAAAAATGACCGACATTGCATTGTAGAAGTTGGTTATGGGTTCTATATATGTATTACAAATTCAAATTGTTTTTTCCATGCAATCTATAAGTTGGGTTCTGTCACTGTTTATGATTTAGGGGCCGGTGAAAATCTCCTATTCTTCGCAGACGAAGGTAAAACCAATATTCTGTTCATAAATTTCATGTTGATGCAAAATCTTTGTTTGCTCTGAACAATTATTACATATGAATGTGCGTAATGTGAAGAAATAGTGATGTATTACTTTATCAATTTACTGGAATTGTACTTCTATGAGAACTAACATCACCACTGTACATTCTTGGAAGTTATGCATTCATTTTTGGACGTTAGCTATTGATATTAGCCCCTGTTTGTCATCCATTTTATCAAACATTGTTTGTTACAGTAAACAATCTCCACCACATATTAACTCAATAAAATATTCTACACACAACCAATAAAATTACTTTACTTTTTAACCACACATTCTCCAAAAAAAATACTATTCAAAGCTCTATTTTTCTCCCAAAATGGGAGACAAACAAGTACTTAATCACATCACGATTTTCTATTTGTTAAGAAATAATTGTGATGTAATTACAGATTTTTTCCATTTTGTGTGTGTATGAATTTAAGGTATACTACTATGAGGTTTAAGGGTCTAAATTACATATTTTACTCATTGTCATAACTGAATAATCCATATGACATTGTACTAGATTCTGGATGTGTCCGCCCAACGAATGTGACATAATATCTGTTGGTTTTCTGAGGATATGGATGCAATTAAAGTCTTCATAAAAAGCGAACTTATACATTTGGACAACTATTGACGGTCGACAATAAATACGTCGAATTCGTTTACTTGATAACGAATGAGCAAAGAATGGATAAAAGTAGTACATCCATGGAAATTGAGAATGTAGTTGATGAAGATATGGTGCCAACAAGGTTAACAAATGATTGAGCTTAAACTCAAGGACCGCGAATTACTGCATACCCACTTTGTGTTGATGCTGTTTGCAATGTGAATGACTATGAAACATACATACTGCCACACACATTCGATTAGGGCTGTCCGTGGGTCGGTTCGATTCGGTTCTGAAGAGACCCGAACCGACCCAAAACTTTCGGGTATTTAATAAATGGAACCGTCGAGTCCAAATATAATTATGGATCCTTTCAGTTCAGGTCTATTTGGTTCCGTTCGGTTCTGTACCATAATTAAATTTTTTAATATTTACAGCAACACTACATAAATATAACTAATGATATTTCATTCGTAACTTTTATAAATTAACATAGCTCAATTCAAAAACATATAAATAACTAGCCGTCCAATAAGATTAATTCAATGTATACAAATACGAAAAAGTAGATATTAATATTACAGCAACACTACATTAAGTATATTCATTTGTTTCAAATTAAAATGGGCTAATGGGCTTTAAAATTAAAATTATGAAATAATCTGATTTATTTAATTAATTTGCTAATTTTTTTAAAAAAATAAAATAATTTAATTAATTCAATATAAAAAATAAAAAAATTATTTAGTTTCGATTATTATTCGATTCTTTGGTTCTTGATCTAGACACGAGACCCGACCCAAACCCATCGGTTCTCGATTCGGGTACCCGTTTGGGTATTTAATTTATGAAGAACCACTCGATTCGGTCCGGTCCGGTTCGGTTCAGTTCGATTCGGTTCGAGACTTTTGGACACCCCTGCATTCGATGAACAAGGTTTCTTTGAGCTTGGATCATACAATCTACGGCAGGTTCTGAATTCTTCGTTTGCAAAATATCCAACGATTGAGGAGTATGTTTCAACTCTGTAGTTAGCTTGCATGATCTTCTGGGATTCGAGTGTCTTGATTTATAATGGTATTATGTAGTTTCGTGAATATTGATTTTTAGGAGAATATATGGTTAAAAAGTAATTTTTTTGTATTTATGTGTAGAATATTTTATTGTGTGATTGAGAATGAGTGTAGAAAAAAATGACTACTCAAATTTAATTACTATAAAAACTCTATGCTCAATTAGTTTTATATCTAAGGTTGGACATGGTCTGATTCAGTTCGTTCTCTAATTTTCGAGTATTTAATAAGTGGAACCGAACCAAAATTTTCGAGTATTTAATAAGTGGAGCCGTCGAGTCCTAATTTAGTTATGGAACCATTCGGTTCGATTCGGTTCTATTCGGTTCCCGAGTTTCATACAATAATTAATTTTTTTATATTTACAACAGCACTAAGTTAGTTCGACTATGACATGTTCAACGTTAACTCTTACAAAATAATATAGTCCAATCTGGTGATATCTTTTGTGCATCTCTTTGTTGAGTTCTTCATAAATTTGATTGTTAAAATCACAATAAGATGAAGATAGTGGATTCACAATAATAGAACTGCAAAAACGACACTATGACAGAATAATAGATTTTGGTAAAATTTGGATCAATTTGATTAAGTTGGACGGGCCGAAAATTAGAAATAGTAAAATCATATTTTACGTTTGAGGTAAATTAATTAATTAACAAATTCATTTAGAAAAAAATAAAAAATTAAAAAAATTAGAGAGATTCGGTTCTTAGAGTGTGTTTGGTAGGAATTTTTGGGGGAAGAATTGATTTTTAAATAGTGATATGATGGGAAATGTGTGGTTAAAAAAGAAGAAAAAGATATTGATTTGATGGAAAATATTATTTTATTGAAGAATGTGTGGTTGAAAATGAGAATTAATTTACTGTAGAAAATGAGAATCTGTACCAAATAGACTCTTATTCAGTTCTTGGTCTAGAACCGAGAACCAAACTGAACCCGTCGGTTCTCGATTCAAATACTCATTCGAATATTTAACTTAAGAAGAACCGTTCGGTTCGGCTCTGGAGTTTTGTCCAGCCCTATTTATATCTGAAGCCAAATGAATTATTTTGGGGCAACTTACAAAAATACCCTTAAATTTTGAGGTCTTTTGAAAAATCATATGAAATGTATTTTTGAAGTAAAAAATACTTTGTAAAATTATAAAAAAGTGACAATGTTAAAAAAAGTGACACAATCTTACTTTTTAAAGTTAAGTGTCACTTTTTTAGATATAATATCACTTTTATTAAAAAGTAATATTTTTCACTAAAAGAAGTTGCAGAAATTTTAAGAATGTGACAAAGTAAAAAAAAATAATAATAATGACAAATACTAAAAAAAAGTGACGAATTCAAAAATAGTGACAAACATTAGGAAAAATTACAGAAGTCTAAATAATGTAACAAACACTAAAAAAAGTTACAACAATTAAAAAAAGGTGACAACACCAATTAAAACATTGAAATCAGTTCAATAAAGTAACTAAACTTTTCATTTAAGTCAATTAAACCAACATTGTTGAGAGATTCTTAAATCACGATTCTACGAAAAGAGTCACTAAAAAAAGTAACAAAAAAAAAGTGGAATTTTTTTTAAAAAAAGTTACAAGTACTAAAAAAAGTGACAAACACCAATCAAAATTTAAAAATAAATTCAGAGATGGTTGTTTTTCTTCTACGTGTTATCTCTTTATAATTATGTTTCATTTCTATTACTTAAATATGGAACATAACTTCATTTTAGGAACGCAACACTCTATAAATTTAGTGCCAGTTAAGAAGTGACAAATTCAAAAGGTGACAGAACTTAAAAAAAGTAGCAAATTACGTTGGCATCAATAATTCAAAATCACCCTATAATATAATCAATATAATCATGCAATTAGTATTAACCAGCATCTCAAAGTAACACTCTTACAATACTATATAAAAAAAAAAAAAAACTCTTGAAAAATAACATAGAAGGCACATTCATCATAACTAGTTCTTGAAAAAAATATAAACAATTCCAAAACATTTGGTTTTGTTACAGTCGCAATCTTCTAACCATTAAAGCTCATCTTTCACCGGTTGTCTCTGGCATTCATCCCAAAAAATAGGGAACTTATGGTATAAGCCAATCATCATATATGAATCTGAAAGCAATGAGCAAGTACATTCAATGCCAAATACCCCAAAAAAGTGACATAAATTTTTAAAAAGTAACACGTGAAATTTATATGTTGTGCTTGTTCATCACATGGATCTTCCATTTTTGCCTCATCAACCATCCGTGAGCTGAAAATCCAATAGTACCTATGCTACTATGAATTCTCTCTTCCTCTCTACCCACATAACTTCCTCTGCGAGTTCTTCAATTTCAGTCTCAAATTCATCCTGCAGCAATTAAACGTACAACATCTCCATTGACATAAAAGTAAATGACCAAAACTATCAAATAACATCTCTAATAAGGAAACTGAATTTGAAAATGAGAATGATTGCTTCATGAGCACAATGATACACAATAATCCCAACAAAACCCAGAATCATAAATTGAATAACACAATAGAACGAGAAATCATATCTGCCAATTCAAATCAGATTAAAATCTTTAAAAATTAAGCCAGCAATTTAAGAATTTTAACCATAGACATAAGATGCAAATTCTACACTTAAGATGTAAATAAATACCAGTACAACAATAGGTGTCTTCACCTAAGAATTCGAAACAAATGCAAAAAAGTCACAAGGTCCATAATTATTTTGTTTTTCAGGTTAAACTATGAATTTATACCAAGAAAAGGAAAAAAAAAATCGGAAATCTTTTTCTCATTCAAAACACCTTAATTAGTCCTCTAATTCACGATTTCACAATGGATTGTAGTATTTTTCATCAAATAAATATTACCCAAAAAAAGTAGAAAATATACGTAAGGGAGAGAGGTGAACAAATCAGAATCGAAAACACCACCTACCATGAAGACGAGGAATGCGGTGATGATGGGGAATAGTTGGCCAGAATTAGGAACCAGTGAGCGTTGAGCTATATCAAGCTTCGTTACAGCTTCACCGTGAATCGGACATATAAAGGCCTCGTCGACTTGAGAGTGAGAGCGGGAATCGAGGAAGCCGATAAGCCTGAGGGCCAAATCAGCTCCAAATAACATAGAATGGAGCCATAGGGATGAGAGGAATGGGTTTCTATCAAGTTACTTTAGGGGGGGTTGGAGTTTTAGTTAACAGTTTAGATTAAGAAGTAATTATTACTTGATTAAAATGTTTAATTATTTTAAAAGGTATTAATCAAAATACTTATTTTTATAGGGTACATAGCCTAATTTCCTCATTATTTTGGAAATGTCACTAAAAGTTCCGATACCGATTATCAGATTTTGTAATATTATGAAGCAACAAAATAAATTCCAAATTGTAATGCAAATAACTTGCAATTAAAACAATAACACCTGCTGAACAATTTAAAATCAAACATTGCTATATCACAAGAAACCATATTCAACATTCAATTACAAAACGAAATCTTCCAAAAAAGGGCAGTAGGATAATCGTCCCAAAATGATAAAATTTTCCCTGAACTACTACAAAACAAGATTAGTGTTATGTCTCCAATGAATAACGCCTAATGAGGTCACATAAAACATAATGGTACGTTGATGAACAACATTGCAGTTCAAAATTCTGATGAAAATCCTATTGTAACACACGTGTGTGATAACAAAAATCATATGTAAAATGCATAGATTGACATCACGTGAATGAGCATTGTTACCCGTCTAACAAAGTTCGCACAATAAGATACATTTCACTTATAAAATCAAATACGAAACGTAACAGTATATAATGTTCCACTCAATGTTACATAGATCGAATATGAAAAAATTAATACATTGTGTTCACCAATAATTGGATAGCTGAATAGGGCTCAATTTCAAAGGTCAACAATTAAACGACAATAAGGAAACTGAAGCACATTACAAACATTACGAGGTATGATAAAATCTCAAACATGTGGTACAAAACTCAAAGGTTGACGCAATAAAGGGCTGAAGTTATTTAAAGTTATGCAGCACATACAAGAAGTACGGAGGCGATTTAGTACATCATATACTTGTAGAATAGAATCGATTAATCTGTAGAATATTATGAAGATGTATGATAGTAATATCTTATACAGATACTTTATAGCGATTGTTTTCGTCTATGAACAAGATTTTCAAAGGATATTGAGTAATACAGAATCCAACGGAACATATGACTTCTGGTATTCAAATCCTCTGTTGAAAATCAAAATCGTTTGAAAAAGGAAGAAGATTGATAGAGGCTAATGAAGATTTGAATTAGGAAGATTATATGTATTTAATAGAGGAGATGATGTTTGGGTCAGATTTCTGTTGGTGAAATTAGGAAATTTGGGGGTGAAAATGGGGAATTGTCCGTTTGTGGTGAGATGTAAAAAAATCTTGAGTTAATCATGGTGATAATTTAAATTTGATCAAGGATGTAAGTGATTTCAATAAAATGAAAAATACTATCATTTTACAGTAAGATATAGAAATAAAAACTATGTCAAGTAAATTTTGAATATTTTAATTTAAATTGGTGCGTGGCAGGGGCGAACCCAGCACCCAGTGAGGGGGAGCGGCCGCCCGTGTTGGATCCGCCGGAGTCTTCGCGCTGCCTGGTCGTTGCTTGTTGTACAGTTACAGCAGAGAAAACAGAGAAGACGGGACGAAGAAGAGTCAGGATCAGGTGAGCCCTTTTTTTTTTTTTTAGCCCATTTTTTGGGTTGAGAGAGTTGGGGCCTTTTTTTAAAAAAATTAGGCCCAAGAAAATGAAATAATATTCATCACATTAACTCGGCTCCAAAGTTAGGGAAATAAAATTAGGGCGAAGAAAGATGATGAAAACTTGTAATCCGAATAATATGTGATGTGGAAATGCATATTCAATGCTCTTCAAAGTTCTCTGATTGCTTTGCTGGTTCTTGACATTTTTATTGTGCAAACTACTGATTCTGCAGAGGATATTTGAGTGTGTGCATTTGCTGTTTAGTCTTAAATTTTAGCTGGCATTTTCATCTATTTTTGTTTCTATTTTTTGGTGGGTAGGTTAAAATGTTGCATCATGGTTAGATTGGGAAAAGAAAAAAAATTGAAGCACCAAAATACATGGTCTATTATAAATTTCTATTCAGACTATACGAGAAGGGTGCCACACTAAAACATTTCTTCAATCACTGCCAATTGAGTGTGTTTGTGTCAAATAGCAAAATTGTTCATGGACGGACCTAATGGGATCCTGGGGGCAAGTGTCCCCAACTTTTGAGTTTTTTTTTTTTTTTTTTGTAAAATCGTGTTTGGTATCGATTGAAATCTAAATTTTAATCTAGTTAACAATTAATTTCAATAACATATTTCATGAAATCCATAACTGTTAACTTTTATCAAAATTTATTAAAAATTTGATTTTAATCTTCACCAAACAGTGGCAAAATCATAATAAATTTGAATTTCGATAACATGCTAATTTTAAAAATTCTCTGACGATCGTACGCCAATCAAATCTACAAATTGCTTACGTCATCTCAAAACTTATTTCGAGAACTACATTATGGGCATATTGAATAGTCCAAATAGAGATCGAAAATAGTTAAAAATATGTTAAACGTGAGTCTTAAAATAAGACGTTTAACTTGCATTTTTTTTTAAAAATTCAATTATTTCATTGAAATTTATTATTTTTGCGATACAAATTTCTCAATATAATTTTCATCATTTTATTAGAAAATTTTATATGAAATATGACATCAAAAATTTTCGAAATTTTACATCCGAAAAAGTCATATTCCATGTAAATTTTCGGATATAAAATTACATGGGGTATGATTTTTTTGGACGTAAATTTTCAATTGTAAAATTTCTCCAAACTTCTTTGCAAATTCGATTGTGCCCCCCTAACTTTTAAGGTTTGCGTCCGCCCCTTAAATTGTTGTCACTGTGAAGAAATATATTTAGTACCTAATGTGGTGGGGATTTTTCATTTTTTCTGCTAGATTCTGCTGGGATTGAGAGCATGATGGTTCTTGTTCTGAACTTGTCATGAATTTTATTTTTATGTTTAAATATAAAAGTTATTTAAAAATTAAATAATTAAGGAAGATATTTTAATCCCCGTTCTTGCCTTTCTTCTCATCATCTACCTTCGATAATCCTTGGCGGACGAGGTATGGGGAAGGCCATCATCTACCTAAAGACCACATTAGCTATTAACGACTAATGAGTAACGAGTGTTGTATTGTTGGAGTAATTTTAAGTTTTAACTACTTATTACTTATTAGATTGATACCGTTTTAATTGAAAAGATTTTTGCAGATTATGGAACGATTTTTTCAATCGAAACGGAAGTCCATACCTAGTTCTTCTACTTCTAGCTGTGCATCCAATCCCGACACCTCTTCTAGTCGAGCACGCGAATTATCTAATATCACAGTTACAGGGTAGGTTGTATCGCATATTTTTTTTAATATTTTGGGTTGTATTGAATTATGTTTTTACATATATAATTTTTCCACTTTAGTGCGTTTATATATATATTGAATAATTTTTAATATTATTTAATTAAATATTAATAAGCAATCTCGCTCTTACGATTGCTGAATGTCGACGGTCAATGGTCAACGTCCACTCGGACTGAACTTTTGTACTGGGTCCAACACTGGTGCGTGGTGTAATCTCCACAAAGTAAAGACATCTCAATTAAAAAGATACATATATATTAGATCCAACACAATTAAATCTAATACCCAACTTAATTAAACTTAATACTCAATTAAGCAATTATCCATTCCGATTAATTTAGATCATACCCAATTCATCATAGTTATGAATGCAAAACCCTCAAAAGTAGCTGAAGTGCTGAATGACAAACACACAATTTATTTTCCTTACTAATAATTATCTTGGATTTTGGCTCAATATTCAGGTCAATTTAACCATACATTTTTTAAATTTTTTTGATAATTAATTGCTATATTTTATTAGTAATTGTGTTGTTTATTCTGATTTGTACTATGCTCTCTTAAATTTTTAATTGTACAATGTCTTATTTTTTTTATTTGCATCTCAATTTTGTGGTTAGGACTCAATTTATTAATTATCTTTTAACTTAGTTGCTAAATTTTATTGTTAATTACTAGAATGATTACTTCGAAGATCATTTGTGAATATTTGACCATTGAGCTTTTTAGCATATTACTTTGGTGAAAATTCAATACAAATAAGTACGATATTATTTTTTAAATTGCAAAAGATGTGTTAACTATTCAAATATCAACAATTGTTTTTCAGTTTGCATTCTTTATTAGTGGTTGAATTTTAAATTCCTTTAAGAGTTCATTGAATACATTGATGGTTGAGACGCTGATTTGCACTAATAATTGGTTACATAGTAACAAGAAACTTTTAATTGTCAATATTTGAATGAGGTATAAGCATTAGATGACTATTACTTTTTAAAACAATGACTTGGTTTGGTTTGGTTTGGAAAGTAAAGTAGTTTGATTTGATTTTAAAAAATTCCATACCACTTAAAAGTGGTTTGATATAAAGAGTTGCAACCAACCATCCAAATAAGTGGTTTGATATAAAAAGTAGCAACCAACCGTCCAAATCGAACTGTGTTCACCTTTATTGGTTAGGATTCTTCTAGAAAGGGAAAGGGAACACGAAGAAATTCAGTGGTATTTTACATGGTCTGCAACTTGACGAAATAGTTCCACACAAAAAACAGCAAACCTTGCACACCTTTATTTAAACAAAATCTATTCCACGCAATAACATTATAAATAGCCTAGGGGTTACTCTACAAGATGGATTGTCTCGTACAAAAGCTCTCACCACAAGGACAAGGACCTGGACAGCAAAACAAATTATACAAACTTCATGACAACATCCGGCTTAATCCACATAATCAAGGAAACATGCTATAGATGTAGATTTCACAAACTATTTTGGTGCTGCAAGTTACAATCAATCATTAGCCAATCCCAAGATCTGTAACTGCAGCTTCTTCTCGCCTCACCACTTCACCAAGAAGGAAACGTGAATCTTACCAAATAACAATGTTTCCACCCAATGTCTGAATGGAAGCATCAAGATGAAGCTCCTGCTAAAGACATTTCATTTCCATTCTAGCCAAATGGGTTTCCCCTAGCTGAAGAGAAGTTATTTGGAGAAGCAGGTGCAGGATGTAATCCAGTTAGGTGGTGATTTGGGTTCGTTGATACAAAAGCAGGCGCCTCAAGACCGAAGCCTGCTAATCCTTGTGGTCTGCAAAGGGTCATATGAGTGGGAAAATTAACAAATTATCATGACAGATCAAAGACAAATAACTTATATGGGTGGTTTTGAAAAGAGAGAGTGCACAACAGAAGATAACTTATTCGGGAAAAAGAAGTGCTGAAGGTGACTAACACAATGGAAATTTTGAACTCCAATATGCTTAAATCATCATGGAATGATTGATTGTAAATTAACACTTAATGAAATTAGTATTAAAAGAGCTATAGAAAGAAAAGATGTGATGATACTAGGTTACCTCATTGTCATGTTGCCGGGAACTGGTTGCCCCAGATATGAACCTGAATTAATATTAAGGCACATATTAAGACATGTAAAGATAACAATTAAGCTACTAGGACAAATAAAAAAAGATGATGTTCTACTTGGAGGGATTGCTGATGCATAAGATGGTGACTGAGTAGGAAGAGATGATAGATGTTGCAAAGTACCCAGGTTTGATGTAGGCGCGATGTTAGGTAATGCGCCTTGTAAGGATGCCATTGAAGGAAACTACAATACAAGTAAAAATAGTTAATTCTAAGCACATAGATAAAACCATGCTGTAGTCATTATGCTAGCTCTGCATCAATGTTGGCATTATCTTTAGACGAGATACATTCTTCATGTGCATTTAGTAATGAGCAAAAAATTTGAGCATTGATAATAGGAAGCTATTCACTTGATTTATATAAAAAGCCAATGCCAATGCCAATGCCAATCACGCTGTGACTTCCATTCTTCGATATTGTTGATTCTAATCGTGCCTTGGATAGCCTCAAATTTTGAATGGTATGAACTATGAAAAGATGCTCATAAAATCATTAGTTTGCTTTACAAAAGAATATTGAGAGATTCTGAGCGGATAGGGTAATAATGCATGTCCAGCATTCGTTGTTAATAATATTGAAGTTGTAAGCATATAATCAAACTCACGCATGCACGGTTGTAATGAGTAATTATGAATCAATCATGCTATCCTGTTTCATTAATTGCCACAAGAAATATTATTTAGAGTAAAAACAATTTGTGTGTTTCAAGTGACAACCAAGTTATTTACATCGTCAAATCTCTAATTTAAGAAACCTTAATATGATGATTTAGGTAAAACTTGAGTGATCGATAGAAAGATGCATACAAAACCAAGATAAATAATCACTTATCCACAGAGGTAAATCAATCTAATGAGAAAGGTAACATACCATTGCAGCTTGAACAGGAGAAGGTTCATTTCTGACATCAAAAGGATTTGATGATCTCGATATCTGCTGGAAAGTAGTAGTAGACTGCAAACAGAAATACTCGCATTTTATATTAGGATGCACAATGCAGTTAACTAGCCAAAAATTAAAAAGAAAAAAAAAACAATCATGTGGAATTTATAAAAATGAAAAAAAGACAGAACTTAGAACATGATGATTAACAAGATACCATTGGCATGTTGTATTGCATTGGAAACCCAGTGCCTTGAAAGGGACCAGAGTGCCAGCCTGAAACTGGAGGTGTAAAAGAATAGTTTGCTGTAAATAAATCAGCAGGCAGTTCTGTTCTTCCACTAGCTTTTACTTCTGCATATGATTGTGTAGCACTTCCAATAGAGGTTTGCATGGCCGGAGTTGTAACAGTTTGAGACATTTGTAGTTCAACACCAGGAGGCCGATGGGCATTTGCGGCAACTAGGGAATTCCATGGCTTCAGAGGTCAAGAGGAGAGATTAAGTACTCAAGGTAAGAAAATCAAATATTAATCAGAAGAAATGCCAGAGAATAGGGGATACCTGATTGCTTGAAGGTCCACCAACAGTGACTGGTTGAGAATTAGGCACGCCAGCAACTCCAGGGAACACTGAAGGTTGTTGAATTTGTACGGCAGGCCACTTCCCTCCAGTGAAAGCATTTTCAAAGGAGTTACCTCCACCAGTGGGTAATAGCGGTGCTGTACCAAGGGATGCAGCTGGAGCACCTGCAGGGGAGACCATGGCCGAGTTGCTGATTGCTGCAGCAGGATACACAGTACCTCCATAGGCTGACCCAAACGATGATGTTTGTGAACTACCAGATGGGAAAGCTGGTACGTTGCCTGTAAGAGAACTGAACATATCATTACCACGACTTCCAGCAGATGGACCAGGAGCGGATGCAGGAATAGACAACTCTGAAAGAACATCTAGCACCGAATTGGAGTTCAAAGCTGCTTGAGCTACTTTCACATCCGGCACTGAATCAAAATTTGCCCAGTTGTCACCACTAGATGTTGGCTGCACGGCAGATGTATCTGTAGCCACTTGCTGTGTTTGCGGCACTGTTGCAGTAACTGGAGGTTCTGGAGCAGAGTCAAAATCAATTAATGATGTTTCCATTTTGACTTCAGCTGGATTCTCATTTGAGGATGCCAAGCTACTAGAGGATGCAAATCTCTGCAAAAGAAATATTATGCCAATCAACTCGGTAGGAAGAAGCAGAAAAGACAAAGATAAGATAAAATAAAGTTGAAGCATTTGAAACATTGCAATTATATTCAATATCATCAGGCTAAGTGGCAAAGCATTCAGCCATGAAATAAAAAGGTAAAGTAAATGAAGTATGGAAATCATGCACACATATATAAAACGCTAAGAAATCAATAAACAAGAATTACTCAGCAATTAATTATGAGAGAGTTGCTTCTTTCATCATGTACATGAACTCAAGAGCCAGTTCACATCTTTGCTAAGAAAATATGACCTTGCATAACAGAAACCAACCATAATTGGTTTTTAAGGGCAAATGGTATACCATATATTCGTCCATATTAATTCAGACTAAGGTGAGCTACAAAGATATGAAGTTTAGGATAAAGAAACAAGTGTAAAAATGAAATCTCGCAGAGGAAGAATGTACCCGAGTATGTAAGGAACCATCAGCTGACCTGCCACCAGCAGCATGAGGTTCAGCTACCCGAAGGGGCGACACATTCTCTCCCAGAAGCTCTCTAATAGGAAGGACAACAGGAGGGCTGGGTGTATCCAGATCCCTTTGATGATCAGGTGACCTACTGTCAAGCCTAGAGCCTCCATCGGAACCTCTGTCTTCAGATTTTCTTCCATTTCCAAATCTATCCTCTCGTCGCCAGTCATTAAAAACTTCAGCTCGACCAGGACTCTTTTTGTAATCACCATGCTGCCGACTGTCTCGGTCATATCCTGGACTTCTTCCACCATTACTAGTCCCATCATTGTAACGCCGCTCATTAGTATCCTCATAAGGTGGACTTCTGGATCCACCCTGATATGTATCTAACCTCCGGTTTTCATTATTGTACTCAGCTTCACCCTGAAGAATACAAATGTATATCAAGAAGCAAAGACATGATCAAAAACTTTTGAAGAGTAATCATGAAGAATGTGAATTTATTGAAAAGGGTAGCATATATACCACCTTTGCCCTTGGGGGCTTTTCAAAACTCCTCTCACCAGTATATCTTCTATCCACATAGACATGTTTTATAAAACCGCGCAGTCTATCAATGTTACTGCCAGCGAAAATATAAATCAGACAAGTATTACTTTGAAAATTAAAGAAGATGGTGCTGAAATAATAAGAACAGCATTTTGTATGAGCAAGCTAATAACATCTGAAAATTAACCTGCCATCAGGGAGAGAATTGATTTGAGGATCCCATTCCTTTAAATAAATTTCTCTAGCACTCTATATAAAAAAATGTGTTTGAGATGAGATTTTGCTTTGAGAAAACTGGAAGAAGACAACAAGCAGAACCCCAATGGGGGAAAAGAGAGTTGCAAGTGTACCGCATTTCCCCCTCCTTGAAGGGCACTAACTTCTTGGGGCGTAAATTTAGCCATAGATACAGACTTCACTCTATGTGTGAACTCTCGGCTGCAAGGATTCACAAATGTATAAAAGTATTGGCAAAACTTCAAGACTTGCAAAACCCTCTGGAGGGTAGATATTCGACATAAACATGAAAGATACGAGTGTAAAACTCCTTATAACTTACTGTATCCCACTGCAGGTTGTGCAAACAAATGTAGAAAAATTAGTGCACACATATTGAGGACCCTGCCAGGGGGAAAGAGAAACATCAGTTCAACCCGTCCAAAATATGAAAGAATGAGAGAATGTTTGGTTGGTTCATTTCATGCTTATAAGCATGAGAAAGAAAATGTAAAAAGTCTTTCTTCAAATTCCACTTTACTACCATCCATTCCTCTTATTTCATATTCTAGTTTGTGTCTAAAGTCTTCTGGAACTAATTTTTTTCTAATTGTATTAAATGTACATCTTGTATCTATTAAATCTATTAAATTTAATTTAATTATTTTATTGGTTTGAACTAATTCTTTTGTTCTAGGGCGGATAACTAACAACTTTAACAACATATCAACAAATATTATGCTCATCTTGGTTGAGAATAATGTTTCCAGGATTAAAACAAAAATATGTATTTAACTTCCTGGCTAACGGTTATAATCCAACAATTACAGCAGCAAATCATCTTGTGATCTCGTTGCTGGAATCAAAACATATGCAAACAAATATTCCTTAATGCACCAAGAAAGTTTGATATCACATCATCCTATCTTTTGTTCACATTTAATAAAGTTTGAGTGTAGTATGTAATCCTAAGATATCCGATAAAAACTGGATAAGAATTTTTTCTAGTTACAAAAATCTTATCTAAGTAGTGCCTCATTACCAATTAATAAAATCGCAGCCCCCATAGTAATGTCTAACATCAAATCTCTATTGTCTAAGGCAGGCACATAATTGTTAATCGATAGACACAATTCTGACCAAAGAACAGATAAGGGGATTGAAATATCAATCAACCCCTTATCCAGCAATATCCTGTGGTGACATGGTCCAAACATTGCAAAATGGAATTGAGTAATACAATTCTTATGACTGAACAGACTCCTACTCGATTTATTTGCCTTGAGTGGAATAGCAGAAAACATGAACAAGCCCAGCTGTAACTGGATTCACCACAGTAATAAGGATATGATAACAGCTGAACATGAATGACTGCTTCCAATAATCAAAAGAGGAGGAAAAAATAAATGGATCAAGTCACCATAGTCCTAACAAACATGGTATTTGATATCTGATAACACCAAGAACAAAAAAAAAAAGTTCATTGCCTTGGCACCTAAGCCCGATGCCTTAAGATCAGAATATTGTCTAGCACTATAAGCTCAAGATTGGGAACACAACCCCAGAGCACTTGACCTCAATCCTTTATCTGGCTCTTTGGTCAGCAGGCGAAAAAAAAAAGATGAACAGGCTCCAAAAACAAATTCCTAGACTTCCTCGAACACATCTGGCTATATTCATGACTATAATTAGGACACATGCATGAAAGATAAGTCTTAATCTTCTTTAATACACAATGAAATATATTATATATTTTCTCTCTTCCATAATGATGATACTAACTTGGGAGTTCCCGACCCTTTTTTCAGGTTATTGGAATAGTGCAAGAGTTCATTCCGATGATAACATATTTTTAGATATCATCAAAAAGAAAACAAATATATTTTTTGAAATTAAAACTTTAGAACGTGACTTTCGTAAAACAAAAATATTTTTGTTTCATTTTGTGGATATAAGAATTTTCAGAAGTTCTAAGTTGATGTGACATATTTTGTATGCTTGATTTCTGATTGGTGAACTGCTTCATGGACATCAACCAAATATAAGCTACCACAATTTAAGGTATTTGTTATTAATAAAAAATAACAATCGAAAGTGAAATAACAGTCAAACCACTTTCATCTGTAGGAAGCCTAGTGCACGCCAGGCAACAGTTTTCTTTACATGGGACATTAGTTTCTTTTTATATAAAGCTTATTTCTGAATATACTAAGAAGAGATATATTTATATTCAGAAACAAAAATTAACTGTAGGTGCCAAAGCAGGAAACATTCAGCCTTAAATTTAACAAATGCCCAACTCCACAAGGGAAAATGGAACAAATTCGAAATGCATAGTTTAGTTAACAACCTAGAAATGGGGCAGTGTCACCTATTGTTTAATTGCTCAAGGAAAGCGAACAAAACTGACTGACAACTGCAAGAAAATTTCCACTGAACTAGAAACCACTAAAAGCAAAGATTAATAAGGTATTCCAATTTCAATGTAAACTTGTAATATTCAAATTTATTACAAGTACTTGTTAAAATACAAACCTAAAAATTAATTTCCTTTGACGGGTGAAGTATGCTGTTAAGTCATGCAACATTTTCTTTTTATTTAAATGTACGTCTTGTTTCATAACATAAGAAGCTCTACAGCATTCAGCTGAATAAATAATGCATGCCACATTCCCAACTTAAGGATGTTATTCCTAAACTACTCCTTTCATTCAGTAGATCATTAGTGTGCCTTATTTTCCAATTTCCAACACTTGATAATTTTCTAACCCTTATAAACAAAGAATTCAAAGAAGTATCTTAAAAAATTATTTTAACGTTCCCTAATGGCCCAGCCAAAGACACTGCAGAGACTTACATTTTTACTCGTAGTTAATCTTCTAGCACTAACTATAAGGGCTTGATCATTTTTTTTCCGATGAAGAAGTGCAATTATATAAAAGCCATCTCATTGCATTTGCGTACAAAAATTTGTATGTCAAAGGGATAATTAACTGCAGAACTTCATGATATCAGTTAAAAAATAAAAATAAAAATGAACTTACAACCAAAATTTCCGTTTTCCCACCTTCATCTATGAAACAAATTCCATGAATCAAGATAATCACTTTTCTGCTCACAACATATTTTTCTTAAGGGAACACGAAGATCTCCAATCAAGTCCATTAGCCTAATCAGACGAAATTAAACAAAACATGAACCGACAAAAAAAGGAAAGAAAGACACATACCAAACTGTTGCAGTTGATACACCTGCGATTCTCCGGAAGCTTAAGCAGATTCCTTATAATTTTTTCATTCTTTTCATCCTCTTTGACTCGACTCGCCATTTCAATACAATTACACAAGCCCCTCTTTCTTCAAATAATTCACCAAACCTATCAATAAAACAAACATTATAAAGAAATTCTATTAAACACAGAATTTCAAAAAAAAATTATGGAAAATTCAAACTTTAAGAACATCAGATCTGGAAAAACATCAGTCGTCAAAGTCTGCCCAGCAGCGGATACAACACAATTAAAACTATAAATAAGAAATTCAAGTGCCAAGTGCCAACAATTTTATTAACTGACATTCGACATTTATTATATTCTGTAACTGATAAACTGAATCTATAGAAGTTATTGACCTGATCGGCGATGGTGAAGACAGCAATTTCACGGATCAATGAATCTTTGGCAGAAAGAGAAAAAAGGCAGCGCCTGTAATATAGGAATTTTGTATTAGAAAGAGAAAAAATTTAACGGTGATGAAAAGTGCGAGGAGTTATCGGGTGTACCGAGGATGCAGGGTGCATTTGTTGATTTGGAAAATTCTTGAAAGATAAGTCAGTCGTACATGGCGACTTGACTGGTTTGACCTTAATATTCAACCGTAATTCAGTGTTGATGCAACTGGAGAGAAATTTTAGAAATTAATTGATAATTACATATATTCTTTTTTTTTTCTTCCAAGTTATAAAATTATATGTTTAATTTTTTATTTTATTTTTATAAATTAGAGAGAAGTAATAAACTTCTGTGTATTTCATTAAAAAACAAATGTCCATATTTATATGGGAAAATTAGTGCTACAGTGGATACAACGATAATAATAATTAAGGATTTAGGGTATAATTGTCATTCACTAATAAACATATTATGTACAACATCCCTTTGAATTACACATTATAAAATGATTGTCTCATTAAAACCTTATTTGATAAAATTTTAATGAGACAAAGATATCAAACGAAATAAAAAATAAAAAGTACAATTATTTTAGATTATTAAAAATAAGTGTTGCCGCTTTAAAACCTTGTAAGAAAATTCGGGGGGTAAAACATAAACGAATGAAAAATATTACAACTACTCCCCCTAACGTTGATCATTGAAAATCTTTGAGTTAACGCATTCCAATCTCACGAACTAATTTCTTGAACGTATATTTCGCTAATTCTTTTTGTGAATAAATCAGTCATATTGTTACTTGAGCAAATTTGTTGAATATCGATATCGTCATTCTTCTGAAATTCATGTGTATGGAAGAATTTTGGAGAAATATGCTTCGTCATATCGCTTTTAATATAGTCTCATTTGAGTTGTGCAATACAAACTGCATCTCTTCATACGAAAATGATTTACTATTTTTTGTTGAAATTAATCTGCATGATGCTTGAATATGATATGTCATGTTCCTAGATCATAAACATTATCGGCATATGTTCCTCTACGTATAAACACATATTTTGTTTGTCATTTAATTTTATGTGGATCGAATGATTGCCTGCATATATCATACTAAAGTAGATCCCGACTTTTAAGAATAAAATAATTCCAGATCAGTAGTACTTTTTAGTTAATGAAAAATGTGTTTAACAACATTTCTATGTCTTTGAGTTATTGTAAAGCTATATTATGTAAGGCGATTTAAAGAAAAATCTATGTTAGATCAAGTACAATTTGCAAGATAGATTAATGCTCCAATTTCACTAAGGGCGTGTTTGATACGCCTTATTTTCCAGGCTACTAGGAAAATATTTTCCACTTTCCACTTTTTTGGCTGTTTGATAGGCGAAATTTTCCACGGAAAATATTTTCCGGGTTTAGCCCACACGTGTGCATTTTCCGGCTTTTTGATGAAAATATTTTCCCGCCTTTTTGGTGAGAAAAAATTTTCCAGGCTGGATGAATTTTTTTTTTTTTTTTTTTTTTTTTTTGCAATGGAAACAAATTTCATAGCCAATGGTAAAAAAAAATTTCACTTTAATGGACAATTTCCATATAAAATAAAGTCAAACGAACACTAAACTTTGATGAAAAAAATGATTTTTTAGGAAATAATTTTTTTTCCCTTTTTTTTTTTACTTTTTGGTAATGGAAACAAATTTTATAACTAATTGTAGAAAAAAATATCACTTTAATGGACAATTTCCATGTAAAACAAAGCCAAACGAATAAAAAATTTAAAAATTTTCCAGGTGGAAAATTATACCAATCAAACACACTTGAAATCATTTTCCCTGCAAAACATTTTCTAGGCAAACCTTTTCCCTGTAAAACATTTTCTTTCCACCCATTTTCCACCCTTGCAATCAAACGCACCCTAAGGTATGGTACTTCATGATCAAGAACCCTTTCTCTATCTTCAAATAGACGAAATTGATCTTTTTTCACATTAAATGATCCAACAACTATAGATAATGCCAATTGATGTCTTTATCCATACAAAAACGTTTTAAAACTTTTTCTATATATGAAGATTGATGAACAAATAATTCTTCTGAAAAATATTGCAACTTAGATAAAATTTAGTTTTTTTCCCAAATCTTTCATCTTAAATTTGTTTTTCAAATAATCTTTAGTTTTGTTGAGTTCTTTAGAAGTTCCATTAAATTTAAATCATCAACATAAAATGTTATTATTGCAAATTTAATATTTGTTTTCTTTATGAAAATATATAGACAGACATCATCATTTTCATATATATATATATATATATATATATATATATATATATATATATATACGAAATGATCTAATAGCACGGTGCTCATCTTATCCTAAACACCGATAAGTTGGCACATTAATTCATTGGTGGATTGGAACTCACCAAATCTTTATCCACCAATGAATTAATGTGCCAACTTATCGGTGCTTAGGATAAGATGAGCACCGATGCTCATTAGATCATTTCTGTATATATATATATATATATATATATATATATATATATATATATATATAGGCTATTACTACATCTATGAGGTACATGTTAAGCCTTTGTAACACAGTCAAACTCATTAAGAATTTAAAAGTAATGATATCCACTATGAGAGAATATGCTTTCTCATAATCAATTTATAATTTTTGTGAAGAAACTTTGAGCTACGAGTCCGATTTTGTATCTTGTAATTTAATTGTTTTCATGGATCCTTTCTCTAGTTCCTCCTCCAGAAGCCCATCAAAAGTAGGTCTGTAGTGTAGGGATAAAAACCTGCTACTTCCATACATTTCTATTGAGGCACCGGGGAGATGATTGAGACGAGGGCATACGGGTCTTTATGACACAATCAATAATTCACTTCATTTTCAATTAGGCCTTGCTCTAGCTTCTGGGCTGTTCGTCCATTAAAGCGGTACGTGAGTTGGGTTCAGAACGTCATAGACAGTTCGGTCCATATCCGGTGTGGGCGTTGAAATTTAGAAATAATAACCGATTCCATAAATCTATTGGATTTTCAAAGTATTATCTTTCATACAAAAACTCACTTGTATCCTATATGGATTACATTTTCAGATGTTCGAACTACATATCCAAATACTTTTAATTTCTCTAAGGAATTCAAATCCACATGTATGGCTTATTTCCATTTGGCTAATCATTTCTACGTGACAATCTGTTTAGGATCCTCATTTTGCATAACTACAAGAGTCACATTAGAGGTTAAAGTATTATCTGTAACAATATTATTTCGTTTCTATAATTTATGACATAACAAATAATTTATTGACACCTCATTATTTTCGGACAATTGTGGTTGTGCAAGAACTATATTTTCAATATTTGATTGATCGGTCATTTCTAATATCACTTCTTCCAAAAAAATTGATTGTACTTTTCCTTTTAAAATGTAAAGTCTTTTGAACAAATTGATCGACCATACTATAGCGTATTTGATATTCATTTGTCATAACAGATTGTCATATATCGACATCAATTTTTGCTGAAATATTATTGTCGGTATATATGATTTTATCATTTTTTTTTTGTGTCAACAAATACATTTACAACTCTTTGCAAGTGAATAATTTTTTCAACATCTTGCTTACATTGATTGCTGCGAGGATCAAAGTGAGATAGAGTCATTTAATTCCAAGAAATTATACTTTATTCTTCATGATAAAGTTTTATCCTTTCAAAAGTTGAAAATTTTATTTCATCAGAAAGACAATTTGTAAAATGTACAGTAAATAAATTACTTGCTAAAGGTTCAAGATATCAAAAAAGAGATGGTGAATCAAAAGCAATATAAATTTCAAGTCTTTGTTGGTGACCCATTTTAATATGTTGGGGTGAATTAAGGATTTGGGCAGCACAATCACAAACTCGTAGGTGAGAAATATTAGGTTCATGACCAAAGTGAATATTGATAATAAGTAATTGGTCTTATACGAACCAATGATGCATCATATAATATGGTATAACCCTAAACAGAAGTTAGGAGTTTTGTTTTCATAAGTAATGGTGTACTAATAAGTTGTAGACGTTTAATAAACGACTTCTCTAAACTATTTTATGTATGGACATGTGAGTTCGTAATTTTATGATTTTGATAAGTAGTCTAGAAGAAGTTACATTTTTAGTGAAAAACAGGCAAATATGGGTCCATCTAGTAGAAGAATCGATTAATATCATAAAATTATGAAATGGTCCACATGATAGATATATCGGTCCACATATATCTCCGTGAATTCTTTCGAAGAAAGTTGGAAATTCAATATTGACATTGGTAGCGGAAGGACTAATGACTAATTTACCTTACGAACAAG
The DNA here is from genome assembly GCA_035079005.1 of Fraxinus americana. Taxonomy (NCBI): domain Eukaryota; kingdom Viridiplantae; phylum Streptophyta; class Magnoliopsida; order Lamiales; family Oleaceae; genus Fraxinus; species Fraxinus americana. Next base: position 16,380,214 of record CM068717.1, on the reverse strand, counting down.
CAACACATGAATAATCATTAGGTAAAGGAATCTTTTGGCTCTTTAGTGGATGTCCATGTGATTGTGAATTATTCGACGTGTCATTATAACTCATGAATGACTAGTCGATCATGCCAAAATATAAATTATTTTTGGTTAATGAAATTCGAATTTGTTATAATATTCAATATTATCGAGCAGTCATCTCCAATCAAATGATCAATATTGCAATTTGAGCTAGTCAAGAAATTAGAGACGTTCAAGTGAATCACATCAGTTGAACTATTATAATCAGTGAAATTTGACTCCACTTTTCCTTTTTTTCTTGATTGATTTTGGTGCATCCACAAAATATTTTGCCTTACGACGGGTATGTGCCCAATGCTCTTTCATTCCACCTCTAAAACCACTTTCTTCGTACTCTTTTTTAGATATACTACTTTCATTTGCTTTATGTCTTTTGAGATTTTTGTTTTATTGCTAATAGTTTTGTTAATTATTTCGTCAATGGTTTCTCCCACGTCATCGTCCATGTTCGAATCCTTGTCTCGTTCAAGTTCTTGCCTTCATATTGCATTTTCTTCAAGTAATGGTACATAATCAGTTAGACATAACCCATGATTCTTCATCATCAGTTCATTGTTTTATTCAACTACAAGCAGATAAGATATAAGTTCTGATTGCTTTTTGAAACCACACTCAAGATATTACTGCTTCAAGAGCACATTCGAGATATGAAAGGTGAAAAATGTTTTCTCCAACATATCTTCATTATTAATTTTTTCTCCGTTTACAAGGTTAATTTTGAACATATTCGAAATAATTTAGAATTGTACTCATTAACGGTCTTAAATTCCTGCAAATGAAGATGCATCCATTTATAACGAGCTTTAGGGAGGACTATAGTTTTCTAGTGGTCAAATGTTTCCATCAATTTTTTTCCCAAAGAACATGTAGATCCTTCACAGTGAGACATTTGATTTTCAATCCATCACGAAGATGGTGAGGAAGGAAGATATGTGCTTTTGCACGATCCTGCAGGGATTCTTTATTTTCTTTTATTGTCTTTTCCAGACCCTTATGAGACAAGGTGAACCTCAAGATTAAGGATCCAAGACAAATATTTTTTGTCAAATATGTCGAGTGATATTCCCATTTGAATAACTATTCAATCAAATAAAAGACAGTTAACTCTTGAAAATATGATTAACTATGATATAATCATATAGAATCAATGTCCACATGACAGTTGTTGTATGTTTTCATTCAGGGATAAACACAAATTCATAGATTACACATATAATATATTATTCGAGACGTACTACATCAAGAGCACTTTGTATTTCACTATATACTCTTCAAAAGAGAGTCAGAATATGGACAAGCACCCATATGATCCCATAGATTTCTTTTAAGAATTCTAATCTGGAAAACGTTTCTCCTCAACAAATAAGTTCTTGGGCTACTAAATCCTGTCTAATGGAGAGATCGTTGGACATAGATAATGAATAAATAGGAGTTGACATCATTCCAATTGCCATTGCAAAAGTAATTAGTATTTTTGGCAGTAAAAGGTATAATAAATCAATTTTTTCGTAGAATGTTGAAAATTATAATTCATGTTCTTCGGGAGTGAGTAATTCTTCTGAAATATTGATTATAATGTTATGCTATTTCAGAAGTAATAACAACTAAGAAGGAATTTAATAATTGACGTTTTATTACTAAACATAAAAAAGCTAATGAAACATTCAATTGCACACCACACTGATAAAATTAATTAATCGATAAACACGCGTAAAATATTGGCTTGAATTCATTAACATGAATTGAGTGAAAAAGAAATAAAAAAATCGATAAAGACAGATTGCGTGTATTTCAGAAACCAATTCATATATTGTGTGGTTCAATACAGACAGAAACCAATTCACAAAATGTGTGATTATGTAAATTGCTTTTCAGCAAATTGAGTAGAAGGAAGCTATCAATTAACATGAATTGATAATTATAGCATGGAGAGTAAAAAGATAGTAATTAGTTTAGTATACACGGCTAACAATTGGTTTAATACACAAGTATACCCACATATATTAACGCGAATTACGTGAAAGATATTGGTCCATTGGTAAAAAAAATAATCACGACTTGAAAGAAAATTCTATGCATATGCATAAAAAAAATTACTATCTTTTGAAAAGAAATCATGTTGATAACTTGTTATAAATTAGAGAGAACATGAGAGAAGTAATAAATTTGTGTGTATTTCATTGAGAACCAAATGCCCATATTTATAGGGAAGAATTAACGATGTAGGGGATACAACGGTATTAATAACTAGGGTTGTATATGTATAATTGTCATTCACTAATAAACATTATGTACAATAATTTTCTACTCTTAAGCATTTTTTGAAAATAAAAAGTTATAACACTAGGCATATCTCAAATCTAGAAATAGGGGTTGAGTAAATATCAAATGGATTAACCTTTTTTAAATAATCTTAATAGAAAATTTGTTGTCCAAAATAAAACCTAATAGATGTCTCTATATGTTGTCAATTGTAAGTTTATTAGTGAATAACAATTGTATCCCTACAATACTAGAAATTATTATCATTATATCCCTAATCCCTCCATATCAATATAGAGCTTTGATTCTCATTGTAATACAAAAAAATTTATTGACTTTTCTTCTCTCTTCTTTTTTTTCTCTTTTTTCACAATACGTTATCAGCACGAAAATTTAAATCTTTCAAAATTTAGTGCAGGTAGTAATTTTTTTTAAAATCATCTATCACGTATACCAAAATCAATTTGGTGACATGTGAATTCTTTTATACATATACATTATAATACGTTTGCCCATTGTACAACATTTAGAATCTTTAATTCATCACGTTTACATAACCATAATCATCATTACATTTAACTACATTTACATAAGTCTTTAATACATTACTCTAAACATGGTGTAATTGCTGTTTTCTTTATCGATTAATTCTTTAATCCTGCCGCAATCAATCACGTTTGCCCGCCGTTCGCATGTACAATCTTTACGTTTGTCGAAATCAATTCATGTTTAAAATGTTTTCCTAATACATTTTTGGGAATTAATTTTTCTATATAAGTTCATATCAAGTCTATATGGTAATTAACTATTTTTAGATGTTATTTTATAAATTTTAAATTAATAATTTATCATTTTGTTGCTTCTCAAATATCATAACATTATAATTAATATTTCAGAAGAATATTAATCGTAGACCTATTGATTATAAATAGTTTGTTGTTGCTCCTGAATAGTACAACATTATAATTAATATTCTTAAAGAATATAATTTACTCTTGAAGAGTATAAATTATAATATTTAATATTTTAGAAGAATATTGACATATTGCTCTTGAAAAAATAATAGTAAGATACAACGTGCTTGTAGAGTAGCACATGTTTCGAAAAATATATTATTTTAAATTTTTGTTTATCCCTTAAGGAAAACACGAAACTTATGTCATGTTAATAGTGACTACTTGAAATTTAATCATATTCTTCGAAAATAATTAATTTTCATTTTACTTTAATTTGTAATTAATCAAATGGCAAATATCACAAAACTTGAGTTTGATGCACTGACATATCTGGCAAAAACTATTTGTCATGAGTGTTCGATGTTGATATCCATCTTGTCTCAAAAGGTTTGGAAGAGACAATAAAAGAAGGAAATAAAGAATCCATGTGAGATCGTACAAAAGCACTCATCTTTCTTCTTCATCATCGTCATGATGGATTGAAAATTGAATATCTAACTTAGAACGATCAACGGGTTCTTTGAAAAAAATTAACATAAAGATTTGATCATTAGACGACTATAATCCTCCCTAAAGTCAGCTATGATTGGATGCACTTTCGTTTGAAAGACATTAAAACTGTTAGTGAGTACAATTCTGAACTGTTCAGAATATGTTCAAAATTGACCTTGTGTGGAGAAAAAGTCACTGATGAAGATATGTTGAAAAAAACTTTTTCCACCTCATGCTTGGAATGTATTCCTGCAGCAGCAATATCATGAACTTGGTTTCAAAAAGTACTCAAAACTCATATCTTGTCTACTTGTGGCTGAACAAAATAATGAATTGTTGATGAAAAATCATAGGTTACGTCCAACTGTTTATGTACAAATGCCTGAAACAAATATAATATTAAGACAATGATGTGGACATGGACATGGACACAGACACGGATTTGGACGTACACGTAGAATAAATTATGGATGAAATAATCAACAAAGTTATCAGCAACAAGACAATTCAAAAGGTGCACAACAAACGAAAGTAACACATCCAAAAATGAGTATGAAGAAAGTTGCTTTAGATGTGGAATGAAAGGGCATTGTGAATGTACCCTCGTACGACAAAATACTTTGTGGATCTCTATCAAAAATCAATCAAGGGAAAGAGAAAATTGAATACAAATTTTGTTGATTATAATGGTCCAATTGATGTGACTCATTTGTATGTCTCTGATTTCTTTACCGATCTAAATTGGAATATTGACTATTTAATTGGGGGAAGTATGATGGAAGATATAAATTAGTTTATTTTCCAATATTTCCTTATGTTTTAGAAATTCAATTTGAAATATGTTATTACTTTTCGCAAAAAATTGAAATTTTATTATGCATCGTTAATTTCATAGTATTGAGTTTAGTCTTTTAAATTTAAATTCAAGTTTTTTAAAATATATCTGCTTTGTTATAGATTTATGATGAATTGTCAAAATACTTGTTGATTGATAGTACAACTACACATACTATTTTTCAAGAAAAAAATATTTTTTGAACTTAACATTAGTAGAAAATAATATTAATACGATATCAGGTGCATCGAATATTGCTGAAATCTCCAGAAAAGCTAGTATTATTTTACCAAATAATACAAAACTATTTATTAAAAATACACTTTATTTTAGCAAATCTATAAGAAATTTGTTTAGTTTTAAAAATATCCACTGTAATATATATCACATTGAGACGATGCAAGAAAATAATTTTAAATATCTTTACATAATTTCTTTTGTATCTGGTCAGAAACAGATAAAAGAAAAATTTCATGCACTCACATCTAGCATATATTATAAATTTATAAAAATGGTCGAATCAAATATTACCACGAACCCGAAGTTCATTGATCCAAAAAATTTATACTTTGGCATGATCGACTTGAACATCCAGGAGCTATAATGATGTGTCAAATAATAAACAATTCACATGAACATCCTTTAAAGAACCAGGAGTTTCTTTTACCTAATGATTATCCATGTATAGCTTGTCCGCAAGGCAAGTTAGTCATTAGACATTCGGTTATAAATGTCAATATTGAATCTCCAACTTTATTGGAAAGAATTCATGGAGATATATGTGGGCCAATACACCCACCATGTGGACCATTTCATTATTTTATGGTATTAATTGATTCTTCTACTAGATGATCACATGTTTGTCTACTTTCCACTATAATTGAAGCTTTTGCTTGATTACTTGCTCAAATCATAAAATTATGAGCGCAATTCCCCGATTACTCAATCAAAACTATTCGTCATGACAATACTGGTGAATTTAGATTATAAGCTTTGGATGATTATTGTATGTCAATCGGGATTGTTATTAAACATCTCCATACGTAAAATAGTTTAGCGAAGTTATTTATTAAACGTCTACAATTTATTGATAGACCATTATTTATGAAAACAAAACTCACAATTTCTGTTTGGGGTCATGCCATAATATATGTTGTGTCATTGGTTCGTATCAGACCAAATGCATATTATCGATATTCACATTTACAACTGACATTTGGTTATGAATCTAATATTTTGGTTGTGCTGCTCAAGTCCTTATTTCACCCCCACATCGTACTAAAATGGGTCCCCCAACGAAGGCTTGAGATTTATGTGGGTTTTGATTCACCATCTATTATTAGGTATCTTGAACATTTAACTGGTGATTTATTTACTGCACATTTTGCAAATTGTCATTTTGATGAAATGACTTTCCCAACTTTGGGAGTGGAAAAACTATATCCTGATAAACAAGATAAATTTTCTTTGAATGAAATAGTTCTATCACACTTTGATTCCCGTAGTAATCATTGTGAGCAAGATGTTGAAAAAATCATCCATTTGCAAAGAGTTGCAAATCAATTATCTAATGTATTTGTCGACAAAAGAAAATTAACAAAGTCATATATACCAACAAAAAATATTTCAACAGAAATTGATATCCGTGCAGAACAATTTGTTGTTGCAAATGAATCTCAAATACGCCAGAAGTGTGGTCGACCAGTTGGTTCAAAAAACTCTGTACCTTGAAAAAAAAAGTACAAAAGAAAACTAATAAAAAACTTTAGAAGAAGTAATATTAGAAAAAATTGATCAATCAAATATTGTAAATATAATTCCTGGAGAACCACAAGTGTCCGAAAATAATGAGATTTCAATAAATTATATTTTATCTTATAAATTATGGGAACGAAATAATGTTGTTATAGACAATATTTTCGTTTTTAACATGGCTCTTGATATTATGTAGAATGAGAATCCTTAACCATAGTTTGTTAAAGACCGTCAACATAGAAATGATTGGCCAAAGTGGAAAGAAGTCGTACAGGCGGAATTGAATTTCTTAGAGAAACGGAAAGTGTTTTGACATGTAATTCGAACACCCGAAAATGTAATTCTCATTGGATACAAATATCTTTTTGTACGAAGGAAAAATGAAAATAATGAAATTACAAGATACAAAATCGGACTCATAGCTCAAGGTTTCTCACAAAAATCAAGAATTGATTATGAGGAAATATATTCTCTCATAATGGATACCATCACTTTTAGATTCTTAGCCCTTGTTTGACGCACATTTTTTCAAAATACTTTATTTCATGACTCATTTTCAACCATACATTCTTCAATAAAATAATTTTTTTAATCACATCAATAATTTTTTCTTACTTTTTGACAACATATTTTTCATCATATTACTATTTAAAATACATTATTTTCTCAATTATATCCATCAAATGCAACCTTAAGACTCTAAATGACTTAATGTGCAAGGAACAAATGATACATGTTTGAAAATCATGTTCTCAATTAAATTGCAAAGATCATTATATGGATTGAAACAATTCGGACACATGTGGTAATTGGTATGATCGCTTTGACAAATATTTGTTGAAAGAAGGCTAAAGAAAACAAATATTGAATTTGCTATTGTGACAGTTTATGTTGATAATTTAAATTTAATTGGAATTTTTAAAGAGTTCAACAAAACTGCAAATTATTTGAAAAATGAATTTGAGATGAAAGATTTATGAAAAATCAAATTACTGTCTCGGGTTGTAGATTGAACATTTTTCAAAAGAATTATTTGTTCATCAATCTACATATACAGAAAAAGTCTTAAAACGCTTTTATATGGATAATGCACATCCATTAGTATCACTTATAATTGTTCGATCACTTGATATGAAAATGATAATTTTCATCCACTTGAAGATGGAGAAAATATTTTTGTCCTGAAATACCATATTTTAGTGTAATTAGAGTATTAACTTATCTTGCAAACCGTACTCAACCAGACATAATTTTTTTGTAAATATTCTTGCAAGATATAGTTTTACACCAACACAAAGATATTTGAATGGTGATAAACAATTTTTTTGTTACCTAAAATGTACTATTGATTTGAGATTATTTTATTCTCAAAAGTCGGGAGCTGCTTTAGTGAGATATGCATATACATGTTATCTCTCTGTCCCACATAAAGTTAAATCACAAACATGATACATGTTTACACGTGGAGGAACAGGTATATCATGGATATCTGTGAAGCAATCCTTGACAACAACATCCTCAAATCATTCTGAAATTATTACAATATATGAAATAAGCTGAGAATGTGTATGGTTGAGGAACATTACCCATCATATTCAAGCATCATGCGAATTAGCTTCAACAAAAGATAGTTCAACAATTTTGTAGGAAGACAATGTTGATTGTATTGTACAACTCAAAGAAAGTTATATCAAAGGTGACATGACGAAGCATATTTTTCCAAAAAAATTTCATATACATGAGTTTCAGAAGAATGACGACATCGATATTCAACAAATTTGCTCAAGTGACAATGTGGTTGATTTATTTACAAAAGCACTTTCAACATCTCCATTCAAGAAATTGGTTCATAAGATATGAGTGTGTCGACTCAAATATTTTTAGTGATCAACATCAGGGGGAATAACTGTACTCTTTTTCTTTCGCTTAGGTTTTATCCATTGAATTTTCCTAGCAAGATTTTAATAAGGCAACATTTATTTTTAATACTCCAAAATAACTATACTCTTTTTTCTTTGTTTGATTTTTTGTTCCATTGATTTTTTATCAAACAAGGGTTTAACGAGGCACATATTTTTTAATGTGTCCTTCAAGGAGGAGTGTTGTAAATGGTAAGTTTATTAGTGATTGACAATTGTAACCCTTCAACCCTAGTAATTATTACAATTGTGTCCATAATCCTTCTCATAAATATAGGGCTTCGATTCTCATTATTATACACACAAGTCTATTGACTTTTATTCTCTCTTCTATTTTTCTCTTTTTTCACAATACTATAATTCTTTTTAAAAATAAAAAAGTATGTGTAATAATTAATTTTCTTCTCTCTAACTATTAGAAAATGTATGACAATTGAGGTGGCAGCAAAGGAGGAGGAGACGAATGAAATGTAGAAGCTCTGAAGGAGTTGATGACTTATGAAAACCACAAAAAATTCTACCGTAATTCATATCTCGATGGGCATTCTGGCTTGGGAAACCATCCTTGGCAACAGATATTGTGGCATGTAAATACCGCAAGGTTACAAAGGTAAAATGGGTAAGATGGATCCTGATACTTTATCTAAGGCTTTCGTAGAGCACTTCTACTCCGAGTTCGATGAAAATTGGGTCGGGTTGTCGGGCCTATACTAGGAAGATTCAATGCTGAATTTTTGAGGGCCAGAAAATCCAAGGGGCCCAAAACATTACCGACAAGCTCGTGGGCCTACAATTCCAGTGGTGTTTCTATAGTAGATTTCCTGAAAGCGACGCTTGTACCAAAACTCAGTATTTGGTTTCATTTGAAAACCCAACCAACATTAAACTGCAGAAAATTAAATGGAATTGTATAAATTTAATTAATCTCATGGACTAATTTCGATATTAGAGTTGCAGTCAAATTCATTGCGATTGATGTGCATAAACATCTGTTGACTTTTTTAATCTGAGTTAACTGAAGCAAACTACAATGGCAGCTCTCCATATCTCTATTTCTTTCCTTTTTATTTTGTAGAGCGAAGATTCAAATGCCCATACATGCAAAGTAACTATAGCATTCAAACAGAATTTTATGCAACTAACTACGTAGTCAAATGCATTTTTGTCTTCCAAAAAGTAGTGAACAATACATTCGTGTAATTACCAAATATTAGGTTGTGGAAACACTAGCATACATACAACTATACTGTTTACACTGACATGCAATTTATTGGATTTTTTATTCGTCAAATGCTTAGCAAGCATGGAACATGAGTGTTCTCATATACTTCTTCTGTAAAGTGTCTAATACACCTAAGAGAAGAGGAAAAATAAGCAAAAAGTCACTAAGGGAGAGCCCTAAGAAATTAATTGATTAATTCCTTTTATAATAAAATTGATAGCAAGCATTTCTCTATCCAGACAATTAATTTGTGTGGCTCTGCATCAGCTTCGGTAGGCATGAGCTTATTCTCCTTTGTTTCTGTTTATAATAAGACAAATCCAATACCAGATATTTGGTCCAAATTAAATCAAAAAATTATGAAAATTTAAAAAAAAAAATTAAATCTGATCGAAACATTCTATAGGAATTACATTAGAAGAAAATATTATAAAAATTTATGAAAAATTGGAAAAAATTCATAAACAAGTGCAGATTTGAGCAACTTATGATGTGTGATCTCAATTTCGTTTATATTTGATTGAAGCATTTTATAAGAACTATATCATCAAAATTATAAAAACTTGGAAAGAATTTTTAACGAGTGCAGATTTGAGCAACACATGGTGTTCGATCTTAAGTTCATTCAAGTTTAATAGAATCATTCTATTGGAATTACATTAAAAGAAATTATCATAAAAAATTATGAAAAGCAGGAGAAATTGAAATTTTCGCTGTCTGATCTCAATTTCGTTTAAGTTTTATTGAATCATTCCATGGTAATTAGATTAAAAGAAATTATCATAAAAAATTATGAAAATCTGGAGAATTTGATAAACAAGTCCAGATTTGAGTTCATCTTGAATTTTTTATAAGATGGAGAGAAACTTATAATTTGAAGTGAAATGTGTGCGAACAAGTGCTATATGTATAGATGTAGTATGCATGACGCATGACGAAAGAATGATCTGCATGAAATCATGACTATCCTACAAGAGGTAACAGGAAAATGATAGACCTAAAAAATAATTTGATCAAACTGTGTTAACATTCCTCTATATTCTTATAATATGTTTTTTATTTTTTTATTTTTTTTCTATGATTAACAACAAACAAATAGTGGATTATCATCTAACAAATTATTATAGAATTTACATCCTACAGAATATCAGTTATCAATGAATTAATATGTCTAAATCACCTTTTTAAAAAAAAAACTGCATATAGCAATGTAAGGACAATAAACTCAACTATATCAAGAATTTCAATTTCTTTGACAGTAGTGATGGGTTCACGATACTTAAGGATACAATTATCATGATTTCACTAGGATAATAATTCCAGTGTGTTCGCTGTTCGATCTCAATTTCGTTTAAGTTTGATTGAATCATTCCATATGAATTAGATTAAAAGAAATTATCATAAAAAATATGAAAATCTGGAAACTTTGATAAAAAAGTTCAGATTTGAGTTCATCTTGAATTTTTGATAACCTGTGAAGATGTAGAGAAACTTGTAATTTGAAGTGAAATGTGTGCGAACAAGTGCTATATGTATAGATGTAGTATGCACGATGTACGAGGAAAGAATGATATGCATGAAATAATGACGACCCCACAAGAGGTAACCGGAAAATGATAGACCTAAAAAGTAATTTGATCAAACTTTGTTAACATTCCTCTATATTCTTATGATCTGTTTGTTTTTTTTTTTTTAATGATTAACAACAAACAAAGGGTGAGGATTATCATCTAACAAATTATTATAGAATTTACATCCTACAGAATATCAGTTATTAATGAATTAAAATGTCCATATCACCTTTAAAAAAAAAGCATTATAGCAATGTGAGGACAATAAACTCAACTATATCAAGAGTTTCAATTCCTTTGACTAGAGTGTTGGGCTCGCGATACTTAGGAATACAATTATCATCATTTCGCTAGGATAATAATTTCAGTGTGTTCTCTATACATTTATATTGAAGATATTGAATGGAATATGAAGATTATGGTATACTTTGCTTTAAATCAATATTCAAAATAGAAATGTTCTTCCTATTGATTGAATGGCTTCAAATGAATTGTCTTATTTTAGAAAGTTCAAATGAACTAATATGTGCCATGCTTTGTCTTTTTTGTCATCGCCAATGATTTTTTATTAAAAAAAAATTCATGGCTAATGTTACCAGCTTGCTCAATGGACTATATATGATTTATGATTTACCAATGAAAAGGGACCTATTTATAGAATTTGGACTAGATATAATTGCTATTTTACAAAAAAGGATAAGGGTATAATTGTGATTCTATAATATTATTTGTGATCCATATTGCACCATTTGCTGCTCCCTCATTGGCCACAAAATATGTGATTATTATTCATCCATTTGGTGCAATTCTATTGGCACTAAATTTTTAGAAATCTATATTGTTGTATGACTTTCTAATTTTTTTTTTATCCGTGTCATGTTATTTCTCATGTCCAATAGTTGGTGCATTTGACTTTTTGTTTTCAATTTTGTAAAATATTGAAAACAAATACTTTAAAAACTAACCCGAGCATCAAATTGAGAAAGGATGATGGTCAATAGTCAAAAGGTTCAACCGAATCGAACGGAGACAAATCGAAGGTAATAAATAAATGATTATTTATAAACATTTTAATTTTATTTTGACAATATAATAAAATTTTCATACTAGCAATTCAAAATAAATACAAATATGTCAAATACATTCTGCTTGACAACCATTAAAATAAAACTCTTTTTTTTTAACTCATTTTCAACCATACATTCTCATAATAAATATTATACACGTAAATTCAAAAAAAAAATCTATTTTTTATCTAAGTAATCTCCAAAATATTATTATTTCAAAACTCATTTTTATCAAAAAAAAAAATTCTTAAAAATAATGGTTGTCACATAGGGCTAAATAATTTGTAAGATTAAAAATTAAAAAAAAAATGTTTCAGCAATCTATAGGAATTGAATATTTAATTTGTAGTCATGCACCATGTGGCCATAAATAATATGGGTTATGCTACACTACCAGAAGGATATTGCCAGAAACTTGCCAGATACTCACAGAGACTTTTAATAATATAAAATTGGCTTCTATTAAAGTATTATTTTGCTCTTACTTTCTTTATTTGCAAAATATGTCATGAATCTTTTAATTATTAGATTGTTCAGTGTTATATTTTACAATTCTCCCGTTTGGATCATAGATTCTTAGAACTAATCTTGAGAATCTTAGTTCAGTATTTTGTTGTAACCAAATCAAGTATTGTTGTTGCTTATATTGGTGATATCTTATAGTTTTTAAGATTTTATTCCATCTTTCTGTATTATTTTCTCTTTTAAGTTCTTCAAATAGTTTCCTAATTTCTCTAGATTTTAATTCACTAGTATTATCTTGGACCCTTTCAAATCTTTCAATATCTTCTCTTTCCTCTTGGGTCTTGATTTATTAATCAGAATTACTATTTATACGATGTTCCTTTAACATTTCTATCTGTTCTAAATATTCTCTATATTTTGTTAATTTTTCAAAAGCTCTAGGTTGATTTTCTTCAGTTATATATCCAAATACAATTCTTTCTGAAACTTCTTCTTCTATATTTTCGTATTTAGCTATAACATCTTCAACCTTCTTTATATCTTTACTTGTTTCTACATAATCAATTTTTATATTATGTTTACAAGCATAATCTATATCAGAATATATTTTTCTAAGTTTTTTTTTGGCCAACATGAATTATATCTTTAGATTTTTCAACTATACTTAGTAAAAATGAAATATCTTTTTCATCTAGATATAACTTAATACAATAGTTATTAGATGTGGATGCTTGTAAAATATTCATAAAGATCAGTAGTAATTAAATCATAAACATATAAAAGTATGTAAATAACTTACAGTAATCAATGGAAATAACTAGGCTTTCCCTCCAACATATTCTTATAATTGCTTTGCATGTACTTAATCAATCTTCTGAATCAGATGAATATTAAAAATGTTTTGAAATCATTTGGGTCCACAACTGCTTTCGCAAAAGGTTTTTTAATTAAGGTTACATTTCTCACGCTAGAGAACTGCCGTGTTACCACAGACGCTATCTCACAGTATTCAAAGTCTCTTTTTTCACCTCTATTCAAACTCTTTTCAGAATCAAATTCTTACTTAGAACGAAATTTTAAAAGATAACTCACACACAAGGTGCTACAATTTTTTGTTAGAAAACTGTCATTTTTCCCTAAAACATTCATCAAAGACGGGTACTTTTGCATGTCTAACATCCATTTCAAAAATAATGTTTTGAAAATCTTTTAAAATCTCTATCTGTATTGCCGAGAAATCATGAGAAACTTAACGAAATCCTTTTATGAAAACTTTGTTGAACATAACAAACTTCATCTTAATATTCATAGACTGAAATAGTACGTGTTTGCAAACTATATTTACATACCTTTGGTACTCACCTTATGAAGTTTAGAACTCCATAAGTGATTACCTTATTACAAGCTTTCCTATCTTCAAGAATAGCTAATAGTTTTTTCTAAATACAAGTGGTGTATCCAAATTACAAAATAGTAAATGATCTGAGATGGTATTTCTTCCTGGATATCTTGAATGTTGAACATCCTCTCTTTTTATAGAGGTCTTGAGTCATTCCTTTGTTGATAAGGAATCTTATCTTTACAGCTATCCTTCCACTATCTTTGTTAGGTAGTGCCACCTTATTTTCATGGGTGTCTCCCACTATCTTTTGTTAGGTAGTGTTGGCTAGTTGGATTGTGACATTTCTCCATTATCTTCTGTCTCCTAGTGACCACAGTTTTTCTTTAATAAAGTGACTATATTAAAGTAGTGATAAATGGTCACTATCTTAGCTCCATTACTTTTCCATCCATGATTCAAAGAATTCCACAAGGAATTCTTCACTGTTGAGAGATGCTTGACTCATATCTTTTGCAACACAATGCTCATAATGGTGATTACTGTAATCCCAGAGTATCTTGCATAATTCGTTTGCCATATCTTCTGATCCACTAACTTGATTTGAGATTATAGTGGATAGTAAATTGTCAAGAAAATCCATATCTTCATCTTTTGTCGGGATCCTTGCATTGGAATAAATTATATTATCTTCAGACGGATAGATCTATATCTTTTCTTTCTCAGTAATTAACTGAGTTACATGTTCAAATATTTCTTTATACCCTTTTGCTCTTCTGTAGGGCATCATATTTATGATATCTTGGTAACCATTTTTAACAACATTCTGACTGGTTGGTAAAAAAATGTTGATTTGTCAGTCCCAATTTTTTGACATGGAACGATGGCTGCATATATTCAAGAACAAGATCCCATTCCATAGTTTCTGAGTGGAACCTGATATATATGTTTGTACTTTTGACAACTTCAGTATATTTTTTCACTGCCTTTCTGACATCACTTGGCAGTTGGACTATTTCTCTGAAATCTTTACTAGGATATATACAAAGTATATTTTCCAATTCAAAGCAATTTCTTATCCAGTTGGCTGGTGCTCCTGGATAAAAATTTATCTTGTTGTATCTTCCATAGTGGAGTGTTTTCATCCACTTTCCTATCTCAAAATACCAATCAGATAAGATGTTAAAGATAACAATAAAGAATATTACTTTTTCATAGTTCTCTTTTTTGGATATTTTTTCTGCATGGCATATCTTGACAATATCCTTTGGATCATTTTTGTCAATAGCTAGCTTAGATAAAGTTTGGCTCGATGAAAAGCTACCTTCGCTATTTTTGATATCTTGAGTGTCTTCCTTGATGGGAATTTTTATATCTTCTTTACCAGTAATAGGCTTGAGCATTCCATGTGAAGGGGTTCCTATTTCCTTCTTTTCTTTCCCTTTATCCTCGGGAAGAGCGCTAGTATTCACAAGTCCATGTGAAGGGATACTAGACTTGGTACAAGCATTTTCTGCCTCAAGGGCTATATTCATTCTGTCTCGAAGACTATCTTGTATATTTTGAATTTGAGTTTCCAAGTTGGAAACTTTTATCTCAAGTATCTGGACTTTCGTCCTTAATTGTTCTAGCTTCATCTCTGCTAAGATAATCAGGAAGAAAGTTAGCTTCTCCTTTTATATATTCAATATCAAATTTGAAATAAGAAAACCAAATTTGAATTCTAATAATGTATCTATTGGTAATAGATGGATCAACATTATTTTTTAGAAATACTTTAACTTGAGTATTATTAGGTCTAATTAAGAACTTTTTGGTAGTAAATAATCTTCATATTTCTGTACTCCTCGCTTTACAGCAATGAGTTCTTTCATGTTTATCTCATATCTTGTTTCGACTTCTTTGAATGTTCCTAATGTATAACCTGCAAGTATCTCAGGATAAGAACAATTCTTTTCACATTTATATTCTTCATAATTCTTTTTAACCTTTAATACTGCACCTCAGTAATTATCTGATGCGTCAGTTTCAAGGATAAAGAAATTTTCTTCTTGTGAAATTACAAGTTTAGGCAAAAACCCTTAATTCCTTTTTTATTTTTCTTATATTTTCACAGTCTTGTTCTTCCCAAAATCATATTACATTCTTTTTTAATTTTGGAAAAAAATAATTTTTTAACTTGGCACAATTTGCAATAAATCTTTCAGTATAATTTAATATACCAAGGAAGCTTTGTAACTGTTTTTTATCTTTAATTTCTTCAAGAAATTCTTGAGGTTTTTCACCAATATGAGATTACAATTGCAATTCTCCTTCTTTTATGAATAATCCTAAAAATTCTATCTCTATTTTAGCTATTTCTACTTTCTTTTGAGAAAGAGTAACTCTATGTTTTTTCATAATATAACAAAAAATTTCAAGATGTTCAATATGTTCATCTATATTATTTGAATGAATAAGTAAATCATCTACATAAGCAATGCAAAAATGAGTGATTGGTTTGATTACCTCGTCCATTCTTCTTTGAAATAGCTGTGGTGCATTTTTCAACCCAAATAGTATTACATTTCATTCATATTGTCATAAAAGACTGGGGGTACTAAATGCAGTTAACGATTTACTTTATTCTGTAAGTACGATTTGTCAAAAACCTTACTTACAATCAAATTTTAAAAATATCTTCTTGTTTTGTACTTGTTCAATAAGGGTGTTCTTATTAGGCAAGTAATATCCATCAAACTTGGTTACTTCATTTAACTTCTTATAGTTTATCACCATTCTGGCTTTTCCTCTTTTTATCTCACTATATTTTCTAATCATAAAGGCTGGACTGCTATGTGGGCTTTTACCAGGTTTGATTAATTTAGCTTCTAATAATTCTTTTATTTAGTCTTTAAATTCGTTTTGGTCTTTAACACTATATTTCATTGGTTTGACTCTTACTATAGTGTTTAGATTGATTAGTTCTTTTTTTGCCTTTATTTTATCTGTGCTCAATTTTTCTAATAGGTTTTCTGAATAAGTTTCAGAAAATAAGTTTTTGAAATTTCTTTTTTAGTCTTTCTAACTTATTTTCTGTTGTCATTTTCAAAACTATAACTGGTTTAATTTTTTCTGTATTCCAACATTCACCATACTGAGTTGAGGAACTCTGATAATTAATTGCTTTATATGCTATACTAATAGTTTGAGTTATCTTAGGTGTAAATATTTTATGTGCACAAGGAGTTTTGAACATATAAATGTCTATATATTGTGTAAATGGTGTATATTTTAGTAGGAAATTTTGTCCTAAAAAAATATCACATCCAATTATGGTTGACATTTATATTGTATCTACAAATACTTCTCTAAAGGTTATTAGAAAAGGTACTTGTGTAGTATATTTGCTATATATTATCTTGTTTCCACCTACGGTTGTAGCAGTGACAACCTTCCTTGAATCATATTTCCAGTATTCATTTGGTAGTACATTTGGCAAACATAAGCTTATTGTACTTCCTGTAGCTAGATAAACATGAAATTTTATTCTGCAATAACTTCTTATATTGAGTATAATTTCAATATATGGACTCATGAGATTAGTATTAATTACTCTTTCCATGATAACAATGGTTTCATATTTTCATATATTCTTGATATGATGATTGGATTATAATCACTTGTTATTTTCAAATATCTTTGGCAAATTTTATAAGGGCTAAATTTTTCAAGAAAGTTCATTCCTTATAATATAGGTGAACGTTTGACTCCATATAATTCATATTTATATAGAATTATTTCTTTAGTATATTCTTTTTGATCATCTCCTAAAAATATAAGAGGGAATTTTACATATTTTCTTATTTCAAGATTGTTTCCCAAATAATCCTTGAACATATATGGTTATGATAACTCAAAATCTAATAAATTGCTAACAAATTTATCATTTACATGACTTTTATCGGCTCCAGTATCTATAAGGATAAGAAGATTCTTCTTGTATCTTTCTTGATTAACATATCTTGTCTTGATGTAATATTGCGAACTTGATGGTTCAGCAATACTTAGTTTCCTCAGTTGGCTTATTCTAGAGTCTTGTCTGGAGGGGAATCTTGCAATAAGATTATCTCTTCTAGACTGACACTATTTCTTCTTATCAATTTTCCTTCAGAATTGATTTCTCTTGCTTGTTTGTGAAAATCAAACATTATTTGTTGAGGTACTGTAACTTCATGTTCTTGATATTTTTTGGGAGGTATATATTGAGCTAATTCTTCAAATTCTTTATATATGATAATATTATCAGTTATTTTTCTTAGATTATTGTGATGGCTGGTACTAAAAAGTAAAGTTTGATTTTATGCTAATACTAATAGCCTTACTTTTTCGTAACATTTTCATGTTTCCAATTCTATAATATAAATTCAAACTTTGGTCAACATTTTCATCAATCAGTGAAACCGCATAGTTTGGTTTTACTGTGAATATTATCTTTTGGTAGATTGATTTCCTACAACAGTTCCTAATAGAGCATCTATAGGATCTTGTAAGATTCTATTGTCCATACCATATATCTCTATTGGTATATTCATACATTCTCTAAAGAATCCATTTATCATGATTTGGATTCCTCCTATCTCAATACACTTTAACTTGCTTCTTACATTTTCTGAAATTTTGGATAACTTCTGTCTTACCCATTCTTTCGTGATTATGGGACTCTCGTTTTTCCCATTGTGTCTTCTATATTGATAGATATTTCTTTGTAATTCATACTTACAATAGTTTTATTTACTCTTGGTAGTATTCCTAAGAATCCTTGATGGAATACATCTTTTTCTTGCAAATCTAATATTTTCTTAGTTATCCCTTTGTACTTCCTAGCATCAAAGGTGATTTCTTAGTTTATACATTCTACTGAGTCTTCAACTTCCTCAATTGTTTCTACTTCTATTTCCTGATCTATTTGTTGTATTTCTTGATTCATATATACTATCTCTTCAGAATCTTCTTCTGAGGATGATGTATCTAATTCATAAATGCTACTGCATTCACTACTTAAATCTTCAAAATATTCAATTGGCTCTATATCACTATCATTTTGGAATTCTTCATAAATTTTAAGAGTTTTTTTGTTTTGTTTATCTTTCTTTTTAGAATATTGAGGGGCAATGTGTCATTCTTCATTGCAGATAAAACATCTACATTTCTTAATATATTTTGGTTTGGATTTTTTAGTCCAATTTCTTTTCTTGAAATATTTTTTATGTGGTTTAAAAAATATTTTCTTAAATTTCTTGTAGTTTTTGAATTTTCTCTTATATTTCTTATATGGCTTATATTTCTTTTTATGACATCCAAATTGTTCAACTTGTCCTATATCTTTGTAGCAACATAAAGAGTTTCTTCTCATCTTGTATACTTTCTTATTTTCTAAGGCTTCTCTACACCAGATGCCTATCATTCTTTTTTGTAAATTCAATCCTACATCCTAGACTATCTTTATTCACTCCATATTCTTCTCCAAGAGGTAATAATTTCTCATATTCTTTTAATAATTTTATTCTCCATGGGAATGGTAACTTCATATAATAAGACCTTAATATAGGTTTATTTTCTTGATAATTTCATTGATTTAATATATAATATATATTTTCGAATTTACACGTGTATCTTTCTACTTCACACATATCACATATCTTCAAATTTTTCATTACTATTATTCCTTCATTATATTCTTCTTACTTTCTAGTTTCTTCATCTACTGTAAATCTATGTCCTAAGAACTCTGTTCTAAGAGCTCTTTCTAGCCTTCTTAATATATCTTGTATATTCTGCTCATTCAATGCATTTCTATTATCTAATGTTTCAGTTGTATTTTCTTCATATTTTAATATTCTTTTTATATTTTCTGGTAGCTTTCCCCACCATTCAGGTACGATTCCTCTGAATATATGTTTTATAAATCCAAATGCTGTATATGTTTCCCATTTGTTAAATTATATAGCTAAGTCTGTATTTTTCATCCACGTTTCAATGGCTTTATCTTTATCTACACAATCAAGATCTAACCATATCACTGTTGTATGGATTAGTTCATTATAAGATTTCATTGGATTTATTTCTTTTAAAGATTGCTTTCTTATATTTCCAGTGTATCTTTTCTGTGTTTTCCTATATTGGTTAACACCATCTTTATTAGGTATTGGTGTACCATAAGCATATTCACATTCCTCATCACTGTTATATTCTGGTTTTATATTATGACTAGTTGATGGATTAGTGTTCATTTTCGTATTTTCCATTTTTTCAGTTAACTCTTCTAACTGTTTTTTATATTCATAATATTCTTCACCAGTAGATTTTAAGAATTTTTGTTCTAATTCTTCTACTTGTCTAATCATATATTGTTTTATTTCATGATCTTTTCCTTTATCTTTATTTTTTTGTACTATTATGAAATCTTGAGGTGGATTAATTATAAACTTATCTTTTCCCCTAAGATTTTTAAAAGAGCATTTCCTATTTGTATATTATTTTCTAAATTTTCCAATATTTTTTGTATATCCTCAAAATGTTCATTTGTACTATTTTAGGTAAATAAGGATAACTAAGTTTCTTATGTTTTTCAACCTTTTTCAAAAATTCATCAATTATACTTTCTTCATCAATTATATTCATCATTATTTTAGGTTCGTGACAGGCTCTGATACAAATTTCGGAGTGCGTGCGGAATTATGACCTATTTTCTTAGTATTTTCTAAATATTTTATTATATGTTCCTTTGTTATTCTATGATTTATGAGATGTATATAAAATCTAATAGTTAATCTATACCTTAATCTTTTATATGCATTATACATCTTATGGAATTTAGGTTTCCTCATTTTTTATTAAAGGATACTTAAAAATAATATCTAAAATTAAATCTATCAAAGATTTTTGGTTTATAATTTTTTTGGGAACTTAATTGAAGTTTTTATATTTTAGTGGCTTTAGTTGCAATTTTTGTATAAGGGGTATTTTAGGAAATTAATTTTTCTGTAACTATTCTGTAAGTGAATAGTTCTGGTAGAATGAAATTCTCCAAATAATATTGAATAAGTGTGCTTTATTGGAGTTGGGAACGTGAATTGAATAAGTGTGCTTTATTAAAGTTTGTTGATTCCACATTGGAAGTGTATCAATTATGGAACTGAAGAAATACATTTAAAAGAGTTTCATAGGATGGGAAAATAGGTAAATGGGTTGTCAATCTCCTAGGTAACCTTTTTATTATATAATAATTTTTTTTTGAAAAACAATAAGTTTTGGGAACCGATCAAATCGTTAAAATCGTCGTTGGTTCCCCATTTTCGATTTAGTTTACCAATTTTTTGGTTAATTGATTGAATTTTTATTAAACGGTTAATTTATTATAATCTGATAGGATTTTGGTCTGATTCCCAATTTTTCTTGTTGACCAGACGATCCGGTTCGATTTTAGTAACATTATTGAAAATTTGTTTGATATGATATTTCTAAAAATGCATTTTCAAAAATAAATATAAACTTATAACATAAAATTCAAGATGCGTTTTTTGACGTTTGAGTATTTTCAGTAAAAATTGCGAAAACACTCGGAGCATAGAAAACAAGCGTTAAATAAAATAAAATTTTAAAAATAAAATAATTTGAAAAATAAAATTTTAAATTTTAAAAATGAAAAAAAAAATCTAGAATTTTGAAAAACTAAAAAGAATAAAAATAAAATTACAAACATAAAAACCAAAATTAGTTCTAACTCTTAATGATTATTTACATAAAAATTCTTAGAATATATTTAAATTAAACATAGATAAAAATATTCTTAGTCAATGTCATTAATTTTTATTTGTATTTCCTATGTTTTGAACTCAATTTATTATTTATTTTTATTTTGCTTTTGTAGCGAAAAAAATATTGTAAGATTTACCAACTTTAAAATGTATATATTATTTGATAATTTATTAACACTAAATAATCATAAAAATTCTAAGAATATATTTAAATTGAACACGGATAAAAGTATTCTCAGTCCACATCATTAATTTTTATTTTTATTTCATATGTTTTGAACACAATTTATTATTATTTTCATTTTACTTTTGCAGCATAAAAAATATCGTAAAATTCACCAACTTTAAAATGTATATATTATTTGATAATTTATTAACACTTTTACTGTATAATCAAATTTCATGAAATAAAATGTCATAAAATAATGTTTCAAAATTTCAAATCAAATGTGTTTTATAGTTTTCTGTTTTGAGAAATAATTTTTCAAAATGACCTACCAAATGTGTTTCCAGCAATCCCAAAACATACCCTCAAAAAAGTAAACTAAAAATGAAATCAAAATTGAAAATTGAAACACAAATCAAACAGGTCTTTAAATTTTTACTTCTGAAAAGACAATCAGTTTTAATATTTTTTTTATAGAACTTCTTCCTTTTATTTAAGTTCTAGTTCTTTATAAAATTATAAATGATGTTTTCAATTTAGAAATTTTTTGGGATGTTATAAATTGCAGCTTGAGAGTTTACAAGAATTTATCGGGCTTGAGGTCTTGTTGTACCTCAAATTAGAGATGAAGATAAGAAAATGATTTATAATTTTCTTGAGATGGTCATTCATGACTCTAGAGGGCCATAGGAACCATAGGAAAAGATTCAGTCACGGTCGATACTATACAACCCAAAGACACGAAATGTATCACGATAGCTAAAGTTGTTGGTCTTGTTAAGGTCTAGCTAAGTGATAAAAATGAAAACTTATCATATCATTGACATGAATTCGAGTCTGTCTCATTTGGAGGGGTTGAAGTGAAATTCGAAAATAAAAAAATTGAGTTATTTAGAGACAAATTCTATCAATAGCCCTTGTTTGAACCTCATTTTCTCAAATTTCATTAGAAAGCTCATTTTCAACCATATATTCTCTCAATATAATAATTTTACATGTGAACTTAAATTTTCTCTACTTTTTAACTACATTATCTAAAAAATCACTATTCCAAAATCTATTAACAAAAAAATGGAGCTCTAACAAGGGCATAATTTGATCGCGACAAGTTTCTTCTAAAACAAATTTATTTCATTAAGTACGTGTAAATGGTCATCTGAAAAAATATAATACGAGAGTTACAGCATAAATTAAGAGACGCCGGGCTAAACAATATTTAGCACTCTATTTAAGAAATTGGACTTTCTAATTAATAGAAAACATCGATCTTTGAAATGTTTATGCATCTCTCTAACGAAAGATAAACTTTGACGGGTGATAGCCTTACCTTCTCAATTGTCATATTCTATTCTATCCGTTGTTCTCGTGTTCGAAGGAAAAGCGAAGAACTGCCACATAGGCCCCACAATTAACCTCTTTCATTGACTATAATTTTTTTATCATAATGTTGACCCCACTAGAAATAACATACTGATGATGATAAGGTACAATACAACCCCTATTTGATGTGAATTAAAATCAATTTTTTAATAAATTTTGATAAAAGAATTAGCGGAAGTTAGAATTTGAGACCCATTAGCAATCCATTACATTTTAACATTCACATGCGTCTAATGGAGTTACAAAGTTCATGCATATTAAAGTCTGGTGACCCAATTGACATTTCCATGAAAGTTGAGTGACCAAAATTGAAATTAACCTAAAACAATACAACTAGTCTCATGCACTTTACTCACAAAGGAATAGCAAAGGTTAACAAAGTGCCTGTAGAAGGCAACAATAAGACATCTGCAGTAATATATAAGGGATTTTGCTATTTGTAATAAAAAATTATACATAATGAATTACATAATATGATGTGAAGGGAAAATATTGAATGAAAAAGTTAATTATGCTTTAAATTGGCAAATGGTATAGTACCATAACGTATTATGTATCCATTATGTAAATCTTGATGTATATATAGCAAAATCCATATATAAGACCATACCACAATTTACACCAAAACCACAATCAATCATGCTACATGAATATAATGGTTGACATAATCATTGACATAATGTCACATGACAACCTATCATTGGACTGTTTAAAATACAATCAACTTTTTCAACCAATCACATCTTGCCAACACCCATTTTGTCAACCATTATGTCACATTTTTTGGGCAAAGTAGCATTATTTAACCACAATAAGAACTGCTTCATTTTCATCGTGGCAATTGTTTAACAACTCCAACTGGACATTTTAGCTAGAATAGAATTACAAGCTGCTTAAAATAGAGAGGACTAAGACCGTCTTTGTGATTAAAAGAGTTTAGCATCTTATAAGTATCCATTTCCATAAAGCATCATCACGTATTTACAATACAAACTAACAAACCAACTTATGCATGCACATAAAATGATTTGGTAGTGATAACTTGATTAGCCCACTGCGTCCTGCCTGCTCCAGTTGAATGCGTGATACAGCCCAAACAAGCAGTTAAAAGGAGGCCCTGATGACTGCAGATGGAAAACAAAAAATGATCAAACTTGGTGCCATATAATTATGCCCTTGTTTGACACCAATTTTGAAGAAGAATTTGATTTGGAATAGTGATTGATGGAAGAATGTGTGGTTAAAAAGTAAGTTAAATTTTTGGGTTTATTTGTAATATTATTTTATTAATAAAATGTGATTGAAATGAAGAAAGAGAAAAAAATGAGAATGAGAAAAAATTGATGTCAAACAAGGGCTATGTAAGACGGATCTACATAGTCCTCCAACACTGTACCAAGGATTGACTAAAAAATTTCTATAATGGATACAGAAGATCAGTTTGGTATCTAATGCTTTTCATAACACTGAACGGCTCCATACATAACAAAGCTCTGGCACATGCCATTGAGCACCACCATATGGATCTTCTCGTGTTATGACAGCATCTGATCCAAAAATCGAGTTACATTTACAAAATAGAGATGGACCTTCAGATACACAAGTGAAAGTAGTTATTTAATCACGGCATGGTCAAGATTCAAAGCTAAAGATCGTAATTCTCCACCGATATCAAAAAGATTCTTGATCATCCTTGGGGAATAACTAAGTCTCTCCAATGATGCAGTAACGAGAATACTATGGTGCACTTTGATATGATCAGGCTCAAACAAAAAAAATTAAGAAAATCATAACCTGTAAACCTGAAAAACACCAAATCCTTCGAAACCCCACACGTCCATTTTTGTATTCTTATGTCTCTATGTTTTCCACTTCCACGGGTTTTCTAGCAATCACATAATAGGCAGTTCAACATCCAAAGATTGTATTAAGTCAATAAATTAACTAATTTTAGGATAAAGATGGCTTTCCTACCTTTTATGAGATATTCTGCATTTTTTTTAGATACTTAGGTTCTAACCTATAAGCCCAAATTCATCAAAACAGCAAACATAAATGCACAATGGCATGTTTCCATGTGTTACATGAAGTTCACGAATTCCCTAAGCTAAATCCATGCATCTTAGACAAAAGTCATGAACTTTTTACTTCCAACTCTTCCACAAAATGACAGTTTCATATGTTGCCAACTCATTAGCAAAAGGTTGCAGCACATACCTACATTGCTTGGACTCAGGTATGGGTGTCAGAGAGTGCATACATATCCAAAATTTGGAAATGAATACATGGATACATCTCACAAACATAAAATATATATATTAATAATTTTAGATGTATTTTTAAGGAGTATTAATTAAATGGGCTTGGTTACGTGCCTTGGAAATCTTGGTTTTATACCTCAAAATCAATTTTATTGCTTTGAAATCGTAAGCCACACTATTTATATTCGTGCAACTTTTGCTTCTTTTCATGGCAATTTCATTCCACGTTTTTCCCATGTCAACTAGTAAATTGATGGATTGTCATGGAATCCATACCTATACCATATTATGCAACCAAACTGCCAATCATTTCATCCAATATTGTGCACCTACATTCTACGGATGCTTGAGTTCAAATCTATATGCTATCATTGGAAAAGCAATGGTCCACACACTAGTAACATGGTGCTGCATACAAGACCTAAATTCATAAGAAATTCACAAATTGTATAAGCGCAGTCTCTTTCTGGGTTTTTGCTTTTTTTTTTACTAAAAGTTACTTTTCAAAGTAAAACTTTAACCATACAATCCACAGGGCCCACGAGTATTACCAACTTATCTATCAATCATTTCTTGAAAAGTAACTTTTTAGTTGAAAAATGAAACCAGAACAAAGACTAAGAGCCTGTTTGAACCTATTTTTTTTGTTCAAAATGCATTTTAGAATAGTATTTTGATAGAAAATGTGTTGTTAAAAAATAAGGAAAAGTTTTGGTTGCGTGTAATATTATTTTATTGAAAAATATGTGATTGAAAATAAAAAACAGAAATGTATTTTGAAAATAATGGGGACCAAATAAGAGTTAAATGTGTCACTCTTGCTAAAGGTCCCCAAACTAGTGTTGTAGGCTCAAGCAGCAACCATCTTAGTCCTAATATTGATTTTGTCGGCTATTCTTCACATCCTTGACTTTCCCTTTAATTTATTGTTTATTAGCAAAATTACCACAACTCTTCAATGTTATTTAACATTTTATCCTTATGTGTTTTTCAAGATCTCAAGACGAAGAGTATGATTGGTATAGGGTATGAAGTTGGTGACTTGTATTACAAGAATCTTTCACCCGTCTCTCCTTTTCGAGAAATCCAATATTCTATTTCATCCATGCAATGACATTGTTGTCTTTGCCACCATTCTCTTTCGAGTCTTCGTAATGTGTCCTCCCTTGAATGTGAAGCTTGTCAGCTTAGCAAACGTCACCCTGTGTCTTTTCCTTTAAGAACCGTAAGTTGTGTTTCTAGTTTATTTGAGATAGTTCATTTTGACATATGGAGACCAATCAATATTCCCTCTAATAAATTTCAATATTTTGTTTCTTTTGTGGATGATTATTCTCATATGACTTGGTTATTTTTAATGAAAAATCGATTTGAGTTGCTTTCTATATATCAAGTCTTTCGTACTTCGATTAAAACTTAATTTAACAAGAAAATCCATATTTGGGATCCGATAATGCCAAAGAATATGGCTCCGTTTGAACCACCTTATTATCTCATTAAAATGAAAAATATAACCGTTATCCATCACATCAACATTTAAATTTAAATTTTCTATCTCTTGTGTAGGTCCCAATAACAGCTATATTTTTCATTCTCATTCTACAATAATTTGGCTCAAACAGGGGCTATGTCTGCTTTTTTTGCATCATCTCTCTTTTCCAAAGGTTTTATTCATCAAACATCTTGCGCACATACTGCATAACAAAATAAAGTTGCACAACGCAAAAATTGTCATTTGTTAAAAGTTATTCGTGCTCTTCTGTCATATGCATGTCCCTAAACATTTTTAGAGTAATGATGTCCTTACTGCATGCTATCTCATTAATCACATGGCATCCTCTATTTTGAACGATGCATCTCCCTTCTGTTTTCCTCCTCTCCAAAATACTCTTTACCTCTCAAGGTTTTTGGGTGTGTTATGTTCATTACTTTAGGCCTGGTCATTACCTTGGTCTTGGTCATCTCCCCAATCCTTCTCTACAACGATATTTTGTAAGTGCAGATGTGACACTACGAGTCTATACCTTAGTTCTTTGATCATAGTATTTCTCTCGAATCCACTCAAGATCGTGTTAGCTTACCCGTTCCAAATCCATGGGTTGGTATTTCTCCAAAACCAAGCTCGTCTCCATCTACTGCACCAGAGTTGTCCTCTTCTCATGAGGAACCACCTTAACCTTACAAGTTTATACTCGACGATCTAAGCCACCAAGGACTATGACCCCATCCGTCACCATACCATTTGTTGAAAAAAATAAGCAGAGGATGCCGACGAGAACAGAGAACTAGTCATCCATGATGCTTTAGACGCAAGCTCCGACCGAAGATTACTATAAACAGAGAGGCGATTGTAGCCTGCCGATGGTTGCATGAGACATCGACCACCAATTACTATGAACAAAGAGCTAACACCACAATTCACACACACGATTAAGTAATTTTAAGGCTCTGATACCATGCCAATTTTGTGGAATATTTCTCGTGTATATTGCTTTTTGCTTTATAGAATGTTATAAGATTTATTAAGGATACAAAGTATACATGGAAGCTAGCTATCATTTACAAGGAAACTAGTAACTAATTAGCTGTAATAATAAACCTTCTAACATTTTTTAAGTTGTTCTGAAATTTGGTCTTCAAAGGTGTCAGATTGGTGCAAGCTATGTTATCCTTGTAGTTTATGGAGATGATTTTGTAATCATTGGTGATGATACAGATGAGATTTTTTGGTTGAAACGGTTTCTACAAAAATATTTTCAGACCAAAGAATAGGCAAGCTTCGATATTTCTTCGATATTGAAGTCGCTAGGTCTCGGATAGGTATTAACTTATCTCAAAGAAAATATTTACTTGTCCTGTTAGATGAGATATGTTTTCTTGGAACTTGTCCAATTAATACTCTCATGGATCCTAATGTGAAGCTTTTAAAGGATGAAGGAAAACCGTTTGGATAATCAAGAAAATAACGTAGTTTGGTTGGAAAATTGAATTTCTTACCATCACACGACAAAATATTTTCTATGCAGTTAGTGTCATTAGTCAGTTCTGGGATGCTTTTCGGGTTTCTCATTGGGAAGCTATGATACGTATTATTTGGTATATGAAAAAGACTCCAATTCTTCGAATATTGTATAAACCAAATGGACATATTAGAGTAGAGGGGTTTACAGATGCAGATTGTGCGGGATCTCCATAGATAGAAGATCCACTACTGATTTCTATTTTTTTCTCGGTAGTAATCTTGTCTCTTGGAGAAGTAAGAAACAAACTATAGTAGCAAGGTCAAGTGTAGAAGCATAATATAGGACAACGGCTCCTACTACTAGTGAATTGACATGATTGCAACACTTTCTTCAAGAAATCAATCTCTCACCTTCTATCCCTATTCCAATTATCTATGATAACCAGATTGCTCTACATTTTGCGTCCAATCCAATCTTTCGTGAGAGGACGAAACACATTGAAGTTGATTCACTTTGTTTGGAACAAGATAGTGAGTGATGATATGTACACATTAACAGTTAGTTCCATAAGGAGGTCAAATAGAATTCCTGGATTTTCTACCTTACAAATGATGGTGTGCAATACAACCTATTCTTGCATTCTTTATTTGAATGTGAACAAAGAAGTAAATTAATACTATGCACCAAAAATTTTCATACAGGTAATATGTTGGCTTATTCTTTATCTAACAAGATATTGAAGTGTCACTATTAGATCCGCATTCAAGCCCTAAATTTTACTCTTTAAGAAATATTACTGGGACCAACTTTGCGTTTAAACTGGTTAACCAAACTACCAATTGTACCCACCACTCTTGTCAACTGTTACATCCAACTCCCCACAACCATGTGGGAAAATAACGATACATGGGCGTTAAAATCATTCCCATCAAGCTAAACAACATTGTCCTAGACCACTCCCAGTATGCATCCAGAACCACTGCCCACAGCCTCACACCATTGTCTTCAACCTCTGCTCCCCATTAATACCCCAAGGATCTATTCTGATAACATTTGTCAGGCCTTGGACCCCACTTCTTGGACCGCAGCCATGAACGTTAAGAAAATATCAATGATGCTCTTAGGCCCAAAGTTTGGCAATTGAGGGCAAAGCAGAGGGACTGATGCTAACCATTAAGGGCAGACAATAGAAGAAAAAATGATTATGCTTTTATACCATGATAAGTGAATCATTTTTTGAATTATGCTTGCACATTACAAAAAGTGATTTACAGCCTCTTTGAAATGTTTTCAACGGAGAAACAAGAAACAATTGCAAAATATCCTATTCAAGGCCTAAAATTATTCCAAACAACAGTCACCAGTTACACGAAACAAATATAAATTATGTGCTCAAAAAGAAACAATCGTAAATTAAATTGCAGTTCATATAGGCCATAATTCCATATAATTTAGTAATTCGCGTTCTCCATCACAAACCCATAGACGAAATGATATACGTACATGAAAGATTATATGTTGTCGATCCAACTGTTTATGGTGACCATTAATATAGTTTGAGGGTGACAGGGAGGTCGTGAATGCGACTAAAACCAACAACCCACTCGTAATAAATGGGTATGGTCACCACTAGTTGGGGATGATTTATAGTGACAATTAGATGAGAACAGATGGAGGAATGACGGGCCCTGAGGATATGGAAAACAACAAACTAATGGTGATGTGGAAAACAAGTATACAGATAAGATGGGTTCAAAGGCAAGTGATGGTTGCAGGTATTATATATTTTGTTTAAAAGACAGTAACCTGGTCTTTGAGGATTGTTCTTTGTGTTAAACCCTAAGTACTATATGTTGAGCTCTAGCACAGCTAGCTAGTAGTGTGTTTATGTGCTAAATCCTTATTGCTAATCAAAGGAGCTGGTGTGAAGGCCTCAGGTAAAGCATACGATGAGCTCTGAGCTTGAACATGTCTGAAGTTAATGCGCCTTGATTTGGTTGTACAAGACTACAAGTGCCAAGAAAGTTAAACATTAAAATAAACAATATAAGTTACTTAAAGTGGTGATCTTTTAATATCAAGTTAGACCCCTTTAGTATAATGAGGAGCTCAGAGTATTTCTGAGAATTAGAGGGAATGCATGAGATCAAAAAATACTTAAGAAGGATGTCTAAGTAATTCACCTAAACACACTTGAACCCCATGTCAATCGTGATGCAGATAAGCATTTTGAAATTTATTTCACAAATTCAAAACATGGTCTAAAGTACTTGTAACAATAAGTTCACGACTATGAACAATTCAAAATACAACATTAAAATTCCAACCAACCAAACATCAACTTTTATGTTTAAAGCAGATTTACGATGGTAGCACGTAATAGCACAATTTTAAACACAGAAATAGAAACAAAACAATTTACCAAGCTATTATATATCAGTATATCAGCAAAATAAAAAAGTTGACTAACTGAACAATGGATATTATTCACCTTTATGAAGATGCGCGCCTGCCCTCGCAGTCTGGAGCCTCATCAAAATTCTTGGAAGGATACTTGGCAGAGAGCATGCCAACCTCAAAGACCAAATCCTGACCATTTGATCTGATGCCGGTGATGCCCCACCATTTGAAGAATGCCCGGACACTGATCCCGTCGATTTCCGCGATGCGACTATCCACGATTTTTCCAGTTATTTTCTTGGAATAGGTGGCCAGGTAGTTATCGGGAGGCAGCGTCACGCGACATGTGTCCCCCAGCATGACCAAGAAGCGGCCGGAGGTGCTATTAAGAGTGTACGACTGCACATCGGTCGGAAGGAGTCCTATGGGGAATCCATACTTAATAAGCTCCTGATGGGCTTCCCCGGTCCCAGATTTCAATTGGACTTTAGGGTTTGATGTTGAAATTGACGATGAGAAGGAAAGTGAGACGAGAGAAAGCCAGAGGAGGCACAAAAATTGAGGTTTTGCCATGGGATCGTGCGTTTTTTGTCTGTGTTTTCCCCCAAAGTTTCAAGGTTTGGTTTGAGAGGCAGGAAGGGATAAGAGGTTTAATTTATGGTTAACGACTGCTAGTAGAGAGGGACTTACGAGTGACCATAACTCAAAAGGGAAAATGTCTATACTAATAAGGTGTCTGGGACAAATATTAAGCAGATTTTAATCCAAAAATTGACCGTTTCTTTCCACCACTGGTTTCACATGTGAAACAAGAAGTCAAGAATGGCTGCAACTTCTGTGGCAAGATAAGCGCTCCCAGACTGGATATATGTCCCCTTGTAACTTAAAATTATATTTTATTTTTTTCTCTCTACATAAAATTATACGTTTTTCAATAAAATAATATTACACGTAATTTTAAATTTTTTTTTTTTTAACTACACGTGCTTAAAAAAAACTATTCCAACCATTAAAAATTTTAATAATGTGGGCCAAACCAAACTGGGGCTAAAAATGTTGGAATCAACAATTTGGCAAAATTTATGAATTATTTATAAATATTTTTTTATATAATAATTGTATTTTTAATAAAAATTTATGAATATGGAATTGAAAGGTGTGAATTTCATGAAATATTTGATTAAAATCAATTATTTATTTTGATTCAAATTTTATTATAAATACTATTTATTACTCATTTTATTTATTTACAATTAAATTGTTTATAAATCTTCCCAAACTGAGATACTCTTGATTCGCAAAGAGAATTTGAATTGACAATGAGAGCATTTGAAAGTACGATTTTCCTAATGAATAGAGATTCAAGTTTAGAATTGATATTCAATAGAAAAAATATAACTAATTTTGGATTAAAAAATGTAATTTTCTTAGGTCAACATATTTAATGAAGTTTTTAATTCTAGATGGAGCTTTAGATAAAATATAAATTTTGTTAGGTCAATATATTTAACGGGGTTTTTAATTTTAGATGGAGATATAGACAAAGTCTATTTTAACATTTGTCACATTGTATTGGAGATAAAAATTTTAAACATTATTTATTTCTCCTTATGTGGTAAAAAAATTTTGAGATCCTTAATGTAAATTGAAGAAGCTCGACCACATATTCTATCCAATTGATCTTGAAAGCTACTCATTCGTATTCTGGCTCAGTTAAATTCAACTTTCAATTTTTATGCACATCTTGAACTTGAACGACAGAATATGTAAAACATTAGGATTTAGATTAAAATTCATGCCTTTATGAATTTGATATATTATTATTATTGATAATATCCAAAAATCTTACTTTGAATTCCTATGCACAACATAAACGATAGAATATGTATGACAAATGTTGACCTCGAAAAATGGCTCATACACGTGGCCAACAGAAAATGTCTTCGAGTCAGCTCTTTCCTGCACACGGGGCAAACAGTTAAGTCACTTTTGGCCTTCCCCGGAAGGGTTGGGAGCGATCGCAAGCACTTGAGGTCAAGTCAGTTTAAATTTCAAGCAGAAAGGAGTTCACCGGTGGTGGAACACTCGCCGAGAGATTGTTGACAAAGTGTATATCGACAAGTGCTAATATTTAAGGAATGAGAATACTCAATTTCGCAATATAGTAATAATTTGGAGTATGTTGGATTCCAATCATTCTTCAGGCATAAGGAGGGAGTATTTATACCAAGGATGGGGAAGGAAGAGCCGTTGGATGAGGAGACACGTGTTGCCAGATCTCTAGAGTGCTTCCCATCCTAGGTATCAATTCATCCCTCCATAGGTTGGTTGACATTGAAAATTTCTGACAAGAGCAGCTGATTTGACCGTTTGAGTCCTGCCACGCGTCCCACCAGTCACTGATTTGACTTTGTAAAGATCTTTGATGAGGCGAGGTGAGGTAGGTGAGGCGTTGCAGCATTATAGAAGCGGAGTACAGGCCTTTGCATCCACGATATGTTGGCGGATGAGTCCGGTTCATTCGCTGGCGCCTATTCAGTTCGCCCTTCACGTAATTACTTTTGCGTACTCAAATCGTTTCATGGGGTAATCACCTCGGCGACGCGTGTCACAATTGGGTAACCTTTGCTGACACGTGGCGTCGAGGTGAAGGGTCGACACCGACCCGTAACAATAGTCCCGCAAGTCCATGTACGAATATTTATTTAGTACAAGGACTTTAGTTTCAATTGTTGAGTCGGGGGCATATGGGGACGAACACCAGAGGCGGACACTCAGAGTGATGCGGGCGGCAAGTCGAGGGGAGTCTTTGCAACATTATATTCTGCTCTGGTCGAAGTGATATGGGTTGGTAACTCTGTGGAGAGTTGTTGCAACGCTAAGCTGTGGTGGCCGAAGCGATATAGGTTGGCAACTCTGTGGAGAGCTATTGCAACGCTAAGCTGTGGTGGCCGAAGCGATATAGGTTGGCAACTCCGTGGAGAGCTGTTGCAACGCTAAGCTGTAGTGGCCGAAACGATATAGGTTCTGAAGTAACGAGCTCTGAAGGGACAGCTTTGGGTTTTGTGTCAATGATTTGAAGGCTTTCGCGTCTTCCCAATGTAATCATGGGGGATGTTTGCTGGCTTCAAGGTATGTCCCCTTTGCCATAAATGGTAATGATGGCGACGGTTTTCGTTCTTCCAGGCGACATGATTGGGTCGCGCGTGTACCTCACCGTTTCATCAAGGCCATTGATTCGAATGACCCTTGGCATTAATGGAGTTCTCTGTGCCTCAACTTTGGATGCCCAGATGAAAGTTGGGTGATCCGACGGCTGGGGTGAGTTTGAAATGCCTATAAAAGGCCCATCCCTTCATTTTGAAACTTTTACTTTTGCGAAAATCTCTAAAGAATTCTTGCATTCCCTACGTTCATGCTTCCTTCTCCGACCACCGTCTAGAACTCCGACGACTGATCTTGCGAACTCCAGCAGCTATTGAACTAGGTAACAAAACTTGATTCGGTTTCCTCATCTTTTTCTTTAGATTCTACCAAAATTACGGGATGGCGAGCGAACAATCTGTTAGTACCTCTGGGAATGAGGGGAGAAGAGGTGAAGGGAGTTCTGCTCTGATGGAGCCGATATTGGTATCGTCGGACGAGTTGAGTAGGGCCATTCGGGCCGGGGTGAGCATTTGGAGATACCCAGCCTCTCCCGTAGACACTTCGGTTCAATAGGAGGCTTCTAAGTACCCCCTCTAAAATTACCCCAGAGATACTGAAGAGGTGTAGGATCGTTTTTAGGATCTCTGATAGTATAGAGTTGATAGTGCTGGAGTCACATGAGAGGGCCTGCTATCCGATGCCAGGGTGTGTGGCTGTGAGCGAGAGTTTACTTAAGGCGGGCCTTAGGCTCCCCTTCCATCCCTTCTTCAGGTTAGTACTTAGGTCGTATGGGTTGGCCCTGATGCAGCTCAACCCTAACTCCTGGTCTCAGATGGTAGGGACATGGATGTTGTGGCAAAGAGCTAGTATTGGGGTGGATATGCCCTTTAGTGTATTCCATTCCATGTTTCTGCTGAAGTGTGTAGCTGGAGGAGACGAGACGAAGGGTTGGTATTATTTGGCACCGTGGGGGTCCCATACTCCTTTTGTAACTGGGCTTCCTACTTCTATAAAGGGCTGGAGGAGCTCCTGGTTCTGGGTAGCCAGGAGGTGGGACACTATGGAGAGCGACCCCATGGCGCCTCTTACTGTTCCCACTTCGTACTCAACTTACAGTAAGTTCCTTTCTCGAATTGATTTCACTTGTGTATTTTGCTCATGTTTTTAATATATATCACTTGTAGGCTCTTTGTCGAGGTGTGAGATATCGGAGGAGAAGTGGGATATCGTAAGCCAGCTCTACCAGTTGCCTCCAAAGGAAAAGAGCTATAAAGAAATCATCGACAATAACACCCATTTCGTCGCCCACGGCTGATGTCGAACTAAGGTAAATACTCCGCTTCAGCTCTTTCTATGTTTTTGCTTTTGCCTCAAGTACTTATCAGTTTGCCTTGTTTGCAGGAGACTTTGTGAAAGAGAAGGCGTTGAGGCTCGATTTCCCCAGTATCCACAGATCGATCGCGGAGGCGAAGGCATTGAAAACAAGCTCAGCTGCATACAAGAAGTAGTCAGAGCGTCTTCTATCCCTCAGTAAAGCTGGGCAACAGCCTGTTGAGGAGAACGAGATGAAGGAAGGAGCCTCCATCGTTCCGAGGAAGAAGAGAGCCAGCCCATCCGGGGCTTCTACCTCTGCTCGATCTGATGCCGATCCTTCTCCTCCACCTAGTGCCGGGGTGACTTTTGCGGCTTCTTCGTCCACTCGTCAGTCCATTGTGCCAATCACTCCTTATTTTGCTGAGGGCCCAGCCAAAAAGAGACTGAAAAGGCATGCAGTAGCTCCGACCCGAGGCAAGTCTACGAATTTTTTGTGGAGTAAAGAAGAGGATCTCCTTGAGGTAGTTTTGGAAATGCTGCCTCCCGAATCAGCCTCTGTAGCCAAGATCCATGGAAAATATTGGACCGATGATTGGCAAAATAACGTCGCTTCGTGTCAAGTAGAGGATCTGTTGGCTGCGAATAATGCGTGTGTGGTCAGGGCCCTAAATATGGGCATTTCGACGGAGGAACTGGTCAAAGGCCTCCGTAAAATGAACAATGAGTTGGAGGAGAGGATGAAGGCCTCCGAGATTTGGGAAGCCAAGGTCTCCCAAGTGGCGGCCTTGACCAAGAGGATTGATCAATCCAACAAGCATCAAAGGCTCGCTTCCGAGGCTCTGGGAGAGGCTAACAAGGAGAAGGCTGAATTGAAGAAGCTCTACGAGGCCCTGGTTGAAGAGATTGATTCTTTGAAGGCCGAGGTGAAGACAGTTAGCGAAGTGGCAGTCCTAAATTACAAGTACAATTTTGAAAACACGCCAGAGTATGACGACTTCGCCAACTATTGAGCTTCCTGGGCGACAAAGGAAATGATGTCTTGCCTCCGTGAGAGGCACCCCGAACTGGACATCGAGTTTTTGGAAGAGGAGTTCGGGGACCCCACTGGGGGACGCCCTGCTACGGAGGACGAGGGGGAGGAGGCTCCTGAGGAGGAGGCCACCGTAGTGGATTTGGATTAATTTGTAATTTCTATTGCCTGTGTACTAGCTTCGGCCTTTTTATTCATTCTCATGAATGAAATTTATTTTTCCATTATCAGGTATCATCGCATCTTCTATTACCGCTTCGAATAGACACTAAGTTTAACCGCATCGACCCGTCTTAACTACTTAATAATTGGAAGTAGATGATGAACAAAGTAATATCGCATCGACCTCGCTTAACCACTTAGTAAAATGGAAATAGCCAATGAGCAAGTAATATCGCATCGGCCTCGCTTAACCACTTAATAAAATGGAAGTAGCCAGTGAGCAAGTAATATCGCATCGGTCTCGCTTAACCACTTAATAAAATGGAAGTAGCCAATGAATTTATTTGAAGTGTATTTGTTGCTTCATCAATGATTGCACCCGCACCACCTCTGACTAGGCAGAATATTGGGGGTGACCCATGTGGAAGAGCTTGCACCTCGCCTAATGTTGCTTGATATATGCGTTTGCTGCTTCGTCAAAGATGGTACCCGCACCACCTCTGACGAGGCAGAATATTGGGGGTGACTCATGTGGAGGAGCTTGCATCTCGTCCAATGTTGCTTCAATGCGTGCGCTTACTACTTCGTCAAAGATGTCACCCGCACCACTTCTGACTAGGCAGAATATTGGGGGTGACTCATGTGGAGGAACTTGCATCTCGCCCAATGTTGCTTTAATGCGTGCGCTTGCTGCTTCGTCAAAGATGGCACCCACACCACCTCTGACTAGGCAGATTGTTTTATTGGGGGTGTCCCTTGTGGAGGAGTTTGTGCCTCGGCCAATATTGTTTTGATGCATTGATGTAAGAGAGAAGTAAGATAAGATATTCATTCATTTGATTGCAACATTCACATTACATGTTCTCTACTGATAGTACTTCCTCAAGTGTTCTATATTCCAGGGGTGAGGCATTATTTTTCCATTCAGATCTTCAATTCTGTAGGTGCTAGGTCTGACTTCTTCAGTTACGCGATATGGGCCTTCCCAGTTCGGCCCCAAAGTCTCAGTGCCATGATCTTTGGTTGAAGGGAAAACCTTGCGAAGTGTCAGGTCACCAACGCGGAACACTCTCTTCTTCACCTTAGCGTTATAGTAACGCATCATTTTACGTTGGTAAGAGGCGAGCCTTACCTGAGAGTCATCTCTCCCTCTTCGAGGAAATCTAGCTGAGCTTTCTTAGATCGTCGTTTGTTACTTCGTTGAAATGGAGGTGATGGGGGGAGGGAACACCAACCTCTACAGGGCTCATTGCCTCAGCTCCATAAGTCATGGAAAATGAGGTTTCCCTGGAAGTTGTCTTGCAGGTAGTTCTGATAGCCCATAGAACCTTGGGGAGCTCATCAACCGAGCCTCCTTTGGAGGCATCCAGCTTCCTTTTCAGGGTAAGCTTTATCTTTTTGTTAACCGCCTATACCTGGCCATTCGCTTGGGGATGATGGGGTGAAGAAAAATGCTTTCTGATTCCGAGCTAATCACACAATTCCTCGATCTTCCTTTTGTCGAACTGTTTTTCGTTGTCTGAAAACAAGGAATAAGGTATGCCAAATCGGCATATGATGTTTTTCCATAGGAACTTAGAAATGTTGGCCTTAGTAATCTTGGCCAGAGGTTCCGCCTCTACCCATTTGGTGAAATAGTCAATAGCTACTATGGCGAAGCATGAGCTTGCTCTCCTCTTCGGCAAGGGGCCAATGAAATCCACACCCCATTGGCGAACGGCCATGGGCTGGATACAACTGTAAGTTCCTGAGATGGTTGCCTCTGCACATTAAAGAAGCGCTGGCGCTTGTTGCACTTGCGTACGTATTCTATAGAATCCCTTTTCAGGGTCGGCCAGTAATTCCCTTGCCTAAGTATCTTGCGAGCTAAGGCTGGTCCACCGGAGTGATTCCCACAAATGTCTTCATGCACTTTCCTGAGGATATAATTAACTTCTTCTCCTCCTACACATCTAAGAAGGTGAGAGGAGAAACAGCGTTTATATAGGATATCATCCTGTAGAACGTAGTGAGCGGCTATTCTTTGAAGATTTCGTGCTTCGGCTTCATCCTCTGGCAAGGTTTGCTCTTTCAACTACGCCAAGATAGATAGCATCTAGCAGTGTGCTTTCAATCCACATCAGTTCTTCACCCCTATTGGTAGAGGGTTTAGCCAGGTGTTCAATTGGCACTACCTTGAGTAGCTCTGAATCTTTGCTGCTGGCCAATTTTGATAGAGCATCCGCATGGGAGTTATCCTGGCGTGGTACATAGATGAGTTCAAAGTTTTCGAAGTTAGTATGGAGTCCATAACCAATTTCAGATAGGCTGCCATATGTTTGTCCCTGGCCACAAACTGCCATTAACTTGATTCATCACCAACTATGAATCACTGCTGATAATCAATCTCTTCGCCTGCAATTCCTTGGCTAACCAAAGTCCTAGTAGAAGGGCCTCATATTCAGCCATGTTGTTGGAAGCCTTGAATCCGAGCCTAACAGCGCAGTTAAGCTTGTGCCCCTCTGGGCTTTCCCAGCTCCGGAGCCTGTCTCCCCTGAGGAGACATCAACAAAGAGGTTCCAGGTGGGTGGCTCTGTTGGTTCCATATTCACCTCGTCTTCAGGAGTTTTAGCAAACTCCGCAACAAAATCAATTAGGGCTTAACCGTTGGTCGCATTTCGAGGGGCGTAGGTCATATCGAACTTGCTAAGCTCGACAGCCCATTTTAGTTGCCTACCTGAGGCGTCTGGCTTCTATAACACTTGCCTCAAGGGGAAATTCATCAGGATGTGGAGGCTATGGGCCTGGAAATATGGCCTTAGCTTCCGACATGTGGTGACCAAAGAAAGGGCCAATTTCTCAATGTCTGGGTACCGCGCTTCGACGGGCAGTAAGGCTTTGCTCACATAATATATTGGCAGTTGATGCGTTTCTTCCTTTTCGGCGGGCACTGAGCTGTCGAGCCTTCGGCTACTGCCAAGTATAACAACAAATGTTCTCCTTCATTTAGTTTACTGAGGAGAGGTGCTCACCCCAAGTAGTTTTTCAACTCTTGGAGCGCCTCCTCGTACTCCGGGGTCCATTGGAACTTTTTACCTCATTTGAGGACTTTGAAGAAGGGTAAGCACTTTTCAATGGCCTCGAGATGAAGCGATTCAGTACAGCTACCCTACCAATGAACTGTTGCACTTCTTTGGGCTTCTGTGGGGACTTCATTTCGATAAGGGCTTTGATTTTCTCCGGGTTGGCTTGTATTCCCCTTTGATTCACGATGTAGCCCAAGAACTTTCCTGAGGCTACGCCAAAGCACACTTAAGGGGATTCGGCCTCATGTGATACATCCTCAATGTATGAAAGGCTTCTGCCAGATGTTTGATGTGCTCCTTAGCTAGGAGGCTTTTTACAAGCATGTCATCAACATAAACTTCCATTGTTTTATTGAGCTGATCAGAAAATATTTTGTTGACTAACCTTTGGTAAGTGGCTCCAGCATTTTTCAAGCCAAAGGACATTACCTTATAACAGTAAAGTCTCCTATCGGTGATGAAAGAGGTGTTATCCTCATCACCTGGGAACATAGGGATTTGATTGTAGCCTAAGTAGGCGTCCATGAAGCTTAGTAATTCATGACCAGCAGTCGAATCCACCAACTGGTCGATTCTTGGGAGTGGGAAGTTGTCCTTTAGGCAGGCCGAATTAAGGTTATAGAAATCAATACGCACCCTCCATTTGCCATTGTGCTTCTTCACGAACACAGGGTTCGAAATCCATTTCGGATAGTTGGCCTCACGGACAAAACTATTACTGACTAGCCTCTCCACCTCTTCTTTCAAGGCCTCGTACCTCTCGACATTCAATGCCCTCCTCTTCTGCCTGTGTGGAGTACAGTTATGATCAATCCACAAGTGATGGCAACTAACCTTGGGGTCTATTCCGATCATATCTTCACGCTTCCATGCGAAGACATTTGAATTTTTCTGAAGGAAGTCCTACAGTTCTTCCTCAATCTCTTCTTCTAATCCCTTTTTGACCTGAAAGACCTTCGATGTGTCTTGAGGGTCCACTGGGAAGGTCTCAAGCTCTTCCATTGGGGCAGTTTGGGACTCCGACTCAATCACCCTGGGATCCAGTTCTTCCAAAGACACTTCGGATCTGGCCTCTGCCATGACAATGTCTTGCATTGGAGGTTGTCCTTCAGGGGCCCCTGACATTTCAGCATCCAACACCATGTTAACTCGTGGCTTGCCTTTTAGGAAATTAAGATAACATTCCCTGGATCCCATCTGATCACTCCAAACAATAGCGATTCCTCGGTCGATGGGAAACTTCATGCGGAGGTGATGGATAGAAGTGACTGCCCATAGCTCATTCAGAGCGAGTCTTCCCAAGACTCCGTGATAAGCGGATAGACGATCAACGATTAGGAATTCTATGAAGTGATGTGCCATTTGGGGTAAGGCTTCCATTTCGATAGCCAAATTATTTTTCCTCTGGGAATGATGATGTCTCCAATGAATCCATAAATAGGCGAGCTCATTGGAGTTAGTTTGTGATCTACAGCCATTTTGTCAAAGGTCGTCCCAAATAGGATGTTGACCGAACTGCCGTTATCCACTAGCATACGTTTCAACCCGTTGCGAGCTACCATGGCTCTGACTACCAGGGCGACGCAGTGTGGGAAGTGCACATTTGCAGCATCTTCCTGGGTGAATGTAATAGGCTCCGTAGCCCTTCCGCTGTGTGGTTGGTTGATTATATAGCTGGTCATTGGTGGGGCTCTCGTCTCCCTGGTATAATTTCTTTGTACATTTTTTGATTCACCTCCCACATGGGGTCCGCCAATGATGGTGTCGATCTCGCGAATAGGTTGCTGTTCATTCGAGGCGACTGGCTCTCTTCTAGGGCATTGCCCATTTCAGGGCATGTCCCTATCATTGTTTCTGTCACTATAGGGGGGAGTGTCGCATCGTTTCACCCCTTCGAGAGGGGCTTCGCCTTGGAGGGTTATCCTGATAACGGTGATCCTTGGAGTCACGAGGGTTGCTTGTGGGCCTGTTGGCCCCTCTACATTCGCTCGTGTCATGGCCATAATAACGATGTATGTAGTGGTAGGGCCGTACCTCCTAGGGCCTATCTCTAGGCCTTTCACCTTTTCTCCTATTTCTAAAGGTTGAGGGTCGTCCCGTATTTCTAGTTGGATTGCTTGTGTTTGGCCCAACATTTTCATAAGCTAAGGTAGGGACTGCATTTAAAGTGGCAGTGGCCAGTGTTTGTCCCGAAGTGGAGGCCACAGTGTGTTCGACCAGAGTCCACTGCTGGCTCACTATTTGGGAGGTGGGTCCCTACCTATCTGCCTCTGAGGAGGTGGGAGTCCTTGGGCAGCCCTATTTCTGTGATCAATCATTTCTTCGTTAACAATTTCAACTTTCATCATTTCTACTAACTCATCATACGTCAAAGGATTTTTGCTTCGGACATCTCTTCAGAACAAAGTGTTCATGTTCAACCCTCCTTTCAGGGCTGAAAGGGCCTCCTTATCCGTAACTTGTTCACAGTAGGTTATCTCATCGGTAAAGCGAGCAAGGTAGTTTTTTAGGGTCTCCCCTGCTGCTTGCCTCATGTCCTGCAAGTGTTAAATTGGCCCCTCCCCCTTTTTCCTTGAAAGATATTGGTTCAGGAATGCCTTTTTTAGGTCTGGCCAAATCCTTATGCTGAGTGGTGCCAATCTACTGTACCGCTGTACATCTGTACCACATCTCAGCAGCTCCACTAAGAGTTAAGTAGAAAGCTCTGCATTTTAAAGCCGGTGAGGCACCTCGGGGACTCATTTGTGTTTTTGTACTTGTAGAGATGTTTCTCTAGATCGCTCTTTCCTTTATATTTGGGAATCTTTGGAGGGACAAAGTTATGAGGCATCGGAAAGGTGTGAAGCTCCCTGGAGAAGGGTAAGTTGTCATCGTCCAGCTCGTACGACCTAAATGGTTCATCAGAATCGTTTCCAATCGCTGCAGGGCAATGTGGATGTTGAGTTGTTTCATCTCTGTTTTCCCAATCCATCAGGTTTCCATCAGGTTTCGCCTCTCTCGCCTATTTCTAGGTGGAAGGGCCTGAACCTCTTAACTTTGTGTACGCCCCGCTGTCGAGCCGTTTGGTGCGGAGGATGGTCCCTATTCCTAGGCATCCGCCCGATTCGATCAAACACACTGGTAGAACGTTGAGGTTGTTCGTACTCCGGAGGGAAATTATACTCTCCTGCAGGGCGTTATCAGCCAGAGCACCAGTATAGTTGGAAGTATCCATTCCCACTTCCCTTTTAGCAGGCGCTTCTTCTTACGGGCTTAGTCGAGTTCTCCTACTAGATTCGGCCTCAGTTCGTCTATGGACTGAGTGTTGGGGGTTTCGTGGGGCTTGAAAACAATCCTGATTTTGCACTTGCATGAGGATCTCTTGCATAGCTGCGTTCTGGGCTACAGTGGTCCTCATGTTGGCTGCCATGTGAGCCACCTCGGTTGTTAAACGAGCGGCAATTCTACCACCCCTGTGATAACGGTGGTGAGACCGTTGCTGCGTAACATTCGTTCGCGTAACATTCGTTCAGATGACCTCTTCTTGAGAGACATCCCTTTCTCTTGCATTCACCTCTTCGTTACTAGAACTCATGACCTAAGGTGACAAATGTAATGAAGCTTAATGTGTAGATTCTTTTTCAAGAACCAATCCCTTTTTCAAGGGAGAGCCTCAACCGGCTATTCAAGCAACTTTTGG
Source organism: Fraxinus americana (assembly GCA_035079005.1). NCBI lineage: Eukaryota > Viridiplantae > Streptophyta > Magnoliopsida > Lamiales > Oleaceae > Fraxinus > Fraxinus americana. The sequence continues at coordinate 16,336,899 of CM068717.1, read as the reverse complement.
TGGGAAGACTCCTGGTTAAAGTAGTTTCCTATAGAAGGCGCCAATCTGTTGACCTCGAAAAATGGCTCGATACGTGGCCAACAGAAAATGTTTCCGAGTCAGCTCTTCCATGCACACGTGGCAAACCGTTAAGTCACTTGTGACCTTTCCCGGAAGGGTTGGGAGCGACCGCAAGTACTCCGACAGTCAAATCAGTTTAAATTTCAACCAGAAAGAAGTTCACCGGAGGTGGAACACTCTTCGGGAAGTGGTTGACAAAGTGTATATCGACAAGTGCTAATATTTAAGGAAGGAAAATACTCAATTTTGCAATATAGTAATAATTTGGAGTATGTTGGATTCCAATCCTTCTTCAAGCATAAGGAGGGAGTATTTATACCAAGGATGGGGAGGGGAGAGCCTTGGATGAGGAGACACGTGTTGCCAAATCTCCAGAGTTCGTCCTATCCTAAGTATCAATCATTCCTCCATAGATTGGCTGGCATTGAACATTTCTGACAAGAGTAGCAGATTTGATCGTTTGAGTCCTGCCACGCGTCCTATCAGTCAGTGATTTGACTTTGGAAAGATCTTTATACAAGTGATCTTTGATGAAGCGATGTGAGGCGTTGCAGCGTCATAAAAGCCATCATGAATTTGATTTATAACATATAGATAATATTCAAAAATCGTACTTGAAGATACTCAATTTTTAGTTGGGAATATATGGATTATAGGATCACGAATACGACCTTCAATCAACTGCAAAAAGGCTAGGGGATTATTTACGTAGCCCCTTCTAGTCTTAAGTTAGAAAATAGACAGTGATGATAAAAGCGTAAGGCTATGAAATGAAAAATAATATAAAGCATACTCGAATAATGAATATTACTACTCATCCCAGATATGTGTTTCTTCATAGTTGGTTGGGGAGAATAGAAACAGGCTAAAAATATAAGCAATGGGAATACGCAGGGATGGAGGAAGTTGGGGGGTCCCAGAATTGAAGATATAGAGATGAAGGGGCGCTCCTGAATTTTTTTTTTTTTGGATACCTTATTAACAAAAAAATCAAAAAACATATAAAAGAAAGTACCAATATTTAATTTAGCAAAATTATACTTTATTACAAGTGTTCCTTTTGAGTTCATACTTTGAAGACAGAAATGAAAAATAAAATTGGTAGGGTTTAAGATTTTTATTCAATTTGAGGATAAGTGATGGTAAATACAAAAAGAACCAAAAAAAAAAAAATTTAAATAAAAAAAATTTGTCAAAAATTTGGGGTGAGGGGGGGGGGGGGTCCAAGTCCCCCCCAGGACCCCCTAGCTCCGTCCATGGGAATACGTGTTTTTTTAGCTCTTTGATGATGGGTTGCCTTTTTCGAGTTTACAGGGTGTCGCCTATCAATGGATGTCAAATTTCCACTTGCTTCATTCTTTACACATCTGTGTGGCTCTGTTAATTTTATTCATTCACCGATTACTAAATTTAGACATGAACATTTACATTTTTTTTTTTCACTTTATTGTATAACTCGGTTTAACCACTTTATTGTATAACTCGGTTTAACCATTTTGTTGTTTCTTTTCAATTCATTGGTATTAATTATCTATTTTTTATTTCTACTTTTGTTTTAATGATTTTTACCTCCAAATATGTTAATTATATGGCCCCAATTTTGGATGCAACTTGGATGAAATTGATGTGAAATAGGTGGGATTAGAGCTTAATTCGGAGTTGAATCGAGTACTTGAAGATCAAACCGGTTGAAATTGACCAATTGGAAATATTAATGAAGCAATCGGATGAAATTCATAAATTTCGAGAGTTAAACTCAATATTTGAAAAGTTTGGGCACTTAATAGTAAATTTTCAAAACTCGCATCAGATCAATTGTGAATGAATTTGAAATATGGATGACTAAATTGTTATGAATTAAATTCCAAGGGCCTTCTATGCAACATTTGTGGCATGAAAAGAACTAAAACTGTGATTTAGGGATCAAAACGGACAGAATGAAAGTTCAATAACTTGTGGGATCCATAGAGTACTCAAGGTTGCGAAATCGCAAATAGGAAATTTGTAGAAATAGCACCAGGGCATGAGAGAGACGCTATCGTAATTCATATACTTGCACAATCGCATAGCTAAATTGCAGGGGTCGAATTGCAATTTTGCTTTCACTTTTGGGCATCAAATTAGACCTAAATTAAGGTCTACAAATATGGTTATTTATCCAAAAATCGAAGAAAGCTTGAGGGGATTATCTATACACATTATATTCAAGCTAAAGGAAGCTCTTAGAGTTTGAATTTCATAAATTTTTAGAGAAGATAGCCAAAAAAGGAAGCTTTGTACAACAATTCCTTAAATTCATTCAAAGATTTATAGAAGCTTGTTGTAAAACACATCAAAACCTACCTTCATACATCTATTTCATGAATTGAAGAAGAATAAGAAGAATCAAAGGAGGTTGAACAAGGTGCAATTGAAGAAATTCAAGAACTTCAAAATCTCTTTCCATCTTCTTTTCAATTATTGTTATATATTTTCAGTTGTGTTATTATAATTACTTTTATGATTAGCTAATTAATGTACAGATGCTAGGATAACGTTTTCAATTATTCAACTACGAATGATGTTATATCTTTTTAGCTGTGTTATTATAATTACTTTGATGCTTAGCTAATTATATAGATGCTAGAATAACGTTGGACTCTACTTTTAAAGTTTTGATATTTAATCCCATATTTTGACATAGAAGCACATGTTTAGTTGTGTATGATTGTTAGGAACTTAAATGTTTTTTTTTAACTAGCTACTAATTGAGCTGTCTTCTGATTTCTATTGACTGTCGAAAGAAGGAATAGGAATTTGATATGTAGTAATAATCATTGTAAAGTCAAATTAGGAATAGAGACATATCACTATGTTTTGCATGATCTTTTATGATGTTCTTGTGATTTTGATATTTCTTTACATATTCGTATCTTTCATAGAGATGTAAAATGTCACATATGATACATTGATTTTTTTCTTAGTTATTCAGTTTTTTTATAATTCAAAATTACTATTTTACCCCTTTAAAAATTTGTCAAAGTCAATTTATTGAGTCAATTAACTGTCAAACTAACAGAAATAATCAATTTGGACCCCAGTGCTAATTTTTAAAAGGTTTGAAGTTGTGGGTGGCACAAAGTGAAGATTAAAGTAAAGTCGGTAAAAAGTGAGACCGTTGTTGCAATTTTTCGTTCTATTTATTTGGATTTCAGCCATGACATTATGAAATGTTTGATGTCATGATACAAATGAAATGATTGAATCAAGTTTGCAGGGCATTGTGTTGGAGGTTTTTCCTCTGTGTACCGTTAGCTATTGCGATGTTCAATGAAATTCATTTCATTTAAAAAAAAAAAAAAAGTTTGTATAAAAGTGTAAAATTTGATACGGTGGATACAATTTTCGGAAATCCTACCCTACCTCGCTACTCAAAAAATCTGTTTGAGGACCGGATTCGTCCCGGTTAACGTTAATCAACGAGCGCCCGGCCTTGGAGGCACAAGCGGCGAACCAATTTCCTCGGAAGAGTTGAAACGACAAACACCGTACAGGCGCTCAAAATTGCGAAATGCAGACCAATACCTCCTCCTCCTCCCTTTCTCCTTCAGCTGCTACGGAGTCTCTCCTGCAAGCCCTAACCACCAGAGGCTGGTGTTTCGGAGACGTCAATCAAGTCAAAGCATTGATCGCAGCTCAGTTATCCTTACATGGCGGTCGCTGCACCGTTGGCTCAATCGAATCGGAGCTGGTCAATCTGGACTTGCGATCCATTGGTGGGAAATGCTTACCCGAACCTGCTATTCTACGCAAAGTCTCTCATTTTCAAGGCCCTAAAGTCCTTCAGGTAACTCGTACTTGGATAGTAGTATCAGTTTTTGAAGCAAAAACGTACATTTAGTTCTATTTTTGTACGCTAGATGGAGAAGTCTGAGCAGTTTATGTTAGACTCAAGGCGATAAATCATTACTGTAAAAAAGTAGTTATAACTAGGTTAAGAAATTTGCTCTTTTGCACAACAATAGAAGTTATGAATATTATAGATGTTTTGTACTGTATAATAAGTCTTGAATAGTTACTTTTTTTGATACTCACAATCCTAACCTACGGCATGGTTGAAATTTTGGAATTTGGCTCAGAAATTATTATTTAGTCTTGCTATCGGCATTGAACAAATTCAACGACTTTTTAATGATTTGTATAGCTAAGTTTGTTCAATTGGAAGTTCTAGTGTTCTACTTTTCTCATAATTGATTGTGATGTAAGTCTGGTACTTTTCAGTCCTTAGCTTTTTTGATAGAATCTTTGAGAGTGTCTATGTTCATATATTAAATACTTACATAGCAAATAGGTTGGTTTGGATAGATGTTAAGATGTGTTAAGAAGAATGTTGGTAATTTACTGGCTCTTATATGCGGTGCTTAATGGGTTGGGTGGACCTGTCAAACATTTTCCTTCCCTATAGATTGGGATAGCTAGAAGCGAACCAACAAAATACTAGAATCCCCTATTTTATGTGAAACCATGGCTGAAAAATGTGGGTGAAACTATTCTTTGTTGACCTTTGGTTATCTCAAATGAGGCCTACAACAATTGTTTCACTGATCAATTTCTACTCACTACCTCAGATTATCAATCCCATTCCAATAATGATATGGTCCCTTCCCAAACATATGTCATTCCTGTCTGTGATTCAACAACCATGACCCTGCTTAGCTGGCTCATGGATTCTAACCACATTGCTGTGTGATTTTATTATTTATTCCTTAATAGCTTAAAAGTCTGCCCTGTCAAACCCATCTATCTGCATACCATCTTTACCATCTATAATTTCAGATTTGAACACGAGAAACAGGATACATACTGGAGGAGTTTTTCTTGAGTCGAAGAATGCTGCCATCATCACGAAGCTTCCTTTTAGATGAATTAGTTATCTCTTATTTTCAACAAGATCTTTTTCTCGTGAATTTATTAAAGAATGAACTCAATGAGGCTAATTAATAAGTTTGCACAGATACTGGTATTAGCACTGTAGCTGTATGAAATGTAAGATGAAGATTGGAAGGTTACTGAACTTATGTGTGAAGATTTCTGCATTTTATGATGGAAGAATAATTTAGGTAAATCTTGGTATGCTATTTCTTTTCAGTCTTGAGAGTTGATGATTTAGTTCATGGTCGTTGACAAGTTTATGTACATGTCAAGTTTCTCTTATCTGTCATTGTTATATTGGTTATTATTGGAATAGGAAAGTTGGTTATACATAAAACACCTACAGCTTGAAATGAAATTTCACTGTTAAATTTTGGAGAAAACCATTTTTCAGTAAATTGGATCTCACGTGTAAATGCTAAAGCCAGTTTTAGGGAATAAGGCTTATTATCTTGTTCTTGAGTTTCCCTAGCACCATACTACTAAAGCTGATGGGCATGTGATGAAACATTAGAACAGGAAACATGCAAAAGTACACATTAATTTTTTTAAGTTGTAAAAGAAATAATTATAGTTTATTTAATTGTATTTTTCTGCATAGTTATTACTTATTAGTCTACCCAGTTGGAAATTTTCCCTTTTGGCTGTTTAGATAATTTTCCCTTTTTAAAAGGGATTTTGAGAATAAATAAGATCAGTCTCTTGGGGGGTATGGAGACTATTGAATTGAATTTATCGATATATTGATTGATTAAATTCTCTCTCTCTCTCTCTCTCTCTCTCTCTCTCTCTCTCTCTCCAAGTTTAAAAGGCTAGATGTTTTTGTACTATTTTCTCATGATTTATGGATAATATTAAATGATGCAATTTTAAAATTTTCGTGGTTTAATTGTTAAATGGAACTTCTTGAACTCTTTGCTTGAAAATTATTACAATTATCTTGTTTAATGCAGTACCTTGTCATCAAGGAAATTTCTAACGGTAAGCAAACACCCACCCCACTACGACAAAATAAATAATATATATATGTTTTTCCTTAATAAGGTTTTTGCGATGCGTTCTATACGAATTACCATATTTAGCCCCTGTTTGCCTACCATTATTCTAAAAAATTGTTTGCTACAGTAAGATTCTCCACCACACATTCACCCAATAAAATATTCTACAAATAAACCAATAAATTTACTTTAAATTTCAACCACACATTCTCCAAAAAATACTATTCATTACTCTATTTTTCTCCCAATAATGGGAGACAAACACACCCTTAAATCCAGCACATTGGCTGAGCTCCGGCTATGTTGTGAACAGATATCTTCAGTCAGAGACATATCTAGAAGTACAGCTGAGAGTTCAGAAAATTCCGACAATCATCGCCTGTTAAGATTGAAACTCACCGATGGACATTCCGAAATAACTGCAGTAGAGTATTCTCATGTGCCATCAATTCCTGAAGATGTTATCCCTGGGACTAAGGTATTCCAATCTTTTATTTCTTTCTATACTGCCTCATTTTATGGCATAATTAAAGATAAAAGTCAGAATCACCTAATTTTTCCTACTCTACCGGTTGTGGTTGGAAAGAAAAAAGAAAAAAAGGCTTGCACTAATGAGGAAGGAACAAGTTATTTTATTCTGCGGTGTGTATTAACTGAACATTATATTTGCTGTACTAATTCCTGATGTCTACGTTTGCTCAATATTCAGTTTTAATTGTTTCTCATAACTTGCCAAAGAATTTTTTGTTCTAATATTTCTGCTTGTTTGTTTGGGTTGCCAGGTCCAACTGCAAAATAGAGCTGAGATTCACGATGGTATTATCTGCTTTCACGATAGGATAATTACTATTTTAGGAGGTATTGTGCAGTCGCTCTATGAGGAATGGCAGATGAAGAATAAATACTTGGTTAACTCACTCTCCACCTCAAGGCTATTGCATGAAAGTGCAGAAGGTCCACCCCCGTTTGAGAAGCTCCAAATTCAGGCTCCTTCACAACGAATTGCAGGTATGTATGTACGTACGTACATACGTACATACGTACTTCTTGATCTAAGGCCATAGAGTACTATACATTTGTATCTAATGTATATGTTGTATTTACATAATCATATGGCAATTTTACAGCTAACTTGTGTTTGTAAAAACATAGATTTTTGATTTGTGAATTGTGAAATTCCTTGGGTGTTAGTCTAGAATAAATTAGTCACTTTGAATTAGAATGCAGCCTTTATGACATTTTTAATGTGTTTGAGCCCCATTTTTATGGAAAAATAGGTTTTGTATTAGTGATTTTTTTAGAGAATGTGTAGTAAAAAAATAGGAATAAGTTTTGGGTTTACGTGTAAAATTATTCTATTGGGAGAATGTGTGGTTGAAAATGAGTTTTAGAAGAAAATGAGTTTTGATAGAATGGAGCTCAAACTGGGGCTTTATCTCTCCATGTTTGGACAAATCTAGATCTTGATTATTCTTTTGCAGGATGCGTGTACCATGTGATGTCAGCTGGCCCAGCCCCCTCTATGGGGACAAATTGTTACATCTGTATTATATGAATGTATGTTCAGTCCTCGCATTTTCCCGGATTGCAGGCTTTTCTAGGTCATCTGTCAATGACTCTGGGTGCACCTTGTTTAGGAAAAGTGAAAGCTCCAAAATGAGTCAAACCAGTGGACTCCAGGACAGTGATCCAACCATGGATAGTGAAAATAATGTTGCAGAATGTCGTGATAATGTTGATAAAAGTAAGGAAAAACCGGCCAGCTCCGATACAAGATCAAAAGGTAGGGGCTTCATTTCAGCCAAGTTGCAAATAACTTGTACCCTTTTTTTTTTTGTGGTGATACAACCGATTCTTCTAAATTTGTATAAGAAACAAAGTAACAAGGCTTTATTCACTGTGAAGGTCTACTTTTCCCTGGTACACAGAAATTCTTGAAGGCCATGAAAATCAATAGTAGTTTGATGCAGTACTGAAGTTTTATACTTTCTATCTCACTAAGAATGACTAAAGGCTGAGTTAGCTAGAGCAAAAAGGGAAACAATTTTGTAAATATCATCCCTGAAGTTTAGGGAGTCAGGTTAATAAATATACCTACCAAATCACAACATTATAGATCATCGTTATTCCAAATAAATAAAAATTCTGATGGATAGGTGTGATACCTGACTTGATCTATGCTTGGTAGGCATTATTTGGGCACTATATTGGAATGAACCCTTTAAGACCAAGTATACCTTATGCATGTTGGAATCATACTTGATGACTAAGGAACATTATTGTAGTATAGAACTTTTAACTTTGATGATGCAGTTTATTTTGGGATCAAATGCATCTGAGTGCCTCATTGATGAATACAGCATAAATGCAATATAATGATGCCAATAGAATATAACTTGGCATCACAACATAACAATATTTTCCATTTTGCTTCATTCAGCTTTTACTTAAATAAGCTGGGAGATAGAGTTTGTGAGTAAGAAGTTGAACCCCCCTTCAATTCTTACATGTGAGCATCAGTTGCAATTTCAAGCCTCTGCTGATCTGGTCCTCTTCATGATTGAGTGAGATGAAATGATGTAGGATTGATACCTCTAATGAGTTACCTTGTAAAATGCAGCCATGCCATGAAAACCTTGAACGTCATGGGATGATTAAGTATTCTTGGTTGTGTCATCACTTTAGAATGTGGTCAAACAGTTGGAAACAGGTAATAAAGGGTTAGAAAAGCTTTACAATGACTCAAAGAAGTGTGCTTAACTGGGTTAGAGAGACTTAAGAGCATTGCCAACCATTTGTTAAATCCATCTTCAGTTTCAAAAGTTGCTTTACACACCTCTCCAGTTCTACTCTTAAACCAAGTTAGAAGTTTGCAGAAAAACCGATCATGTAAAATAACACTTATTCTGACGATGTGCTTGACTGTTATCTTGTAAATTGCGGGGTGGTCTACACTCATTTTCCAGCTTCTATTGTTTGGTGTGAAAGATCCACTTGCAGCCTCGTGATAATTTGCTTAAGCTGTATCATATGAATGATCCCTTTTTAGAATCCGTCTCCTATACATCATTAGTCATGCCAAAACTAGTATGTGTCATATCTACATGGAGAACATACCTCAAGTAGGAATAATCCTAATTGGTGGGAGCCGTTTTTCTCGGTATAGAGAAAACACAAAGATGTAATTCGAGGAACATATTGTAATTTTCCTCTTCGATATAGTGAAACCATACAACGGCAAGTGGACGTAATTGTCACATTAATTGAACCACTCTAAATCGGTGTTTTTGACAATCTTTTGATTTTTGTTTCTTGTTATATAAGTAGTATAGGACCATGAGAGAAGATTTGTTGGTGGTAGCTTGGAACAACTTTATTAGCTTGAGGACTAGAGGATCTAATTCATGAAAGCTTCATTTCTGCCTCATTAGCCCTCGTCTTTGTTATGAAGATAAGTGTGTCCTTTCCTCTATCGGCCTGTATTGCAGACTTCTGCTTTTACTTGAAATAGGATGAACTCGTCTCCTTGTACAAAATCGGTGCAGCACCTATCTCGTTCACTAAAATAAGAGCGTGACAGCTTGATATTGTTGTAAAAAGGCTTGAGTAGGCTGGGTAACAATTAGGAATGATTCAAGGAAGAAATTTCAGGTTTTTTGAGTTGATGAAGATTGGCCACTGTTGCGAACGGGGCAAGAAGCCAAGAGCTTAGGATGAAGTAGCAGTACACTATCTGAAGTCTGTCCACAACAGCTCTGGATAACCTATTAACTTGATATTTCATTATATTCTGACTAAAAGTTAAACTACTATTTTGTATCCCACCAACAAAACTCTACTTACAGGTCCCAACATGACAAAAAAACACGAAAAGTTAATTTCTTTCACCCACATTACAGCAACAATTTGCAACTAAAAGAAGTTCATAAAGTACCCTCGAAAATAATTAACTGGAGTAAAAATTTAATTTAGAACTCATAACAAATGTAGAAGTTAATTATATAAACTCTTAATTCAGGTGTGTATCCTTCCAATTCGTGCCAATTAAATCTCGAGTGCTGGAATGTTCCTTTTATCACGTCGTTTACAACTCAAAAGCTTGCTGCCATTTTTCCCCATTTTAATTTAATTGCATTACTTGGATTCTCAAACTAACTTTTAATGATGCATTCATTACGGTGTTATTTTTACTTTTTCTGAATGGACATGTTCGAAGTACTGCACATATCTGTTTCTTTTACAGTTGCTGCATCTGTACCTGTTCAAAATCAAGCTGCTGCCCAAAAACTTCTCCAGAAAAAGAGCCAGCCTGATTACGGTGATCTCCATTCCAGAGGTCAAAGGCATAGAAGGAAGGGAAAAGAGGAAGATTCACCTATGTTCACGCTGGATGAGTGGGAAAGGAGAAAAACTGGAGTCAATCTTCCAAGAACAGATGAGCTTTCTGATATAAACCAAGATGAGGATCTTGCTAGACAGCTTCAGAGGCAATTTGATTTGGAAGATATTCATGTAAGCATTTTCTGCTATTGATTTGCACAAAATAATATCACCCTTAGTATAGTCACCATTATGGTTAAAAGCATACTTGAGAGATTGTAGGTCATTTTCATTGGATAATGTTCTGGTAATAGTACATTCTTTTTCCTTTTATATTTGAATTTATTTCATCCTGCATCTGGTATTTCATGATTTCGTCGAATGAAAAATGTACAGATTTTTTCCACATCTAAATAAAATTGTGGAACACCATCCAGTATGAGCTGGATTACTTTCTGGACGTGCCATAGTTGTGGTCATGGAAAGAGAACTGGGAAATGATAAGATGAAATGTTTTTCAGTCATCAGTAGAGCGTTTGGCTAATGTTATTTGATATTTATTTCCATTTTTGTAGGAACGGAAGGATCCTCATATGCTGGATGCAGATTATATAAAGAAGAACATGTTCAATTTCGAAAGAGATGATAGCGGGACCTTCAGTGGAACTAGAAGTAGAGGAAGAGGAAGGGGAAGGGGAAGGAGAGGAGCGAGGGGGAGAGCTTAACCATGGTAGATTTCTCTTTTATCTTTTTTTTTTCTTTTGTGTCGATATGCCCCATTGATTCCAACCCTTATGCTGTTAATCCTCAAAACAATTTTTTTATGCATCTTGAATCTGCCTGTGGTAATTTTGAACTGCTATTTTAGATTTTTGGATGATATTGTAATTTCGTTTGAGATCCATAGATCAACATGTTATGTTGTGAAATACATGTCAGGGAAGATGAAGAAGTGATTAATTTTAAACTATATATTCAGCTCTTCTATTAGGATATATCTAGGGCCAGTCGAGTAAGGACCCTTAAAAGGAATGGATCCAACGACAAGTTGCTTCCTCAACTAGTTGGGCCTCCATAGTATGTAGACAGAATATGAGAAGTCAAAAATGCTTCAAGCACCAAAAAAACATCGGAGGTGCCCTTTATTTAAGAGAGGGAGATGGATTATTCACGTTTCATTAGATGGTTCGAGACTAACCAAAAGCTAAGCAGTGGTAATTTTAAAAAAAAAAAAAATCAGGGAAAAATTGGGATATCTTTTAGTGGAGTTAAGCCATTTTACCAGAAAATGTTGCCAAATTTCTTGATAGATGATTAGTTGGCTGTGTATGATTGAACGTAGAAATTTGAATTTTTTTTTAAACAATCCAATGAGAAAATGTCATGTGGCATGGAGCATGTTTGGCTAAGCTTAAAATCCAGTTAAATTTAAAAATATAGTCGTTATTAGATCCCACTCGTTTAATAAAAGTCAACAATAACGGCTAGTTTTTCAATTTTAATTCGATTTTAATATTTACCGAACACGCCCTTGTCAAAAAATCTGGCAAAAGTGTCTAGCAATGTAGCAAGGTTCCTTTTAGTGTACCCTTCATATGTCCAAAATCATATTCGTATGGATCCCTTCAGGGGGTGGTCGAGTTGGTGGAGCAAGTGAGCGCGGAGATCAAAGGTCACGAGTTCGAATCCTCGGTCGAGTTCGTTGCACCGGGCTTATCTAGTGCGGTTTACCTCTCATGTGTGGTTTGCGAGCTAGTGTATATGGAGCGGAGTTTATCTAGTGCGTACTCACAGTGGTTGCGGTCCTTTGGGGTGGTCGAGGCTCCGTTAGCGGGTAACAACTATGGGTTCCTACGTCAATAAAAAAAAAAAATTGTATCCGTATGGTATACAACAATACGTGTGAGAATTTGTACTTGTAACCACTAGGGAATGTATAATAGAAAAGATTGGACCACCAGAATTCTTGATGAGACCACGGAATCAACAGTTAAGGAATGTGTCCATCATGCACCACATGGCCTTTACAGGATCATTTGTTATAATATTAATGATTATGTGTATTCAATTTGAACTTTTAAATATTTTTAGAAATTTAAGGTCTTGGATTTATTCAATATAAACTTTTAAGATCATAAAAGTATAAACTTAAATAGTCTTTTTAAAAGTCTTTTAAAGTGACGAAGTATTGAATAAAGACCGTAAAAATCTTTAAAAGTCTGCGTTATTCAAAACGTCAATGATTTCTAAAATCTTTTATAAAAGTCTTTATGGTATTAATTTTCAAGCATGAAGTACAAAAACAAAATTTCACAATTTGTCATCATTCACCCACAAGACTTTGGGACTTTCACGAAAAAAACGTTTAATTGTCTTTTAATATTTATCTCTCCTCTTTTCTTCTACAAATCCTAGAGCTATGGTTAAAAGATTAATATTTTTCTCTTTTTTTGTATCGATTATATTTTGTTCACTTTTCCTTATTTCTCTCTCATTTTTTTTTTTTTTTTTACATTTCTACAAAAAAAAAAAAAGAACAAAGTGTAATTAAACAATCTTATAACATTTTTCTCTCATCTTTTTCATTCAAATTATTTTTATGAAAAATATCAGTTTGTATTTAAATTTTTTGAGTTCTAAAATAGAAAAGATTAATTTGTAAATAAATTTTAAATGTATTTATTGATTTTTTACCTTCAAATGTTTGACATGTTGATAATACTGAATACTAGTGATTTCTTTGAAAACGTAAAGTTTGGGTAGGCGTGCAGAGGGTTAATTACCCCATTAGTCACTGAACTTTGGCCAAAGTTTCCACCAAGTCACTGAACTTTAAAAACTACTTTATTAGTCACTGAACTTTCAAAAAATCACCTCATTGGTCACTGAACTTTAACAATCACCCCATTAGTCACTGAACTTTGCAAAAGATTACCTCATTGGTCACTGAACTTTGCAAAAAGTTTCCCAAATGGTCACTGAACCCAGTGACCATTTGGGAAACTTTTTGCAAAGTTCAGTGACCAATGAGGTGATTTTTTTAAAGTTCAGTGACTAATCAAGTAGTTTTTAAAGTTCAGTGACCTGGTGGAAACTTTGGACAAAGTTCAGTGACTAATGGGGTAATTAACCCGCGTGCAGACCAAACTTCAAGTTTTACGAGTGTAGATGAGGCCTAGTCATAAAAAAACATTTTCTTATTTTTAAAATTATTTTAAATTTTTAATCATTTTAAAAAAAATTAATAAAGGGCCACTACATGTTCATTGCCAAGGCATAACGTTTCGCTGAGCCGTGGGCTTTTTAGAAGAGTGTTTCTTACTAGAGGAAATTACAAAAAACCAGTAGTTTAAACTTTCAAATTCAAAATTCAGGTCCAAGATTTATCTAATAAAAAATCAGGTATAAATTAAATATTTAAATAATATTATAATACTAATTTTTCAAACCCTAATTCATTTTCAATCCATATTTTCTCTCTCTCTCAACATTTCTCTCGCCGCCCTCTTCCTCGCCGCCGCCGCGCCTCCGCCTCCCTCTCTCCTCCCCTCCCCCCTCCTCAAGACGATTTGTTGCCAAAGAATAATCGCAAGACATCCCAAGAAATCGTTGTCACGTGAGCCGATTTCATCGCTTATTGGCAACAAATCGTCGCTTGCACGCAGCATTTATTTCGTGCATTTTATTATTTTTTTTTTCTTTTTTTTTCTTTTTGGCTATTAAGTGATGTGCTGTGCGTTGGTTGTTATTGTTGGTGGATTTATGTTGGTGGTGGCGATTTTGTGGCGGGGGCGGCCACGTTGGTGGTTATTGTTGGTGGTGTGATGTGCGTTGGTTGTTATTGTTGGTGGATCTATGGTGGTGGTGACGATTTTGTGGCGGGGGCGGCCACGTTGGTGGTTATTGTTGGTGGTGTGTGACCAAATATTTGGTTATCTGTGACCAAATATTTAATCTGTGACAAGCGGTGTTGGTGACAGGTGGTATGGTGTGGTGTGATGTGATGTGTGACCTCTATTTGGTGTATGTGACCAATTACTTGGTTATGTAACCAAGTATTTGAGGGTATGTGACCAAATATTTGGTAATCTGCGATTACTTAACTGTGACCTAAAAATTTAGTAATATGTGACTCAAAAATAATCTGTGACCAAACAGTTTTTGAAATATGTGACCGTGTGACCTATAAATTTTGATATGTGACCAACTAAATTTGAAATATGTGACCAAAGAAATAATTGTGACCTACAAAATTTTTGAACTGTGACCGTAAAATAATATGTGACATATAAGAATTATTATCCGTGACTGAAAAATAATATGTGACTAACTAAATTGTAAATTTGTGACCAAAATGTGACCGGTGACTATAATAATACGTGACTCTTTAAAAATATGTGACCTCGCCGGAATGGTCGCCGGAATCGGAGCAGTCGCCGGAATCGGAGCCGGAGAAAAGTGGTGGTCGGAATTGTCGTCGGAATAGTCACCGCAGTAGGGGGTGGTGCATGTGGGGTGGGTTTATGATATTATATTATATTAGAATTTAAAAAAAAAAAAAAAAAAAAACCTGATTTTTGAAGTTTCAAACTATAAACCTTATTTTTGAATTGGTGTAAAGAATACACCTTATTTATAAATTTTTCCCTTCTTACTAATGCCCTAAATCCAAATGACTTCTATTTTAATTGAAAGTTTTTAAAAGTCAAAAGTGCATCGATCCAAACGCTAAAAATATGAAAATTAGAGATCCAAATGTTCCATTTACAAAAAAAATGGAGATGTAAATGCTTTATTCAGCCCAACTGTAATTATCCCTTTTGAATAAATCCTCATTAATAGCTTTTTCTTCAAATGTTTGGAATATTCAATTCTCAATTATTAAAATATTGTAAATAAATCTTTGATGTTCAAAAATGTCATAATTTAACAAAATATTTAAATTTATTAATTCTTTATAAAAAGTCTGTCAAAGTGGCATTATTTATTTGTTTGTTGCGAAAAGTTTGTCAATCTACTTGCATATGCGCATTCCATATTCTTCTTCGTATGTAGCAGAATAAGTGAAAAATTGACTGCCGTCCCTGGATTACGTAGTGCTCGAAAACTTCAATTCTCACTATCAAGAATCAATAATGACACTGACAAATCTTCACAACTCGCCCAATAGTTTTTTAGCATTAAAATAATTTTAAGTCATTATTTACACCTGGATTTTGTAAATGGTGTAATTTAGGAATGAACAGACGCCCTACACATGACATGTAGTTATTTGATGAATTAACGTGATAGTTTTTTTTATTACATTAATGCGTTGAATACACACTTGATATGTGTGCGCCACATATGAAGATTGCTGCAGCGACTGCAAGTAGCATTATTTTTTTATGAATAGACGAAGATAAGTAATGGGTAAGTGGATAATTTTGTAGGATCGTTGAAATTTGTGGTTATAAAGAAAATTTGATACAATTCAAATCCATGAGAAAATTATGAAAATATAGAGATCAAATGAAGAGATTGACTTCATTAACCCGAGCCACAAATACCTCAACCTCAAATTGACTGATGCAGAGGATTACAAAAGAGCTTTCAACCTTGGATGATAGCAAATCGTTATCTTACTGTTCGAAAGTGGCACCCTGATTTTAGGCCTTCCTTGGCAACGGTCACTCAAACTGCGGTTTGGATCCGTTTACCTGAGCTCCTTATTTAGTACTTCGATAGGATCATTTTTAAATAATTTATAATTTTTATAAACGGAAGCATAATTTTCTTTTAAATAATTTTGTTCAATTATATTTTAATTGAAATTAATATCCATTATTAAAATGTTATTGTGTTCAAAGTTTTTACTTTTTAGTTTCTTTTTATAATTTTATAATTTATTTGGATGAATTTCATCTGCTATTGATGGATAGTGAAATTTCACTTGGATCATTAAACTTTAATTTGTGACAATTGAATTGATAAACTTCGATTTCATTTTAAATTTCAGTACAACGCCACATTTTGTTACCTTTCCTCCCAAAAAGACAAAATGTTTACTTGATAGTCATGTTATAACTGATCGTCCTTGTTTATACTTCGTGACTCCTATAAATGAACATGATTAAATAGAAGTCACGGTAATGTATTTAGATTGATATGTAAAATGCATTTTTTTAAAAATAACTTAAGGACACGACATATAAATTAGTTTGTCACAGAGCAATTGCTTGGAAGATTCATTTCCAGTATGATCAGTGTTCTAATAACGTTAAGCATAATTACACGACAAGGTCAAGCTTTAAACTTTTAGGCGTAAAAAATCACATAGCATGGCTAGGTGGCAAGACCTAGGCGAACTTTTTAGAATAATGGTGTAAATATCAATTAAGTAATTTCATCAATTTGGAAGATGAATAGTAACAACACTTGAACTTGAATCTTAGTTCAGTGACTCAATTTAAAATTAAATTGAAGTTTAGTGACTCAGTAATTGAAATTTTGCTAAAAGTTCTAGTGTTTGTAGATGATATTTACCCTAACTTATCTTGTACCTTACCTCCTGAATTCACTGGTTGAGCAGAAGACATTGAGTAGGGTTTTATAATTCCTTTTAGGATTTTGAGGTTTTAAACTTGGTTACGCTCCAATTGACAAATTTCCGGGAAAAAAAAAAAAAAGAAGAAGAAGAAGACCCCCTTGAGGTGGAGGATTGTAACGGGCAATGCAAGCTACATGTCCCCTCACAATATATTTTGCTCATGGCTCTTTCATCGTCTAGACTCCCTTTCCTCACTATTCTATACTTTACCAGAACAAGCCTACTATGTATCTTGCCTATGATGTTTTCGCTAGATGATCCTTGTCAGTAGTGCCATCCTCCCTAGTATCTTTATGGACGAATCATCTCTTGTTGTTGTGTTCTGTTACATGAATAAATATAGTTTTATAAAACAATAGGAGGGGTTACGTGTTCTACTATGTCGAGATATGAGGTGCATGTGTTGATGATCATCTCTGGGTATGTGCTAGAGCCATTGATGGGCACTCCAAAACTCGACAAAGTCCAATCGATCTCCCAATGTAAGGAAAATGAAGAAACGCGCAGTAAGAGTGCTTATGAGAACCCTACTTTTATTAGATATTTATCAGAATTTAAATAAATTTTTGTGGAGTCTAGTCTTATTTAACCTGCTTGGAAAGTAAAATTTTAATAGATTGTGATTGATGAAATATGTAGTTTAAAAGTTGTGAATCTCATGAAATGTGTATTGAAAATAAATTAAAAATAAAAATAAATTTTGAAAAAATGAAGACCAAACGGGACTTAGAGTGTGTTTGGTAGGGATTTTTGAAGGAAGAATTGATTTTTGAATAGTGATTTGATGGGAAATGTGTGGTTGAAAAAAAAGAAAAAAGTATTGATGTGATGGAAAATATTATTTTATTGAAAAATGTGTGATTGAAAATGAGAATTGATTTACTGTAGAAAAGGAGAATTTGTACCAAACAGGCGCGTGCGAACATTTTGTTCCATCCATTAAATTCCGACAGGCTGAAAGAAATAGTCTTCTATTTTGTTTTGATGTCGAAGAAAACCTTGTCCGCTAATGTGAAGGGACTTGGCCAAACGGCCGGCCAGTCTTTTCGTGTCCCATAGTCATAACCTGATTTTGCAGGCTACAACACATCACATTAATATAAATTTTTTTTTTTTCTTGGAACAAAATAAAAAAAAATGAAAGCCCGCCTTAGAGGTCTCAATTGGAGCTAAACCACGTATTTGAAACTTACAATTCAAAATCATACAATCATCAATTTATTATACGTAAGCTCGATTGACTATCGGATTTTCTTCTTCGATTTATGGTTGTCATGATAACGACCTTTTATAAATATATATAGCCCATGTTTGGTGTACATTAAAATTTTTATTTTCATTCTTCTATTCATTTTCAACTATAAATTCTCCATCAATCTACTATTTCAGAATCAGTGTTCTAAAATGCGTAATGCGTTGTGATTCGTCAAGAATCAAGAATAACAAGTTTAGGCGTGTCAATGTGAAAAATAAGCGCCATAATGCATTTCGTATTTTTAAGGCATTAAATATATTTTTATATAAAAAAATAAAATTTTTAATATATCATAAAAAATAGATTTTAAAAAAAAAGAAGGGATTAGACAGGATAGCGCGCATTGTGCACGCCTTTTAGATGGAAACACATTTTTCCCGTATTTCCCGAATTCGACGCGTTTACCACCCGCGTCGTGCCTAGGCGGCGCATTTGTGCGCTTTTTAGAATATGATCCAGAATACATTCTTCCAAAATAATGTAACTCAAACACAGACTATTTGGTAGGATTAAAATCATATTTTTAATAAATTTTGATAAAAGTCGATGAAAATGTGATTGAAAAATTGTAAATTTCATGAAATATGTGATTAAAATTAATCGTAGACTTTGATTCGAATTAAAATCTATATTTTACTCCCAATTAAACAGTGGCATAATTTCACAATGGATGCATATATCTGCATAGTTTTTTTCCTTATAAACTAACCGTGGATTGTTACATATATATAGACAACTCTTTCAAGATTCAATAAGACGTTAACCTTTAACAATTTAACAAATTCTTTGTTTAAAATTTATTTTGCATCAACTTTGCGATATGAGCGCCTGTTTGAGCCTCATTTCTTGTCCAAAAATGTATTTTGGAATAGTATTTTGATGAAGAATGTGTGATTACAAAATAAATAAAAATGTTTGAGTGTGTTTAAATATTTTTTTATTAAAAAAATGTGTAATTGAATATAAGAGAGAGAAAATGTATTTTGAAAACCAAATAAGGACATGTCTCGTATAGACTTTTTATTTGACCATATCCTCCAGCACTGCTTGGTTTTCAGTAAATTTGGATGAAAAATGTGATTAAAAAATTGATAAAAATTATCGATCCCTTAAAATGTATAATTAAAAATATTTGTTTTATCGATTTTTTAATTAAATAGAGTGGAAATTCTAAATTTTGGACGACGTTTTTTTCTTATGGAAAACATTGAAAAGAAAAGTCCACATTTTTGTCTAGGAACCGTCCAAAGATATCAAACAATTAATGACATGTGGGGATAGAGAGGGAGCACATCTATAATAAGAAACAAAAGATGACAAATTATTCAAATTCAGAGGGAGGTAAAAGTAGTACATAATTGTATAAAGGGGACATGTCTAGTTTTCCTTACAATCAAATTCGAGCTAGGTTTCGTAATGTGAAAGAAATTGAGGATATGTCTAGTAAGGTGTTTGTAATTAGTGGTGAAAAAATAGATAGTATTTATGAATCATAAAAAAATATATGGATAAAAAGTGATTTAATAAAAAATATTCTTTGATGAGATTTTGTTTGTTGTTCTATATTCTTTTATCCAAATCTCATACAACATTAAAATTTTCAAACAAGTCCAACAAAGTTTTGGGAAATTCACAAAACTAAGATCCTAAGCTTGTCTCGCGTAATCCTAAGCGAGGGGTTTTATCTGTAAAGATTTGGAGTTCCATCTTAAAAGGTCAACCTTATTAAGAGGAGTAACACAAACTCTTGTAAATTGGTCTATATTTTTATCTTTATTCGATATGAGATTTTATCTCTTTACATGCCCTGCAAAATGGTGGTTTGTTTGAGCAGACCAATCTTAAACTTCGTGTACCCAATTTTTTTTAGTCTTAATCGGATCGAATTGTTCGTTGGAATTAAATGGGCTCTGATACCATGTTAAGATTTGAGATTTCATCTTAAATGTCAACCTTATTAAGAGGAGTAGTCCAAACTCTTACAAATTGATCTATATTTTCATCTTTATTCGATGTGAGATTTTATCCTTTAACATTATCTTGTCTGTTCAAGCAATTATGTATATATATATTTTAATTTTTTAAGAGTGTAACACTAAAGCAAAACTTTAAGAATAAGCAAAAATAAAAAAGGGGGAAGGTGGCTATAATTATTAGTAAAGCGTGGGGTCGAGAGATAGAGGCAACAACAATTATTAGTAGAGAGGAGCGTCCACCTAATCAACAATGTTGAGGATTCCTAAATACGTCAAATCCATATTGCATTAGGTGTCTTTATGTCTAAAGATGTGAACTTTACACGAGCCATGTTTTCTTAAAATTATTAAAAAATTAGTACTAACGAATATATCCCTAGCTCCGCCCCTGATAAAGACCCATCGATTCGATTTGCTACACTATGATATCTACTTCAAATTAATTATTGTTTTTGTCAATGTTAAATCGACTACAGAAACAATCTGTTATTTCCTCTATTAGATTTATTAAAAGATATAAAATAATAAGGTCTTTAAGATCTCTACATTGGATGAAAAACTTATAATGTATGTGATTTTTGAGTCAAAGTTGAAGTTGAAGTTTGTTGGATTTGGATTCGACCACAATCTTGACAAAGAGGGTTAGGGCAAAGTTTGGCGATTGGATAATAGGAACATAAATGGGAGAGCATTTCAAATGACTTGATTTTTTACAATCTCAAATGATTCCTCACTTGCAAAAGAAACTTGCACTCGTGTGTTAATGTACTATGTTTTCTCAAAAAAGATTGTTTACTTGTTGAGACGTTGTATTATTGTAATGTTTTGAAATTGTGTCCATTATTTTTGTAGTAAATACTCGATCAATTCAACAAGTTGAGTACAAGCAAACACTGTTCAGCATGGCCATAATTTTGCTCAACCACCTCAAATTAGGTGAAGTTATAGACACAAAATAATTCACACGGTTGAAGGCCATTATTAAAAAGCTAGACATTGTTCAAGGAAAGAAGGCTTTACTTTCTAATTGTACTTAAAATAAATTAAGTTTGATTAATATCCTTACCAACAAGGTCGAGCGCCTTAACTACCAATCATTGTCTCACATGAATAAAAAGCTATATATATATATATATATATATATATTAGTATTTGATTTTCCATTTTGATAAATACCTTCAAGTTTGTGTGCAAAATTTGAATTTCAGCAATTTTATTCTTTCCTTCTTTACAATCTTGTGTAGAAAGAAACTATTCGTATTCTCCACATATTCGTCACAACTTTTTGAAAAAAGAAGTCACAGAAACAAAAGTGTCACATCACATAATGTTAAATACAACCAAGGTCACAAATATAGTTAATACGGATATAATACTGGTCCTGCGCATTCGACTTCTCAATTTTAGAAGAGACATATGATAGAAGTTACACGAAAATATATTTCAAATAAAACACACTGCAAATGTACGATTCGTTAAAAAGTAATAAAGTTAACTTTTTAAGTTCGAGTATCGTATCACAAGGATTGATTAGTTCTAATTCTAATTATCGTGACCTTAACCTTAACAATAAGAATGTGAATGTTTATTTTGATAAATTTATAACTAAATTAATGATGCAGATGCAATTATGAATGCTTTAACTAAACTGAATGAGATTTATGTCGAATACAAGTTGAAGTTTTTTTCTAATATATGATAAATGTACTAGATCTCGAATTCTTATGTAACAATATTTTTTAAATTTAGTTCTACACTTTGACACACGATTGAAATATTGAAAAATCAATGTTCCTAATTATTTAACAGTCCCTCTCGAGTAAAGTCAAACATATTCTAATATGTGACCTGACTATATCTCTATGGCTGATGTAAACATATAAGAATGCATGAGTTTTTTAGAGCACTTAAAAATTCACATAGGGTATAGCGATGTATTTCTATTTCCTATCGGACCATATGCTGATTTATGCCGCGTCGAACATATTTCCCTTATTTTGAATGCATGAAATCAGCCACCATACTCACACAATTACGTATGCAATAATTATGGAGAAATGAAATTCATATAAACCATTCAAACATCCCAAAAAAAATGTGTTTTTGATGTCAAAGATGTAAAACTAAAGATTAAAAATTTATATTACATTATTCATCGTTCTCCTAATACAAATAAATCTAGTCTAGCATGTTATGAAGAAAAAAACACAAAAAATATTGAAGAATCGACATCACCCAATATAATTCTTGAATTTATTCTCGTGATCTTGGCTTCGATTTTCATGTTCTTTGCTTGTTCTCTACTCCAAAAACTCTTCAAAGTATGTTGTAATACGTCCTCCTTACTTTTGAACGGCCCTAGGATTTTAAAAGACGCCTCAAAATTCGTTTCCATAATAGTTGTATTCAAATTAGGAAACTTGAAAATTTTGCCCTATTTGGCCTGGGCGGGTCCCAGGCTTAGAAAATGGCTCATGTTGATGATGTTGAGGGTCGGGCAATATAATTGGGCGGCTGCCCAGTTATAAACTTTCGTAAATTTTCTTTTCAGTCATTTTCTTCATTCTTTCTTACATCTTGGTCCTCCACATCAAATTATTTCAATTTTAGTGCTTCAACTTTTACTCAAATGCATATGAGTCCCCAAAATTTCATCAATTGACCAATTTATCATTCTTTCTTTTTCAAGACGGGTCCAAAACTGAAATAAGATAAAATTAACCTAAATTAAGTAAAATGCAATAATAAAACGATATAAAAGCTTAGTAATATGTCCTTAATAAGTGCATAGAAATGCACTTATCAATAAACTACATCAACTTCATAATATTCATCACAGATTCTGAGAGAAAATGATGTCACATAGAAAGCAAGGTCACATAACATAATTCTAAACGTTTGATGCAATTGCTTGTTACGACATCCCAAGTTTGATGCAAATTGTTTGTTGTGACGAGAAAAATGGTCAAGAAAGATTTTAACAACGGAAGCCACAATTCCGTTTCGTACATCTTCGCATAGGGTCAAGCATATCACATTGTCATTGTATATCTACCAATTTAGATCACGTTCGTTATTTTATGTAAATCAATTAATATCAATTTATTTTTATAAAATTCGCGAAATATAACCTGATTTATGAAAAATTTCTCAAATTTTTCTATTCTACAAATGTAATGTTGAATATATAATGGTAGTTATGAATTTTATCCACTATAACGTGTTCGGTAGAGATTAAAATTGGATTAAAATTGAAAAATTAGTCATTATTTACTTATTAGACGAGCGAGACCCAATAACGACTATATTTTCAATTTTAATTGGATTTTAAGCTTAGCCAAACATGTTCCTAATATATTCTTGGTAGTTCAGCCCCTCGAAACAATTATAATTGAGGGAATAAAAAAGGAGATGGTCCAGCATAGCACCCCACGACACGAAAGAAAAGAAAGCAAAACCAGCTCATGAAACTTTGCTTGTAATCTGCCTTTCCTCATGGGGCATCCGCATAATTGATGTTTGCAGCAAAAGGAGAAAAAATGACCATTGTACTATCCTTATAATGAATTGAGCATCTGAGAAAATTGATGTTCAATAAGCCAAACTAATGTTTTGATTCGACCGTAAAATTCAATTAAAACATAAATAAATAAGAATGAGTGATTGATAAATATGTAGTACTTGTGAGTATCACAAAATACGTGAATAAAATAAAATTATTTTTAAGAAAAAAAACTACCAAACATGCTTAGCTTTCAAAGGCCCGTACTACGTGTACTGGGGATTGCTAGGGACAAGTGTCTCCTTGGCACTTGTATAGGGGGATATCATGTACAATTGACATTACCCTTGTTCATCTTAACTTTCGATTAAATGATTTTAAAATCTCGTTTGATTTTAAATATTTTCAAAATACATTTTTCTTTCTTTTATTTTTAACAATACATTTTTAAATAAAATAATATTATATGTAAATTAAAAAAAATCTTATTTTTTAATTATATATTTTCTATCAAATTACTATTTCAAAATACATTTTTAACAAAAAATGGAGTTCAAACTTTAAATGTTGATTCAGATATTTGAAAGATATCAAACAAATTAAGGTTTTGCCATTTGTACACCGAACTGATGCCTCGGTATGCACTTCCCTCACCATAGAAGAGGGGCATTAGGATGAGACCCGCTAATTAATTAATTAATGAACCTCACCTTAATGTGAGAAATTGTAAAAATTACAATCTCCTGATTGTACACCAAGTACACCAAGCATTGTTGAAGCCTATATATTATTGCTTACGTTATACTTCTTTCTGTATATGATCTATAGTTTTTAACCCAAAATTGCTGGCCTGTCGAGGACACAGTCATTTTCAGAGCCTAATGTAGAAATGGTCGTCAAAATCAATAAGCAAACAAATCTCAGCTATCAATATTATAAAATAAACGACTAAATCATTCACATGGTCAAATTTCCAATCAATTCTTGAAATTTTTTAACAATTTGAATTTGCAGCTATCACATTCTACTAAAAATCATTCATTGCAAGATAAAACAAGATAATTAAAAATCCCCTTCCAAAGAATACAAGAGCAAGCCATTCTGTACCCCTTCAAATGAACTCTCTATATTTGACAATATGCTAAGGTGTGATTCCAGGGGGAGAGCTCCTCGACTCTTGCGGCGGTGTTTGGCTGTCGGATCCTTTCTCAGACGAATGGTGTATCCCATCATCAGTGTCACCTCTATTCATATCCTCCATCATTCTCACCACTTCTTGCATTGCCGGCCTTTGATCCGGCACCGATGCAACACAAGCCATTCCTATCTGAAGAAGTTGCACCATCTCTTCTTCAACATTATGATACCTCATTAGCTCGATGTCAAACACCTCCGCCGTCCACTCCTCCCGCACTACACTTTGTACCCATCTAGGCAAATCAATCCCTTCTTCACCTAATGAAGCTTGATTTGGTGCTTTGCCGGTCAACAGCTCTAATAATAACACTCCAAAACTGTAGACGTCGGATTTAAATGTGACTTTACGGGTTTCGAGGACCTCAGGTGCACGATAGCCCATTACGCGATGATTGGGTGGGGTTGAGCTTGAGAAGAGTTGGTTGAGCCCAAAATCTGATACACAAGCATCGCGGTTGTCTAGCCTGAGGATGATGTTAGATGACTTGATGTTGCCGTGGACTACTTTTGCCAATACATGCAAGTGCACGAGGCCTCTTGCTGCACTCAATGCTATTCTCATTCTGTTGTCCCAGTCCAGTGGGGTGTGCCCTGAGCCTCGACTACCTATTGAACAATAGACATAAACTTACGTTAAACATCACTCTTACCGTTCACAAATTCGTGTGCTCTATCTTGTAAAACTAGTAATAACTTGACGGGGCAATTTTTTGGCCTAAAAGATCAACTCAAGCGATGCAATGCGCACATATACTGAACATACCATACGAATAGGAAGTCATCAAACCTGGTAACATTAAAAACTAGGTAGCAATAAAAGAATAAGAACAAGCTCAAATTCAATTGATATTACCCTTTTTCAAAGAATTAGCATCATTTAGAGAATGTTTGGCAAAGTTTAATAAGTAAATAAATAAGTTTTTTAATTTATTATATTTGTTAAACTTAGGGTGCGTTTGATTGCAATGGTGGAAAATGGGTGGAAAGAAAATGTTTTACAGGGAAAATGTTTGCCTAGAAAATGTTTTGCAGGGAAAATGATTTCAAGTGTGTTTGATTGATATAATTTTCCACCCGGAAAATTTTTAAATTTTTTATTCGTTTGGCTTTGTTTTACATGGAAATTGTCCATTAAAGTGATATTTTTTTCCACAATTGGTTATAAAATTTGTTTCCATTGCCAAAAAGTAAAAAAAAAAAGGGAAAAAAAATTGTTTCCTAAAAAATCATTTTTTTCATCAAAGTTTAGTGTTCGTTTGACTTTATTTTACATGGAAATTGTCCATTAAAGTGAAATTTTTTTTTACCATTGGCTATGAAATTTGTTTCCATTGCAAAAAAAAAAAAAAAATTTCAGCCAGCCTGGAAAATTTTTTCTCACCAAAAAGGCGGGAAAATATTTTCATCAAAAAGCCGGAAAATGCACACGTGTGGGCTAAACCCGGAAAATATTTTCCGTGGAAAATTTCGCCTATCAAACAGCCAAAAAAGTGGAAAGTGGAAAATATTTTCCTAGTTGCCTGGAAAATAAGGCGTATCAAACACGCCCTTATAATTAAATTGCTTATTTTGAGTTACTTTAACAAAAATAACTTCTTTTTACTTGGAAGTCAAAAAAAGTGACATCATTTTATGGTTAGACATGTGACCACTGGTGACTTGATGAAGAGGTAAAAGAATAGGGTTGCTATGATATTTTATTTGTTCATCATTAAAGAGGAGAAAAGCATGTCGGTTGAAAATATTGGGAATCTGTTGAAATATTGTCGTAGCACCAAAGCCACTCAACTCATTCATCTTAATAACAAAATATATTATTCAGATTTCAATATTTAATACAAAAATTAAAATTAAAATTTACATAACAAAATAAAAAGAAATTTGAATGAATAAATTATTAAGTAAATGGTTATGAACCAAGGTGAAAAAATGAATTGTCACATTCAACTCTGTTAAGTGTGTACCCAATTTCAGCTCACATGTATAAAAATTAGCCCAGCTTTTGAGGAATTGAAACTGAACAAAATGGTCCACTCCACGTTGAAAAAGATTATTTGTTTAACTTTATTAGACTGGCAGGCACGGCCAAACGTACTCACTCTAAATTATAAAATTCACAAAATATCAGTTGAAATGGTCTGTATAAACCCCACCCCCACGCCCCCCCAAAATAAAAAAAAAGAAGTTGGGTGGTCCGTGGCATTCTCCAATAATTGAATGGTGAAACAATTTTTCAGAAATGTAAAAACTTATCGTGAACTGAAATTCTTTAAAAATTATCCAAAAAGATAGAGAAGAGGAACTAGAATATACTGAGAAATAATCAAGAACTGGAGAAATTTTTGAATCATATCCAATGAAAATGAAAAATCTTGGAAGTTTTAAGGGGAAGAAGAAGAGTACCATACCATGAAGAAGAGCAGATAAGCTACCAGCAGGCATATAATCAAAGACCAACAATTTCTCATCTTTAGAATAGTAAAAGGCTCTTAATGGCAGCACATTTTCATGCTTAATCTTCCCCAAAACTTCCATTTGCTGTTCAAATTCTTTCTTTGAAGCCACCACATCTTTTAGCCTCTTCACCACAACAATGCTGCCTTCTTCTAACACTGCTTTATAACTAGTACCAACACTTCCTTTTCCTAATACTTCTGCTGAAGCCCTTAACAAATCCTCCAGATCGAAACTATAAGCCCCCGCCTCGAAGAATACCAGTTTATTCCTCTCAGTTTCTGCTGAACCACCAGTTATGTCGTCTTTGGACGACGATGTTCCGGCCTCTCCAGCTGCCCCTGCCGCTGCCCTTGAGACTGCCGGTGGTTTCTGCACTTTGGTTGAGTCTTTTTGTCTTTGCCTTCTTCGACAGCAAAGATAGAGGATTACAAGTATTAGTAGTAATCCCAGCGCTGCACCTACTGATATTCCTATAATGGCAGCAGTAGAGAGCTTTTTAGACTTTTTGTGGGATGGGGTGATTTTTGGTGGTGCTGATGGGGCAGGAGAAGGTGAAGGGAAAAATGGGTTGCACGGTGGCAATGGTCCGCCGCATAAATCAATATTACCGGTGAAAGCCGATGGAGGGAATCTCGACAGTGATCGGGGAATTGAACCATTCAGGCGATTGTTTGAGACGTTGAAATTCAACAGGCCTGGTTGATTAATGCTCGGAAGTGTGCCGTTGAAGCCATTGTTCTCGAGAAAAATGCCCGTCAACTGAGTTAAATTGTTAACGGCAAAAGGGATTGGTCCAGTAAAGTTGTTTGAAGAGATGTCCAACCGGGTCAGCCGAGTCAACTCAGTTACACTCGCTGGAAACTCGCCGGAGAACTGGTTGTTCTGGAGGTAGAGGCTCCGTAGGTGCTCGAGTTTAGAGAAATCAGGCGGAATTGAACCAGTAAGCCTGTTTGAACGCAGACTCAGAACTCGTAGCTGAGTCAAACGAACCAGTGTGTCAGACGGAATCTCACCCACGAGTCCAACCCCGGGAAGCCTCAAATAATACACAGACGAATTTGTGGGGTCACATTGAACGCCAACCCAATTGCATGCCGAATCAGATTCATTCCACCGGAGACGATTCTCATGTGGAATTTGGGATAGGAAAGCAAGGAGCGCTTGCTTATCCTGAGTCGGCTCCGAGTTGACTCTGTAAAACCCCTGTATAAACAGTATGAACACGGCAGAAAATAAACACCCAGATTGTAGAACCCACCCCATTTTTTCCTTCCTTGTTTCACTCAGTGTAAACGATAAACCCAACCCAGATCTTAATAATGAGATTGGAACGGCGGCTTGTGGCGGCGGTTTTTAAGAGACAAAAATTCGATTCTCCGGCGAGAACCCATGCGAAAATTAGTGCGGGTATGTTATGTATATTTGAAGAGAGTCGGGGGAGCGACGAGTGAGTTGGAGTGTAATGTGTAAGGGAAAAAAATGAATGTCACTAATGAAGACAAGAAAAAATAGTTGACCAAATTTTTACTGCCCTGTTTGAATGAATTAACATTTATTAGTATTAAAAATATAAATACAGATAAGTAAAACGTAATTAATTTACGAGTAATACTATTTCAATCCTCTTACATTTACAGAAATGAATGTTGGACTAAAAAAAATATAGTTCAAGCAGCCAATTAACGTGTAAGCATTAGTGACATTAAAATTACAAATTTAATTAAATAAAAAGAATTATGACCCATTTAATAATATCTATGACATGCTGACATCTAGACTGATGTTCAACCCTACTGATGTTAGATAACATTTTTTCTTAACCTTAAAAAAAAGAGCATCACTAATTCTTACTAAAGAAATATGGAAAACCATATTTTCTTTCTAAATAATGTTATATAGTTTCAATGTGGTTACAACCCACAATTTAGGTAGCACTACATGATATGTTAAATAAGAAGTGAAATTAAATGATTTTACATATCATTTCGTACCATATTATCATCACCTAGATTGATGCTGTAATCCCAATACGGCTAAATAGTAGTGTTTTAAAACCCGGCCTGATCTGACTGGTTCAACTGAAAAAATTGAGAACTGATACCAAAATTGGTCTGGTTAGGCTTATAAAACTTCTAACTGAAAACTCGTCTCAAACCCCATTAAACCGGTCAATTTTTGGAAAACTCGTGACCAATTTCTGGTTTAACCGATTCAACCTATGTCAATATATATTTTTTCAAAATTTTAAATGTATATATTTTTTAATTTTTTTTTTAAAATCATCAGTTCGACCGTGATTCGACATTTTGACTCTTGACTAT
Organism: Fraxinus americana; assembly: GCA_035079005.1. Lineage (NCBI taxonomy): Eukaryota > Viridiplantae > Streptophyta > Magnoliopsida > Lamiales > Oleaceae > Fraxinus > Fraxinus americana. Next base: position 16,307,313 of record CM068717.1, on the reverse strand, counting down.
TTCCTTTTTTCGAGTTGATGATCGGATCGATTTTTAAAATATTGCTAAATAGCATTTCTACTTAAAAAACAAATGAGGGTAGGGTTTCACTTGTTCAAACCAAATCATGTCTATGTGACAAATCTAGCCCTATCTTTGGTATCCAAAGTTTATTTTGGTTTGATTGAGTTCAACGTTAGATTCGTAGCATCCAAAGTTTATTTTTGTCCAACTTTAGATTGACACGCGAGACGAGCTTTTGATGAAATGAATTTACATTTTCAATATAAATAATTTTATTTAGTGTTACGGGTGCTTAGCGGTGAAAGCTTCACTTGATAAATTAAAATGACCAAATTACCTCGTAGACTCGTAATTACTCGCGACACCAAACAATATCATGTTTGGTAAAAATTAAAATTTAGATTTTAATCTAAATTAAAATATTTTATGAAAACTACAACTTTTCAACCATATCTTCTATATATTAAAAGTGGCTATATAACGGAATTTCTTGTTTTTAACGGAAAAACTAACGGAATTTGTTATTTTAACGGACTAAGTAACGGAATTTCTTGTTTTAAACATGCAGCAGCACATTCTTTCAGTATTTTTATCATAACTTTGTATTTCGATATCCGATTGAGGCGATTCAAAATGCGTTGGAAAGCTAACTCATCTGGCTACAACTTTGATTCATACATCATTCTCCAATTCGATTACTTTCTATGCCAAAAATAGGTCTCAATATGAGGCTAAAACATCATAGCATAACTTTTCGGTTGGAAATTGATTTGTGATCATCTTTTGACTAAATTTGATTCCATTGACGTCTTCCTTTATCCAATTGACTCCGAGTATTCTCAAATCTTCATCGTGAGGTTCGGCACAACTTTTAAGTATTTACATTTTAGTCCCCGAACTTTGGATCCCTTACAATTTAGCCCTTTCTCCAAATTTGTCAACTTTTGCTTATTTTCTTCGATCTCACCAATTTACATCACAACATTAAAATCACACATCTAATTATTTATCAATTACATAAACATTACATCATTAATTATTTAATTAACAAAAAAATTACATCTTTATTAATAACAAATTAATTCTTGAACAAAACTATTAAATAAAACGTGCAATGCACGTTCCTTGCACCTAGTATTATATCAATTTTGATCAAAATTTATTAAAATTTTGATTTTGATCCCTATGGAACGAACATGAACTTGGTTGAAATTTTGCCTGTCCGTCCGGCCTGCCAAAGGGTATGGCTGGCAATTGATTTGAAGAATAAGGAGTATAGGAAAAGAAAGAAAAAGTGAAGGAATGATGACACATTGACACATGTTTGATGCTGTATTAGCTGTAAAGCAGAAAGACAAAAGCTGTTCTTTCTTTCTTCTTCTCCAATTCCAACCAAATGTATTGCGAACCTTTACTTCATAACTCACACTACAACGTTTGATGTTTCGTGTGCTGTGCTATTGTCAAACCTGCTTGTTTATTTTATGTAAGTTTTAAATTGGCCAAATTATTTAGACGGAATTACATAATTTAAAATAAAAAATCACTTATAAATTATTTTTAGATGGTTTTCAAACAAATCAATTTATCCTAAATTTGAATATCATAATCAATAATTAAAGCAGTAAATAATACCAAAGATGATCACGGATAAACTTTAACTGAGTAAAAGTTTCGAGCACTTTGTTAGATAATAATTCACTCTAAATTGAAGCAAACTTACACTACGGTCCAAACCCTTCTACCTTGTATAATTTCCAACCTCAATTCCTGAAGTCTTCCTTGATCCTACTAGAGGTGTGCTTTTTAAAAAAAAAAAATAAAAAAATCATGACTCTTGATTTATACCGCAGCCCTCCTAGACTGCGTGTCCCTAAATCCAGATCCCGACTCTTGATACATTACCTTAATTCTCTGGAATGTGTGCTTTTACAATAGCTTCCGATCCCTGATATTGATTTATCTTCGGGTTGGTGTTTAATCAAAAGATCTTTGTGAGTTTTAATCTCGTAGGCTGATGCAAGAGATATTGGAATATATTTTTGGCTTTCAAAGAATAAACTCCGGACTTATAACAAGTCTCTACTAATTGAATCAATATATAGGTTGAATAATGAACAAATAATATTGTAGTTGAATCAAGGAATCAATGAAATGATGTTTGAATCTTCAAAGAATGATCTCTATAATCAAAATATTGTACTTTTGGACGTCTCATAGGATGTATATTTTATGATGGGTAGTGTTTGGTATGAAAAGGAACTCAAAATTAGTTTGAGAATCGAATGTTACTACTTCTCAGATAACGACGTCACTTGAGCGTCAAGTCAGCGACATGGGAGCCGCAACTGAGCAGTTGTCAGTATTTTCATCGTAACTTTCTCTTCCAATATCCCTTTGAGGTGATTCAAATATGTTGGAAAGCTAAGTCAAATGGCTACAATTCTTTTAGGTATAACTTTGTCCAAATTTCAATGTTTCCAATGTGAAAATTGTGTTTCAAGTTGCAATTGAGAATTTGGAGCATAACATGTGTGGCTCTTTCACAGTCTTTAGACTTCTAATTGTGTTCCAATGATCATGTGTGATTTTCTTAAACATCTTGGACTTCTTCAAGGCATATACTACCAATTTCAACTCTTTTGCTATAACTAAGACTCAATAACTCATATTTTGACTTTGATTTCAATTTGATAAACTCCTAATACAATTCAACTAGGACATGATTTTAATTAAGGAATTGTAAATTACAAATTTCAAAATTGCCAATAATAATTTGGACTCAACATTTTAGAAAAAAATTACCTATTATGCTCATTTTGCCATGTAAGAGGTGGACGGGGAGGACTAACAATGAACATTAATCAAAGTTTGAGGGTTGATTTAGAACAATTTTTAGAGGATGAATTTAGAACATGGAGCCAAGTCTGGGAACACTAGGCGTCTCAGGGATTTAGTTGGGTCAAGTTACCTCGTTAGTAAAATTCAAACATTTGTACAATCATTGAACGATCAAAATCAAGGATGGAATCGACCAATCACTAAGTGATCCTTTGAAACTAGAGCAATGCTATTCATACTGAGAAAACTTACGGAATGCAATACGGATACAGTTGGATAGCACACTGTGTTTTGATAGGTGTTGCTTTTTTTTATCTAGTTTGTGCAAATAGCATTGCACTTGAATCTAAACAAGTCCACCCAAGAAAAAGATCGACATAAATAGAATAAAGGTCACAGGCATCATACTATATGTAACTGGGATACAACAAAATGACATAAATACATTGACAAATTTCGGAAAGTAATAAAATGGAGCGTTCTAGTTCCACCCATTTTATTGGTGAAACGAGGGCTTAAAGTCTAATATGAAAATAGAGAAAAGGGGCTTTGTGTTAGGGCTTTGTTGTAAGCCCACACCTTTAGCTTATAAAAATGAGCCAAGCGACAATTATTATTAGAAAACACATAACTCAACAACAAAAATAACAGTTACATATATTTGGAGTTTGCGGATGTCAAATTTCACTTAAGTTGATATAGAAGAACACTCACCAAAGTTGGGTTTGCTTGACTACAAAGAATAAAGTGGAAATTACACAAAACCCTTCTTTTCAATATCCATTTTCAAAAATCAGACCACAAGTTTCACTTTTCAAAAATCAGATATTTTATATTTATAGATTAAATATTAATTATATAATAATCATTTTAATTTCCAAACCCTAATCACTCACTTCTCTCCATCTCCCTCTCTCTCCTCGATCTACCTTCCAACTGGCGCCCTTCCCACCTTTCCACTGGAACCCCCATCGACGACGATGCAGCTTTGAGCTCATAGTAGCTTTGCCCGGTGGTGCAACATTTAGGACCGCCACGCGTAACCGGTAGGACCGTCGCACCCACGCCCTTCTTCTCTGCATCGTGATTTTGTAATGATTTTTGTTGGTGAGGTGGTGGTGTACGGTAGCATTGAGGCCTGACTCCATGCCAGCGGAGGCGCAGTTGTTGATCTGTTATGGGTGTGTGCTGATTTGTTGCGGGTGTGCTGGTTTTTGTGCGGTTGCGTGTGGTGGAGATGGGCAATTTGTTGTGTATGCCCATCTGTGTGTTGCGTGTGTGATTTATGTTATTTTGGCGATGGTGGCGATAGTGACGGGTGGTGGTTATGGTTGTTTGTGAGATTGCGGGTGGTGGCGGTGGGCGATCCGTGTTGTTTTAGCGGTGGTGGCTAGTGGTGGCAGTGGAGTTGGATGTGGAGTTGTACGGTGTCGTGGCGGCGGTGGTGATGACTGGTGGCAATGGAGGTGTGTGGTAGGAACGAAGATTTCTGGTGGTGAGGTGGAGGTGGAGGCGTGCGGTGGTGTTTAACAACTGTGTTGTGGCGGTGAAATAATATGTGACTGACTAAATTAATTTGTGAAGTAAAAAATTCTTGATTTATGACTTGTGACCTGGCCTGTGACTTAATTTGTGACTTGTGACCTGGGCTGTGACTCTTGACTTATGACTTGTGACCTGAACTAGGACTTGTGATATGGGTTGTGACTCTTGACTTGTGACTTGTGACCTGAGTTGTGACGTGTGACATGGGCTGTGATTGTGACCTGGGTTGTGACCGTAAAGAAAACATGTTAACCGTACAAAAAAATATAGTGGAGCAGTCGCCGGAAAAATCGATGCCGGAACGATCGCTGGAATAGTCACCGGAACGGTCGTTGGAAAGTTAACCGGAGTAGGGCGGTGATCGGAACGGTCGCCGAAGCTGTAGGGGTGGTGAAGGTGGGATGTGTTAATTATATTATATTATAATTAAATATTTAATAATAAATTAATTTAATAATCTATTATTTCATAAATAAAAATTTAAAAAAAAATCTGATTTTGGTAACTTTAAACTTGTGTTCTTATTTTTGAAATAAACTAAACTTATACTCTTGAATATGTAATGTTCCCAAGAGTAAATGCTTATTATGGGCTTGAATATATATATATACACACACACACACTATGGCATGTCTAGTGAAACTTGAATGTTCGATGTTTGGCGAAGATAGAGAAGATCAGAGACAGAGATAAGTTTTGAGGTCTTAGTATCAGATAAATGAGTTACAGGACCTGCTTGGGAATTGAGAAAAATTAGAAATGGTTGGTGATGCATGAGGTAGATTTAGACAGGATCGAGTCTCATGGATAAAAACTGGCAGAAGTTACTATAATGATTTAAGAAACCAAAATGCAACATTAGTTTTAGTATGCATATTATAAAAACGTTAGCAAGAATGACTCATTATTGTGACAAAAATTGAAGGAACCAATGACACCTTTGACTACCACAATGGTTAGGGCTGAGTTTAAATCGATCCACACACCACAACATTGCTCCAACGCCAAAGCTCAACCAACAATACCACTAAGGTTATCCACAAAAGATTTATCACATAAAGGGAGACTACTGAAGGTAGCGCTCACAAAGAGAAGAGAAGGAAGAATAGGTTGCTTCACTTACACTCACCAAGGGGCTCATGAAGAACAAAGGGAAGACAACTCACGGCTACCTAAATTTTCTCTCATCCACGGCCTCTGCTGCCACTATTACTCTCTCTATTCACCACATTTGAACAATTCACAAAGAAAAGGCAAAATATATATAGGCTGATAATTAGTTAGGTCAACCACACAAATGGGCCAATTCCATAATTAGGTCCCATGCTCCACAACTCAATGGTCATCACTACGAAATGGACCATAAGCAACATTAATTAAAAGTTTCTTCAAATGGCCAGATTATGTTTTGGGTCAAACTTTTGATTTGGTTTTCAAATTGTGGTGTTAATTCAATCCTCGATCAAAACCTATAAATCAAACTCAAAACGTCAAATATCATGTCCTGAGATTTTTTGGGTATCAAAAAAAAAAAAAAAACCCAACAAATCTTCACCTGATCCACCTAATAAACATGTAAGCAAAAAATATCAAGTTAATATTTGCCCAACCAAGATATCCAAATTAACTTGGAAGTCATAAACCTTACCAATGTCTGGCACCCGAAACATATGCAATACCTGCTAAGTGTACTCACCAAGGGCTATGGTAAGAAAAATCCTAGTACAATAAAAATGCACAGTGAGCCAAACTACACATTTTATACCTAACTTTTAAGTAATACAACTTCAGAGAAAACATCATATCCTACTATAATAAAAATGCTAGTTTTGGAATCACTGTAGATGCAACAGTAAAGTAATGACATGTTACTGTTCATTTTTCCAGATTTCACTCTCGGGTCCTCCAATTTTGTGCATTATTTCGGTAATTCTTGCCAAAATTTGCACAGACCGAGGATTGTGTTGGTTGTAAGAGATGTGCAAGCTAAAATTGAGAATTGAAGTTGGATGTTTGATGTATTCATTTTTTATCGTTTAGAAAAAAAGGATTGAAAGTTGATTATGTATGCTCAGTAACAAAAACAAAAACAGTGGTCGCGTTAGGATTTTTATTAGAAATTGAGTTTTGTATATGATTTCTAGGCTTGTAATTTAAACTATTTTGTTTTGTTTCTATTTAGTGCATATATGAAATAATGATGGATATGAAATAACAAGAAGTGCAAAGATTTATGTTTTTTCGGGTTGCAAGATATTTCAAGAAATGACAATGGCAGTGTGTTGGTGCTGAGGAAGATTTTAAATCAAATGGCTGTTCTAAAGATACTCATTCCATTAAATGCCCATCTACTTCTTAAAAAAAATAATATAATATTTGGAATTGAAAAGTAAAATTGAAGAGAAAAAGATTGGTTTTTTTACAATGATGAATGAGGAATTATTTTGGGTGTGCGCACATATTACAAACACAGTATTCTAACTTTTCTTACACATACATTTCACTCAAGAAGGAAGAAGGAATGAGAAACTTCATCACTTCATAACTTTACTGCGAAAAAGGTGAGTTCTCTTCCAAGGCGAAAAAAGATCTGTGCGGGTGCAGAGACCAGATCCGATCTCCCCACGGGCATGGATCTTCGTACCATATCTTAGAGACACGGCTTGTCTTGGAGTCACGGCTCCGAGACACGGTCCCCGTGTCTCCACCGTGTCTGTGAGACACGGAGACTCCGTGTCTCGGAGAAACGGTTGGAGATCCGTGTCTCGAGATCGTTTTCGAGACATGGGTACACCCCACATGCGTCCCACCTCGGAAAATAACTTCTATTTTTAAATTTGAATTTATTTTTTAATTAAATGGTGTTTTTTTAATAATTAGTGCAGATATCTTTGGAATATATACTATCTTCAGATCACTGGTTTTCTACTTCAATCAGTCAATTTCCAAATTATCAGTATATTAAAGATTTTGTAGAGTTGATTATTGCAGATCAACAAGTATCTTTATTGAGTAGTAACTTTCATGGATTTATATATGGAGTGATTTATAGAGTAGAGGAAGATCAACAATTTAGTAGTAAATTGGTTCATGAATTTGTAATGAGGCTTGTAGATTGTGGTAAAAACAATGAACTTTGGGTGAAATTAGATAATCATTTGGCCCGCTTTAGCCTGCATGAGTTTTATCTTATCATCGGATTACCTTGCTATGAAGTATCAGTTAATCTTGACTTCAACGTTCGATTTAGAAGTTAATATTTTAATGGTGCAAGGAGAATTAGTATGACTATACTTTCTGAAACATTTCATCTTTGTCAACATTAAGAAGATAAATTTAAACTAGGGTTGGTTATGTTGGTAGAGTGTGTTTTGAAACCTACCAGAAGATATATTGATTACAAAACTCTAGACATGGTTGAGCTGCTTAATGAATTCCTTGCATATCCATGGGGCCATATAGCTTATTTTGTCTTATTAAACTCACTGCGAGAATCTCAAGCGGAGAGAGCATATAGACTGCAACTAAATCAGCAAAATAAATGTAAATATTCACTACACGGATATCCACTTACATTTCAGGTATTTTCTTCAATTCTTTTATTTTTCATCGATGGAAATATAGTTTATATATAATAAATTTTACTTATATCTAATATTTAAATTCAATTATGTTTCAGTATTGGATATACGAAACTTTTCCACAAATTGGACAGAAATTTGGCCATCGTAAATACAAAACTTTACATAGTCCAAGAATGTATATGTGGAAGCCGAATAAATTTTTTATAGAGAAAAAAGTTAGGCAATTTTTGGCTAGCGATGAGGTAATTTAATTATTTAAGCACCTAATTATATTTCTTTGTCATTCTCCAAACAAAAGTCACAACAAATCATTTACATCATTTCATTATAGATTCAAGTGATTGCAGTCTTAGATCCTACTGAGGAAGAGTTGCAGACAGTGTGGTATACAACTATTTCATTGTCAGGTGATGCTCAACATAATTACTAGATGACACTGTGAGTGGAGAAATCAGTAATGTAGTCGCAGGTACCACTGACAACGCCGACAAGGACAACATGCCTGATCCTATGACATATACTTCAGTTGGACCTAGCACAAGTTTTGCTCTTGTTGGCTCCAATTATGTGGCCAGAGAAGAAATAGAGGGAATACTTGATACATATAGGACGTGGTATCAGATGTATCAGGTTTGTGCAATAGGTTGAAAACAAGCATTGTTGAGGAATCAGGAAGACAACAAGAAAGCCAATACCAAGCAATTCTTGACAACCAAAAAAAAAAAAATTGTTTGAACAACAGCAGAAGTGGCAGCAAGACATCTTTTAACAACAGCAAGAGAGGCAACAACACTATCAGGCATGCAGTCTAGCATGCAAAATTACGTGGATACCAGTTTGACTTCACTGAGATGTTATATAGATGAACAGAATAGCAACATGCTCAACAAATTATCAGATGAGAATCAAACATGGAAGCTGTTATAGCTTTCTTCCAACATGATGTTCATATTCATAGTACTCCAATTCCAAAGGATACATCCACATCTGAACAAATTGAAGACGTTGAGAGGTTGAGCAAAGAAAGAAAATTTAAGGGAAAAAAAGTAGAGTCTTCTTCAAAGAACGGTTATCATTTATAAGACTATCCTATGGATAGGTACAAAATAATTAGAGATTGGATGTTAAAGAATCCTTCCAGGTAACCAATCTAATTAACTTGAATATTATAATTTTATGTTAATTTATTTAAAACTTAATTACTTTATGCAGTGCATATTGGGACGAAGGAACTGACAATTTGTTCAAAAAAGACACGTTGAAAGCTATAATGGATACAACGCAAGATATTACTACTGTGTTTAGTAAACTTCATTCATCATAATATATTTCCTTACTTTATATATTTAATTTACATTTATTTATTTCATTAGAATCTTGACGTGAAGTTGAAATTGTTAAGGCGGCTGATCAAAGACGGTTGCACCCTTGTTTCTAAGGAATATGCAATTCTCGATTTCAGATTTGAATATGAATGTACTCACCAATTGATGATGCAGAGAAACGTACAAGATGGAACTGCAAGTAAACAACCACGAGATGTTATTCTTTTACAACAATACGTAAATGGCAATTTACCAACAGCTGGTCGTCCATGAATAGTACGCAATTTTCTATTAATTTCATGTTCTTATCCAGGCAACGACTAGTACCTATTTTTTGTGAATTTTTGCGAATGAAAATTCCACATATGTGATTGTAGTCACAGTGTTCATACACCGCAGCAGGTGTTAGCATATGCAAATTCAGTATTAAATGTTGTTCAATTTTTCTTAGTATTTTTGGAGTTTTCCACCAGCCAAAATATAAGGAAACATAGAAACAAACGGATGGAAATGGACATCATACCTTACCCACCTTGTGCAAATAATGGATGAGCATTTAAACTATTTTGTAAAATTTATATTTCTCGTAATCATTTAATCTAACATAAGATTTTTTCCATAGGCCAAACTGTGCAATTTTTTTGCTAAAATACATAGAATGTTTCATTCTTGGATATCCCATAGAATCAGTTTCTCCAGACAGGATGACTATACCGGAGAAAGTTTGTCGTCGACATTTGCTATAATGAATCTACGTCGTTGATCTACACATCTGAGAAAACAAACTACTGGAAAGGTAACATATGAAATTATGGGCATTAGGACTATTAGAGTTGGAACATTTTTCCTGCAATGTCTATAATTGTATTTTTGGTGTTTTGTTAAGGTTTTCCTTTGTTTTAATATACGAGGTTGAAAATTCATTTGATAAGATGCATTCTGGGTTAGAAAAGATGAAGATTGCTAAAAAGCAAGGTGTGTTAATTATTTTCCTGATGAAATAATATGCTAAAGTTTATTTCTCATAAATTGTTTTTTCTTTGCAGATACTAGAGTAGAGAAATTATCAAAAGCGGCTTATCAAAAGCAGCCCATGTTGTTATCCTAATTAACAATAGTTTCATATGTGTAATTTAATTTGAATATTCAAGTTCGTAAATTTGTATTGATATATTGAAGTCAATTCTTTTTTTTTTTTTTTGCAACATTGTAAGAGATAGTTTTCCATGAAAATGTGTTAACTTTGCGGCGACTTCTGCTGTAAACTCATGAGAATTTATTTGTGTAGATAAAATGTTTAGCTTGGTGCTTAAACAAAATGTGTGTACCAATTTTGCAATTACCAATTCAAAATCATGATTCAAGTAGTTGGACATTCCAAGCAACATGAACTAGCATTTTTTTGGGGAGAATGTATGCGTTTACGATTAAAAACGGGGAAAATTCTTGGCTAACGACGTCTTTTGTCAAGAATATTAAAATAGGTTTAGCAAAAAAGAAAGGCTTGAAGAGAACTGCACTCTCGGAGATGAGCGGAGACTAAGTTTCCGCTGCGGAGACCTAAGTCTCTGCTGAGCGGAGATCAGCGGAGATAGTCTTTGCTGAGGGGAGACAGAAACTCCGTTGTGCGAGGACTTGTCTCCGGACATAGCGGAGAGAAACTTGCACGCCCTTTTTTTATTATTATTAGAAAATAACTTAAACAATGTACTTTTACCTATATTTTAACTTCCTCACGTCACCCCTCCATGCCTACCATCCTCCATTTTTATACATTATAGTATTTCATCACCCCTCCATATATTTTCTTTATATCGTCTCTCTCATAAAAAAAAAAAAAAAAAAAACCTCGACAACTTTAGAAATTGAATTTCACATACAATTCTGAATTACTAATTGAATTACACTTCCTAATCGGTAATAATTTCTCTATTTCAATGCATATTGCATTTGTGTGCTGCATATATTGTAATGGTTGTTGAAATGCTTTACGAATTTTGAGTTACAGACGCAAATAATTAAATCATTGGCAGGAATTACATCATAAAAAAAGTTAATTCTCTTTTTTATATTACATAATTTAATTCACCCAAACTGAATTCTGCATTTTGTATTCACATCTGTGTTGTATCTTTACTAATTTGAAAATTTGTTCTCCCAGAGTGAAAGCCATATAGAAACTATACTTTTCCTAGAAAAATCTTATGAAATTAACAATCTTTCCGGAAAAAATGTTGAGTTTTTTTGTGGGGAGGGCATTAATTGTATCAAATTTTGCTTTTCTAGAGTACCAACTGACGTTTGACTTAGGATTGAGAATAATAGTTTCTAATTTTGAAATATAAATTTCCTTTCTTAAAATAAACATTTATATTGTTAATTATTTGTCAGGATGGGAAGACAATGTTGGATGCCTACATCTGTAGAGCTTGATATCCTACAATGCATATTTGATGGAGGGAATAAAACTCCAAGCAATGCAGAAATTATACAAATAGTATCTCGATTATCCTCACATACTCATATCTCTGATAAAAATATTCGGGATTGGTTTAGTAACAGACATGTTCAGTTAAAAAGAAAGCATCTTTGTACATTAGCAGATAATATTCGACCAAAAAATCTAAGGTATGAAATGCAACCTGATTGACGTTCACGGAGTTTCAGATTAACAGGTTTGTCTTTATTACAATGACTCAATTTACCATCAGGCACACTTTTTTCCCTATATTATCCTTTCCATTTAATTTTATTCTTTAATTTATTTAGTTTATTATTTTTTTTTCAGTTGATCAGGTTTCTATAGCCACTTGCATTGGTGAGCACATAGATTCTATTTGATTCTAATTAATTTTTACTTAGATTTTCCTTTGTATCCAATGTAGTTGAATTGTTTACAAAATCAACATTTTTGTATACAAAAATCAACATTTTTAAGAACTGCCTCCCATTGGCTACCATTGCCATTGCCATTGTCATTACCATTGTCGTCGTCGTCTCCATTATACATATTTATCTTATCTTTCTCTCTTTCAATCTTTTTTGAATAAATTTTCTCATTTTCCATCTTATTAGGTCATACTATGGGTCATACTACGGAAATTGATCATTTGCCATATGAATGTGTATCAAATAATGAATGTATTGAAAGAATTCATATAGAAGGTATTCCTGCTCAAGCTTATGTTCTGCCATCTTCTACGATTTGTATACATTGTGGTGTAAAAAAATTCTATAGAGAAACCAAAGGCTTTTGTTATTGTGATGGGAGAGTGAAATTACAATTACATAATCTGCCTCCTGAATTATATGAATTGTTTACTTCTAAATCAGAAGAGGCTCTTGCTTTTAAAAAAATTGTTCGTAGTTACAGCAATCATTTTGCATTCACTTCATTTGGTGTTAAATATGATAAAGAGTCGTTTAAAAATAATAAAGGTATTTACACTTTCAGAGTTCAGGTACAGTTGTACTATTTCATAAACCCACATGTACCTATTGATGGGAATCCTGTATATTTACAGTTATATTTCTACGATATTGAAAATGAAGTTTATAACAGACTCAACAATTTAAACAAGTTTTGTGAATTGACTTTAAGAAAGTTGATAGATATTTTGAAAACAAATCCACATTGTAACTTCTTTTGATCATTAAGTGAAGTTAGTAATATAGAATCATGTAGTATTTTACTGAGGTGTGATCCATCTCTCGATCAAAGAATATATAACATGCCAACATCAGAACAGGTAGTTGTGATTTGGGTTGATGAAGACCTATCTGCAAATATTCGACCTCGAGATTTATTAATTTATGGACATTCAGGTAATGCATGTAAAGTTCAACACTATTATGGTCGTTATGTTCTATTTCAATATCCATTACTTTTTCCGTATGGAAAATCTGGATGGCATGAAGGTATTAACAAGGTAAACCTCAATGCTTCACAAGTTCCAGTCGCTCAAAATTTAGTAGACGTTGTTAATATAAATTCAGCAGATCAACTTTTGGAAATGGAAGATCATGGTAAATTTAATTAATTTTATTTAGTTATAACTAAATAAATTATTTATCTTGGTTCATTTTTCATTCTTTTTTGATTTTTTTTGTAGTTTTAAAGGCAAGGAAGAAACGAATGACTGTGTCATGTCGAGAGTATTACTGTTACAAAATTCAAATCAGGCTTAACAATTCTGTCCTTCTACATACTGGCTGACTTTTACAGCAATATGTAGTTGACATGTATGTTCAAATTGAAATTGTAAGATTAGACCTTTTTTCACAATAATAAAAGAGCTATAAGAGCTGAACTTTATCAGGGAATAGAGGTTATAAAATTAGTAAATCAATAGTCTTGCCTGTTAGATTCATTGGTGGTCCTAGAAATATGAGTAAAAAATATATGGAAGCAACGTCTTTAGTTCAAAGATATGGAAAGCCTGGTGTCTTTTTGACAATAACATGTAATCCAAATGGACCTGAAATAAAGTATGAATTAAAGCATAATGATGAAATACAAAATAGGCCATATTTGTTAGTATGCATATTTCGTGTGAGACTTGAAAAACTGAAAACAGATTTGATTAAGAAAGAATTATTAGGTTATATAGTTGCATATGTTTATGTGATTGAATTTCAAAAAAGAGGATTACCTCATGCTCACTTCCTCCTAATATTTAAACAAAGTTCTAAGATTAGAAACCCTTCACAAGTTGACAAAATTGTCTCCTGTGAAATACCATATTCAAATAAATACCCTCACTTACATGCTGCTGTTGTGAAACATATGATGCATGGTTCTTGTGGGCATTTGAATCATAACAATATTTGCATGGAGAAGTATGTATGTAAAAATAAAAACCCAAAGGAATACATTCACCGTACGTTGTTAGGCAATGATTCATACCCACTATATAAACGTTGCAATGATGGAGTAAATGTTAAGGTAGGAGGTTGTTTATTAGACAATAGATGGGTATTACCATATAATCTTTACATTTTAGTTATATATGATTGTCATATTAATGTAGAGATATGCTCTTCTGTTAAATCCGTTAAATATTTATACAAGTACATATATAAAGGACACGATCAGACTCATTTTACTCTGAATAAAGAAAGAAATGAGCAATTTATTGATGAGATTACTAATTACCAATCAGTTAGATGGATATCTGCACTTGAAGTTATGTTGAGAATATTAAGGCCCTGTTCTTTTTGTCGTTTTTAACTCGTTTTCTGTTTTTAGTTTTTGAAAACAGTGAAAATGCGTTCTCTTTTCCATTTTCAAAAACGCGTTTCTGAAAATGGAAAAAAAAATAACACTGAAAATGGAAAACGGGTAAAACCACGTTTTGAAAATTTTCTGGCCAAAACACGGGAAATGGCGTTTTCCAATTCTCTCTCACACCACTCTGGCTCTCGTTTCTCATTCCTCTCTCTCTCTTTGCCATCTCCGGCTCTCCCATAACTAAGACAAATTGTTAAATCAATTTCGTCTCCCTCAAACCTACAATCCAAATCGAAGGGTTGCTTACGAGATCTTCAAATCAAGGTATTGAGATTGTTCTTCTCAAATCGAAGGCTTCTCTGCAATCGTTTCAAGCAAGGTTGTGCATCTTCAAATCAAGGTTTTGAATCTTTTCTTGTGATAATATTTGGTTATTTGCTTGCTATTATATATCATATTTGTTGGGTAATGTTTGGCCTCTGTTCTTCAATTTGTTGGGTGTATGTATGGGTGCCATTTCTTGGCTATTATTGATGTTTGGAGGGTCTCTGTTTGGTGGTCGGGGCAGAATTGTAGGTTGTGTTCTTGATGTTAAACGGACCGGTAGAATTTAGGAGATTTGTCAATTTGGGGGAAATTATGAAAATTTAAGAGATTTATCAATTTAGGGAAAGTTATGAAAATTGTTATACATGAAATACAAATAATGAAGTTCATTCAGACTTGTGTTATGAAACTATACCTGATTTTGGTGATAAGGCACCAGAAAAGAGACTATATTCGTTCCCTTTGCTCGACTTTTTAATTGTTCCAGTTCAGCTTCCTTTCTCTCCAGAGGTAGCTTAAGATTTGAAATCTATTTCTCTCCAATTTAGCTTATTTTTTTGGTCGGCATTTCCCCCAAATCAAATACCGATTTCCAACCATAACTCTCCATCTCCGGCGGCATTTGCTTCCACATTATCGTCGCGGAACCGGGCTTCCACCCCAGCTATATTCTCTATCAACCGGGCTTCAAGTACCCATTTCCAGCCATAACTCTCCATCTCCGGTGGCATTTTCTTCCACATTATTGTCGCCGGAACCGGGCTTCAAGTAGGCAGTATTTTATTCAACTCCAGCCACATTCTTCGAGTAAGCTGTATGTTAAAATTTTACTAGGAAAAGCTTTGACATTTTGACTTCGGATTTTAGTTTAGAGTTCACTCTCTGCATACGACAACTCTTTTTCCGAATGCACAAGGTACGTAGAGCCAAAGTATAATGTTTATTTAAATATTTTCTCAGCTTTGGATGTTATTTATTATTTGAATGCTAATGTTTCTTTTGAATCCTTTCAAGTACTCTACTAAGAGGTGTTGCTACAGAGAGTTGAATACAATAAATCTTTGTTCTCTCTTGCACAGTTAGATAATGGGGAGCACCATTTTCCTACTAACTTGGTATTAGCACAGTTTTTGGAGTTGGTTGTGCTAGCATTTTTTAACAATAAATTTAGCATCCCAACCACTTTGCTTTTCCTGCTTGAAACTTATATGTAGATACAGATAAGAGTTATAGAAGTTAATATGAAGATTAGTAGCATTTCCCTTGTTTATATAGTTTTTGAACTCAAAAGTGCTCAACTTAACAAATAATGTTTCTTTATCCTTATACCATGCTTTATTTTCAAATTTTCACAATAAATTGATGGGGTTATTTAGTGAAGGCTCCTCCTGGTACACCACCTTGTGCTGTAGAAATGGTTCACTTCAGCTGGACCCTCTCGTTAGTAGGATTTGCATGTTTTAAACTATGGCAATGTGTGACTTGCTTTAGCAATAAGTTTGAATTGGCTTCAGTTTTTTACTATGGCAATGTGTTAGTGGTTTTTGCTTTTTCAGTTATCAACCTGGGGAAGAAATGTGATAAGCTTGATGCTGATTTTTGCTTCTGAAGTTATTAACCTGAGGAACAATTGTGTGACTGGTTTTTGCTTTTGAAGTTATTAACGTAGGGAACAAATGTGTGACTATGCAGTTAACTATCATAAAATTTCTGTCATTTGATACAAATTCTGTTTTTAATAACAGGAACAAACATCATAAATTATAATTCCATGAAGTTCGAAGGTACATGAATTGCGCAGCCCTGAGATGACAATGGAGAAGAGGAGTAGTTCGTCAAAATTTTCATAGAGTTTAGCAAGAAGTTAAAAAAATGTCGTACGGTTTTACAGTAATAAATGTACTTCTAGAAGAGAGACTTGGAAAACAAGGTAATAGCTCTCGGATTGTTGCATCTTCACGATCTGGGACTGTGCTTCAACCAATCACCGGGAATAAACTCAAGTCGGAAAGCTTTTGTTAAAGCTCAGCATCGTCCTGTAAAATGAACTTTGACTTGTAGAATCAAAACATAGATTTGATCATTTTTTGCTCCATTGTTACCATTATTGAGGCTGAATAATGAGAAAAGTTTGTCTAATACATTCCTGTTGGCTTTCCTCTGAATTACATTCCGACTCATGTCAAAAGATATTGGTTTTCCGACACGTAAAGTTGTAATTGTATCGATTGAACTTTTTCATATTTTGTAATTTAGTTTGTGTTTTTAAAATCTTGAAAAAGAATTTGACGTTTCACCAATTTCAAAATTTATATGTTATTTAATAATATATTAACATTAAACCATTAAAATTTATTGAATTATCATTTTATTGAATAAAATATTATTAAAAACAATTCTCAAAATTTTAAAGTAAACGCGTTTTCTATGTTTTTGTTTTCGGAAACAGTTTTTCAGAATGGCAAAGAGAACGCATTTTCAGAAATCTCAAAACAGACACTCAAAACAGACACTCAAAACACAAAACGAATTCAAAACTCAAAACAGAAAATTGAAACACGAAGAGAACGGCCCCTTAAGTTTTTATTTATTTGATATGTCTCCTGCAGTAGTTGATTTACAATTACATACTAAGGATGCTCAGTTAGTTGCATATAATAGTAGAAATGATTTATCAAAAGTTATAAATAAAGACTTTGTCCACCGAACAACGTTAACGGAGTTCTTTAAAATGAACACGTCAAAGCAAAAGGCAATAACTTTACTCTACAAAGAATTTTCTACACATTTTGTGTGGAATGCATCCATGCGAATTCAGACTCCTCAAAAATAGAAAAATGTTATTGGTAGAATAGTCACTGCTAATCCATCTGAGGGTGAAAGATATTTTTTGCGAGTGTTACTTAATCATATAAAAAGCCCAAAATCTATTGAAGATTTGAGAACAATTAATGGCGTTCTTCTGACTACTTATCATGAGGCATTACTTTTCCATGGTTTTCTTAGTGGAAATAACTATTCTGATATGTGTTTAACTGAAGCAATTACTTATCAAATGCCCATACTACTGTTCCAACTGTTTGCTAATGTGTTGACTTTATGTAGCCCAACAAGTCCAAGAACTTTGTGGGACAAATTTAAACATTTTATGATAGAAGATTATTTACATAGAGGTCTAACGCAATATGATGCTGAGATGAAAGCTTTGTATTGTATAAATTCTTTGTTAGAGAATGTTGGTAAAAGTATAGGCGATTATTGCTTGGTAGATTTTCATTTTACTGTCAACGATGATGATATGTTTGAAACTATGATTGCCAAAGAAACTACAAATATTAATGTTGGGTTACATATGCATTCTACTAAGAATTTAAATTAAGAGCAACAAAGTGCTTATGATATTAATCTCGATTGTGTTTTAAATGGTAAGAATGGAATGTTTTTTATTGATGGTCCAGGAGGTACCGGGAAAACATATTTATACAAAGCAATACTTGCTGCTGTACAATCTTGGAATTGCATTAGCAACTGCTTCATCGGGTGTGGCTGCATCTTTATTACCAGCTGGTCGAACAGGTCATTCAAGATTCAAAATTCCGTTTGAAATAAGTTCGGATATGCGATGTTCTATAAGCAAACAGTCTACACTTGATAAAATTTTATTTATTACTAAGTTAATTGTATGGGATTAAGCGCCAATGATTCATAAATGTGCTTTTGAAACTGTAGATAAATTGTTAAGAGACATTACTGAATGCCAATTACCAATTGGTGGAAAAGTCATTATGTGTGGAGGAGATTTTCGCCAAATTTTACCAGTTGTGCAAAGAGGAACAAAAGATGATATAATAAAGGCAAGTTCAGTTTTTTCACATTTATGACATTCTTTTACACAGCTACCTTTAATTCAAAATATGAGAGCTAAATTAGACCATTTCTTTTGTGAATACTTACTAGGCATTGGAAATTGAATTGAGGAAGAACATTCATGCCACATGATTAAGCTTCCCGAGGATATTATTATCATTTATGAAGACGAATTAAAATCATTACAAGAATTAATTAACATTGTGTTTGCCAATTTTCAATCATATGGTGACAACTTATGTATTATGATGAATAGAATTGTTTTAACCCACAAAAATGAATACGTGGATTTAATAAATAATATGTTACTTAAAGACATTCCAGGAGAGAAATTTACATATTTTAGTTTTGATGAAGTCATTGATAAAAGTGAATGGTTCATTCATGAAGATTTTTTAAACAGTCTAACTCCGACTAGTATCCCTCCACATGAACTCGTGCTCAAAAAAATGTCCAATTATATTGCTTAGAAATATTAATCCTTCTGAAAGTTTATGCAATGGGACTAGACTTATTTGTCGTAACTTTAAATAAAATGCAATTTTAGCTGAAATTGGAACAAGAGAATTTTGTGAAAAACGGGTGTTGTTACATAGGATTCCATTCATTTCACTTGAAAGCGATGAACAATCAGTGCCATTTAAAAGAACTCAATTCCCAATACGTCCTTGTTTTACCATGACTATTAACAAAGCTCAAGGTCAAACTCTAGATTTTGTTGGTTTATATCTTCCTGAGCCTTTATTCTCTCATGGTCAATTATATGTGGCATTATCTAGGGTTAGAACAATAAGAAATATCAAAGTTCTGATTAAACCTTGTGTGAAACATAAATTACATACCTTTTGCACACAAAATATAGTTTATCATGAAATCTTGGAATTAATTCATAGCAATTACTCATTTTGGCAATACTTGTACCATTTTGATTCAACAATTACAAAGAATTCTGCTACATGTTCTTTAAAAATCATCATTAAGTTATTACATAAAGCATATAATTATGTGCCACATTCCTTGTAATTGTAATTCATATATTATTTGACTTTAACTCATCCTTTTCATATATGATAAAGAAAACTTGGTGAATAGAATTCATTTCTTATTTGTTCTATATTTTCTGAAAAAAAATTCTTATATATATATATATCCACATTTTGAATTATAAATCTCATACTAAAAGTATTCCTAGTCAAGGCTGAGTATAGTGTCTAAAATTTTCCATTTTATTGATTAGACAAGTTAGCATTATTACTTAGATGTCTAAATTTTGCCATTTTACTGATATCTCCACACCTTGGAGAACTGATGTCTCCACACTAGGCGGGAGACACAGTCTCCGCAGAGACTCTTGCTGTCGTGCACAGATACAAGTCTCCTCGGAGTCTTCGCGTGTGTGGAGATCCCTAGCGCTATCTCCACTGTGCGGAGACTCGTGTCTCCGCACTGCGAATTCACTAGTGTCAAGGCGCTATTTTCTTAAAAAAAATTAATATGCCTTCTTTTATGGTTATTTAATTTAACAATCTCATAAGTTTACAATTTATATATAAGATATTCATATACTTCTGTGAACTGATGTGCAGTAGATATAGTACATGTCATCATATTTATATACTTATATATATGGATTTGATGAAATTTTGCTGAATTGATTTGCTTGCCTATACCTTGTCAAAATTTCAATAATCAACAGATTTGCTTGCCATACCTGAGAAATATTAATTTCTTTCCTATACTTTGATTTGACAACTTACTGTACAAAAGTACTACACTTTTTTTAAAAAAAGACTTCATTCGATGTTTCAACACACACAAACACCATCTTCATCAACTTTCCAACAAAACCCAACATTCATTTCCAAAATACTGTACCTCACAATGGAAGAACAATACCAACTAATACCGGAAATTGTTTCAAACAATCGAAAGTGGTAGAAAAACAATCACCAAAACCTTCAAAGCAAGGTAATGGAAGGTACCAACATTTGATATTAATGGATACTGAGGTAAGTCTTATTCATTATTATACATATAAGTTTTAGATTTAGTTATTACATATTAAACTCTTCGACTTCTCATGATATTAATACCAATTCGTTTTTTAGGGTAATACTATCAAAGCTAGATTATATGATTCCAACATTACTGCTTTTGAGGATCAGCTTATTCTCGAAAATACTTATACAATTTCAAAAGATTATGTGAAGAACAATATGGCTAACAATATATACGCAACTGGATCTCTCCAATGGACAATATCAGGAGAAACTCGTGTTGAAGAACTAAATGAAGATAACCTGAAATTTATTTTTTAAAACTATAATCTAACACCTTTTCACGAGGTTGAACAGTACATGAATACAGATGTTGATTTGAGTAAGAATCCGCACGTTTATACACTCATCGTACAAACATCTAAATATGGAAAGTATAGAAATATAAAGTATATCCTTTTACATTTTGTCATGTATACTTGCAGTTGCAATTGATATCACTCCTAAGCATCTGATTCAATCAAAAGATGGCAGTTAAACATGGGTATGAGATGTCATACTTCTTGACAAGAATTTCAAAACAATGATGCTAACATTTTGGGATTCATTTGTAGATAGAGAATGTGAGCTACTGGCAGACAACATTGACAAAAAACCAGTCATCTTTGCAACACTTCTCAAAGTTACATCTTTATTTGGTAAGTTACGTTACTTCGGTATTCTATTTGGTAAAATATCTTCTTCTTCACATTATGTGACTACTTTGTTCTTCATAATGATATATTATTAGGTTTGAAATTGTCTACAAAAGTTCATAGTACTTTCTTCATGAATACATCTTTCAATGAAGTAAAACAAATAGCATAATGGTATGTAAAACTTGCTATATTTTATTCTATATGTTGTATGTTGATTCTGTATGTTCATTACACTAGCTACTTACTAAATAACTAATGAACTAATGGAGTAGCTTATTCTCTAAGGGTGAAAAGCAATTCTATGAAAATAGACGATTTGGTGTTGACGAAACCATGCATGGACAAAAGGCTAGTGACTCTTTCTCCACCTGTGTGCAGTAAATTTACTCCAATCCAGAATCATCAGGTACGACTCTTAGCGGTAACTATAAGCACATTCTATTCTCATTCTTTTCCGGGTATATATATATACATATACAGAAGAGTTATACCTTCCTGTAAAATTACTTTGTGTCAACAGCGAAAATTTTACTAGGTGAATTACACAGCAACCACAAAAGCCATCAACAACAGATCTTGGTACATGGCTTGCAATAATTGCTATCGAAGATCAAACGTTGATTTTGGAGAAATATATCTTTGTATTTTTTGCCAAAATCCTAATTCTAAGGCTATTCCTCGGTATTAATCAATCTTCCCATTTTCCATTTGTCTTTTTCCATATTTCCATATGTCTTTATATTTTCCTCATGTCTTCATTCGCTAATAGTCAAATATTATTCATGTTAGGGCTAGAGCATATGTGCAACTTTCAGATGAAACAGGTTTGCTTAATGCAAGTGCAATTGGTGAACCCGCTGAAAAACTGCTCTTAATTCTGTAAAACTTCAACCTAACTTAACCATTTCGCCTTTATTTTATTGAAATGACACTTAAAATAATCAACATACAGGGTTTACAATCAATCTTTCAAGAAATCATTCAAAAAATGCAAAACACTGAGAGGGCATTCTACTTAAAAGCACGCAGACTGAGCCAAATTCATCAAGTTACAAATTTGACATCATTTCTGTGACAGATTTAGACTATCCAAATCGAGGAGAAGGAAGCCAAACAAATGTTGATGTTATGGCAACAACTATACCAGCTAAGAACATTAACATAGACTGCCAAGAAGATTGGTCACCTCCAGCGAAGAGAGCTCTGTTCACTTCCACTTCCAAGGTTGATTGTGATGAAAACAAGAATTCAAAACACCCAAATGCAAATCCTGAAAAAGAAAAAATGGAGTACATGATCATTGAAATGTCTTTTGGAAAGACTTTTGGAAGGCACTGTCTTTTATGTTGTTTGTTATAAGACATGCATGTATATTTGTGGTGAAAAATTGATGTTAATGTTGAAAAATAATGTATATCAAACAAAATAACTACATCATTATCTAACTTATCTTGTATATATGTTTTTGTTATCAACATTAATGAAATTAGTTTCTATTTTCTTCCCAAAATTTGTTTCTTCTTTTCCATGTCATCAGTTAAACTATAGGTTCTAGAGTTATTTTTCAAGTGTAGGTTGCTGAACAATCTGCCAAATTCAAGTTACGCATCCACGAAAATACAAGGCTCTTCGCGAAAGCATGGACTGTGTAACCATGTCCATAGAGACACGGTACAATGTCTCCAAGAAGACACACATGTCTCAATGCATGTCTCCACATGCGCGGCGAAGACTGATAAATTATGAATTCTTTAGAATTCGAATTGAAGTTTATAGGTGATTATAAAAACCAATGAATGATTTTATGATTAAGCACAATCTAATTGACGGATAGCTTAAATTAATATATGATCACATGAGACATTGAATTGCCATTATTTACATTTGCCTAAAAACCAGATTGCACAACTTTATTTTTTGGAATCATGTTTCCCCATCTATGTATAAAAATAATGAATATATACAATTCACACAAAAATGTACTTTCACAAGATCTAATATTTCTACCCTAATAACGACAAAATAATTACAAAACTCGTGCAACGTACATGTCATGACTAGTGTTATGTTAAAGGCAATGTAAACAAATTACATTCATTTAGGAGTCAATCAAAAGCAAAAACTAACAAACAATTACAGGTGACTATGCATGTGATGAAAGCACACCATATGATAATGCACATAGATCTTTTCAACATGTTCAGTACACAGTAAAACAAAAAATTAACACTAAGTTACTTAAATAAATGGTCAATACATGCAAACAATGCATAAATGACCTCAATAAAATATCTCACCACAATTACCGTACCCCTATTTTGTGTAACTCATATATAGAGAACACATCTTTCCTCCTATCGCCAACGATGTGTTCTAATATGTTGTTCAAAATTAATAAAAATGAACTTACATGAATTATGAAAAGTGGAAATCAATGAGGCAAAGAAGAAGCCATTGCAATCACATGGTCTTATGGGCCATACGATCTCATGAGCCCTTGATTGTCCACCCGAGGGCAAATCGTTTGAGCCATGCAATCACATTGCTTTGGAAAATAGTTGTTAGGCTGATTTCTAATTTTGATTCATTTGAACCTATTCATGAAAAGTTCACAATTTTTCATGAATGGATGGCTTGATTTCATGGTGAATGATTGGAATACTACATATATGAGCTATTTTTTCATTTCTCCATTTTATTCCAAATTCATCAAACCTCTCATGCAAACATGTTCAAATTTTCACTTGTTCATATTGAGGAAACACTTGCTTTAGTGTTTTTCATAAGACTTGATTAATCATTTGAACTATTTACCATTTGAATCCTTAAAAGCATTTGGAGATGAGACTCATATCGTTTGAAGACAACATTTGATCACGTATTCAAGTCTTGCTATTCCATTCCATTTTTTTTGGTGTTTCCATCTCCATCCCTTTTCTCTCTATTGTTGTATTATTTCCAACACGGTGTTCACGAGATTGCTCACTCCTCATGCCTAACTCATAAACTACTAAAGATACTGAGTTAATAGGATCTTCCTCATCATTACCACTTTTTGATATCTTATGCACATTCATCCCGAGGGCTCATTATGGATATTTGGAGGTAATGTCCCTTCTTCAGTGCTTCCTGATCCATCACAATCAAAATCTTTGTTCAGCTTCTTTGGTTAGGAAGAACTCGCATTACCATAGCTTTTTGGGCATCATCCATTGATTGCATCATCTTTGCCATATACTAAGTAAGATGCTCTACCAATCACTCCAAACCCAGTAAGCATTGCAACTCGGATCTCAATTCCCCCATTTTCTTCTCCATTATTTTCACTATGCTTTTCGTCTTCTTCTGGACTATTACGATTGACGTGCTCTAATACGAATTTGGTCAGAATCAACAAGTTAAGAATAATTGTGTACTGGAATATGATAAGATTCAACAAAATAATGAATGATTGCTTGTTAGAAAAATGGGAACACATGTTCTGTATTAATGATTGTGAGAGATTAAAGGAAACCATTTAGCCTTTCGAGAGGGCTACTTCTCTCTAAGATCTCCAAACTACTCAAAAATGACATGCTTTTAGTTGTCCTTGTTTCTCACATCAATCTAAGCTACATGTACATTAAGTTTGACATTCTTGTAAGGTAAAAGTTTTTTGCACATTAATCTACACAATTCTTTAAACAATCAATTATACAGATTTTAAAAATACTTATTAAAATATGGCAGCAAGATGAAGAAGAAGAACTCAATGCCAGCAAGAACTCCAGCAAAGCAAACGATGGTCAACAGAATTGATACAATCAGCAATGCCAGCTATGCATCGAGTTCTAAAAAAATTACCTGAGGAAATTCTGCCTCAATTCTGTTATGAGTGGGAGAATCTTTTGTTGAAACCAATTTGTACAGCACATGTATAGTTTATTAGGAATATTCCCTTTTCCACTATATAAGGACACAGCTTGTATAGATTTATTCATTCAATTAGTAAGAAGGAATGCACAGTGATCATTTCTTTATCTTGCTTAATTCGATCATTTTCTTGATTTTGTTGATTTCTTATATGGTATCAGAGCCTTATAGCTCAAGAAGATTCTGCAAATCAAAACTTACCTTTAAACGTAGAGCCAGAAAATTCTACCGCTAATCAAAACATACAACCAAATCTGAACCCCATCGATCCAT
Organism: Fraxinus americana; assembly: GCA_035079005.1. Taxonomy (NCBI): domain Eukaryota; kingdom Viridiplantae; phylum Streptophyta; class Magnoliopsida; order Lamiales; family Oleaceae; genus Fraxinus; species Fraxinus americana. The sequence continues at coordinate 16,281,711 of CM068717.1, read as the reverse complement.
CCCAACCAAGCAGTCCATACTTCATTGGTAGCAATGGTAATTCTGGAGCTCTGTTGGTTACTCAAATGCTAGACTCGAGTAACTATCATTCTTGAGCGAGATCAATGAGAAGAGCCCTCAGAATAAAAAATAAACTAAGCTTTATAGATGGGACCATTTCAGAACTTGCTGTTCTAAACAATCCATTGATGGATCACTGGCTGCGATGCAATGACATTATCATTACGTGGTTGCAGAATACCATGTCAATAGATATCAAATCAAGCACATTATATGCTGAGAAGGCTCACCAGTTGTGGCTGGAACTTGAGCAGCAACTGGCACAACAAAATGCTCCCAGGATTTATGAGATAAAACAAAACATTGTTAATTTGCAACAAAACCAGGACTTGTGAGTATGTATTTTTCAAAACTTAAGACCCTTCTTGATGAGTTGCTGAACTATGAATGCATTCCAAGTTGTACTTGTGGAGGAATGAGATCAATGGTGAATAATCAGGAGAAGGATTGGGTGATGAAGTTTCTCATGGGACTTAATGACTCGTACAAGAATCTTAAGGCTCAAATACTTCTGATCAAGCCTTTCCCTAACCTTAATGATGTCTATTCTACCGTCCAACAAGAAGGAAAAATGAGGAAAATCTCTAAAGATGTTCCTGTCAATGATTCCATGGCCTTCATAGCAAAGGCTGCTTCCAGGGATGAAGGAAGACATAATATATGGCCTTAGAATAAATATTACTGCACTTTTAGCTAGATACCTGGCCATTCTCTTGAGAGATGTTTCAAGGCTAACTCAGATAAACCAGCATGTAATTACTGCAATATGCCTGGTCATACAGCTGAAAAGTGTTTCAAACTACATAGTTATCAACCAGGACACAAGTTATATGGAAGAACTAGAGCTATTGGACCTTCGGCCAACCAAGCAACTTGTCTTAAAGAACCAGCACAAGAGCAGTTCAGTAACCATTCCCAAATGTCTTTAACTCAAGAGTAATACTCTCAGTTGATGGCTTTACTCAAACCATAGAAAAACCTGCTTTACACACCTTCAGCTAATCAAGTGAAAGCTTGTACATCTTCCTCTGCAAACAATCTTGACATCCCAAAGATCTCTGGTATTTCTCTTTGTTTTTCTGTGTGCAACACAAAAGGAAAAAACCTTACCAACACTACCTGGATTATAGAAACTGGGGCGATAGATCACATGATATGTTCCCCAACTTTCTTCACCACCATCAAAGCAAAAATTGATCACTCTGTGGCTCTTCCAAATGGAGACTTTGTTAGAGTCACACATATTGGAACTATTAAAATCACTGATAAACTGGTCCTACATGACGTTCTATATATACCCTCTTTTTGCTTCAATCTGATATCTGCTAGAAAATTGTCACAAACCTGACATTGTTGTCTTATTTTCTTCCCTCAAACTTGATTTGTGCAGGACCTTTCCACTTGGAGGATGACTGGAATGGGTGAAGTAAGAGATGGCCTATATCATCTTATGCAGAATGAAGTATCCCCTACAACATTGGATAATATTCTACCTCCATTAGCCAACAAATCCACCAAGCTAGCCTCTGTCACCAACAATCAAGAAAATGCTAATATTTGGCACTATAGATTAGGACACCCCCTCAGACTCTAGATTAGATCTTTTAAACCTTGATCATCAGCCTAAGAAAGCTAATGTCAAAGCATCCTGCCCTATCTGCTATCTAGCAAAATTGCATGAGCAACATTTTCCCATTAGTCAGCATAGGCCACAAAAGTGCTTAGAATTAATCCACTGTGATCTATGGGGACCCTGTAACGAGGTAGCTTATGATGGCTCCAAATATTTACTTAGCATTGTAGAGGATTTCAGTAGATGTACTTGGTTAATACTGCTAAAATTTAAATCAGATACTAGTATTGCTTTACATAATTTTTTCACAATGATTGAAAACCAATTTGACTCCAAAATCAAAGTGATTAGAACTGATAATGGAAAAGAGTTTGAGATGAAGCAACTTTATTCTGAAAAGGCTATTATCCACCAAAAATCATGTGTAGAGACCCCTCAACAGAACGCTATAGTGGAGAGAAAACACCAGCATGTTCTAAATGTCGCAAGGGCCCTTATGTTCCAAATCAGCATTCCAATGAAATATTGGTCTGATTGTGTCCTCAAAGTAGACCACCTTATAAACAGAACCCCCTCTCCAATCCTTAGGAACAAAACTCCTTTTGAACTCATTTTCAAAATTAAGCCTACATATTCCCACCTAAAATGTTTTGGCTGTTTGACTTATGCTTCCACACTCATACGGAATAGACATAAATTTGATGCTAGGGGCGAGAAATGTATGTTTTTAGACTATCCTTTTCAGATCAAAATCTACAAATTGCTAGATTTAGATACAAACAAAATCTTTATCTCTCGAAATGTTGTTTTCCATGAAGACATTTTCCCTTACAAAGACTTAAAAGCTGTCAGTAACCAGACATTGCCAACCTTAACTGAAGAGTTCATTGACCAACCATCAACCACCGATATAGATAATCTCACTGAACATATTTCCCTTGATTGTGACTAGATTCCAAAACCATTGGATCAACAACCTGATTTACCTGATCAGCCTAAAACCTTTATAGAGTCAGCTCAAAACATTTTCACAAATTCTCACTTATCTCAAAGGTCAAATAGGGACAGAAAACCACCTTCATATCTACAGGATTTTGTATGCCAACAAATCTCTTCACTTCCCAATTAATAGCAGTCCAATAGAAATGAGGGTCATCTCAGAATAGGTAGTCCTTTCCCTTTATGTGCCACCTTATTATATGATAAATTGTCTAATGCACACAAAGCCTTTGTGACTTCCATAACAACTCACACAGAGCCCAAAACATACCAAGAAGCAGTTAATCACATGGAATGGTGTGAAGCCATGAAGGCTGAGATCACTGCACTTGAGATGAATAACACTTGGGACCTTACTGATTTGCCTCCTAGAAAGATTGTCATAGGCTGAAAATGGGTCTATAAAACTAAGTTTAATGCAAACGGAAGTGTGGAACGATGCAAAGCTAGACTTGTGGCAAAATGGTACACACAACAAGAAGGGCTGGACTATCATGAAACGTTTTCACCCGTTGCAAAGCTAGTGACAGTAAGAACCTTGTTAGCTATTGCTACAATAAAAAGGATGGTTTCTCCACCAATTAGATGTAAACAACGTGTTCCTACATCGAGATTTAGATAATGAGGTGTATATGCGACTGCCTACTAAATATTCCAAAGGCAATGAATCAAAGGTCTGTAGACTTCGCAAAAGTCTATATGGGCACAAGTAGACCTCCAGACAATGGCATTCTAAACTCTCCTCGTTCATCATTCTGTAAGGATTTCAGCAATCAAAATCCGATTATAATCTATTTATAAGGCATACCAAAGACTCTTTCATAACCATATTGGTTTACATTGATGACATTATAATGGCAGGTAATAACATGGAGCTCATTAAGATTTTAAAATCATCAGTTGATGCCAAATTTAAAATCAAAGATCTGGGGGCACTAAAGTATTTTCTTGGAATAAAAGTGGCACGATCAAGGAATGGGATCCATATTTGTGAAAGGAAATATGCCTTAGATATCCTTGCTCATTCTGGAATCATTGGAGCGGCACCAGCCAAAATTCCATTAGATCAACCCTTAAAATTCTCCAAAGATCAAGGTAACTTGCTACCTGATCCATCTATCTACAGGAGACTCATTGGGAGGCTTCTCTATTTAACCATAACCAGACCTGATCTTGCATATTCAGCACAGCTCTTTAGCCAATACATGCAAACTCCCAAAGTTCCACACCTAAAAGCAGCTCATAAAGTATATTAAACAAGCTCCTGGACAGGTCTGTTTTACTCCTCCGCATCTAGTCTACATCTCAAATCCTATTGCGATTCGTATTGGGGATCGTGCCCAGACACTAAGAAATCAATCACGAGATATTTTGTCTTTCTTAGGTCCTTCCTAATTTCCTGGAAATCAAAGAAACAGGACACCATCTCTAGATCTTCTGCAGAAGCTGAGTTTATGGCCATGGCTAGTGTTTTGTTGTGAGCTGCGTTGGCTTAGGTACTTGCTACATGACTTACAAATTGATCATCCTCAAGCAACATCATTAGCTTGTGATAATCAAAATGCTTTACACATTGTTGCCAATCCAATTTTCCACTAAAGGACCAAGTATATTGAGCTTAATTGTCATTTGGTTCGTGATAAAATCGAAGAAGGGGGCATCATTACTAAACACGTAAGCAGCGACACTAAGGTTGCAGATATTCTGACAAAGCCTTTAGCTTCAGCACCTTTTTACTATCATCTATTCAAGATGGGAGTAGAAGACATATATTCTCCATCTTGATGGAGACTGTTAAAATATGGCAGCAAGATGAAGAAGAACCCAATGCCAGCAAGAACTCCAGCAAAGCAGACGATGGCCAACATAATTGATACAATCAGCAATGCCAGCTATGCATCGAGTTCTAGAAACATAACCTGAGGAAATTCTGCCTCAATTCTGTTATAAGTGGGAGAAATCTTTTGTTGAAACCAATTTGTGCAGCACATGTATAGTTTGTTAAGAATATTCTCTTTTCCACTATACAAGGACACTACTTGTATAGTTTTATTCATTCAATTAATAAGAAGGAATATGCAGTGATCATTTCTTTATCTTGCTTAATTCGTTCATTTTTCTGATTTTGTGTGATTTCTTATAATACTTGGAGTGTCAAATTTAATGCACACTGTGTGTGTACAACTAGTATAATCCTTCTCGCATCACATATATTCCCATTTGTAAGTAACTTTGTCCACGTCACTCTGTTTATTAACACAATTTGTTGCTCCCTCTTTTCTACCAACTGCCCTTCAGATCTCCTTAGTCTTTCTAGAATGCGTGTACCAAATGGGAGGCTTACCAAAGTCTTGTTGAGAATGCATGTACTCTTGAAAATTTCTATGAAATTACTAATAATAAAATTGTAGAAAAGGTTTAGGTGCCTCAAATGGAAAAAAAAAAGCCTCAATAAGTTTTGATGCTATGCAAAAATATATAATAAGAAAGTAGAAATCGTCGTCAATATTTTTGTAAATAGCTGCCAACATTACGAACCAAAACAAAGATATTAAACCAAGACCTATCAAAAAATGTTGAAGCAAAAATGATTCACCAAGTTAGAAAGATATAATCTGGAATTAATCTTACTAGAAAATGAAATTTTTGAACCTACAACTGTACATCCAAAATTATGCGGAGTATAAATGGGTACTTGACCAAATCTAAATGAAAAAATTGAATTCCGAAAATTTTATAAAATAGAATTATTTGATAAAGAGAATTCTTGACCTAGATGCCTTATTTCTAAGATTTTGAAAGTTGACGGAGTAAGGTGAAATAGTTTTAAATTTTAATTTTATTTGAGCCAAATAGTTAGATTTTGATAAAGTAAAGATGAGCATAATATTGGGCTCGTTGGGTAATTGTATTAAATGATCCATATGGACCCGAGAAAATGTTAATTCGGATAAGTTAGGCTGAAAATATTGAAAAAAAAAAACATAATCATCTTTAATTGGTAATTAGTTTAAGTTTAGGATTTAGAGTGCGTTTGATTACAAGTATAGAATTTGCATGGAAATAAAATCAATTTTAGACAATTCAATTGTTTAGAACTTATTTGTATGATAATTATTAATTAAATGTGTTTGATTTATTTATATTTCAACAAATAAAATGTTGTCAATTTTTTTACTTTTTTTTTTTGTGGGTAGATGAGAGAGGGGATACATGATACAGTGGATTACCTGAAAAATAAAAATCATCCATTTCTAAAGAAAATATTTTTCTTATTTTTGAAAAAAATACGATAAGATGATCAAAAGTTGGAAAACATTTTTCATGAAAAAAAATTATCAATCAAACATCCAAAAAGTATAATTTGAGTGAAAAATGACATTTTTCATGAAAAATAAAGTCAATTAACAACACTCTTAATGTTTGATAATAATTAACATTGTTTCACATGTAGAAAAAAATGTTAATTGTTATCCTATATTTATTTTGATAAAGATTAACAGTTAAATTGTAGTCATATTTGTTTTATACTTCGTTCTCAATCCTAATACTAGTTTCCAATTCAAGTTCCGGTGTCCTATTGTGGATGGTTAATTGTTATGATTTGTTATAAATGTATAATCCAAATACTAAAACCTAGTTTTATCCAAAATTGACCGGTGGTAGGCTCTTCAATTTCAATTGCACCAAGATTTTTTTTTTTTCAACTATAAATAAAAGTCAAATTTTAGTCACATATTTTTCAAAGCAGAAAGAAATTCTCTATCTTAATAATTTTCAAGGCAGCCGAGGAAGTTAGGAAATTGGAACGTGCTTTTGGATTTTTCTTTCAATAATTGGTTTGATCTATCTAGGTAAGATATATATATATGTGTGTGTAAGTGGTTTGTTTCCGTATACCTTTATATATTCAGTAATTTATGTATGAATCGTCGTAAACATTCAGGTTCAATCTAACGAAATGTGAAATCTTTCGGGAATTAAAAATACTACTAATGAGTGTCTCGCTTGGTCATCGATATACTCCATAAGAAATGTGGTATTTAGTGTTTATTTTATTATTACATAATTCTCTATGGAAACTGTACGTATCTTACTGAATATTTTAAATACTCACTTTTGTAATAATTTTACAGATTAGATTGGGACGATTTTGATTTGTGGCAGGATGTTGACGTGGACTGCCAAATAGATCGAAGAAAAATAAACATTACGTTTTCTGTCTCTCTATTTATTAGTTAGTTTAATTCGTTCAAAAACATGTTATCTAATTAGATAGGTAATTATGTTATATATTTTAATGGTACAATTTTCATATTTAATTTAAATTTATAGATATTCCAATTATTTTATTTTAAAGAAATAAATTTTTATCGTTTCCGCATTTAACGTAAAGAAAAGTGAGAGTTAGATAACACTATAAAGTTTATGAAAATTTGGAGTGTTACAATGAAGTTGTAAGATACTAAATATGAATTTTCACTTTTTAGTGCAAACAGTTTTTTCAAGACTTGACATTGAATATTAAAAAATTAATGATATTTATCATCATGATAATAAAATATTAGTAATGTGACAACTCATTACTCCTCACGTCTCTCTCCCTCTCTCCCTCCCTCCCTCGTAAAAATTAAACTATTCAATCTCATTATTTCACATAAATTGTCACATCACCGATATTTCATTATCATAATGATAAATAAAATTATTCATATTAAAAGACGTATTCTTATGTTATGGATGCAATTATACTCTCGATATCTTAATCTCCCGCAATGCATGAAAAAACTGAGATGTGTGTAATGGATAAGGTTAGAACCAATTTAGCTTATGTTTGGCCCTCATTCTTCAAAATCTATTTTCAACCACATATTTTCTCATAAAATAATTATATATATAAATCAAAATTTTTTCTTTATTTTTTAAACACACATTTTTCAAAAAAAATCACTATTCCAAAACACATTTTCTTAGAAAAATGGGGCTTAAACGAGGGCTTATATAGATTGCTCAATGATGGAAGGATTTAAGATGCCTGAATAATAATTTAAATAACAATTGATTAAAAGTTTGTTTGGTAAAAATTAAAATCCAATTAAAATTGAAAATATAGATATTATTGGGTTTCACTCGTCTAATAACATGAGAATATAATTGATACCGTCTAACCATACATTTTTTATGAAAAATCAAGATAATTGCATATTATTGGAATTATTGGAGAGCTTTTAAAAGAAGTGGATTACTTTAAAGAAGAATTTGAGATGAAATGTTTTTTAAAAGGTTCCAAAACAATTCTAAATGGGAAAAGCTCAAGGAAGAATTATTTTATTCAATCTAAACTTCACCTCGTTGATTATATTGATATACGTATTTATTTGATCTACTTCAAACACGTTGTGTATTTTCATTAGAAATGATCATTGCATGGCATGATAGTGAATTTAAAAAAAAATAAAATAAAATCAATAAAGTGAATTTCATGTCCATATATATATATATATATATATATATATATTTTATAAGAACTTGTCATTAATCAAACGGATAAACCGATTACAGACGAAACAAGCCAAATAGCTTGAGACAAAGTCTGGAATACTATCCAGGACATAACGAAGTTACAATTGTGGCTTATCAATACAGGAAAATCCGACTAATTAGGGTTGGACAAAACTCTCGAACCGAATCGAACCGAATTGAACTGATCGATTCTTCTTAAGTTAAATACCCGAATGAGTATTTGAATCGAGAACCGACGAGTTTGGTTCGGTTTTAGATTTTAGACCAAGAACCGAAGAATTGAATAAGAATCGAATCTCTCTAATTTTTTTAATTTTAAATAAGTCAAATTATTTTATTTTTTTCTAAATGAATTTGTTAACTAATTAATTTAACTCAACATTAACTATGATTTTATTATTTCTAGTTTTTAGTCGACCCAACTTAATCACATTGGCATAAGTTTTATCCAAATTTTTTATTCTACCGTAGTGTTGTTTCTGCCGTTTTATTATTATGAACTGACTATCTTCCTCTTCTTGTGATTTTAACAGTCAGATTTATGAAGAACTCAACAAATAGATGCGCAAAATATATCATTAGATTGGGCTATGTTATTTTTTTAAAATTTAATTGAACATGTCATAATCGAATTAATGTAGCGTTGTTATAAATATAAAAAAAATTAATTATTGTACGGAACTCGGGAACTGAATAGAAATGAACCGAACTGAACTGAATAGTTCCACAATTAAATTTGGACCGGCGGGTCCACTTACTCAATAACCGAAAATTTTGGTTCGCTTAGGTTCGATTATGTTCTTTTTAGAATCGAATCGAACCGGACCATATCCAGCCCACTGACTAATAATATAGGAATGCGATCTTATTCTATTTATTTAGGTATGAAGAAATTTGTCCACAAAGACATTAACCACGAGAATACTTGAGGGGTTGGTACATATTATTAGAATATAACTATTTAAAAGTCTCAAGTAGTATTATCACGAGGGATAGTAAATATGTGTTGTACCTTTTTTGTTCGTCCAAAATGTTGTCTCAATATATTTATTGAGAGGGCTTTTAGATTATTTTTTTTCAGATTTTAATGAAATACATTTTGTGTATCATTTATTTTATACTATACACTATCTTTTGGGTAATTAACGCAAAACATCATCATCATTTACACTCATTGTAAAAATCATCATATCATTTCAAACTTGGTATCTATACCCTCGTTCAAATTTGTCTTGCGAAATTGGTCCTTTACTTCTTATTCTATCAATTCCTTCTGTCAAATATGAGAATTTGTGCGAAATGTCCATATCATTTGCCTTCATTGTACAAAAGATTAGCTATAGCCTGTTTTCTCCATTAAAGCATTTTAAATCATTAATTGATCTCCCTTTTTTATTATACACTACAAATAATTGTAGTTAGAGTTCCAATTTTATTTATTTATTTTAATAAATACAAGAAAGTCTCATGTAAAACAATTTAAAATATATTAATAAAAGAAAATATATTTCATCTTTCCACTTATCCCATCTACCCTTACTCCCATAATCTACCATCGATCACACCACCAAAATAATTAAAAAGAGAATTAAAAGTATTAAAAGAAAGAAAAAAGAAAACGAATTAAAAATAGAAAAAAAACAAAATTGATTCCTCAACCCTATCCAATTCCGCACCCGCTACCACTATCCAGGGACATAGTCAGGATTTCAATCTTAGAGGGGCGAAAATACTAGGGGTGGATCCGCCCCCAAATTTTTTTTTTAACTAATAGGATTGAAAACGACGATTTTAAGTACCAAAATAGACCAGTTAGATTGACTGACCAAAAAGACAATCAGTTTGTCGATATAAAAATAATATGTCCATCTATGTGTCTAACTCTATACAAATTGAAAACATGAACGTTAGATAAATATCAAAAAGACAAAAAGTAAACTGCTTATCTATATAACAGATGGTAGAGACAGCTTGAATATTTGAAATTGGTATCTCATTGTCCTCATCACTTCAAACTCGTCAATAAGGGAATCTAATAGAAAAATATCAACAATCTCCTTCTCTATATACACAAGTATGGTACTGCACAAAAAATCATCTTACATTCTATTACGCAACTTTATCTTAATGACACACTAATAGATGAAAATGCAAGTTCTGTAGTTGCTGTTGAAACTGGAAGAGTCAAGACAAAACGAATCAATATATCAACAAGATTATAACTCATTGATTTCTTGTCAATGCCAACAGTTGACACACATCTATTGGATCTGGGCCATTTATTTATTTAGAGCTTGTTTGGGAGGGATTAAAATCAGATTAAAATTGAAAATATAGCCGTTATTGTTGACTTTTATTAGACGGGTGAGACCCAATAACGGCCATATTTTCAATTTTAATTGGATTTTAAGCCCTCCCGAACGGGGCCTTAAATAACTATTGGATCTTTTGTTTGTGTCTAAAATTTTTGTATGGTTGAAATTTAAAGTGTAAATTATTGGGTCAATATTTATTAATAGAAAAAAATTTCAAAATTTTATAGGGGTGAGTCAAAATTTTGTTTGAGGGTCTCTGCCACTACCACAACCACAACCAACCATTCTTCCCATAACACCATGGCACATATAGGAATTTCGCCATTTTTACAGTAATCAAGTTTACGTCTTTTTGTTTCCAGCGAAGTAAAAAATAGTTTTTTAGGGATTTAGTGCTTGTTTGGTAGAGATTTTGGGGGGAAAGAATTGATTTTGAATGGTGATATGATGAGAAATGTGTGGTTGGAAAAGAAAAAAAAATTATTGATGTAATGGAAAATATTATTTTATTGAAAAATGTGTGGTTGAGAATGAGAATTAATTTGAGAATTGATTTTGAGAATCAGAAACAAACAACCCCTTAATTATTTTCAACAAATTCTTTTTTCTATTTTCTTCTTGTTGATTACATACACAAGCGCAGGCACACACACACACACAACCTTAAATTTTATATTTTGCTCTGATTTTATTCAAGTTGCTTTTACCACATTAAATGATGTCTGGAGATGTAATTTCTTCTTCTGTCAGGGGGTTCATTCAAGAAATTGAAAGATGATGAAAATAAGTTATTTTATAATGATAATGACTTTTTGTGCAAATAAGGCAAACGAAAATGACATTTTGCACAATGAATGCAAGTGATAGAAACATTTTGCACAAATTTACTCATATTTGACAGTAGGAATTAACCGAATGAAACCAACTCCGTAAGAAAAAAGTTAATATGCGGGTGTAAATATTAAATTTGAAACATTAAGAACATATTGCACAATAATACAAATATAGGATGTTTTGTGCTAATTATCTTATTTTTATTTATTTTTAATCTTTAGTGAATGAAAAAAAAAAATTCATTTGTGTAAGTTGTATTTTTCGTGGAATCGACAATCAGAAGCATAACATGACAACGGATACAACAATCGCCTTCTCCAGTTTGACAGGGGTGGAGCCATTCGATTTGCAATTTGGGAAACATTTGGATGAGTCATGTAATTCGTGGTCGACGACGATTCAACGCTACTCAGAATTCTATCATCTTGTCCACCCTGGAACCTTGTTATCTTCCCACACTCCAAAGTCCAGTTTTACAACTCCAAAACCCTTTCTAGACATTGCTCAAACCTGAATTGAGCTTAAACAAACTCCCCTTTTCATCTTCTGAATTGAATTACCAATGGCTACAATTTCAAGATTCGTTACTAAAGATTGTAGATTGCTGCAATATTACGCTCTTCCGAAGCTAAACTGTTGTCTTTCCGTCGGAAGGCGACAGAGCAGTCAGAGTACGTGTAGTTCTTTAATATCCTATTTCAAATTTTTGGGGTCTTCAGGGCTTTCACTTTTGTGGGCTCGTTTGAAATTTTGATTTTAAATTGGTAGATTAACTATTTTGTTGATTTTTAGATTTCAGGGGTGAGCTTATTGCATCCGAGGGTAACAGAAGTAATTTGGCTATTCGTAGTAAACACCAGAATTCTATTACTGCTGTCTCAGTGCCTACGACATTTGTAAAATCATTTGCTTCAAGGTATGGTTTTGCTTAAGAGAAGATAATAAACTAATATTCTTGTTTCTTCATGTTGGTTTATTATTGCATTAAATAGGAAAGAGTATGCAGAGAAAAGCCAACAATTTCGTTGGAGGAAAATTTGCTATATATTAACTTGGAGATATTGATTCAATAACATCGATATGAAACAGCTAAAGTAGTAAGCTCAATTATTTGCATAATGGACTAAATTTTATCAAAGCAAACACGTTCAGGAAGAAAATGTAGGAAAATTGTTTCAATATTGGATACCGGATTCGCAGTAGCAGATTCAATAACTTTGAATACAATGGATTCAAATATACATTCGACAATATATGTTAAATTGCAGTAAAGTGTAACAATTGATTTAAGCAGAACTACAAAAGCAAATAACCGTAGAAGTTAAATGAATGGAAACTTTTAACCCGAGGCCTGTGTTCCACACAGTTTCCTTAAAACAGATTCGCTCCCTCACCGTCTGTGCCTGAGTTTTAACAGAGCGTCCGTTTCTCAGGATACAACGGCGAAACAGTATAATCTGAGTACCACAGATTGTACTCCAGCGAACTGAACCAGTGCCCGAACAATATCACCAAACAAGACAAGAAACAGAAAGTAAAACGAAAGCAGACTCCAACTGTGACCAGATGAATATGCAGATGAATTATGAATTTCGTGTATTGAAGACTGAAAAAAACTAGATATATATAGGCTTAGGATCTTGTAACCTGCTCATTCATTTCATAGCAATTACAACAGGAGTTTTGGAATTTCAACAGTTTTGGAAAACCAAAAGTCTATCGGAAAAAAATTAAAAAATGTAGCAAAACGTGGACACTCCTAAGGGGCCAATTTTGCTCCTTTCGGTCCGACATTCGTGTACGCAGGTCGCGCTCGCACACAAGTTCAAGGTCCGAAGCCAATTTCGGTCCAAGATTTGCACCCTCCCTGCGCGCGCACGTGGAGAGAGCCTCTATGCTACACATGATTACACCATTCTAAAGTGCAATCCTTTATAAAGTGGTTTTAAATTTCCTCCACTTCCTATGTGGGACAAAGCTTAACTTTTTAGTTTTCCCACCAACAAACTCCTTTCACATGGCATACTTTGAGCTTCAATTTCTCATTCACCCGAGCATCATTTTTGACAAGTAAGTATATGATTTCGATGTAATCACGGAGGAGAACACAAATCAACTTTCATATTTCAAAATAGCCAACCGGGTCCCGCTCAAAATTGGTGCCAAAGTCAGCCTATCAGCCCACTTTTCCAGTTTTTTCCAACAATCCCCCACATAAATGAAAATTGGGAGCGACACATGAATGTGACACATGACGACTAGGTGATATAGTTCAACAGTTGAAACCTGCATAGGATAGGTAGGTGTTACCGTTTGAACCTTCCCTTGTAAAAGCATATTTACTTTACTAGCTGACCAGTAGACGCGATGTTTTTGAACTGTTCTGCCGTTTATGTAAACGATGATATACTCCACACAGGATTCTTCCTAACACATTTCAGTTCTCATTATTATGTTCGTTTTGGCCATGAACATACGCCGGTTCTGTGAGAGTTCATAAGAATTTTGCCCCACACAATTCCCTTAGAAGCGGCTCCACTTATCTCTCACATAGGTGATTTCTTACTACAAGTAACCCGCATTACTTGGCTCGAATTTCGATGCATAAGAATCATTAAAAGCCTATTGCTTATCCTTCATCTTTACGGGCATCACTGTTATATCATAGGAATGGATGTGAGGTAATATCCCCCACAGTGGTTCTATCAAGTTTTTACAATTAGGTTTTTCCTTTGAACCTAGATCTTGAGATCTCCAGTCAACTGGGTTGGGTTTTCCTTTGTATTAACTTATCCATTCAAGGGCTTAAGTCCCATTCCCCTCGATGATTTTTCAACTAACTCTCTATTTAACCCTTTGGTTAGCGGATCCGCAATGTTATCCTTTGATTTTACATAATCAATAGTGATAATTCCAGTTGAGAGCAGTTGCCTTATGGTATTGTGTCTACGACGTATATGTCTAGATTGACCATTGTACATGTTACTCTGTGCCCTTCCAATTGTTGATTGACTAGCATAATATATGCAAATTGCTGGCACGGGTTTTGACCATCTTGGAATATCCTCTAAGAAGTTGCGCAACCACTCAGCCTCTTCACCACTTTTATCTAAAGCTATAAACTCAGAATCCATAGTGGATCTGGCTATTACTGTTTGTTTAGAGGATTTCCAGGATATAGCTGCACCTGCTAATGTGAACACAAATTCACTCGTAGACTTTGAGTCTTTTATATCAGATATCCAATTAGCATCAGTATATCCTTCAATGACCGCTGGATATTTTGTATAGTGCAGTCCAAAATTACGAGTGTATCTCAAGTACCTTAGTACTCTTACTATTCCTTTCCAGTGATCAGCTCCTGGATTACTCGTATATCTACTCAGTTTACTCACTGTGTAGGCTATGTCTGGTCTTGTATAACTCTTCAAGTACATTAGACTCCCAATAACTCTCGAGTATTCTACTTGAGATACACTTTCACCTTTGTTTTTGGATAGATGTTGACTTGTATCTATCGGTGTTCTAGCCATTTCAGTATCATCTTTACTGAACTTCTCTAGAATTTTATTCACATAATGTGACTGAGTTAGAGCAAGCCCATCTGATGTTCTTGAAATTTTGATTCCAAGTATAACATCAGCAACCCATATCCTTCATGTCAAATCTTGAATTTAACATATCTTTAGTGGATTTAATCATCTTATTGTCACTACCAACAATAAGCATGTCGTCAACGTAAAGACATAAAATGACATAACCATTTCTAGTGTCTTTAACGTAAACACATTTATCACACTCGTTGATTTTAAATCCACTTTCCATCATGACACTGTCAAATTTTTCATGCCATTGTTTCGGTGATTGTTTCAGGCCATATAATGACTTCACTAATTTACAAACCTTCTTTTCTTGCCCTGGATATGAAAACCCCTCTGGTTGTTCCATATAGATTTCTTCATCTAAATCTCCATTCAGGAAGGCAGTCTTAACATCCATTTGATGTACTTCAAGATTTCGCAGAGCAGCAATCGCAAGTATCATCCTAATAGATGTTATTCTCGTTATTGGAGAATATGTATCAAAGTAATCAAGGCCTTCTCGTTGTCTATAACCTTTTATTACTAATCTAGCCTTATACTTTTCAATAGATCCATCTGCTTTCATTTTCCGTTTGAAAATCCACTTATAGCTTAGTGGTTTACTTCCTGGAGGAAGATCCACTAGCTCCCATGTATGATTTTGCAAAATTGAATCTATTTCACTTTTAATGGCCTCTTTCCATCGGGGTCCTTCTGAGGAGTTTACAGCTTCTTGATAGCTTTGAGGTTCACTTTCTAGCATATAGGTCAGAAAATCTGGATCATAAGACTTTTCTGTCCTTTCCCTTTTGCTACGTCTTGGTTCAACCTCAACCTCCTCTTCTAATTCTTGGTCCTGACTATCTCCAGTCATAGTCTCAAATGTCCGTTTAGAAGAGTTTGCATCTTCTTTGGACTTGTATGGAAATACATGTTCAAAGAACGAAGCATTGCTCGATTCCATTATCGTGTTTTTGTGTATCTATGAGATTTTAGATTCATACACAAGAAATCGATAAGCACTACTGTTTTGAGCATACTCAATAAAGACACAATCTACAGTTTTCGGGCCTATCTTCACCTTCTTTGGTGTTGAGACAGCCACTTTAGCAAGACACCCCCACACTCCTAAGTATTTATAGGAAGACCTTCTTCCTTTCCATAACTCATAAGGGGTCTTTTTTATTTTCTTTCGGGGTACCTTATTTAAAAGGTAATTTGCTGATAACACAGCCTCCCCCCACATGTTCTGAGGTAACCCAGAACTTACCAATATTGCATTCATCATTTCTTTTAAGGTGCGATTTTTCCTTTCAGCAACACCATTTTGTTGCAGTGAATAAGGTGCGGTGGTTTCATGTATGATTCCGTGTTGTGCACAGAATTCAGCGAATGGTGCTTCATACTCACCACCTCGATCGCTTCTTATCACCTTAATTTTCTTGTTAAGTTGGTTCTCAACTTCATTTTTGCAAAGAATAAATTTCTCTATCGCTTTATCCTTACTTTTTAGCAAGTAGACATAGCAATATTTTGTACTATCGTCGACAAAAGTAATGAAATACTTGTTGCCACCTCTTGTTTGTACAAATTTTAAATCACGTATATCACTGTGAATTAAATCAAGTGGTTCGTATTCCGTTCAATTGATTTAAATGATGATCTTGTCAACTTTGCCTCAACACAAGTTTCAAACTTATGTTTTGAATCAATATGGAACGCGGGTATGCAATTCAAGTTAACTAGTCTACGTAAAGAATCATAGTTAACATGTCCTAGTCTACCATGCCACACATTGGAAGACTCAAGCAAATAAACGGAAGAGTTCACTTTATTCATTTTTTGTTTAACAACCATTACATTCAACTTCAACATACCATCGGAAACATAGCATTTTCCGACAAACATTCCACTCTTTGACAAAATGACTTGTCCGACTTAAATACAATACGAAAACCATGCTTATTCAAAATCGACCCGGACACAAGGTTCTTGCGAATTTTCGGCACATACAGCACATTGTTAAGAGTCAGTTCTTTCCCCGAAGTCATCTTCAGAACCACCTTGCCTTGTCCCTTGATTTCAGAAGTTGCTGAATTTTCCATGAACAACTTTTCTCCATTTTCAATTGCTTCGAAAGCAGCAAATAGTTCTTTATCAAAACACACATGCCTCGTAGCTCCGGTGTCAATCCACCATTCTTTTGGGTTAGAGCCCACCATGTTCACTTCAGAAATGACGGCTGCTAGATTCATCTCCGCCACATAATGCGCCATGTAGTCAACTACATTTGCTTCTTTCTTCTTCTTTGACAATCTGCACTCCGAAGACTTGTGACCCACCTTGTTACAATTGAAGCATTTTCCTTGAAACTTCTTTTTAGAAATTCCACCTTTAGGTCCTAGTTTGGTCTCTTTACCACCGGATGACTCAACCTTATTTTTGTAGGCCTTACTGCTTTGACCATGCTCCACAACGTTGGCTTGAGCAACACTAGGATTGAACAACTTCTTCTCGAAACTCTTGTTGTCTTCTTCAATTCGAAGTCTAACAATTAGTTCTTCGACGTTCATTTCCTTTCGTTTGTGCTTTAGGTAATTCTTGAAATCTTTCCATGCAAAGGGCAATTTTTCAATAATTGCAGCCACTTGGAAAGTTTCACTCAACACCATCCCTTCGGCACGAATTTCGTGAAGAATTACTTGGAGTTCCTGCACTTGACTGATTATAGTTTTGGAGTCCACCATTTTATAATCTAAGAATTTTCCGACAATGAACTTTTTAGCCCTGGCATCTTCAGTTTTATATTTTCGGTCCAAAAACTCCCACAACTCCTTAGCAGTTTTCATAGTGCTATACACGTTGTATAGCGCGTCTGCTAAGCTGTTCATAATATAGTTTCAGCATAGAAAATCCGAATGGTTCCAAGCATCAAGTGTCCTAATCGCTTGAACATCTCCCTCACCCTCATTGAGTTTTGGAACAGTTTCAGTCAAGAACCTCGCAAGATTCAAGGTGGTCAGATAAAATAACATTTTCTGCTGCCACCTCTTGAAATTCAAGCCATTGAATTTCTCCGATTTTTCATTATGATTAATCGGAACAGTAGCCACATGTTAGCTCACAACATGACTTGGCAATCTAGCCAGAGTCTGAGCCCCAACAGAACTAGAGCCCGCAACCTGATTTCCAGTAGCCACAGCTTGGGTTACATCCACGTTAGTTTGTTCGGTTGCCATTTCGTCTGAAAATAAAACAAAAAATATTAGTTTTCAATAAACTAATATTAATCAAATGAAACAACGGGTCTGTTTTAAGCTTGTAGGAAAATTGTTTCAATATTGGATACCGGATTCGCAGTAGCAGATTCAATAACTTTGAACACAATTGATTCAAATACACATTCGACAATATATGTTAAATTGCGGTAAAGTGTAACAGTTGATTTAAGCAAAACTACAAAAGCAAATCACCGCACAAGTTAAATGACAGGAAACTTTTAACCCGAGGCCTGTGTTCCACACAGTTTCCTTAAAACAGATTCGCTCCCTCACCGTCTGTGCTTGAATTTTAACAGAGCATCCGTTTCCCAGGATACAACGGCGAAACAGTATAATCTGAGCACCACAGATTGTACTCCAGCGAACCGAACCAGTGCCCGAACAATATCACCAAACAAGACAGGAAACAAAAAGTAAAACGAAAGCAGACTCCAACTGTGATCAGATGAATATGCAGATGAATTATGAATTTCGTGTACTGAAGACTGGAAAAAACGAGATATATATAGACTTAGGATCTTGTAATCTGCTCATTCATTTCATAGCAATTACAACAGGAATTTTGGAATTTCAACAGTTTTGGAAAACCAAAAGTCTATTGGAAAAAAAATTAAAAAATGTAGCAAAACGTGGACACTCCTAAGGGGCCAGTTTTATTCCTTTCGGCCCGACATTCGTGTACGCAGTTTGCGCTCGCACACAAGTTCAAGGTCTGAAGCCAATTTCGGTCCAAGATTTGCACCTCCCTGCGCGCGCACGTGGAGAGAGCCTCTATGCTACACATGATTACACCATTCTAAAGTGCAATCCTTTATAAAGTGGTTTTAAATTTCCTCCACTTCCTATGTGGGACAAAGCTTAACTTTTTAGTTTTCCCACCAACAAACTCTTTTCACAAGTAAGTATATGATTTCGATGTACTCACGGAGGAGAACACAAATCAACTTTCATATTTCAAAATAGCCAACCGGGTCCCGCTCAAAATTGGTGCCAAAGTCAGCCCATCAGCCCACTTTTCCAGTTTTTTCCAACAGAAAAAATCAAGGATAAATAAGTAAGCAAAGGCAAATACAAAATCAGTCGACTGCAAACAAGATACATGAAAATAATTACGTAACAAACAAGAGGAAAAGAAAAGCCGTACCGGCTACCCCACCATTTTTTTTAAATGATAAGATCAAAGAACATACCTGATATTTGGGAGATTTTTCACCAGGATATTTTGTCCCTATAATTTCATGCAAATGGCTCTGTTGGAAGCTTTCTCTATTCCTTCATCATTGTACTTCTCCAAAAGTCACCATAGACAATAGGTAACCATTCTATTTCTACTTGAAGAACTTCAAAACGAAAGCCATTATGACCATAGTGTGTCAGGCCTTAAGAATGATCTTGTGACATCCCTTTATCAGTAAGTAAAATACAGTCAGATGATACCTGGGTACTGGACAGTGCTCCTGGTCGACATTTCTATGCTTCATAGACAGCGCTATGCCAGTTCTTGCTCATTGTACATGGCACAATACCACATCCAGAACACGTAACCGCGGACACAAACACGTGTGTCCGACATGATACGTGTCAGATACGCTTACACGCCATTTAAAAAAAAAAGAGTACAGACACGACACGTCATCGACACGTTGATTAAATTCTTAAAAATTCTTCATTTATATAGCATAAATTTAGTTATATACTTGTTACTAATTTTTCTTGTTGAAATCTTTTAAACATGAATACATATTTGTTACTTGCTAATAATTTTGAATTAACAATATATAATATTTCTAATATAAAAAGAAAAATGATTACGGTAGAGTGTCTGAGAAGTGTCGGTATCGACTCATGTCCGACACACGCTACCTTAATTGAAGTGTCTGTGCTACAGAGCACATAACTGTATAATTTCTCTAAACATATCCACAACCTAAGAACCCTTGTAACGAAGTAGAATTGGGGAATCAATTCAGGAGTTTTGACTATCAATTGTGGTGGCATCTCAAAGTTTTTTAGGTCTAGAGCTATGTGCTTCTCAGTCTTATTGTTGACTAGATCCTATAGAATGTCACCTAATTTGGATCATCATAATCCAAAAATGTGCATAGAAGAGCTTTGTTCTCATGACACCGCTTTTTCCATTAATTTGCAAAGCCTTACACCCAAACACTTTGAAAGGAGAAATCAAAATTATTTTGTTGACGAACCTAACCTTTCCTCTATTGGGAAAATACCATAACAATTTAGAGTCTTTTCCCAAAATCTTTTCTCCTCTTTTACGAGCGCAGCATCTCAAATCACTGTTTTCTAAAACATAAAATTGGAGAAAAGAGCAAAAAGAAGGGAGATTTTTATTTTCCATTTGTCTGGTTGTATTATAAGTTTGAAGAGAGGAAATGTCATCAGATTTGGGAAAATCTTGGAGGTTTATACATAAAAAGGATTTTATTTTTCCAAGAAATTATGACATTTTTAAACGCATGCTGAAAATAGAAAATTTTGTTTCCCTTGGAATTTTTCTTGGAAGTTCAGGTTTCTCCTTATTTTTCTTTGATATGTTGAATAGTTGAATCCTACTTAAAATAACATGAGAATGAAGGAAAAAACTACAAGCTCTAGGTCACATTTAGCCGTCCTTATTATTGTCTTTCTTCTTTTAACGTTTTCTCATTTTATTCTCCCGAAATTATTTGCCTTTTGCTTGTACATTTTGTTATGGAGATTTTTCTGTCGCTTTTTGCTCCTATTTTAAATAGAAAGAGCTGGTCTAGCTCACAACAAATATCTTAGAAACCTTTATCTTACTTCAGTGTTGACCTATTCCTAAGACATTGCTTTTGTCCCTTATAGTTGATGATGGATGGAATATGTCAACATACTTTCTTTCTCTTACTTTTTCAGTGATTCATTTTGGGTATGGGAATCACAATTGTTCATGACTGTGATTAGGAATTCAAGTGTTTGTTGCAAGGCAGCCACCTCTGGAGATTTTACCAACAATACCAGTAAAATGAGCCAATATGAGAGAATAATTGAAACATTGACAACTCTCTTTCCTGTGTGGGTATGTTCATGCAATTTTGTTGCAACAGTAAAATTGCATTCTGTTCCTTTTTTCCACTACGCCGTCCTTGGAAGAAGTTATATCATGGAAAGATTCACATTTCAGTTTTATTCGCTATATGCAGGTTATATTAGGTACCATCCTTGGCATTTACAAGCCTTCTGCTGTAAGTTTTTGCAGTTGCGGCTACTGAAAATTGAATAATTATCAATTAGTTGAATCTCGGAGTCTTGCAGGTTACTTGGTTAGAAACAGACCTATTTACTGTTGGTTTGGGTTTCCTCATGCTTTCGATGGGATTGACACTTACATTAGAGGACTTCAGACGATGTTTGCGCAACCCGTGGACTGTAAGTAGTAATTTATATATAATGTAGAAGAAATGCTGCTATCGGGGATATGAATACTTACGTTGATCTATTTTAGAGAAATTGTTGGTTTTGTTTTTAGGTGGGTGTAGGATTTTTGGCACAATACATCATCAAGCCCATGTTGGGCTTCTTTATTGCAATGGTAAGTCTTCATCCTCTTGACACTGGTAACTACTTATTTACAAGTTGCATATAAGATAATGTTTGAACTCATAGGACTATGACTGAACGTTCTTATAGTTGGCTTTGATGGTTTAAAGAGTATTCTAGTCTCGCTTTCCACCAGTCTGGATATTGATGTGGTGTCTGAAAAGTCTTGGGCGTTTCAAAGCTCCATAGCAGTGGAGATAATTGAATGAATGCCTGAGGGGTTTTACTTTATTCTGCTAAAGCTAATACAGTCAGCATCTTATATATAAAATCTAGCCTTCTTAATTGTCTTCTAAAGTAATTCAATATCTTGGGGAAGCCTTCTTATCTGTGGATTTATTCATTGCCGGTTTTCTAAAGAACTTGTTGCTTTAGCCGCCATTTGGAAAATTTTTAAATAGTTTATAAATAGGAATAGTAAGAAGAATACTAGTGGGTCTCATGAAATGTGTGGATAATAATGAGTCATAGTCATGATTGTGTAAATGGTTTATAAATAGGAATAGCAAGAAGAATACTAGTGGGTCTCACGAAATGTGTGGATAATATTGAGTCGTAGTTATGATTGTGTAGTTAAAATTGACTTTGACTGAATTTATAAAACTATTTACAAATTGTTTGCTAAACGGATGCTTAAAGTTGCAAACCTAAATATTCTCTTTATTCCTCGTAATGGCAGAAGCTTTTGCCTCCATTTGGCAAAGTTTATAAATGGTCAAACTTCATTTTCAACCACACATTCCAATGGACACACAAATAGTATCCACTTAACCACCACTCATTTTTATCTATTTATAAATTAAATAGTTTTTAAATTCTTCCCAAACGGAGGCTTTGTATTTTCTTGTCCTAACCTGTCTACTGGGCTGCAATGACTAAGCATGCTTCTTAATTCTTCTACAATAACCACTGTACTTTTCTCGTCCCTCAAGTTCGATTTTGGTTTTCAAGATGTTGTCCTTGAAATATTGCTAAATGTTTCTGCTTTGATCTACAGACTCTGAAATTGTCGGCTCCTTTGGCAACTGGTCTTATTTTGGTTTCATGCTGTCCTGGAGGCCAGGCATCAAACGTCGCTACTTATATATCCAAGGGCAATGTTGCACTCTCAGTTCTCATGACAACGTAAGTTCACTTACAGCCTTCTTCTCATTGCCTTGTTGGAACATGATGAATCTGTATAGCCTTTTAATCTACTTTCTGTATAATTCTGTATATTTAGCATAAAGATCCTAGATAATTCACAAAGGAAGGAAAAGTGAATCCTTACAAGTATATTCTCAGGGTTAAGGTGCTAAATAGATAAATGCCTAGGATCTTCTACATTCAGTCAACACGACATTTAATGCAAAGACTAAACCATCAGTTAGATTGTGAATTGGTAATTTTTTATTATTTATTTATTGTGAGATACAAATGAACTTCCACTCACAATTGAATTTTGGCAGTGAAGACTTTTTTATTACGGGAAATTCTTTTGCAACCACATTCCTTTATAGTAACTAGAAAAATGCTTGCGTAGGCACATGGATAACTCATCTGATTGCATATTTGAGCTGGAACAACTAAGAACCTAAGAGATCTGTGAGGCTCTCATGAATTAACTGCTACATTCCTTTAGTTTACTAGCTAACCTCAAAGATTATTCCTCCGTTTGGCAAATCTATAAATGGTTTGTAGATAGGAATAGTAAGAAGAATGGTAATGGGTCCCAC
Organism: Fraxinus americana; assembly: GCA_035079005.1. Classification (NCBI taxonomy): domain Eukaryota; kingdom Viridiplantae; phylum Streptophyta; class Magnoliopsida; order Lamiales; family Oleaceae; genus Fraxinus; species Fraxinus americana. The sequence goes on along the minus strand of CM068717.1, from coordinate 16,258,248 downwards.
GAAATGTGTGGATAATAATGAGTAGTAGTAATGAATGTGACTTTGACTAAATTTGTATCCGAATGGATTATAAAAAATTATTAAGTAGCAGAGCTGTTTTATAAAGTTGAAGTATTTCAAAATATTTGTTCACACGGTCTAAGATACAACTATTTCCCATGTATTTTCCAAGAAAACATATACGTAATCCAATCCTAGTGGTATACACAATGCAATATATGTTCTATGGGGGAAGGAGTAGCCTCTGCCTTTCTGGAAATTTTCTTATATTCTTACTGTAAAGAGGATGGTTCATTCTTAGTTACAGAATTTTTTCTCACATACGATATGTTAAATTCATGTCTCAAATAAGGCAAGAGTAAGCATGTCAAAAGGAAATCCTGCACAAATATTCAAGATGTACATTAAAAGTGGTTATGCTGACGTCTAAATGGCAAGGTCTAATATTTAAGCATCCTTCACAAGAAAAAGTTGTTGATATATAGGTGGAATGTGACCAGTGTTTCTGTTGTTTTTGCAGTTGTTCAACCATTGGTGCTATTGTGATGACACCGCTCCTCACTAAGCTTCTTGCTGGTCAGCTTGTACCAGTTGATGCAGCTGTAAGACTACATATTGATTTTCCTCAAAATATATATTGTGAATTTTGCATAGTTGAACAACTTGTATGCATCCTAGATATAGCTAGTAGAACTAGTAACTCATGCTTGCATATTCAAGGGAGGATAATAGAATGCAACTGTAAGCTGTGACTTAAATGCTTGTGGGATGTCAGATTCTCCATAATGTTAAGATATAAACTAGTGTATAGACCATCAGATAACTCTGCTAGCAAGAATCTCAAGGACACCCTGCACATCTGACTGACTTCATATCTTGTAATTTGCTTGCAAAGATGATTTTCTTCCATAACAATTAACACTTACATACTTTTTATTATATTACAGGGTCTAGCAATAAGCACTTTTCAGGTTGTGTTAGTGCCAACAATTATTGGGGGTAACCTGAGAAATTTTAATTTCTTTTTTATTTTTCTAGACAAAAATAATCTCTATTGGTAGTTAAATAAACTTAAATTTTTATCTCCTGGATCTCTCACTTGACATGCTTACTTTTTTTGGCAGTGTTAGCAAATGAGTTATTTCCAAAGATCACATCTAAAATAATTACAGTTACCCCTTTAATTGGAGTTATCCTGACCACCCTTCTATGTGCGAGTCCGGTAAGTTCATTATGTACAACTATGGAATCTGTATATTATTCTATAGACATTAGACAGTGTTGCTCCCTGCCTCCATTTAGCACATGTTGATGTAGAGCTTCTTTGTTTTTTCGGTCATTAGATTGGGCAAGTTTCAGAAGTCCTGAAAACTCAGGGGGCACAATTGCTATTCCCAGTGGCTCTGTTACACGCTGCAGCATTTCTTATTGGTTATTGGATTTCAAAAATATCATTTGGTGAATCAACTTCTCGTACCATTTCTATAGAATGTGGAATGCAGGTATATCCCATCAGAGTCCATAAATTTTGTTTATTTGTGTAACAATGTGATTTATTTCTTGAATTGGAGATGCACCCTGCAAGCTACATGGAATTGGATCAATGTCTTTATCTAGCTCAATTCATCAACGTAATTCTCATTTTTCTGAACTTTTACTGCTTGGAAGGTGTTGAAAGAGGTTTGAGAATCTTGTTATCTCACGGCTTTAGATGCTTGCTCTTTTATGGATCTGCTTCTCTGCAATCAAGGAGAACAAGTATTGATGTTATAATTATAAAAGTATATCTTTGAGGCATATGAAATATTCTCAAACACGAATGGAAAATGCTGAATCAATCTGGACCCATGCTGAATTTGTGGAATATAGCACTTTTATGTAAAATGTTCTTTATGAATATCTTCTCTTGGTGTTATATTTATGATCTGGATAACACTATGCTATTATTTTGCTGTCTGATTTTTATTTTTCTTTCTAAAAGAATATGTAGTGGTCTTGACATTTTAGTCGATGCAATATTAGATCCTTATAGCTTGTGCAGTGAAGTATTATTAGTAGAGCTTAATACGATTTGCATGGTATTTAGAAAATAGTATGTAAACATTTATCTTTGGTGTTATTGTTGACTTAAGATCTGATTTGCTCCTGAACTTAGTTACTTGTGCATGGACGTTCCGGAATGGACTCTTAACGGTTTATTCCTTGTTATTAACAGAGCTCTGCACTTGGATTTTTGCTGGCCCAAAAACATTTCACAAATCCTCTGGTAGCCGTACCTTCTGCTGTAAGCGTTGTCTGCATGGCGGTGAGTATGGTTCTGCACTTAAAAAGAATATATTTACATGCCTTTCATTTGAGCATTGCTGAAGTAGTAGTATAGTTTTCGTACGTATACTTATGCAACATACATTTCATATGTGAGTTTTACAGCTAGGTGGAAGTGCTCTTGCTGTTTACTGGAGGAACAAGCCAATCTCAGTCGATGACAAAGACGACTTTAAGGTATAAGACTTGTAGATGTTAGTGTGGACGCGTTTAGCTTTTCTTGAAGTATTTTTGGGATATATTTTCAGCAATTTAGCCCCCCTCCTAGCTTTAGTTACACAAAAGGGCCAAGTTTTGGCTTGAATGACATGTACGAATTGATTAGAAGTAAGTTAGACATGCATGGCTAGAGGAAATTTCACATTAACTTGTAATTTTTATTTTACAATGAGATTCAGATGGAACATTTTGCACATTTCAACAGGCTTGAAAGCTATGGACCCTTGTTCAAGTGGCCATAAACAAGCCTATATAAAAAACTTTTGGGGGTATCATTCAGTGACAAACATCCATCACTAATGAATCATAATATTTAAATGTGCATAGCAGTGATCAATCTTACGAAACTGTTGGGGGTCCTATTTATAGACTCGCATTGAGAGTGCTGGTTGGGAATTTATAAGAGTATCACAATCAAAGAGTCGACATTGTAGAGGCAAAAGTTGCTCTCTATTTGACGAATGTCGTGAGTCTGTCTATGTATGCCAATATGTGATAATTCTATAACACCGAGCAATGAAACCGCAAAAAGAAAATTGATACACAACAAGAAGCAATATTTATTGAGGTTCGCTTCATTTTGAAATTACTGTCATTTTTCGTCAATGCAATAATTAATTATGATGAAAAGAAGTTTATAAGATAAAAGTTTCATAGTCTGTTTTCTCTAACCTCTACATCTCCTTTTATGATGATTACATCCCTAATAACAGCTTGTTAATTATAAGAAAGATTAGGGTAAAATTGAAATTCAAAATGTGGGATTCCTAAACTATCATTAACGAAATTTTGGTCGATCGACATAGCGTTATCGTGTAGCGACAACAATTGGGTTCCACAACTTAACCTGATCAACCCACATAGACGACCCGATTATTTTTTCCAACAAATCATATTCACACTTGTGCTAAAATTTATTGATTGAAAGTTGAAACTGATCATATTTGGCCTTGGAAGATGCAATTGCATTTCTCAAAGTGTACCATACATTTAATGAAGACATGAAGGTGAGACGTTATCTAAGTTTCATTTCTGCATTTGATGTTTTTGCATCAATTTTCTGACTCATTGCGGCTGTGTGGGTATGCATGCTCATCGTTTCATGGATAGGCCATGCCCTTATTGAATATTAGATATTAGAAATGAACAAAAGGTTACAATCTTGTTTACATTGTTCAATCATGTTTAATACACGATTACAATTTATAAATAGAATAATGCTACTTGCAGTCGCTCACTGCAGCAGTCGTCCTATGTGACACACACATAACAAGTGTGTATTTGATGCATTAAATGTGGTCAAAAACTACCACATTAATGCATCAAATAACTATATGCCATGTGTGTGCCACATATGACGACTGCTGCAGTGAGCGACTGCAAGTAGCATTACTCTTATAAATATGATAACTTTGAATGAATCGATTCGAACTTGTGTCGCTTGTTATAGCCTGAACCTAGCAGAATTTCAGCCCTAAATCTGATTTGTTTCAATAGAGAAATGAAAATGAAAACATTATATCATCAAATTCACCCTAATCATAGGGTTTAAAATTACACAAGTTCAAATATTTTTATAAAAACAATTAGTTGTATATCATTTCTATATGCTATTGCACAAATTCCAACCTGCAGGAAACCGTTGAATGATTATTAATGGTGCAGTATGGGAAGACAATAAGTACCTCAAGTAACAAACTCTATATATGCACACATCATACAAAGCTCTTCCTATACAAACAATCTCAGGTGATTTAACAGCTTCCAAAGAGTAGAAAATATAAGAAAAAATGAACAGAAAGAAGAATCTGTTTATTATCATTTGCATTTTAGTGGGCACATTGGCAATGGTTGCAACAGCTACAATGGAAGACGACGAAAAAGATTGCGCAGAACAACTAACAAATCTTGCCGCGTGCATCCCATTTGTCAGTGGCACAGCAAAGAAGCCTACTCCTGAGTGCTGCCAAGACACCGATAAAGTTAGGACTGCAAAACCCAAATGCTTGTGTGTTCTTATCAAAGAGAGCACTGACCCCTCAATGGGACTTCCTATTAATACCACTTTAGCTCTTCAAATGCCTGCTGCATGCAACATAGACGCCAAAATCTCAGATTGTCCTTGTAAGATATATATGCTCGTACTGTATTTTCTGTATGCTGGATTAGACAGTACTCGACACTTAATTTGATGAGTTGATAATAATTTTGTTTTGTGATTGCAGCTATACTTAAACTCCCAGCAGATTCACCTGATGCCAAGATATTTCTAGTAGCGGGAGGAGATTCAAGCACATCAAGCTCTTCGCCAGTTTCTCCTTCTACGTCATCTTCTTCCTCGACAGGGTCAAGTTCTGATAGCAAGACAACTGCAGCAAGTAGCAATGGTGGAGCAGAGACTACTGGTAGGGTCTTTTTGGTGATGGGATTGGCCTTAGTTTCTTTGGTCTTGGTTTAAATTTTATGCTGTATGAAAAGGGGATGCGCCAACAAGAAAACTTTCGTTGCATACGATCAAAAACTGCAACTGGGCTCATCGACTTTGTAGGACAATTAGAATCAATAATTAGGAATTTGTACTTCTCGGTGTTTCTTGATTTTCGTAATATGAACAATAAGACAATATGATCTTGTATGGAGATTTTGGATTTCTATTTCATGAGAAGGTACATTTCAACCAGCATGAGTATTTTCCTTGATTTGGGACTGCTAGTGAATCCAGGGTTATAACTTAGGCCTATTTGATTGCAACGAATTCTATGGAAAATGTCACTTCCGAGAAAAACGAATTCTCTTTAGTCGTTTGATTGCAGCGTGAAAATGGAAATCGAATTTCAAAATACATCCACTTTAAGCTGTATTTTCTTTGTTTTCATGGAAAACGAATTCCTATGGATTTGTTGGGTTTTTATTTTTCAACTAACTTGGAATTGAAATTCATTTCCACTTTTACCTACATTGACTCCGTTTGATTGGAAAGTTGGAAAATGGGTGGAAAGAAAATGTTTTACAGAGAATTGATTTTCCTAGAAAATGTTTTACTGGGAATTGTAATTAATTGTGTTTGATTGGTAAAATTTTCTATGGAAAATGTAAAAAATTTTGTATCCATTTGACTTCGTTTTTTATGGAATTTGTCCATTAAAGTGATAATTTTTTCTACCATTGGATCTAAAATTTGTTCCAATTGTAAAAAAAAATTGAAAAAAAAAAATTTACCATATCGAATATCATTCGTTTGACTTTGTTTTGCATGGAAGTTGTCAATAAAAGTGAAAATTTTTTTTTACCATTGTATCTATAATTTGTTCACATTTCAACAAAAAAAAAAAGCAAAAAAGAAAAGGTGGAAAATGTTTTCCCACCAAATAGGTGAGAAAACAAAATCAAGTTTTTGTGCATCAAAGGATTGTACCTAGAAAAAGGTGGAAAACCAATTCTAGGAAAAAAAAGTGCCATCAAACACGACAAAAGTAGGAAACGGAATTTCAATTCCAACTTCCATGGAAAATAAAGGGCTATCAAACAGGCCCTAAATGATCAAGTTGTGCCCTTTGCACAACTGCAATAGAGGGGATGAATCTCACACACACTGAAATGCTAGTCTAGAGACAATATAAGCACGGCATACATCAGTATATCACACTATAATATTTCCAGTCACGTCTCTTAACTGAAAATGCTAGAAAACAGTGGTATGAAAGCTCAAAAAGTGCATTATACAATAATAAAACATACGTCTTTATTTGCCTTTGTGGACTTACACGATATACACATATCTTACAAGATGAATTTAAATAAAATGCCATTACTTAAACATACGTTAAAAACCTTCCTTTCTTATACGAACTTCTTCCGTCAAACCTTATATTTTTAAAAATTCTTAAATATATTCATTATTTTTCTTCATTTGTTTCTTTGTCAACCCTGTCCCCTCATCACATGTGCTTCCTTCTCCCTTCACCGTGTGATCCTTTGAAAATCCGCGAGTGCACGGGATCATGGTCAAGTAATATAATAAAGAATACAGTGTCAAACTTACGAGAATTATGTGTTTGACCGACTTAAAATTAATTATAACTTTAATTGAATATCAAACAAATTTTGTGATTTTTTCTATACTAATACCTAAATTATCAATTAAACTAATGAAAGTAAGTACATGCGTATTTCTAATATGTGAGATGCATTAATAAGATGTCGAATCCCTCTTATTATTCCATTTTTAGTGTAACAATTTGAAATTATTCATGTTGGTCAATGTTCCTAATTTAATTGAAAGCCTCCCTCGATAGCGATCAAATATATTTATCTCATGTGACACTTCTATCTCTCGATAAAATATACAAATATAATAAATGTATTAACATGTTAGAACACCTATTGAAACCATATAAAATATAGATGTATATTTTTATCATCTATCGAATCTTATAATGTTTGTTATATTGTGCTTAAACCATATTATCTCTCTCGATAACAATAAAATCTACTAATAATTTAATTGGTGATCTAGCAATTAAAAAGAACGATAAAAACAACGATAAATATCCACAAATCAAACCAAATTAAAGTTAAAATAATTAATTAAAAACTAAAAATATCATAACGAGGGTTCATCTCATCTTAGCAATGTAAAAAATTAGCATAACCCGGATCTTTTTGATAAATTGAGTAGATGAAGATGAATTTTGAAATCTTGAATCTCCTCAATAGTTTCTTGACGAATCTATACTTGTACCTTCTCTTCTTTATCCAAAAATAAAATTTGAATATTTAATTGATTAAATTCTTGCAAGTTCCCTTCAATTCTCTTATAAAAACCATGATTTTTTTCTTATGTGATCATAGTAATTGATGAGTATTGGGGTATGAGATGTATATGAGAAAGTTATGATATGTATTTTTCTGTTAGGTATTTGAAGGGGTAGAAAATTGGTTGAAAATTATATCCAAATTGGTTTCCAAAAGAGTTCCAATCGAATAATGAAAGTTTCATTCGCGAGCGGATTTTTGTCTCTACACAGAAGTCGGTATTTTGATCATAACTTTCTCTCTAAATATCCGATTGAGGCGATTAAAAGTGAGTTTGAAAGATAACTCAAAGAACTACAACTTTGTTAGAGATATTTCTAATTCGAATATTTATTATACTAAAAATGGGTCTCAATTTTTGACTAAAAATCTGAAATATAATATTCAATTCCTTTTTGAGTTCCTATTTCATCCAGTTGTCTCCTATCAATATTTAAAGTATCGTCTTGTGATCCGAATCAAATATAGAATATTTTCAATTTGATCATAAAACTTTGAATTTTTCCCTTTTTCCTTGATTTTTCTTTAGTTTCTTCCAATTTCTCGTTCAACTATTGAGTTTCACCTATATAACATAAAATACAATAATTTAAGATATATGTTTTAAAAGACTACCAAATATCGATATTTTAGGCTCCCGAAAAAGTGTATAAAATACATTCATCAAATACCCTCAAACTTAAACATTTGTTTGCCTCAAACAAAACTATAACCTAAATAACAACAAACATACAAGCATTCAAAAATATTTGATTAGATAATCTAGATTTTTACCTCAATATTTGAAATCGCTATATGAAATCTATAAACGATTTCAGAGTAACAATATCAAATCAATATCCACTCTTCAAATGTAAAATTGACGCGCGCGTGTGTGTGAAGAATTAAGTGGATAATCATAAAGTTACAAGTTGTTTCAATTCCCAACCTTATGTGGTCAACTGTATCCTTTCAACTCTCGTTTGATTCACATACCACCAAATTTATTCTTTTTCTCTTTTCTTGGTGTGCAACTAGGGTTGAATTTTTCATTACTATCTTCACACTCTCAAGTTCCAGTGGACTCTACCAATTGTAAGTCAACACATCAATAAACAAGGATTCTTCATTTTTTTTATTGCTTCAACATCTAGAACTAAACTAGGCTAATAATCCATCATCAAAAGTCAAGTCTTCTCAAACAAGTGTTTAGGGCTTAACTGGGCATTTTGTACGTTTTCTGTTTCATGCACCTACTTTTTTCATCTTTTTTCTCTCCTTTAAGCTTTTTATATGACCCATATAATGAGTTTTTGGCCGATGACTCTCAAATCAGATGATTTTAGGACACCAAATTGTAAATACCCTAACAGACTTAATAACTCGAGTCATAAATATTACAAAGAGATGTATTTTATATTTTTTTACTATGATTAATGCAATACCCCTCATTAAACGCCTATATAATCAAACTGACATTTAACTTAAGATTTTTGTCCAATTTTATCCTATTAATCTAAGACAATCCACACATAAGTTTTCACACAAGGAATCTCCATTCACATTTGTACATTCTTACAACAATAAAATTACACCCAAACTATGCTAACTTTGGTCTAAAGATCATTAATATATAAAAGTTTTGGATATAGCATCAATGATGTATCAACCTATCTCGCATATGAATCAACTTATTGCATCATGATGAAAAAATCAATTCTATTGCGCGTATAATGTCAAATTTTGCAGGGTTAAACATCAATCAATCTAACATGCAACATATCCACCGTTCATAAATCAACATCAAATTTTAAATTTAACCATCATTGCAAACTAAGTTATCTAACACATACAAACACACAACCTAAAACAAGGAAATATATATATATATTTGATTTTTTTTTCAAATTTTTTTATTCTTTTAATTTTTCTATTATATATTAAAACAATAACAAAAAACAAATACACAGGCATTCAAAAACACACGAAAAGTAAAAATTTAAAGTTTTTCTCACCCCCAAATTTAAAACCAACATTGTCTTCAATGTCATAAATTATAAGTAAGAATATAAGGAGATCAGGAAGAAAAGGAAAATGGTACTCTCCGAATTTTTCTGTTAAATGTGTTAGGAGCTATTTGTTAATTTAATGCAACTTGTACATCTCTGAACTCCTTCCTATGTCAATATCCATCATACCTATCAAGCGGGGAAGAAAACAATCGAAAGAATGAAAAGAAAACTCATTTTGACTCAATAAATGTTTTCCTTTAACTAGATTAAGTGTCAATGATAAAAATGACTCCCAAACTGAATTTAAACATGCCTATAACTAATGCAACTTATAAATTAAGAATAACACTACATGCAATGCAATACAAAAACCAAATAAATAAAAGGATTGAAAAATTGGGTTGTCTCAACAAGCGCTTAATTTATAGTCTTTAGCTAGACTATATGGAGGGATTGATCAGGCGGTTCATGCTGAAGTTTTGCAGCCTTACACTCCTCACAATTTTTAGCTTTACATCCTCTTTTTGCCCTCGAAACCTTAAGCTCTCTATTCTCCTCTCGAGCAAGGTTCCCTAGACATTTAAGTTTTGTCTCATTTGACCATTGTTGAACTTCTTTAGCAACAAATTTGGCTTTCTACTGACTAATGGTTGCTTGAGTAGATTATGTAATTTAAAGATCTCATGTGCGTCTTCCACCCTCACAATTAGCTTACCATTCTTCATGTCAATTAAAGTTCGACTTGTTGCTAAAGAGGGTCGACCTAAAATAATTGGCATATCGTAGTCATTTTTGAGGTCCATAACAAGGATGTCAGCGAAGAATATAAGCTTCCAAACCTTGATGAGCATATCCTCAACCTTGCCCCATGGATATTTGATGCTCTCATCTGTCAATTGTAGTGTTACATTCAATATTTGACTTCTCCAACTCCTAGTTTTCTGAAAGTAGATAAAGGCCTTAAGCATACTCTTGCACCTGTATCACATAAATCATTAAAATGAAATCATTTGCCTAGTAAAATAGGTAAAGTAAAACTACTTGGGTTCTTAATTTTTGGTGGCAATTTATTTTGCTGCCTTGCACTGTTATCCTTGGTTAATTCCACTTCTTCCCAGTTTGGAAGTTTTTTCTTAGATATCATGTCATTCAGGAACTTTGCATACATCGAGATCTATCAGATTGCATCGATAAATGAGATGTTGATGAAGAGCTTCTTCAGCATATCCAAGAACTTCTCGAATTGATCATCGAGCTTTCTCTTTTGCAGTCTTTGTAGAAAAGGTAGTGGTGGCACAAATTCTTTAGTATGAGTAATTTCCTTAACTGTTGGATCCTTTTATGCTCTTTTTATCTTTGCATCTTTGTTTTGCTCAGATTCCTCTACTTGTTCCTGAACCATGATATGTACCTTTTTCTTTTGTAGCAACTGGTTTCTATACATTAATATCTAGCAATTGTTCTCCATTGCGGGTAGTTATTGCCTCAATTTGTTCTTCCTCCACAATCTTCACTGCCATTACTAGCGGTTTAAGATTTGTCTCAATGTTACTAAGCAATACTTCTAGTAGTCTATCTGAAAATACTTTTGCTACTTGCCCCATCTGATTTTTGAAACTTTTTATGGAAGCTTCTTGAACTTGCAAGGTTTTATTTGTTCTTTGCATACATTGGGTAGATATTTCTGCCAACTTGGTCACAACATTTTCTAATGAAGACTTCTTCTCATTCTGCCGAAAAACATGGTGGTGCAGTTTGCTGTGGTGCGGTCTAAGCTCCCAGATTGTTACTCCATTGGAAACCTGGGTGATTTTTCCAGCCTGAGTAGTAAGTGTTAGGATTTTAATTGTATTGTTGTCTTTCAAAATTTTGAGTATAATTTACATCCTCATGAGCAAAATGACTACCCACGGTGCAGTCAACACTCTCATGATTCCCTTCACAATGCTTGCATTTCGATTTGACTATTTGAGTTGCACTCATATTTTCCACCTTTTGCGCCAATGATGCCAACTGAGCTGTACTCCTATTAAAGAATCAACTTCGTATACCCTAACAACCTTCTTTCCACTCACCCTTTTAATAGGCCAAAATGTACTAGTGAATGCCAAGTCCTCCATGATTTGGCAGACCTAATCTGTAGTTCTTTTTGTGATAGAGTCATCGCATGCAGAGTCTACATTAGCCCTGCTAATTAGATTCAGACCAATGTAGAAGTACTACACCTGAAAACATTTCTACAATCCATGTTGTGGGCATTGGCGGACTAAATCTTTTTATCTTTCCCAAGTCTCAGAATAGCATTCTGAGTCCAGTTGTTGGAATGTGATAATCTCGTCCCTCAACTTTGCAATCTTTCGGCGGGAAATCTTTGCTAAGAAATTTCTAACTTAATTGGTTCAATGTAGTGATGCTCCGAGGTGGAGAAGTGTCCAACCACTCTCTGGCTGAGTCTC